>OY294068.1:119417363-120078666 GCA_958510875.1 Endomychus coccineus | reverse complement strand
GCGTCGTTACAAAAATATCACGCAATCGGACGTGAAGGATTTCATTAGCGTCTGTGAAAATTGTCAGCTAAAGCTAAAGCGCGAAAAGAAAAATATCGTTGTAAAACCGCTACTGTTCTCGGAGTTCAACAGCAGATGCCAAGTCGATTTGATCGATCTACAATCGTCCAAAGATCGTAAATACAAGTTCATCATGGTGTATCAGGATCATTTGACCAAGTTCGTGATTCTGAGAGCGTTAGAATCGAAACGCGGCCAAGAAGTGGCTTATTGCAAATTTTCACGTTGTTCGGCGCTCCCAATATTCTACAATCCGACAACGGTCGAGAATTCTGCAACAGTATTATCGAACATTTGACCGTTATATTCCCCGGATTCCGAATAGTTCACGGTAAACCTAGACATAGCGCCAGTCAGGGTAGCGTGGAGCGTGCCAATCAAGACGTGGAGAACATGATAAGCGTTTGGATGGCCGACAACGGAACGACGAGATGGAGCGACGGTTTGATGTTCGTACAATTGATGAAGAACAGATCGTACCACGCCGGTATCGGTAGGTCTCCGTACGAAGCGATGTTCGGGTGTCCGGTGAAGATGGGACTGTCGTCGATTCCCATTCCGCGAGAATTGTCACGTATCCTTTGTACGGAAGAAGAATTAGAAAACGTTATCGCGTCGTCACAATTCGGCGGAAGTTACGTTGCTCGCGGCGATCATATCGCGGTTGCTACCGAGAAAGATCCGCGCGATCGTGAAGATTTCGATGATGATGATGACAACGTCAACGACAACGCCGAGCAAGGAAGCGATAACGACGACGACGACGACACGACAAACGAGCCGTCCACGTCGTCGACGGCTGCATCGAACGAAAAGTGTTCGGTATGTGCAAAAGTGTTTACGCCAACGGATAAGTGTGACCGGTGTAAATGTTCGATGCACGTCTCTTGCGTACAAGGTAGCGCGTTACCGTCGCCGGGGTCTGCGAATACCGACGACAGCGACGACGAAGACAGCGAAGACGTTGCTCTCGCGACCTACGTGACGCTCAAATTGTGTTCGTTGTGTGCGAAAACGAAACGAATCGTCGGTGAGCGTGAGAATTCGAAAACATGTTTGAAACGACAGGCGATCGTAATGAAGAAAACCTCGGACAGATTGAATCCTACCGTCGAGGTGGGTGCGACGGTTCGTATAACCGTGCCGGACGTCGATCGTGCGAAATGTGACGCTCGCGCCGTGTTGGCCGTGGTACTACGAAGAAACGCCGCCGACGGACTGTATCAATTGGGTACGCGTAACGGTATACTGAAGCAATTGTATTGCCGTTCCCAATTTGGCGTTTGTGAGCGGAAATTAATCGATGCGAGCGAAGTGCCCGACAAGAAAATATCTTTGCGCTCGGTGGCCATCGCTCAATCTTACGGTACGGGACAAGGATTCGTACGGTGTTGGTGTCGACAAAAGTGCGGAACGAAATTGTGCGCTTGTGTTAGGAATAAGATTTTATGTAATTCGAAATGTCACAATAACGAGAACTGTGCGAATAAGTGAGGTGGAAAAATAAAAAGAATTTTACTTCTTAATTTGTTTTATTGAATTCATCATCATCATCATCATCATCATCATAATCATCATCATAACGATCATCCGACGACACCACTACAATTGATTATTCCCCTGTGGAAAAATCCTTCAATTTTCTCATAATCATCGAATGGGCCAGAGTGCTGAGCATAGTTTGCGTATCATCGTTCTCCGTCTCGTCGTCCGTGGCAATTGTACTCATTACGTCGGCCTCTTTCGTGATCGCGTCGTGATTATGATCTCCGCGCAACAAACAATCGTATAAATATTTGACGACGTTGATGTCGCCCGTTTCTTCTGGAAAATAGCTGCCGTGTATTTCTAACAAACGATTTCGCCACACAGACCTCAACGTTCGTACATTTTCCTCGTACATTTTGTCCAAGTTATTCAATATGTTCGGGACGGCTCTGTAGAATTGTCCGCATACATCGTCGACGTACTTCGTGATAGTTTCTCGTTGACTAGGAATCTCGTCAGATTCGTCTTTGACTAGTTTCAATTTCTTTTCGGGCTTATTGACTAACACGTTGATCTGAATCGTAATTTGATATTTTCTCGCATCGTCGAGGTCTCGCGTCTGTATGAATTCGTTTCGGAACCGTTTCATCTCTAGAAAATATCGACGTACGATCGATTCGAAATCGAACGATAGGGTTTCGTCAAAAATGGCAGACGAAATTTCGTTCATCGCCAAATTTGTCAATCGTAGAAATATATTCGTGTTCGTAGTGTCACCGCTATCTCCGCCGTCTGGATTGTCGTAGAAATAATTACGGATCAGTGGAACGGTCAATTCCCGAGCATAATTTCTCGCTAACGGCGCGACGAAATAATTCATTTTGGGAGGAGGCGATTTCGTTTCGAGCGAACGACGTGGCCTCTTGGACGGATGCTGTGGTATATATTGACTAGTACTCGGTTCACTTGCCGCCGCTATTACCGACGATACGGCGGGAGACACCGACCTTTTTCTTTTCCACTTTCGGCAAACGCAACCGGCGTGAGATGCTTCCGCGCACACCTTACGAATTATCGATAGCAATTCGACTGGAACGGTGTTGTCAGCGTCGTCGTCGCCGTATCTGCTGCCGAATATGTCGTCGTATAGTATTTTCAGAGATGTTGACGGCCGATGAATTCTACCGTATTCGAGTAGGGCGAACGTTAGTATTATACTACCCGAGCGGCGAATTATTTCACTCGTCGCTTTCTGATCGGCTTGCGGCAGCTGTAAAAATGTAGGACCGAAAATTTCGTAACTATCTTTGAGAAGTCGTTTTTGATCCATCACAGACGATGCAGTACTATATGTTGATACCGCGGCAGCGGAGCTCGTAGATTCCACGTTCGATTCGCATATCGATGGCGTCGACGTAAGCGTACGTTTCCTAGTCCCCTGTCGTTGCGTTACTACCGATGTCGGTTCCGTCGGTGGTGGTGGTGGTGATGGTGGTGGTGATGACGACGGCGACGGTGGTTGCATTACAGACATGGGCATCTGACGACTATGCTGCGGTAGTAGTTCGAGAGGATCGAGAGGCGATCGAGACGACTTCGAGGTTGAACTTGTTGCTGACTCTTGTACAAATTCTGTTTCCGCAGACGAGTCGTGTGGTGATTGCGATCGTCGTTGCTCTTGCGAGGATGCAGGTGGCGAATTATCGGTCATTTTATGAGAGAGAATTTGTACAATCGGTGAAGATGAAATTGCTTCGTAGTTCTATAACAAAGATTTACATGAACGTAATGTTCGAAGGGGTTGTTAACGTTTACACTATGAATTTCGACAACGAACGAACGAAATAGCAAAACATGTATTACCTGGATGATTTGCACTCAGACTAGAAACTCACAATTGTTGTTTTAGGTAAAATTTGTCCGTCAAACACGACACGTGCTACGGATATGAAAAAGCGCTCCAGGCCGCCTCGTATTTATTCATCGTATCACGCGGAATACCGAGAATTTCAACTGCGTATTATTTCGTAGAAGTCACGCGTGCCATCGATTTAGTTAGATATATTAGGATCGATCGTCCTTGAACCTCGAACGCATGTCGAGCGACACGATGTACGAATTAACGCATTTATTTCTCGAACTATGTGTAGTTTCGCGTAAGATGCAGAACATACTACGATCTATCGTACAAGTCTCGACGTTCGAATCACAAGAAGCACGCCGTTCGAAGTATACTATAATTATACGGATTTCAAAACGTCCACCGATTGTACGAGGGGTTGTCAAATTCGAGCTAGAATGGATAAAAAGCCCTATTTTTTAATAATTTTATTTATAATTTTAAGATACAAAAGTCAATTATTTATCGTTTTTCGCAAATTTTCCATTATCATCGCATGTGTTACGGGACGCAAGACGTTATGTGTGTTACCAACGGTCTCGTTCGTGGCAATCGAACACATCATATCGGCCTCTTTGGTGATGGCCTCACGATTGTGATCACCACGAAGCAGACAATTGTATAGATATTCGACGACACCCGTTCCATTTAATTCTTCGGGGAAATGTCTTCTGTGTAATTCCAATAATTTATTCCTCCACGCAGACTTCAAGACACGTGCATTTTCCTGGTCGGTTTTTTCGACATCGTTTAAAATATTGGGAACCGTTTTGAAAAATTCTCCACACACGTCTTGGACATAGCTTCCGGCAGCCTCTTGGCCGTTCGGGATCGTACGCGATTCGTCTTTCAATTGTTTCAGAATTTTCTCCAATTTACTTACTAACACGTTAATTTGGACCGTCACTTGATATCTCTTCACATCGTCCAGATGATTCGCCGATATATATTCGTTCCTGGATCGCCTCAACAGCGAAAAATATTTTTCCATGATTACTGGGAATTTGAACGATAACGTTTCTTCGATAAGGGCTGATGAAATTTCTTCAGTAGCGGAATTTGTCAACTGTAACAATATATTTATATTTATAGAGTTGGTGGCGGTGCCGTCTGGATTATTTTAAAAATAGCTTCTCATCAGCGGTACGGTTATTTCATGTGCTAAATTCTGGGTGAACGATACAGCGAAATAGTTAATTTTCGGAATACGATTGCAATGTGGTGTGTTATGCATTCTCTGAATCGATTGTGGAGGCTGTATCTGTTGGCTTACGTTTGGTTCTTCCGTAGTCTGCGTTTGCGCCGTTTTCATCGTCGTTGTCGTCGTCGTCGTCGTCAACGATGTCGATCTCCTTTCTGTCCATCTACGGCAAACACAGCCAGCGTGTTCCGCTTCCGCACACGTCATACGTATCAGTCGTAGCAATTCGTGGGGGACGGTGTTATTGGCATCCTCTTTGTGTTTGAATATGCTGTCGTATATTTCTCGCAGATTTGCCGATGGTTGATAAATTTCCCCATATTCGACGAGAGCGAATGTGAGAACGACACTACCGGACCGACGAATTATCTTGTTCATCGATTTCTGCTTGATTTCTGACAGCTGTGCGAATCTCGAACGGAACACTTCGTACTTGTCTCTGAACGTTTGTTGATAATTCACCACCGATGACAACGACGACGACGATGATTTCTGTGTAGCTGCGACGGACCGGATGGATTCGGCGTCTGATTCATATATCGACGGCGACGGTTGTGGTGGCGAATCTATTCTGACTTTTTTTACAGCCACCTCCTGTTGTATCTTCCCTACCGGACGAGACGTCCTTGGCGACGATATTTCTCCAGGGCTAGGTCGTTTGAGCGATCGACGTGACGACGACGACGACGTGGATGGCTGCGACAGAGGTACTATGGTTTCTGGTGGTTTCGGAAACACCATTTCAGCCTCAATCAACGAAGTTCCTTGTTGTACCTGTGGCTGTGACTGGTCGGGTAACATACTGTTCAGCTCGTCCGACGCCAATACTGCGCCAAACTTCTACGACAAAATATGTGTAAAATAACGACAAAAAGTCGCATACGAAATAATATAACTTACCTCGATAAGTTGTAGATTCAGTATTTGTTGTTGCTGCTGCTGCTGCTGCTGAGACTGCTGTTGTAGTTGATTTCCTACGAGCATCTGCCCATCGAACGTTGAATCGTAATAGTATTGGGAACTTTCCCCGTTCAACTCATGTATACTATTCATCTCGCACACACCGGATGTAATCTCACGCTCTGTTGAATCGTAAATGATGCTGCCCGTTATGGGCTCTTTCCATTTATAGTACTTTTCGACTTTCGTTCGTCGAGATAGTACAATCAGATATATTTATTGATGGTCGGGTACATGTAAAAATAGTTTGACTAGCTATTAGAATACGACGCATTACAATGGAAATAATAATATAACATGGTCACGTTTTGTATAATTGAAACAATAATACAAGAAAAAATTATTGTATTTTTTAAACTATTCCTACTTGTATAATCCAACCATTTTTTCGCTAAATTATTCAATTACAGTACACGACGACCGCATACGATACAATATTTCGATATGTGAATCATTTCGTCGCTGCATCGTTTCTATTCGTAGCGATAGGTGAAACCCTTATCGTGTTTACATTGCGAGCTCGATCTGTACCATTCGTGCGACGGATTGTCGTTGATCGGTAACATCTGTCCGTAATCGTGGATCACGATACGATTCTGGTCGTCGTTGTAGTCGCCGTTGTCGTCGTCGTGGTTATCCTCCATTTCCATCGTTAGACCCCAAAACGATATACAGTCGCCGACAAGTTCGTCGTGTAACATTTTCGTTCGCAATTTGAATTTTTTATTCTTCGATATGTACATTCGTGGGTCGGTTAGGATTACGTTGAATTGTAGAAAATAATCGATTTGTGAATATCTTAAACGTGCTCTCCGGACGAAGTCGTCATATGCGATCGTGGGGTGGCGTGTTTCGATATTCGTCTTGTTGTTGTTGTTGTTGTTATTGACGCCGGTTGAAAGGTATTCGATATCTTTTCCTAATGCTCGTGCAAGTTCTCGAATAATTTCGATATTATTCCTATTGTTTCGATCGCGATTGCAATGTTTATTGATATGTTTCGACTGTTTGGCGATAAGAGGGGCGTTCCGTTTCGTATTATAATCCTTATATTTTGACGATGACGACGACGACGACGTTATCGCCGCCGTGTTGAATCGACATTTGGACAAAATTCCGTTGATGGCGACGTCGTCGTGCGGGGATGCGGAAGATGACGGTTGCTGATGCTGCGGTAACGAACGTTCGTGGAAGGTACGAACGAAATGTTGATTGAAAGCTACCACGGTGGGGTCGATGTTCTTCCAGAAAAATTGCGTTTTCAATTGGTATTCGTTGGTGAACGATAACCTGCTTATCGTTCCGTCGTCGGTCGAAATGTTACTACCGGCCAATCGGTCGTCCGTGAAGGAGATAGCGTCGAGTACGTTGAACGCTACGATGATTTCACACAGACAAACGTCGCTAGGGAATACGTTATAAATTCGTTTCGCCCCGTGACGATCTGTTTTGTTGATCCATTTATGTTTGAAAAAATTCGTTTCTTCTTTAGATCCTATACGGAATTTATTCGACGGATAATAGAATATCTGTCGATGATAATCGTGATCGTTATTATTCATAGTATATATATATGCGACAGGTGAACGATCTAACGAATTTAATTTCTACTTGTCTCTTTCCGACGACATCACACTTCTGAATAGGAAATCTCGTAACGTCCGTATCGATAGACGTTATCCGACAATCTCACCCCCCCTCTCGTTCCCTTTCTACATACCACGTACGTGATCGAGGCGTCGTTCGATACGAACGGAACCTATTCGACTCAGCTAAGCGCTAACGTTTCTGACCGACGGTCAGTTTGAACGCAAAACTTTCATCGTGAAGGTTTTCTTCGATCAAACTCTTATTGTCTAGCGGGCCGACGAAATATTGTTCGAATATGTAAGCAGCCAGACTGTCTCGAATTCCGCTAGGAACGTGTACGCTACTATCGAGAACTGTATCTAGAAAATAATCGACAAACGACGAATCTGTCGCGAACGGAGTTGTCTCGTTCGTATTTTCGACGACGCTACCATCACCGTCCTCGCCACCTCCACGTTTCGTATCGAGTTTGGAATCGTCGTCGTCGCGTCGAGAAATGTATCGGTTATGATAGTCGAGCGAAGATAATATTTTATGCGACGTGTCGACCGACAGTTTTGTAATCCATATTTTATGTCGCATCTGTTTGTATCGTCTACATATCTGAGCATTTTTCACCTCTCGCGCTAGTATGCCGGTACTGAACGCGAATTTCGTTATCAACGACAAAAGATCGTTCCGTGTCGTGGGCACCGGTATGCCCTTTCCACCGTTCAACCGTCTATATTCCAGGACGATATCGTCGAATTCCGATTTGAAATTCAATATTAAATTATAATTTAAATTTTCATGGATCGCTCGCATCCTTCGGAAAATAGCGGACGACTGTTTCATCGTGGATAAAACTATTTCCGCTATTCCGAAGCATATCTGTAGATACGCGCGGAATTCACCACCGACAACACCACCTTTATCGGTATTGGCGAAAATCTCGCTGGAGCCGTTCAACAATTCGCCGACTCGATTCATCACTATCGATTGTTGTTTTTGACGTTTCCTCGTATTCGATTACAATGCGTTATATTTTCGCGTTGTAACGTATCGTTTTGTTCGAGAGTGGCGATTTGCGAATTCAACTCTGCCAGCTTCCGATCGTGCTTATCGATCTGTTCTATGTAGGTTTGTTTTTCCGATTCGCGAGTACGCTCGACTTCGGAAAATTGTCTTTTCGCCTCGACCAAATCGGTACGTAATTGTTGGACGGTCGCGACGTTCTCGTCGTAAACGCTTTTCGCCCGTAGACTCTCAGACGTACATTCGTCGATTTGCGTCTGCATCTGTGCCATGATCGCTCGTTGAGTTTCGATCGTCTGAGTTAAATTACGCTTCTCGTTGGCTAGTTCGTTGTGACGATATTCCATCGCGTCGGCGTTTCGTTCGGAGTCTTTTTCGAACGTTCGAGTTAACGATTCCAATCGATCTCGATGCTCTTGTATCATATTTTCGTTCTTTCGGATCGTTTCCATCACGAAATTCGTTATATTCACGATAGTTAGATCTGTAACGTATACGCGACACGTTTCGATCATCCACTCGACGAACGCCATATAAGCCAACGTACGATGTAACAATACGTTATAGTTATCGTCGTCGTCGTCGTCGTCGTCGTAACCGTCGGAATTGTCGCGCTTGTCGTTATAACTCACGAGCGACGATGACGACGGAAGTGACACGGGTAGGTCTTTTAGCAATTTCGATCGCGAATAAAATTCACGTATCTGATAAACGAAATTCACGCACATTTCGAACATCTCGTTCGTTTTCGTCGTCCACTTACGACTTTGTTGCGATTGTCCGGGTTGTTGTTGTTGTTGTTGTTGTTGTTGTTGTTTTTGTTTATCGAATCTCTCGCATATTTTACGTATCTGATCCTGTCTATCCATCGGTAATAAATTGACGGTCCAATTCGTCCAGCGAACGAGAATTTCGATTATCGAACGAAACGACTTATTGGACCTTTTTAACACGGACTCGTCCAATTCGTTCGTAATAAACAACGCGATATTACCGATTTCCTCTTGTAATTTCAATTTTTCCTTACTCGTTCGTTCTTGTCGCGTCGTACACGAATTCAAATTGCTAATGTACGTTTTAGAAATGCCGTTTATCGTTCGGGAATACTCTTGTTGCACTTTCCACGTTAATTCGCCGCTACCGATCGGAATGGACTTTATCATTTTCGTCAACGTTCTGATATCATCAGCCACTTCGAGGGTGGCGTAGCGATCGTGAGAGAGTAAATGTTCGTATATCGAAAGAGATGTGATGGGCACGTTGTCGTTAATTTGTTTGGTTTTTTTCGCGTACACTTTTTTCAAACGATCCGACTCCAGAATCATAGTATACACGTTGGGTTGAATAAAGTTCATATACCATACGTATTGATGCGAGAATAAATTGGACGCATCAGTGTAGTACGTCTCTAATATGTCGACGTATTTATCGAACGGTACGTCGTTCGCAGACGGAGCTAAAGATTTAAGATTTTATCGTAGATTTCGGTCACCATTACTGCCGCCGCCGCCGCCGCCGCCGCCGCTGTAATCGTCATCGTAGTAGTAGTTTTTATCGTTATTACGACGAGGCGACGAACGGGGTAAGATTTTGTTTTCGTTCACTTGCGAAGACGACATCTTATGTGTGGACGAGAACGACAATTTTCTCTTTGTACGAGAGAGAGAGAAAAACGTCGAACGGGAGAGAATCGTGTACGAACGGGAAATCGAACATTGAAATAAACGATTAAAAAATAATTTTTATTATACAATGAACAAAGCTATATAATATTAAGTTTTTCGTCGTCGTCGTCGTCGTCGTTATTCATGTTGACGGGGCTCCGGCGGTGGCGATGGTTGTGCCTACTAATTAGATGGTACTTTAAATCCCCAGCGAACGTACCCCTTCAGATAACAATTGTTAGTTTCCGTCCAGCATAGCTTGAAATTCACAGCGGATACGTAAATTTGTTCGTCTCGCAAATCCTCCAGGTCGCAACTGGTCAAATACGATTGTTCTTCCACGTCTTGTACCGCGAAACAGCCGAACGCGTTCGCACTTTTTGTAAAACCGGTCGTGGGCTGCAGATATAACGCGCTTCCGGTAATTTCATCACGCGAACTTATAAAGGTGTCGAACGACGAATGTCTCGCGATTCCCACCAATTGTACATCGTTTATAGATTTTTCGTTGAGTGCCACCACTCGCGAATACTTTCCACTCGCCGACAGCGAACGCTGGTAGTTGTCGTGGTCGGCAGCGTCTAAAGCGTCCAACGTCGCGCGCCACGTTTCACGGAGATTCATTATTTGTCTACAACCTTCTCGCATGATAGTTTGGATGTTCGTCGTGATGGGACCGGCACGATTTATCAGATCGAAACTGAATTCTTCCTTCTGATTGGAAGTGGAGCGCGACGATAGCGACGCCAAAACGACGCAACCGTAACCGAAATTGTTTATTATATCGAACGACAACGCTTTCGTGTTGGACGACTTTATATCGCTACGATCTCTCGATATCGGAAACGCTACTCGTAATTTTTTAGTTATGCTGGCGATCACGTTTTCTGGCAATGGGTCGAACGAAGCGTCCACGCACAATTGTGAGTTACGATTGTACAACGTGAAAAAGAACATTTTCAAATAGCTAGATATGTGTTTCTCGTTATTTCTATCGAAATCGGCCGTATCACCGACGTGATATTTCGTCATCATCGGCAGCTTTACAGATTTCACGTTCGCCGCAACGTTACCGATGGTACGACTCCCACATATTTTCTCCACGCACAATTTCGCTTGTTCTTTGTCGATATAGGAATATTTCACGGCGATCGATTGATTCCGCTCCATGTAAGAATCCACTATATCGTCGGTGCGTTCTCTTTTATTCTCGTCCGACCGCCGAACGTTATCGGACCGTTTTTTATCGGTAATACCCGATACAGAAGCGACAACACCACCACCGCCACCACCGCCGCCACCGCCGATAACAAAATCATCTTCGGCCGAACCAAATCCATCGTTCCTGGGTGACATATATTCTGGCGACTCGATATCGTACGGTTGGCTTTCGGGCACGTCTGCGAATAACTGAACGCGCCGACACTTCGATACCACGTCCTTTTTATCGTCGACTCCGGTCCCGCGTCTCTTCTGTAGTATTGTAGGTATATGGCGATTCTTGTTCGGACGAGGTGGTGGGCACGACATCTTGGGTTTATACGAACGTGGTGACGGCGATCTGTCGACGATAATGTCCTGGACGATAACATCCTCCTCGTCGGGGTCCGAGTCGATAACCACGTTACTCGGCGATGGTTTCTTGTTAGTTGTCGAAGTCGACGGGGTCCGTTGCGAAGGTGAAAATGCCGGCGGCGAAGTAGGTGACAGAGATTCCGGCGAATCGATATCGTACGATTGACTATCGAGCACGTCTGCGAACGGATTTCTGCTCCGACACTTCGGTACCGTGTCGTTGTTATCGTCGACTCCGGTCTCGCGTCTCTTCTGTAGTATCGTAGGTATATGATGATGATGATTCTTATTCGGACAAGGTGGTGGACACGACATTTCGGGTTTATTCGAGCGTGGTGACGGCGATCTATCGATGATATCTCCGTCCTCTTCCAAATTTTTACCGTACATCTTCGTTCGTCGGCGAAACGAATCGGAAATTATACACGAATCTGTACGTACTGATAATAGCCGTGAGGATGACTGGGTTGGAACACGATGACTACTACTACTACTACGACTACTACTACTACCACCACTAATACTATAACAACAGCAAAAGGCAGGAACTAACTGATGTTCTGGTACGATTATCCTGCCTCTTTTATACGGTTGCCCGTGATGTCATTTCCCGCTATCGAGTCTGCGTGAGCGTTCTTATCGTTCTAGTTCCCACCGTCGAATTTTTCGTACACGTCGATAAGCTTCATCACGATAGCTATAAAGATACCGCCCAGTACGAACACGCAGCAGAATTCGAAAACGTATAGTAGCACACCGACCGTGTCCGTCATTCCGTCCCATACTTGCTTCGGTAATTCCGTGATGATGTCGGACAGTAACGTGCCGATATTAGGCGTATCTTTACACACGTAAATATCCTTGGGATCGATACTATCTTCGATCGGCAAATATTGTAACGAATTTTTCGGTGCGTTGATATCGCAACGACGACATTGCCTCCGGTCCGGCTCTTTGACGTCCATAAGTTCCGACGGCCATCCTTTACATATACTATTATGGAACGAGCGCGGCAAATTGTTACAGGTGTTCTTCACTTGCACTTCGACGTGCGCACAACTGCATTGGACCAGTTTGCACGTTACAAGTTCACCCGAACGAGTCGTGTAAATTCTCCAACATCCGGCCATTCGTTTGGCGTTCTCTACGATGTGACTGAACAAAGCGTAAAGACCGACGCCGACGGTCAACGTGACGAAGACGCCCTTAAAGGTGATATATCGTCGTCCTCCGCCGCTTTTTCGGGGTAGCGATTGTAGATTGTTTATCAATTTACGAAATTTCTCATTCGTCCGGTAAAGATGATCTAAACCGTCGTACGGTAGATCGGTACGTATTTTACGATTTAGTACGTCTTCGTTGCCGGTCAGGACGTTTTTCAACGATGCTACGTTAGCGGACATTATCCGATCGAATTCGTGATCGGGAAAATTTTCTACAGCTAATTTTTTGAATACCTCCTTCACTTCGACCTTATCCAAATAATCGTTTACGAGCCCGTCGACGACCGACGATCTATTTTCGACGGGTACGTTTCGATAACGGTCGATAACATAATCCAAATCGCCGCGTCGTAAATGATGTGCTATGTTATCTAACGGAGCGTTCCCGTCGATGTCGACGACGGTTTTCGATAGGGGCCGATACGATTGGCCGATGTTTCCACCGGTGAATCTGACGAATTCGACATCGTCGATTAACGTACGTAATACGTGCGATATGAGCTGTATAACGTCGACAGGGATGCGACTACCGGCTCCGTGAGATAAAGCGTCAACGCTAAATTCGTTCGTTCGCAAACGTTTCAGAGCTGCTAAACCTTCGGACACGTCGGCTACTCCTCGATCGACACGTCTCAATTTGTTCAAACCTTTGGCTAACGTGTCCATTCCGTCGTTCGTATTACGAAAAAAAACAACACGATTCGAACAGGTATCTCCGCTTAGCTAAGGGGTCGGTGTATCTCGTCCGGCACGTGAAGAAAAATAACAAATATCGTCTTATAACGACGACGACGACGACGACGATTACGATTGTCGTGACGACGAAACTTCGCACGTGGAATACAAACAAAAAAACGTACAAATCAATATGGAAGATAAAATTATGCAATAAGAAAAAACGAAAGATACGTGAGGTCCAAAATGTTCACGTACATATCCCATATAGAGATCGTTGCGTGTGATCGGTAACAAATCGCGATCCATATTATCGTTCTCTTTTCTCCTTAGCGTCTCTCGACTGTTCTTATACGTACGATTCTTGTTCGACACGCTTCCATAAGAACTATCACGTATATATGTATATGATAGGATGACCGTATTTTTCTGTTGTATAATATTTATCATTATCGTCACGAATACGATGTTGATCGGAAATCTGAAAAAGTTCTCCGACAATTCGCTGTGGCTAAAAGAAAAAGAAAAAGATTCCAAGTATTATCCGGTCAACGAAGCGATTCGCTCGAATCTCTATCGTAACGGCGTAACGAACGAAAAGTTATATTTGACCGGCTTGGATTGCGATAGCGTTTTGAGAATTTGTTCTCTGAAGGCGTCCAGGTTCACGCGGATTCGTGTACGTATTGTAACGAGCCGAACGCGAAATGCGTCCGTTACGACGAACCTATTAAAATCGTCACGATCGATAAGAAAACGGGCGCCATGACCGGTAGTAGAATCTATGACGTGCACGAAAATGCCGATCTCGGTTATTGTACTCCGGTATTTAGCAACGCTTCGAAAGTGTACGAGTCGTCGTCGTCGTCATCTGGATCATCTTCCGCGATCGCTTCCGGTGACGGCGTTATTCGATTGGATCCTTGTAACACGAATACGGGCGATCGCGTACTAGTCAAACCGCACACGGAAGTTGCCGGCTACAAAATCAGTTGTTTGTGTAAATATCCGGAAATTATCAGTCAAACGATCCTGTTGGATTCGGATTGTGACGTGCCGACCGCTTGCTCTGGAGGAAAATTGATCGGCCCCGACTGGCGCGATCCCACACGATACGTAAACATAATCGACGAGTTATCGTGCGATCGTTGTATCTCGGGCACTTTTCCCGATCGCGATCCGATCACGAATCATCCCGTGTGTAGAAAATCCACGTTCGCCGAGCACTCGTCCGAAAGCTACGACGAAACCGTCTATCCCAAGAACATCGCTTTGTTGAACGTAACCGACGACGCGATAGAACCGACGTTCAGAGAGAAGTTCGGTCATCCGCAAGCGCGTAAAGTACCCAATCCTTGTGCTTTCGATGCGTTCACTTTCGTACCGTTCGCTCATAGCGAATGCTTATTGACGCACACGCCTGACAAATCGATTTATTTCTGTCGTAGTAACGACGTTTCCGTCGCCACTTTGCAATACGACGACGACTATCTGAAAGGTAACACCGGTCGATTCGGCAACGGTTGTTATCGTTTCACGAACGACAAGAGCGATATCGATTATATAGTCGGTGAATATTACAATAGGATACCGTCGTCTTCGTCTGACACGCGTACGAGTCAGCCCCGTGCGGCTCATCCGATAGTCGGATATGCCATCAAAAGATCGAAAATTATGATGTACAACAAAGCCGATAAATTCTTAGATATCGATAACGTCGAGTAGACGTAAGAGATAGTTATGATCTTCGTTCGCGCTAATATCATCATTATTATTGTCGTCGTCGTCAGCGTCATCGTTATCGGTAATTTCATAATATTGCCACGAATATCCGAAATGAATAGACGCATCGCGAATATAGAAATAGAAACGAATAAAATTCTACGTGTAGATGTGACGACAAAAATTGAATCGTTACAACGATTCGTTTACAAGTCGAACGTTACCGATTGTGCTAGTAATGCCGTACGTTGTACTCACAATCAAGATTGTATCGACTCGTGTAGCAGTGCGTATAATGGATTTTACGAATGTTCTTCGGATACGCGTTTGTGCGTGCCGAGAAATGAGGAAAATGATACAGCGAACGACGACGACGATAATAATGCTGCAACTTCTATTCGCCAGAAAAAGCAATGCAATACCATCAAGGGGGTATTCGCTCTACTACATGCGGACGTTCAATTTTCTAACGCTTTTTGGAAGTGCGTTTCGCTCTTTCCCGCCTTGATAAATGACAACGGCGAACAGGTGGACGGGGTATGTAGCGGAGGGTCGAGTTCCCTTGCTCGCATGAACGTTCATACTCATTATCCGATCACTTCCGATTGCGAGTGTGCTCCGGGATTAACATTGACTTCTTTCGGGCGCACGTACGATAACAACAACAGAATATCCATCACGCAGATTCCGCGTTGTGTACGCTATCCATTTTTGTACTTGTGATTGTTATGTTTATATATTTCTGTAATTGAGGAGAGAGGTGAGAAAAAAAACAATTCGTTCGATAATATTTTTATTTCATTCTTCATAATATACGATCCAAACATAATGCTTGCAGAGTTGGCGCAGATACTCCCCTCGACACCGCTTCGTCACCATCCATACACCTGTAGCGACTACCCAAACCGCGCAAATCCATCATTTCATCACGAAACGGTAAAAACGCACGCACAACCCGGAAACACTTCAAAATATATGATGTGACCCATTTACGGCCAACGTGACCGTCATGAGATACGAATTTCACCCTTATGAAAGACATAATTTTGAAATTCCGTCAAACGAACAAATTCATCTGACGTTTTACAACGATAATCGATTAATCCGAGACCAACCAAAATGATGTTACGCGCAGCATTGACGTCACGATTCCAAACGATTTTACATTTTCGGCAAATTTGAAATCTATGATCGTGACATCGTCGTCGTTGCTCCGTATCGTTTGTATTTGTGGTGGTGTGTTTTGGTGGTAACGACATTCTACCGAAACATTTCGAGCAAGATTGAGTGGTCAAATATTCATCAACACATATAACGTGACATTTATCGCGTCGACGATGAAACGCTTGTTTGAGCAAAAAATTTCAGTTATGGCAGAAATAAAAAACCCGCCGTCGAAGGTTTTTTATTTCTGCCATAACTGAAATTTTTTTCCAGTGTTCCATCTCCAAAACAAACCAACACGAAATCATCATCATCTTTGGCGGGCAATAACTGATTTACCACCTTATCCTCAGCTGCACGCCGTGAAATGTACGAGTCCCAACTCAAGCGCGTATATTTCCGCGTAGCGTAAATTTCGCGACTAGACGATAAAAAATGCAATCTGTACAAAATGTATTCCACATGAGAGTTGAAAGTAGTACCACATTTCGGCGAAATAATTAATCCTTTTTTTCAATTCGTACTTTCGCGATATTCAAGCAGGCGTTTTTCAAAGATTCCGGCCATTTTTTTCCGTTTACGTCGTCGAGCACGTTCTTTACAGAAATGATCCTTGAACTTGGCCGATTTTAACACGAAATTGGTTTCTGTTCGAGTTTTCTTATCGATATAGCACGCACCGATATAATTAACAACTCCCGGATCGATTCCTAAATACTTGGTGAAACTTGAACTAGCCACTGTAGTCTCCGACTTTACGTTGGTCTTCTTTCGTTTATTTGTCCGCGGTTGTTGAATTGTGGATCGCCCATATCTATTCATCATAATGGAACAATCGATTCCGTTGGTGGAAAAACTCATAGCGAAAAACGTCCGCTGCTTGTGGGGCTCGATGTGCATAGTTGTATCGTCGGCAAAACTTACGAAAACCGCGTTTTATCGTGAACGTCTCGGTACAAGTATCTACTGTGCTGAATCTATGTTTTTGCTTCAATATTCGATTTGCACACTTGGTCGAAGAAACGCGACTGTGGTCTAAACCACCACATGTTTTACACGGCATCTCGACTGAAACTGAATTGACATGTGTGTATCGCAGCCGTACTTATACCCTCGAGGATGGTGGGCGGTAACGTTTCGGTCGTTCCTCGTTCCGAACGTATTTTGCATGCACAAAACGGAATCAAACATATCCACTAACGAACAAAATTTATCGGCTGACGACTTTAACGATATCTAGTTTTGTTACAATTTTCTAGGTGATTTGTCGTCAGAAAAAGATGATCGTCAACGTATCAATCGTTCTTCTTTCCGATATTCAAGTTAAATGTTTATACAGATGACATACCTTCCCAGATCGACACTATTCTGACGAACCAATCACAATTTTGTGAATTCCTCCGCGTCGTAACAAACGTTTCATCTTCATGACATGTGCAGGTAGCACAACATTTGTAGTGTTAATGGAGATCTTTTGACAGTCGTTATACGACGCTTTGAACGTTTCATCGACGAACGAAAATCCATGATCTCACAACGATGTGGCAAAAATGCAAGGGCCGAATGGCCCTGACGCAACGATAAAAAACATTCTATAATATACGACGTGAACACCTGACTAACGTATCCCTCTAGCCACAAAACAAACTCCATGTGCCTGTGCTTGTAGACGACACTGACGAATGAATCGTCTTCGATTCCGAGTGGCATCCAATCTTCGTTCGATGGGATGAAATGCTCGCCGAAATAGTAAATTTCAACATTTTTATAATAAGCACTTTCTCCCAACAAAAACGAAACAAATCGACCATTAATCATCCAATTTTTTGATGGAAATTGTAACATTTCAATGTTTTTCATCACATCAGGACACTTACTCGTGAATTTTTCAGCACTGTATATGGTTGTTAACACACCGCGCAGAAAAGTGTTGTATGTCACGTTCATTTTCAATGAATAATAATAAATTGATGTGTTTTGTATGCTCAATCGGAGACTACTAAATTCTGTGTCTGTTGAACGGCGGTTATATAGGCCACCTACAGCCAACGTAACCGTCATGCGGAACATAATTTTGAAATTCCATCAGACGAACGAATTATTTATTACTATATGAGAAGATGTATAATTTGTTTAGAAAATAGAACTAGTTTTTGATTTATACGACGAGTTTCCATAACTAAATCGAGATCGTTCCGTGAGAAATCCAGTAGAGAAATTTCGTTCGTTCACATTCGTTTTCGTTTCGAGTGGATCGTTTTGATTGGTCTTGAGTTAATCGATTATCGTTACAAAAGACCAGATGTATTCATTCTCATGACGGTATCACACAAAAAAAAAATTATACAGAGTACATTTTTATTTCATATTATATACCTTTTTACAAAACATCATTAACAGAAGATGATTACAAAAAATTTTCTATTATTAAGCAAGGAATGACGCTTCCATGTTTTCATTGTCACCGAGAGAATATAAACCCAAAGCATGACGAAAACGTTACAAGAAATCTAATTCAAACATCATTGATTCAATGCTGTATATTGAAAATTCTATCGTGTTTCATACTGAACGGAGGGAAGAATTGGACATAATATCCACAGCAAATCTGTATTTTGGAGAATTGGCAGAAAATATACTTGAGAGAAGCTTTTACGAAGAATCATTGTTTAACGTTAATGCGAAGTACGAAGATTTACGCCCAGTTATTGGCCTATTAAACCTGACACCCAGAGTAATTAGTGGAATAGCAGATCACCAAGAGTAGAAGTTGGTGGAAACTACGTGTATCCTTTCAGTTTATAACCTTTCACCATCTATTACTCTAACAAACTATTTTTAACGTTAGAACGAGATACGAATGTGAAAAACATTCTCATCGTGAATGTGTTATCAACCGAAGAATATTATTCAATGCTTGAGATGCTAAAAATACCTCTCTAAATCAACCAACATCAGGCTGGGACTGAGCGAATTCAAGAGCAGCATGTTGAGAACTGGAAAGCCAACTATCTCGGCAAATACAACTTCCAGTAGGAGAAGACTTTTAGTTTATCGGAAATTGACATCCTCAACAGTCGCAGAGAAATATGATTCCAGTCCTAAAATCAGGAACTCTTTTATACGTAACGCAGTACTGTGTTCATACTGAATGGGAGAAACAAGTTGTCAACTTTTTTGAATTCACTATTTCGCGCAAGATACGAAGAGTATATATCCAATGGAACACGTGCAGAATCAAAAAGTCACATCTTCTACTGTTGAAAGCAACGGATTTCGAAATTTGATGACCACTTTTTAAAGTACCTACACGAAATACAATCAAAAACAAAATTTTCACTATCTACGATGTTGTAATGGAAAAATTCAAAGAAACAATTGTAGATACCGTAGACATTACTATCACTTCAAATATTTGGACTGGAACGATGAGTATGAAAAGTTCTTTGGGTATTACGATCCTGTTCTCGCGTACAACGGGTGAAACTTGAACTGATATGAACTTCACCCTGCTATCTATGTACACAGTACAACCGGTGTTCGGGCTCGTTCAACATATCTTCATCCAATCTTCTCCAGGCGGATCGAAAATTTCAATAAAATTTAAAGTAGCCACAGACGTGTAATTGGTACTAACTCCAAGTATGACGGATATGAACTCTCCTATGATTATCCAATATGTCGATGGGACATCGTGTACTCTCCGCACTAACGCATGGAACTTGCCACGACCAAAACCTCGTTTTTTTATGTTTGTAGACTATACTGCCGTTCAAAGTATGTCCGAACGGTGACCATTCTTCTTTTAACGGGTTGAAAAATTCACCAAAATCTAAAATTTCCACAGAACTGGATAATTGCTGGTGAATTTGTATGAACTGTAAATCTTTGTATAACGGATAATCGGAGACAACTGACTTATGTATCTGTTCAACGGCGCTTATATACGTTTTTGAAGCCATTCATAGTAACACTAGTTGTAAGCGTACATCGAACAACAAACGCTAACATCGTATCACCAATTAAAATAACAAAACAAGAAACATTCGTTGTATATTTGAAACTGTTTCTACATGTGCAAAGTGCAATTATGAAATTATTACCTATATAAAAGAGAGTCATGTATGTAAAAACATCCATTCGATTAACAGCTTAGCCCCGTTCAACGTCACACACGGCCTTACTACAAACAATACAGTCCGAGGATAATCACGTGCAGTCATTCATATAGATGTCACCGACAGCTTGTGAGTATTCACATCCCATATAAAATCGGAATAATAAAACTATTTCAGTTCAATTGTCGAAGGACCGGGAAGTGTTGGACGCTCCTGTTGGGAAGAGAATCGTGAGATGGACGGAAATTCCGTACGTTATCATCAAAGGTGATATAATGTTTTGAAGATTGTTCGGATTATAATGTTTTATATTTTTCAGTTGAACCTGTCGTCCCGATTCGACATATCCGACGGAAGCGTCTGAATTATAAATGGAAGAACAAAATCTATCCTATAGAAGTAAATTATTTCGAAAAATTGTAGTTTAACGTTAGTGCGGGATACTGATGAATTTACTGTATTCTAAAATTAAATATAAATTAAAATATAAATTATATTCATCACATCTTTTTTTTTGTGTGTGATGCGAGTGCGCAAACATAATTTTGAAATTCGTATCTCATGACAGTCACGTTGGCGGTAAATGAGTTGAAGTGATTTAGAATATATCGAATGGGGCGCGCTTCGTGCGCACGATGGGGTACCCGGTCCCCCATAAGGCACCCGCGACCGTTGTTTCATATCCGCTCGGGGCGGATATGTCCCTTGCTCGTTTTTCGAGGGTGCCTTATGGGGAACCCGGTACCCCATCGTGCACACGAAGCGTATAAACGTGGTCGCGAAGCAAGTGTTGATTCAGTTTTGTTCGACATGTCGCGTAACATATGTGTGCCGTATTCCAGCAATGTGTTGTCACATGAAACTATCACCCGGTGCGTGTTAACCACCATGTACGACGCAAATGAGTTTACCTGCCCGAATTTGAAGGAATATGTGAAATTCCTAGAACCGCTATTTCCGACGAACGATTGGTTTATCGTTGGGAGTTGCGCGTCCTTCATGATCGGGGCTTCTACCAAATGCCGTTGCGTGTCGGTCGTTTATGTCGGCAAGAATTTCACACCTT
The DNA here is from genome assembly GCA_958510875.1 of Endomychus coccineus. NCBI lineage: Eukaryota > Metazoa > Arthropoda > Insecta > Coleoptera > Endomychidae > Endomychus > Endomychus coccineus. The sequence continues at coordinate 120,057,246 of OY294068.1, read as the reverse complement.
CGAAGGAGGAGTGGTATCGGTGGATTAATAAAATGAGGGATGATCACGTTTATATACATTACACAATTCCACTTGTTTTATACGTGAACCCGTCACTCGAATCGACTTTCGCGTCGTATGTGTTGAAGTGTTTCCTGTTAGTACGCGAAATTACGCACAGACACCTCAGGGTTGCATTTCTACCTTTTCGCGGTGAGATCATGGATTTGCGTACTGTTGCGACAGCACCCTCCGGGACTTTGTATTGGTCACTACGGCATGATATGGAGGAAGTGGTCAGTCTCGTGAATCGTTTTAAAAAAAATGAAATCGGTAGCGATTGGATCTGACAACAGAATATCTCCGCCAACTCTCCAGGTGTTATGTTTGGGCAGATTCGATATCGTAGACCACGAATAACATAAGTTTTTATTTTAGATAAACTTTTACATAAAATTGATCGATAACAGAAGTCTAATAAACAATATCAACAGTTGAATATATTCATTCTCCACCCACTCATAGTAAGACTTCAGTCGTATTTATACGCTTCGAGTTCATGCAAGCTCTAACGCGTTCACGATTGCACAATAGCAATAATGATACCAACGTCTACGTGAAATAAATCTAATTATAAGATCGATATGGAGCTTCTGATAGTGATTTGGATTCTGTACGGGACTTTTGTACTTTGTCACAATATTTTATTCAGTTCGGATATACGAGGCGTTTTTGCGACGTACAACAAATACGCAGAATTGTCAAAATCATTTAACGTTCCTTCGATATTTTACCACGCGTGATAACTGTGTTAATTTGGTGAGCGCTATCTGTTGGTATGTTGTATCAATTTGTAGCAGTGAGTGTACGAGTGACATCTGTTGGAATTCCTTTGAACTGCCACGTATATAGTGTAGAACCTACCATAGATGTCCTATGAATATCATGAAGTTACTGAATCTGTGGATGGGGTGGGTTTAATTTTGTACAATCTAACCTCAATCGACTTCGCTCTCCGAACTCTGAATCGAATCTGATCAAAATTTTACCCCTTCTACCGTGATTTTCGTCAGAAATCAGTAGATTTTAGGATTTTTGTGACGTCAATTGGCTCTAGTCCAATGAGAATCGAGTATTCACTCAAGCTGACCCCAAATTAACTATATAATCAGCAAGCTTCTCGCCCGCGATCCTAAACCTCCTTGACCAGAGTAAAAACAACGTAGTAGTAAGAAGGAGCAGGCCGTCGCGGAGGTTATGAATATGTATATATATACAGGGGAACAGGGGTGCTATGGGGGTACGTGGAGCCCCCTTGACTGTCTAGACTTGGTGCTGGTTTCTCGCTAGAGCTGGAAGTTGCGTTCCACAATTTTCGTTGCCCCCGTGATACGTCACGTATAAGTCACGTGACTATAAGTCAACGCTGCTGTAGAAGTTTTGCAGCTCGAAGAAATTCACCGGTGAGATTTTGTTCCAACAAATTTCATTCGGGACAAAACTGTTTCTCGACAGAGCTAATGCGCATGACGAGGAACTTATAAGTTTGGAGATTCGTTCGACGAGAGATTCTAGGCGGACAGAGTTTGTTCATCAAAAAATATTTTACGATTTCATTTTGCGAACGAGAGTTTCATTCAAAGCTTTTGTAGCTCGAAGAAATTCACCGGTGAGATTTCGTTTCAACAAATTTCATTCGAGACAAAACTGTTTCTCGATGATGCTAGTACGCATGACGAGGAACATATAAGTTTGGAGATTCGTTCGACGAGAGGTTCTAGCGGTCAAAGTTTGTTCATCAGAAAATATTTTACGATTTCATTTCTCGAACGAGAGTTTCGTTCAAAGTTTTTGTAGCTCGAAGAAATCCACCGGTGAAATTTCGTTTTAACAACCAATCGTTCGACCAGAAATTCTAGTCGAACAAAGTTTGTTCATCAGAAAATATTCTACGATTTTATTTCTCGAACGAGAATCACGTTCAAAGATTTTGCAGCTCGAAGAAATCCACCGGTGAGATTTCGTTTCATAAATTTCATTCGAGACAAAACTGTTTCTCGATGATGCTAGTACGCATGACGAGGAACATATAAGTCTGGAGATTCGTTCGACGAGAGGTTCTAGCGGTCAAAGTTTGTTCATCAGAAAATATTTTACGATTTCATTTCTCGAACGAGAGTTTCGTTCAAAGTTTTTGTAGCTCGAAGAAATCCACCGGTGAGATTTCGTTTCAACAAATTTCATCCGAGACAAAACTATTTCTCGATGAACGAGAGTTTCGTTCAACGTATTTGTAGCTCGAAAAAATCCACCGGTGAGATTTCGTTTCAACAAATTTCATCCAAGACAAAACTATTTCTCGATGAACGAGAGTTTCGTTCAAAGTATTTGTAGCTCGAAAAAATCCACCGGTGGAATTTCGTTTCAACAATTATTCGTTCGACGAGAGATTTTAGACGGACAAAGTTTATTCATCAGAAAATATTTTACGATTTCATTTCTCGAACGAGATTCACGTTCAAAGATTTTGCAGCTCGAAGAAATCCACCGGTGGGATTTCGTTCCAACAAATGTCACTCGAGACAAAACTGTTTCATTCTTCGAACGAGAGTAACGTTCAAAGTTTTTACAGCTCGAAGAAATCCACCGGTGGAATTTCGTTTCAACAAATTTTACTCGAGGCAAAACTGTTTCATTCCCGAACGAGAGTTACATTAAAAGTTTTTGCAGTTCGAAGGAATCCATCGATGGAATTTCGTTTCAACAATCATCAATCGTTCGACGAGAGATTCTAGACGGACAAAGTTTGTTCATCATAAAATAATTTACGATTTCATTTCTCGAACGAGAGTTTCGTTCAAAGTTTTTGCAGCTCGAAGAAATCCACCGGTGGAATTTTGTTCCAACAAATTTCACTCGAGACAAAATTGTTTCATTCATCGAACGAGAGTTACGTTCAAAGTTTTTACAGCTCGAAGAAATCCACCGGTGAGATTTCATTTCAACAAATTTCACTCGAGACAAAACTGTTTCATTCCTCGAACGAAAATTACGTTCAAAGTTTTTGCAGCTCGAAGAAATCCACCGGTGAGATTTCGTTCCAACAAATTTCACTCGAGATAAAACTGTTTCATTCCTCGAACGAGAGTTACGTTAAAAGTTTTTACAGCTCGAAGAAATCCACCGGTGAGATTTTGTTTCAACAATCAATCGTTCGACGAGAGATTCTAGGCGGACAAAGTTTATTCATCAGAAAATATTTTGTTACGTTCAACTTTTCAACGATTCGGAATTTCGCTGTATGACCTGTCGTTTGAAAAGAATGGTATGGAACACCGGACAAAGATTTCAGTTATGACAGGAATAAAAAACTCGCCGTCGAAATGCTCAAACAAGCGCTTCATCGTCGATATCTTGCTTCAAATGTTTCGGTAAAATGCCTTTGCCACCAAAACACACCATCATGAAACTCTAAAATATTGGTGGAAAAATCGTTTATTCAGCAAAAAGATATATTTTTATTACAATTTGTGTCATACATTGCAATTTCACACTCCTAGTTTCACAAGATGAATCTTGTTCGTGACTGATATTACACCCTAAAACGTCGTGGAAATCATCGAAAGTGAATTCACTTTTATGCGAGTAATGCGAATCGGTTGTGACAACGGTATAGGTGAACAGTCGCTGACGCGAAGGTATTCGAAACATGTCATAATGTACATATTTCCCGCACGTTCTGCCGGTCAGTGTGTACCACTCGATTGGCATGGAAACTCGCTCATTATTCAATACCAATACCAACCCCTTACTATTGTCCCAATCGTTTTGAAAATATCCATCGAAAAATTTCCCATTCATATCATCGTCCCAAGTCACGATAATCGGTATCGATAGTACCGGCCGGCGAACATATATGCTGTCGATTATTGTAATCGGCGACACCGCCTTGGTGACATCTCTCCAGTGACCCGCTCGTACATGATTACTCACGCGGAGTAGTCGATCGTTCGGCAAGCCGAATAGAAATGCGAAATGTTTCTCAATTTGGAATGTTTCCCTGGTTGCCAAACTGTATGGTGTGCCATTCAAATATGTCGTCAGCGTCCTCTGTCTGAAAGCTGCAGCGATATAAATAGTGTCCGTACCGAATTTCTCATATTCGGCATCGAAGAAAAATGCGTTTTCCATCAGATACCTACAGCTCTCCTTGGCCACGAGTGTTTCGCTTGTTCGTTTGGGATCTTCGTACATCGCAGTTGGACCAATTAATTCACCCGTATTCAGGTCCACTCGATATGTTGGTATAGGCTTCCACAGGTCTTGGAAATTGTCGTTCGGTTCGCTCGACGACTCTTTCATATCGGTCACTAAAAACTGTGAAGCGTTATCATCGGACGAATTATCATCACTTTGTTCCGTTTCATATTCGGACGAAGATAACTCTTCGTCGCCTTCAACCGTACTATTACTCACGATAGGAGAGGTACTGGCACGCTCGCATACCGGCAAAGTTCGTTCACTATTTTCGACTAGTTTTTCCCGATGTGGACATTTTTTGGAAATGTTACTCCTATGATTTGAACCGCCGCACGTTATGCATGGCTTATTGACTCGTTTCTTTTTGAACACTCGGTGTATACATTTTTTCGAGGTACTTCGCATGTGATCTGGACCGCCACATGTTGCACACGGCATGTTGTGATGTTGAACGGTGTTTAGCTGTTGATCGACTGGATGTTTGGTATATGCACGATCCCGTTTATATAGGAGACGATATTCATTATAGCATTTTATGGATGAAGGTTCTAAATATACAACAGAAGTGTTATCATTTCCATTTTTCGAACTAGCATTACATCGATTCACGATTACGAAGTCGCGTTTCGATGACCCTACTTCGAAATGGGGCGTATTTCGACAAAGAGTATATAATGAAGTCGTGGATAATCATTTGTCATTAGTTCGACTAAATCACGTGTTCAGTATGTCGCCAAGTAAGAAATCCAAACGTCGAAAAATCGAGTGGACCACGATGGAGTTCACGTCAGACATTCGTGACGGGGAACAACATCATTGTACAAGAGAAGGTTGGTCAGACATTCGTGAAGACATTCGTGGCGGGAAACAAGGGGATCGTACAACAATGGATTGGTCAGACATTCGTGACGGGAAACAACGGCATCGTACAACAGAGGGTTGGTGTGACGGGAAACAACAGGAGGATTGTGCGAGGGGAAAAATAGAAGATTGGGACTCCTGCGAATGGGGACAAGATCGTACAAGAGGAGAAAAAGGCTATTGGTCGGACCCTGGTGAAGGGGACCAGGATTATCGTACCAGACGGAGAGAGGATTGGTCCGACCTGTTGGACGCGTTATGGCAACAAGAAGAGCAAGACGAGAATTGCGAAAAATACCAACTGGAGGAATTTGAACTCAAACAATTATATTTCGACTGGCTGGGGGAAGAGATCGAATAAAAATATATTATCCAACGATTTGTTTCTATTTGTATATTTGTCATTTTCGTTTTTGTGTAATAAGAATATACCGCGCTGCAGTATATTAGAACGAAATTCATACTTCATGACGGTATGTCGATTCTAAATATAAATCTTGGCAAAACGATAAACAAAAATATACGTTTCAATATTTTAATGATCAGTCATAATTTATAAATCAAAAATGACGGAAAATCAATCCGTGAATTTTTTACTATAACTTTCCAACCCCCATTTACACATGTCACATTCATCTTGTGGTATTGGTGGCTCTTCCATGTGAGTTCGCCAATCTGGGCGATTGTAGTGGACGAAACATGGTAGTCGAACCATCAGTTTAAATTGCTTTGTATATTTTGATGGTATTTTATGCCATGCAAAAAGAATCTCCATAGAATCCGGTATTTTGAGCAGATACGATAACGGTAGAGCGGATATTTCGTGTTCTGTTAATTCATACAATCGTTTATCCATGGTTTTCAAGCTAGGTCGATCGCTTCAACGTATCGGACTGATTGGACTATCATTCACATGTTGCCTAGTTTTATAACCCATTAACGCCCAACGTGACCGTCATGAGATACGAATTTCACCCTTATGCAAGACATAATTTTGAAATTCCGTCAGATGCGATCCCGTTGAGGTAATGTAAAAAGCGCCATCTTTCGAAATATAATGCAATTCCGATGTGACAACTTGGTGAGCGCCACCTATCGAAAAGTTATATCAATTTGTTACAAAAAGCAGATGGACGTCATCTGGTAGAATTCTCTTGAACTTCCAATCAACGTGTACAGTATCAAATCTACCATAGATGTCATATGAATATCATGAAATTATCAAATCTGTGGATGGGGTGGGTTTGATATTGTACAATCTAACCTCAATCGACTTCGCTCTCAGAACTCTGAATTGAATCTGATCAAAATTTTACCCCTTCTACCGTGATTTTCGTCAGAAATCAGTAGATTTTAGGATTTTTGTGACGTCAATTGGCTCTAGTCCAATGAGAATCGAGTATTCACTCAGCTGACCCTAAATTAGATATATAATCAGCAAGCTTCTCGCCCGCGATCCTAAACCTCCTTGACCAGAGTAAGAACAACGTAGTAGTAAGAAGGAGCAGGCCGTCGCGGAGGTTATGAATATATATATATACAGGGGTACAGGGGTGCTATGGGGGCACGTGGAGCCCCCTTGACTGTCTAGACTTAGCGCTAGCTTCTCGCGAGAGCTGAAAGTTGCGTTCCACAATTTTCGTTGCCTTCGTGATACGTCACGTAACTGTGAGTCATCACTGCTGCAAAAGTTTTTGCGGCTCGAAGAAATCCACCGGTGAGATTTCGTTTCAACAAATTTCATTCGAGACAAAACTGTTTCTCGATGGAGTTAATGCGCATGACGAGGAACTTTAAGTTTGGAGATTCGTTCCACGAGAGATTCTAGCGGACAAAGTTTGTTGGTCAGAAAATATTTTACGATTTCATTTTGCGAACGAGAGTTTCGTTCAAAGTTTTTGTACCTCGAAAAAATCCACCGGTGAGATTTCGTTTCAACAAATTTCACTCGAGACAAAACTGTTTCTCGATGGAACTAGTGCGCATGACGAGAAACTTCAAGTTTGGAGATTTGTTCGACGAGAGATTCTAGCGGACAGAGTTTGTTCACCAGAAAATATTTTAAGATTTCATTTTGCGAACGAGAGTTTCGTTCAAAGATTTCGCAGCTCGAAAAAATCCACCGGTGAGATTTCGTTCCAACAAATTTCATTCGAGACAGAACTGTTTCATTCCTCGAACGAGAATTACGTTCAAAGTTCTTGTAGCTCGAAGAAATCCATCGGTGGAATTTCGTTCCAACAACGAATCGTTCGACGATAGATTTTAGGCGAACAAAGTCAGAAAATATTTTACGATTTCATTTCTCGAACGAGAATTTCGTTCAAAGTTTTTGCAGCTCGAAGAAATCCACCGGTGATATTTCGTTTCAACAAATTTCATTCGAGACAAAACTGTTTCTCGATGGAGGTAGTGCGCATGACGAGGAACTTATAAGTTTGGAGATTCGTTCGACGAGAGATTCTAGATGGACAAAGTTTGTTCATCGGAAAATATTTTACAATTTCATTTTGCGAACGAGAGTTTCGTTCAAAGTTTTTGTAGCTCGAAGAAATCCACCGGTGAGATTTCGTTTCAACAAATTTCCCTCGAGACAAAACTGTTTCATTCCTCGAACGAGAGTTACGTTCAAATTTTATGTAGCTCGAAGGAATCCACCGGTGGAATTTCGTTTCAACAGTCATCAATCGTTCGACGAAAAATTCTAGGCGGACAAAGTTTGTTCATCAGAAAATATTTTACGATTTCATTTTGCGAACGAGAGTTACATTCAAAGCTTTTGTAGCTCGAAGAAATCCACCGGTGGGATTTCGTTCCAACAAATGTCACTCGAGACAAAACTGTTTCATTCTTCGAACGAGAGTAACGTTCAAAGTTTTTACAGCTCGAAGAAATCCACCGGTGGAATTTCGTTTCAACAAATTTTACTCGAGGCAAAACTGTTTCATTCCCGAACGAGAGTTACATTAAAAGTTTTTGCAGTTCGAAGGAATCCGTCGATGGAATTTCGTTTCAACAATCATCAATCGTTCGACGAGAGATTCTAGACGGACAAAGTTTGTTCATCATAAAATAATTTAAGATTTCATTTCTCGAACGAGAGTTTCGTTCAAAGTTTTTGCAGCTCGAAGAAATCCACCGGTGGAATTTTGTTCCAACAAATTTCACTCGAGACAAAATTGTTTCATTCATCGAACGAGAGTTACGTTCAAAGTTTTTACAGCTCGAAGAAATCCACCGGTGAGATTTCGTTTCAACAAATTTCACTCGAGACAAAACTGTTTCATTCCTCGAACGAAAATTACGTTCAAAGTTTTTGCAGCTCGAAGAAATCCACCGGTGAGATTTCGTTCCAACAAATTTCACTCGAGATAAAACTGTTTCATTCCTCGAACGAGAGTTACGTTAAAAGTTTTTACAGCTCGAAGAAATCCACCGGTGAGATTTTGTTTCAACAATCAATCGTTCGACGAGAGATTCTAGGCGGACAAAGTTTATTCATCAGAAAATATTTTGTTACGTTCAACTTTTCAACGATTCGGAATTTCGCTGTATGACCTGTCGTTTGAAAAGAATGGTATGGAACACCGGACAAAGATTTCAGTTATGACAGGAATAAAAAACTCGCCGTCGAAATGCTCAAACAAGCGTTTCATCGTCGATATCTTGCTTCAAATGTTTCGGTAAAATGCCTTTGCCACCAAAACACACCATCATGAAACTCTAAAATATTGGTGGAAAAATCGTTTATTCAGCAAAAAGATATATGTTTATTACAATTTGTGTCATACATTGCAATTTCACACTCCTAGTTTCACAAGATGAATCTTGTTCGTGACTGATATTACACCCTAAAACGTCGTGGAAATCATCGAAAGTGAATTCACTTTTATGCGAGTAATGCGAATCGGTTGTGACAACGGTATAGGTGAACAGTCGCTGACGCGAAGGTATTCGAAACATGTCATAATGTACATATTTCCCGCACGTTCTGCCGGTCAGTGTGTACCACTCGATTGGCATGGAAACTCGCTCATTATTCAATACCAATACCAACCCCTTACTATTGTCCCAATCGTTTTGAAAATATCCATCGAAAAATTTCCCATTCATATCATCGTCCCAAGTCACGATAATCGGTATCGATAGTACCGGCCGGCGAACATATATGCTGTCGATATTGTAATCGGCGACACCGCCTTGGTGACATCTCTCCAGTGACCCGCTCGTACATGATTACTCACGCGGAGTAGTCGATCGTTCGGCAAGCCGAATAGAAATGTGAAATGTTTCTCAATTTGGAATGTTTCCCTGGTTGCCAAACTGTATGGTGTGCCATTCAAATATGTCGTCAGCGTCCTCTGTCTGAAAGCTGCAGCGATATAAATAGTGTCCGTACCGAATTTCTCATATTCGGCATCGAAGAAAAATGCGTTTTCCATCAGATACCTACAGCTCTCCTTGGCCACGAGTGTTTCGCTTGTTCGTTTGGGATCTTCGTACATCGCAGTTGGACCAATTAATTCACCCGTATTCAGGTCCACTCGATATGTTGGTATAGGCTTCCACAGGTCTTGGAAATTGTCGTTCGGTTCGCTCGACGACTCTTTCATATCGGTCACTAAAAACTGTGAAGCGTTATCATCGGACGAATTATCATCACTTTGTTCCGTTTCATATTCGGACGAAGATAACTCTTCGTCGCCTTCAACCGTACTATTACTCACGATAGGAGAGGTACTGGCACGCTCGCATACCGGCAAAGTTCGTTCACTATTTTCGACTAGTTTTTCCCGATGTGGACATTTTTTGGAAATGTTACTCCTATGATTTGAACCGCCGCACGTTATGCATGGCTTATTGACTCGTTTCTTTTTGAACACTCGGTGTATACATTTTTTCGAGGTACTTCGCATGTGATCTGGACCGCCACATGTTGCACACGGCATGTTGTGATGTTGAACGGTGTTTAGCTGTTGATCGACTGGATGTTTGGTATATGCACGATCCCGTTTATATAGGAGACGATATTCATTATAGCATTTTATGGATGAAGGTTCTAAATATACAACAGAAGTGTTATCATTTCCATTTTTCGAACTAGCATTACATCGATTCACGATTACGAAGTCGCGTTTCGATCACCCTACTTCGAAATGGGGCGTATTTCGACAAAGAGTATATAATGAAGTCGTGGATAATCATTTGTCATTAGTTCGACTAAATCACGTGTTCAGTATGTCGCCAAGTAAGAAATCCAAACGTCGAAAAATCGAGTGGACCACGATGGAGTTCACGTCAGACATTCGTGACGGGGAACAACATCATTGTACAAGAGAAGGTTGGTCAGACATTCGTGAAGACATTCGTGACGGGAAACAAGGGGATCGTACAACAGAGGGTTGGTGTGACGGGAAACAACAGGAGGATTGTGCGAGGGGAAAAATAGAAGATTGGGACTCCTGCGAATGGGGACAAGATCGTACAAGAGGAGAAAAAGGCTATTGGTCGGACCCTGGTGAAGGGGACCAGGATTATCGTACCAGACGGAGAGAGGATTGGTCCGACCTGTTGGACGCGTTATGGCAACAAGAAGAGCAAGACGAGAATTGCGAAAAATACCAACTGGAGGAATTTGAACTCAAACGATTATATTTCGACTGGCTGGGGGAAGAGATCGAATAAAAATATATTATCCAACGATTTGTTTCTATTTATATATTTGTCATTTTCGTTTTTGTGTAATAAGAATATACCGCGCTGCAGTATATTAGAACGAAATTCATACTTCATGACGGTATGTCGATTCTAAATATAAATCTTGGCAAAACGATAAACAAAAATATACGTTTTAATATTTTAATGATCAGTCATAATTTATAAATCAAAAATGACGGAAAATCAATCCGTGAATTTTTTACTATAACTTTCCAACCCCCATTTACACATGTCACATTCTTGTGGTATTGGTGGCTCTTCCATGTGAGTTCGCCAATCTGGGCGATTGTAGTGGACGAAACATGGTAGTCGAACCATCAGTTTAAATTGCTTTGTATATTTTGATGGTATTTTATGCCATGCAAAAAGAATCTCCATAGAATCCGGTATTTTGAGCAGATACGATAACGGTAGAGCGGATATTTCGTGTTCTGTTAATTCATACAATCGTTTATCCATGGTTTTCAAGCTAGGTCGATCGCTTCAACGTATCGGACTGATTGGACTATCATTCACATGTTGCCTAGTTTTATAACCCATTAACGGCCAACGTGACCGTCATGAGATACGAATTTCACCCTTATGCAAGACATAATTTTGAAATTCCGTCAGATGCGATCCCGTTGAGGTAATGTAAAAAGCGCCATCTTTCGAAATATAATGCAATTCCGATGTGACAACTTGGTGAGCGCCACCTATCGAAAAGTTATATCAATTTGTTACAAAAAGCAGATGGACGTCATCTGGTAGAATTCTCTTGAACTTCCAATCAACGTGTACAGTATCAAATCTACCATAGATGTCATATGAATATCATGAAATTATTAAATCTGTGGATGGGGTGGGTTTGATATTGTACAATCTAACCTCAATCGACTTCGCTCTCAGAACTCTGAATTGAATCTGATCAAAATTTTACCCCTTCTACCGTGATTTTCGTCAGAAATCAGTAGATTTTAGGATTTTTGTGACGTCAATTGGCTCTAGTCCAATGAGAATCGAGTATTCACTCAGCTGACCCTAAATTAGCTATATATTCAGCAAGCTTCTCGCCCGCGATCCTAAACCTCCTTGACCAGAGTAAGAACAACGTAGTAGTAAGAAGGAGCAGGCCGTCGCGGAGGTTATGAATATATATATATATACAGGGGTACAGGGGTGCTATGGGGGCACGTGGAGCCCCCTTGACTGTCTGGACTTAGCGCTAGCTTCTCGCGAGAGCTGAAAGTTGCGTTCCACAATTTTCGTTGCCCCCGTGATACGTCACGTAACTGTGAGTCATCACTGCTGCAAAAGTTTTTGCGGCTCGAAGAAATCCACCGGTGAGATTTCGTTTCAACAAATTTCATTCGAGACAAAACTGTTTCTCGATGGAGTTAATGCGCATGACGAGGAACTTTAAGTTTGGAGATTCGTTCCACGAGAGATTCTAGCGGACAAAGTTTGTTGGTCAGAAAATATTTTACGATTTCATTTTGCGAACGAGAGTTTCGTTCAAAGTTTTTGTACCTCGAAAAAATCCACCGGTGAGATTTCGTTTCAACAAATTTCACTCGAGACAAAACTGTTTCTCGATGGAACTAGTGCGCATGACGAGAAACTTTAAGTTTGGAGATTTGTTCGACGTGAGATTCTAGCGGACAGAGTTTGTTCACCAGAAAATATTTTAAGATTTCATTTTGCGAACGAGAGTTTCGTTCAAAGATTTCGCAGCTCGAAAAAATCCACCGGTGAGATTTCGTTCCAACAAATTTCATTCGAGACAGAACTGTTCCATTCCTCGAACGAGAATTACGTTCAAAGTTCTTGTAGCTCGAAGAAATCCATCGGTGGAATTTCGTTCCAACAACGAATCGTTCGACGATAGATTTTAGGCGAACAAAGTCAGAAAATATTTTACGATTTCATTTCTCGAACGAGAATTTCGTTCAAAGTTTTTGCAGCTCGAAGAAATCCACCGGTGATATTTCGTTTCAACAAATTTCATTCGAGACAAAACTGTTTCTCGATGGAGGTAGTGCGCATGACGAGGAACTTATAAGTTTGGAGATTCGTTCGACGAGAGATTCTAGATGGACAAAGTTTGTTCATCGGAAAATATTTTACAATTTCATTTTGCGAACGAGAGTTTCGTTCAAAGTTTTTGTAGCTCGAAGAAATCCACCGGTGAGATTTCGTTTCAACAAATTTCCCTCGAGACAAAACTGTTTCATTCCTCGAACGAGAGTTACGTTCAAATTTTATGTAGCTCGAAGGAATCCACCGGTGGAATTTCGTTTCAACAGTCATCAATCGTTCGACGAAAAATTCTAGGCGGACAAAGTTTGTTCATCAGAAAATATTTTACGATTTCATTTTGCGAACGAGAGTTACATTCAAAGCTTTTGTAGCTCGAAGAAATCCACCGGTGGGATTTCGTTCCAACAAATGTCACTCGAGACAAAACTGTTTCATTCTTCGAACGAGAGTAACGTTCAAAGTTTTTACAGCTCGAAGAAATCCACCGGTGGAATTTCGTTTCAACAAATTTTACTCGAGGCAAAACTGTTTCATTCCCGAACGAGAGTTACATTAAAAGTTTTTGCAGTTCGAAGGAATCCGTCGATGGAATTTCGTTTCAACAATCATCAATCGTTCGACGAGAGATTCTAGACGGACAAAGTTTGTTCATCATAAAATAATTTAAGATTTCATTTCTCGAACGAGAGTTTCGTTCAAAGTTTTTGCAGCTCGAAGAAATCCACCGGTGGAATTTTGTTCCAACAAATTTCACTCGAGACAAAATTGTTTCATTCATCGAACGAGAGTTATGTTCAAAGTTTTTACAGCTCGAAGAAATCCACCGGTGAGATTTTGTTTCAACAATCAATCGTTCGACGAGAGATTCTAGGCGGACAAAGTTTATTCATCAGAAAATATTTTGTTACGTTCAACTTTTCAACGATTCGGAATTTCGCTGTATGACCTGTCGTTTGAAAAGAATGGTATGGAACACCGGACAAAGATTTCAGTTATGACAGGAATAAAAAACTCGCCGTCGAAATGCTCAAACAAGCGTTTCATCGTCGATATCTTGCTTCAAATGTTTCGGTAAAATGCCTTTGCCACCAAAACACACCATCATGAAACTCTAAAATATTGGTGGAAAAATCGTTTATTCAGCAAAAAGATATATGTTTATTACAATTTGTGTCATACATTGCAATTTCACACTCCTAGTTTCACAAGATGAATCTTGTTCGTGACTGATATTACACCCTAAAACGTCGTGGAAATCATCGAAAGTGAATTCACTTTTATGCGAGTAATGCGAATCGGTTGTGACAACGGTATAGGTGAACAGTCGCTGACGCGAAGGTATTCGAAACATGTCATAATGTACATATTTCCCGCACGTTCTGCCGGTCAGTGTGTACCACTCGATTGGCATGGAAACTCGCTCATTATTCAATACCAATACCAACCCCTTACTATTGTCCCAATCGTTTTGAAAATATCCATCGAAAAATTTCCCATTCATATCATCGTCCCAAGTCACGATAATCGGTATCGATAGTACCGGCCGGCGAACATATATGCTGTCGATATTGTAATCGGCGACACCGCCTTGGTGACATCTCTCCAGTGACCCGCTCGTACATGATTACTCACGCGGAGTAGTCGATCGTTCGGCAAGCCGAATAGAAATGTGAAATGTTTCTCAATTTGGAATGTTTCCCTGGTTGCCAAACTGTATGGTGTGCCATTCAAATATGTCGTCAGCGTCCTCTGTCTGAAAGCTGCAGCGATATAAATAGTGTCCGTACCGAATTTCTCATATTCGGCATCGAAGAAAAATGCGTTTTCCATCAGATACCTACAGCTCTCCTTGGCCACGAGTGTTTCGCTTGTTCGTTTGGGATCTTCGTACATCGCAGTTGGACCAATTAATTCACCCGTATTCAGGTCCACTCGATATGTTGGTATAGGCTTCCACAGGTCTTGGAAATTGTCGTTCGGTTCGCTCGACGACTCTTTCATATCGGTCACTAAAAACTGTGAAGCGTTATCATCGGACGAATTATCATCACTTTGTTCCGTTTCATATTCGGACGAAGATAACTCTTCGTCGCCTTCAACCGTACTATTACTCACGATAGGAGAGGTACTGGCACGCTCGCATACCGGCAAAGTTCGTTCACTATTTTCGACTAGTTTTTCCCGATGTGGACATTTTTTGGAAATGTTACTCCTATGATTTGAACCGCCGCACGTTATGCATGGCTTATTGACTCGTTTCTTTTTGAACACTCGGTGTATACATTTTTTCGAGGTACTTCGCATGTGATCTGGACCGCCACATGTTGCACACGGCATGTTGTGATGTTGAACGGTGTTTAGCTGTTGATCGACTGGATGTTTGGTATATGCACGATCCCGTTTATATAGGAGACGATATTCATTATAGCATTTTATGGATGAAGGTTCTAAATATACAACAGAAGTGTTATCATTTCCATTTTTCGAACTAGCATTACATCGATTCACGATTACGAAGTCGCGTTTCGATCACCCTACTTCGAAATGGGGCGTATTTCGACAAAGAGTATATAATGAAGTCGTGGATAATCATTTGTCATTAGTTCGACTAAATCACGTGTTCAGTATGTCGCCAAGTAAGAAATCCAAACGTCGAAAAATCGAGTGGACCACGATGGAGTTCACGTCAGACATTCGTGACGGGGAACAACATCATTGTACAAGAGAAGGTTGGTCAGACATTCGTGAAGACATTCGTGACGGGAAACAAGGGGATCGTACAACAGAGGGTTGGTGTGACGGGAAACAACAGGAGGATTGTGCGAGGGGAAAAATAGAAGATTGGGACTCCTGCGAATGGGGACAAGATCGTACAAGAGGAGAAAAAGGCTATTGGTCGGACCCTGGTGAAGGGGACCAGGATTATCGTACCAGACGGAGAGAGGATTGGTCCGACCTGTTGGACGCGTTATGGCAACAAGAAGAGCAAGACGAGAATTGCGAAAAATACCAACTGGAGGAATTTGAACTCAAACGATTATATTTCGACTGGCTGGGGGAAGAGATCGAATAAAAATATATTATCCAACGATTTGTTTCTATTTATATATTTGTCATTTTCGTTTTTGTGTAATAAGAATATACCGCGCTGCAGTATATTAGAACGAAATTCATACTTCATGACGGTATGTCGATTCTAAATATAAATCTTGGCAAAACGATAAACAAAAATATACGTTTTAATATTTTAATGATCAGTCATAATTTATAAATCAAAAATGACGGAAAATCAATCCGTGAATTTTTTACTATAACTTTCCAACCCCCATTTACACATGTCACATTCTTGTGGTATTGGTGGCTCTTCCATGTGAGTTCGCCAATCTGGGCGATTGTAGTGGACGAAACATGGTAGTCGAACCATCAGTTTAATTTGCTTTGTATATTTTGATGGTATTTTATGCCATGCAAAAAGAATCTCCATAGAATCCGGTATTTTGAGCAGATACGATAACGGTAGAGCGGATATTTCGTGTTCTGTTAATTCATACAATCGTTTATCCATGGTTTTCAAGCTAGGTCGATCGCTTCAACGTATCGGACTGATTGGACTATCATTCACATGTTGCCTAGTTTTATAACCCATTAACGGCCAACGTGACCGTCATGAGATACGAATTTCACCCTTATGCAAGACATAATTTTGAAATTCCGTCAGATGCGATCCCGTTGAGGTAATGTAAAAAGCGCCATCTTTCGAAATATAATGCAATTCCGATGTGACAACTTGGTGAGCGCCACCTATCGAAAAGTTATATCAATTTGTTACAAAAAGCAGATGGACGTCATCTGGTAGAATTCTCTTGAACTTCCAATCAACGTGTACAGTATCAAATCTACCATAGATGTCATATGAATATCATGAAATTATTAAATCTGTGGATGGGGTGGGTTTGATATTGTACAATCTAACCTCAATCGACTTCGCTCTCAGAACTCTGAATTGAATCTGATCAAAATTTTACCCCTTCTACCGTGATTTTCGTCAGAAATCAGTAGATTTTAGGATTTTTGTGACGTCAATTGGCTCTAGTCCAATGAGAATCGAGTATTCACTCAGCTGACCCTAAATTAGCTATATAATCAGCAAGCTTCTCGCCCGCGATCCTAAACCTCCTTGACCAGAGTAAGAACAACGTAGTAGTAAGAAGGAGCAGGCCGTCGCGGAGGTTATGAATATATATATATATACAGGGGTACAGGGGTGCTATGGGGGCACGTGGAGCCCCCTTGACTGTCTAGACTTAGCGCTAGCTTCTCGCGAGAGCTGAAAGTTGCGTTCCACAATTTTCGTTGCCCCCGTGATACGTCACGTAACTGTGAGTCATCACTGCTGCAAAAGTTTTTGCGGCTCGAAGAAATCCACCGGTGAGATTTCGTTTCAACAAATTTCATTCGAGACAAAACTGTTTCTCGATGGAGTTAATGCGCATGACGAGGAACTTTAAGTTTGGAGATTCGTTCCACGAGAGATTCTAGCGGACAAAGTTTGTTGGTCAGAAAATATTTTACGATTTCATTTTGCGAACGAGAGTTTCGTTCAAAGTTTTTGTACCTCGAAAAAATCCACCGGTGAGATTTCGTTTCAACAAATTTCACTCGAGACAAAACGGTTTCTCGATGGAACTAGTGCGCATGACGAGAAACTTTAAGTTTGGAGATTTGTTCGACGAGAGATTCTAGCGGACAGAGTTTGTTCACCAGAAAATATTTTAAGATTTCATTTTGCGAACGAGAGTTTCGTTCAAAGATTTCGCAGCTCGAAAAAATCCACCGGTGAGATTTCGTTCCAACAAATTTCATTCGAGACAGAACTGTTCCATTCCTCGAACGAGAATTACGTTCAAAGTTCTTGTAGCTCGAAGAAATCCATCGGTGGAATTTCGTTCCAACAACGAATCGTTCGACGATAGATTTTAGGCGAACAAAGTCAGAAAATATTTTACGATTTCATTTCTCGAACGAGAATTTCGTTCAAAGTTTTTGCAGCTCGAAGAAATCCACCGGTGATATTTCGTTTCAACAAATTTCATTCGAGACAAAACTGTTTCTCGATGGAGGTAGTGCGCATGACGAGGAACTTATAAGTTTGGAGATTCGTTCGACGAGAGATTCTAGATGGACAAAGTTTGTTCATCAGAAAATATTTTACAATTTCATTTTGCGAACGAGAGTTTCGTTCAAAGTTTTTGTAGCTCGAAGAAATCCACCGGTGAGATTTCGTTTCAACAAATTTCCCTCGAGACAAAACTGTTTCATTCCTCGAACGAGAGTTACGTTCAAATTTTCTGTAGCTCGAAGGAATCCACCGGTGGAATTTCGTTTCAACAGTCATCAATCGTTCGACGAAAAATTCTAGGCGGACAAAGTTTGTTCATCAGAAAATATTTTACGATTTCATTTTGCGAACGAGAGTTACATTCAAAGTCGCTGAGAAATGAATTCGACAAATTTCATCCACCAGCGAATATTTTGTAGTTTCAAATTCTGAAAGACAATAACGTTCAACAGAGGAACGACTAATTCGTTGACCACGACTATTCGTTACGAGCGATGGGTAATGTAGTAAAATTCTGAATCGTTGAAGTCGTTAAATGAGAATTTTGACCGACGACAAAGTTTGTTCTTCATAAAATATTTAACAATCCCAATCCTCGATCGAGAGTAACGTTTAGACATATGAATAGTTGATACGTTAACAATCTTCCGTTTCAAACGATGAGCGTTTCAACAAAATTAGAAATCCTGAGTTGGCTGGTGAACAATCTAATTGACGAAATTTCTTCACGAGAAAATGGTTTACAATTTCATTTTTCAATCGAGAGTAACGTTCAAACATAGGAACGATTGAAATGTTGACGAAGAAATCCACCGGTGAGATTTCGTTTCAACAAATTTCATTCGAGACGAAACTGTTTTATTCTTCGAACGAGAATTACGTTCAAAGTTTTTGTAGCTCGAAGAATTGCACCGGTGGAATTTCGTTTCAACAACGAATCGTTCGATGAGAGATTCTAGGCGGACAGAGTTTGTTTATCAGAAAATATTTTACGATTTCATTTCTCGCACGATCGTTGGCGTTATGCGCGATAAACGTGGAGATGAGATGGTATGAGATCATCTTCGTACTATATAATCGCAATCACACCAATATTTAGATACCAGTATTCCGATCTCGGTCGTTCCAACGTCAGCCATTCGTTCGAGATGTAGTGCGGTATTCGAACTATGAATCTGCACGATGACACGGAGACATCTGAATACAACGACGATATTTGTGACTTCGAAAAACTATTACGATATGACAACACGATCGTCGATGCCGACTACCAAGAGATATGTTTGAATTTCGAAAATTTTAACAACGTCGATGGTATTGTCGACGGGAAGCCATCAGATGAATTGTCAGAAGTGCAACAAGAACGACCGATGTGGCAACGAGGTCAGTTCGAAGAAGCGCTCGTCAAATATGATTTACGGGTGCAACCTAAAGTAGACGATAACCCCGTAAATGACGAATATATATTAGTGCGACAACCGTCTAGCGATGATGGCCACAACGATGAACACATCAAACAAGTTCGTAGGAATATCTTGGCAGCTTGTACCGATACGATGAATAGCGAAACGAAAAAAAAGAAGAGGAGAAAGAACAAGAAGGAGCGGTTTGACAACAAACGGATATTATCGTTGTACGACCGATCCGTAAAAAACAAATATTATTATTACATCGCGCACGAGAATAACCACGAATACAAGGTCGTTTTGGATGCATTCGTAAAATGTGTGAACGCGAAAGACTCCGACAGTGCTACTTGTGAGAAAATTTGTGCGAACGAGACCGAACCGACACTCTTCGTACGAAGCGTTTACCGCGTACCTGTTTGTTATTTGATGCTACCGTATATAGTAATAGTCGAAGACGAAAGTAAACTCAGGGAAATCGGAAACATTCAGAAACAACGGGTCGACAGGATATCGTTTTCTAAAATCGAGCTGTTGGATGTGAGAGAAGACACGTATCGACATAGTATGGACGTTCGCACCAACGGTACGATTGACGGCATCGATACGAAAACTGCTCGATTCGTAGGTGATGCCGGCATGAAATTTATCGATAAATTGTCGGAAATTGATAATTGTTTGATGAGAAAATTATACGGGTATAGAGATTACGAAGAATCAAGTGGCGAATCGCGAGAATTATATATTCTGCAATATTTATTGAATCGGAAAGGAACGTTCGACATAAACGGAAATGGCGCTTTCCTATTTTATAGTGCGAAAATATTATTTCGACAACCGGATTTTGGAACGATCGTTGAACCGTTATTTTCGGACGTTCCGTTGGGTGGAAAACTCGCGATCGAGCCAAACGTAGGAATGATAGTGAAAAACGATAAGATTCTCACGTGCGTAGATATATTGAAATTAGTCGATCACGAGCGTATCGAAGTAATCGATGATGACACACAATTGCGAATCACTCGACTGCTGAGCGAATTCTTATGGGCGCGTGTTTGTGTTATCGACGGCGTTCATAATGGTATTGCGAAATGTATACGTGGCAAGAAGAATTCAATGAAGGTCCTTCGATGCAAGAATGCTGTAACGCCTATTTTTATGGGAGACGAATTTGTGGCAAGAACATCGATCAAATGTGAAGATATTACGGTCAAATACGATGGAGTTCGATTGTGGGTGCACAAGAATGATAATTGAAATAAGAAATATTTGAGTAACATTGGTGTGAACGCTGATAGGATGAAAAACACGCACTCGATGGTGTATTCAAGACGTAGCTCACAATATTTGATGTTTTCGTGTAATGTTGAGATTATCAAAAATCAAGGTGTATTATTTCTGATTAAAAGAATTATTATATTTTAACGATTTGTTTTTTTTTTGCCGAATACGATGCTTCGAGAGGTATGATTCTTGCCAAGCTCGAATCCGACAACCCAATATATTTGGTTGACGTTTTGATGCTTGCTGCTGACTCGAATCCGATAACTCAACATATTTTGAATATCGCGAAAGGCTATGGCAGAAATAAAAAACCTGCCATAGAGCTGCTTGTACATGCGTTCTATCGCCGACGCGATAAATGACACGTTGCTCGAAATGTTTCGGTAAAATGCCGTTACCACCAAAACACACCACTACCACCACCATAAATAGAAATGATACGAAGCAATGACGACGATGTCACGATCGTAGATTTCAAATTTGCCGAAAATGTAAAATCACTTGGAATCGTGACGTTAATGTCGCGAGTAACATAATTTCGGTTGGTCTCTAGTTGATCGATTATCGCTGCAAAACGCCAAATGAATTTGTTTGTCTGGCGAAATTTAAAAATTATGTTTCATATGAGAGTGAAATTTGTATCTTATGGCCGTTACGTTGGGGTACGTGAGTTACGTGAAATGAATCGCAATATTTTCTGACATTTTTTATTCGAATTACATATGAAATACATTTTATAAATCGTACGAAAAATTCTTTTCATTAGCACTCGTAACATCTCCGTTTTAGAATTCGCATTATTTGGAAATGTGTTAATGTTCGCAATATATTATCGATTTTGGGAATTTCGTTCGTTATTATACTAATCATGTCGTCGCTTTGTGTCGCGAGTATATTTTGATTGCTACAACCTCGGAGTATGTACTGGAAAAACCGGTGAATCGGGTGAAGCTCGTCTTCGCTGCCAAAATGTCTAATATAAATCTCTCTCCTCGTCTTCCTCCATGCTGTCTTCAATGCGCCGATTATTTCGAGCTTTTCTCTCCTCTGATCATACATAATCGGTAAAAGTATTTGCGTAAATTTTTCCACCACCTCTTTGGTATAGTTATCAATCGATTCGGATTGACGCGCGTGATCGATAATCGGGTACGCTCGGATCGCATCCTCGATCGCCCACATCAACAAGTTCATATTAACAAGCATCTTTAATTTTTCCACTTCCACGTTATACTTCTCGAAAATTATCTCCAAATTGTTTTTCGTTAAATCTACGTACCTTTTCAATATCCAATGAAACTCAACGGGACGATCATTTGCGTTCATATCGGCATGAATCGATTTCATATTCAAATTAGTGAGTTCGATAATTATATTTTTCTTCGACACACCACGGATGATTGATAGTTCACGACAAAACATTTCGGTTATTAGCGATGCGGTAATGGGTTGGCCATAGCTTATCGTGAACGGTAATTTCATTTCGATCGCTTCGGATGACATTTGGTTTATACACCGTCGATTTGATCTCGTCGTTCGATGTTCCGAACGAATTTTCCGCGATTTCGATGCGGACGATTGAGGTAATTGTGGTTGCGGTAATGACAATGGTGAAACTTTCATGATATGTTGTTCGTCGCAAGTCATTTCCGATTTTCGTTTTCTCGATATTTCACTACGATGTTCCGATGTTCCTCGTAAATCGACACTCGATGGATAGCTGGTACGTAGCGAGTGTAGTTTGGGATTCGATATGGAATTCGGCGGTATGGTTACGCTCTCCTGTTCAACAGCGAGATTTGCGGTGATTTCGGGTACCATATCAGCAACGGAACGTTCGATATCATCTTGTATCATATTGATTATTACTGCGTCGATCGTTGTTCCGTTTCTCGCTACCAACGTATCAATTTCTTCTAACTCTTCCATTCTCGATTCTGGTTCGTTGTCAGGTTCGTTTCCATTACCAGAAAGTGATTTTAATGACGGCGATTTTTCTTTCACACACGACGATTGTTTTTCTATCGAATGTGGCCTGTTGGTAGTTATTTCGTCGTTTGCGATCGACGTGCTACTTCCCTTCCCCTTTTCTGTTTTCGATTCTGGGTCTGGGTCTGGGTCGCCGTCCGCTTCGTTTTCATCGCCAGAAATTGAAATTGACGATGGAGACTGATCGTTAACGCGAGACGATTGCTCGGCTATCACGTCGGTCGATATTCCATTGTTCCGGACCGATGTGCTGTGTTCTTCTCCATTTTCCGTTTCCGATTCTGATTCTTCGTCCGTTCCGTCGTCATCAGAAGAAATTGTATGTAACGATGGCGATTTTTCATTGACGTAAGATGTTTTTTGTTTAGCTGTCAAATATGACACGTTAGTCGTTCTGTCACCGGTCGCTGTGATCGAAGAACTGTTTCTTTTATTTTTCCTCTTCTCCGATTCTGACTCGTCGTCCGTACCATTTTCATCGCAAGAAATCGAATCTAATGACGGAGATTTCTCGTTAACGTACGATGATGATTGCTCGTCGATCGAGCGCGACCTATAACGAACTGTAAGGTTGTTTGATCGTTCGCGCTCTCGTAATGACACAATCGAATTTTTACCACTAACATACGACATTTAGATAAGTTTTATGCACACGTATCGGATAACACGCTGACTTGTATGGAATGTCCTTATTCTACATATTATCGAGCCTTATATACATTCGATTCCCCCTCCGTACAACGAATTGCTCGTGAAAATATCTATCTTTGTCCAAGACAACGCGTTCTTTCTTTTGTCGTTTAGGTGACTGATGGAGAACCGTCCGATCGGAAATTCGTTCCGATGCAACAATTTTTTCCATCCTAATGAAAGAGCCGTTCCATTACGACGATTCGAGAACCTTGGGAGCGTTAATAAAATATGGAACGAATTGGGATTGTCGTATCAATGTTATTCTTCGTTGTAAATCTACTTGGGAACCGAATATTCTAGAAGCACCTCGGAATACCGTATATATATATTTGCGTTCTACTACTCATCCAGTCAGTCGTAATTCATCGTTCGGTTAGTCGAGTCGTGTGTCTGATATTAAAACGGGCGGTATGGGTGTTGGCACACTAAAACATATTTTGGATGCGATTGGCGATTTCGTATTCGAAGATTGGAACGACAAAATCGATATCGATCCGCTTACAACGAAATATCTTTACTTCGACATCACCGCTATCCTATACGACGCGTTGATATAAAAGAAGGACGAGATCAAACGTCGTTCCTACGATGATGCGTACCAAAAGAGATTGGATCTCCTCAGAAGATGTGGAGAAGAATTACCGTTGCTTCGATTGGACGATGGTGTTCCCGTTATAACGTTTGTTGATGGCATATTATTTGAATTTGCATGGAAATTATTACTGTCTTTCCGTTAATACGATTTACACTTATAGCATGAAAGCTGCTATGGTTGAAATTGGGTCGTTTTCTATATCGGACGATGAGCTACGGGAACAATTACATGACGCGGCGGAAATTATGTTCGGAACCAGTAATACCTTCCCACCTGAATATAGATATTGTATATCGTGTAACGATTTCGTATCGTTGTGCTTCAGAATATGTTCAATCACGCGGAATCGTGACGTCAATGCTGCAAGTAATAATTTTGGTTGATCTGGAGTTAATTGAATATTGTAGCAGAACGCCAGATGAATTTGTTCGTCGGGCGAAATTTCAAAATTGTTGAAAAAAGTGTCATTCTCAAGAAAGAATTTATGGTAATATGTATAGCACTATGAACAAAAACTCGGAAAATCGCTGCCATTACTAAAGATTTGTTATGATTGTAATTGTTAATTATAAAATGTTAATAATTAGGTATGTAGACAATAAAACAAAAAGTATATTTATATTTATTTATTTAAGTAGGTAACTTGGCACATGTATGAAATAATATCGGCACATTACAAATTGTCCATCTCTTCTAATACTCATGATATTTAGATAAAGAATGATCTTCTTCTAATACTCATGATATTTAGATAAAGAAACACTGTAACGTATAATTTCTAAAAAAAACCACATACGTCAATGGCATTGTAATGATCTAGAAAGAGACAAAACATCCCCGACCTATCGAATTTGAATCACGTTATTTTTCTCAAGTTGCAGGCCTGTTTGTAAATTGTCAAATCTTATGTCTGACTCCTGTTATCGCGAATCTAAATGTGAACAATTTCAATTTACATTTCCTTCCGTTATTTTTTACAAAATCTCATCGTTTATATGAAATGTAGCTGCAGTTTATTATCACAATATTGAAGTTAGGCCCATTGAGTATCAGCAAATTGAAAATCTATTCTGAAAGCGTTTCTACGCAGATTGTATTTACATGTCTTGCTGGGAAACAGGTTTTTTTAAAATTCCCATCACAGAAACATTGAAAGTAGATTTATAGGTAGGTACTGTATGCTCATGAAATAGTAACATCATGGTAATGCTGTTCTTCATCATATCCTGATGCAATTGTATTCAAATGCCGTTGATGTCTGATTCCTTCGTTCATAGAGAACCTAACATAATTTTTGCTGTAAAAAGGGAACATTGTTCAAAAAATTGTCATTCTCGAGAAAGATTGAAGGGACCAGTTAAATTTTAAAAAGCTATATGATATTATGAACTTATTATATGCTACTTGCACGTAAATAATGATAATTCTGTATTCTATTTATTGACTTATTATTATGAATCAATGACTCGTAAATTTCTTTAAATCCCCATTGTATTTTGGTAAATTGAAATTTAAAGAAATTTACAACAGGTAATTTTACTATTTGGTTTATATCGAGAGGCGGACCACTAGGAGTTATGCTGTCTGCGTCTGATAATCTATGAATTAAGTTGTTTGCTTTTGTGGCTGCACTTTTTGCTAAAAAGTTATGGCACTTATAAAGTCCGCTAGTGAAGTAGGTATCAATAATTGTTTAGTTGTAAGTGAAATGTTGAAAATATCTAATTTAAAGCGGCCTGGCTATAATTATTTCTTTTTAATTATTCATAAACATATATTTGAGTAATGCCCACGATGTTGTATCAACGTCAACACTAGAATGAATACACTTATCTATAATATAAAAGTAGTTTTATAATATAACAATTTGATCAAAATTATGAAAATGAAACAAATATTTAAAACTCATGCTATGTCGATTTGTGCAACAGAAAACTGAGAAAACCTATATAGCCGTGGTATATTGGTGAAAGCGAAATAAAAATTACTACGAATCATTATTACACTGCACGAAATGGAACATAACAGTGGGATAAACAGGGAAAATTCCCAAAAGTTCGATGATCTACTAACGCACGCAGAACATACGTCTTTATTAGAATCACAATCAGATCAGGAGTCCCAACTACAACATATGGCAACCGAACCACAAATCTTTGAAGTAAGTTGTCTACTGTAATATTGTCATAACTATATTATTCGATATTTTCCCATTTTCCATAGTACATTGAACGCGATTGAGATGGCGAGAAAGAGAATATCATTTCTTTATTACTTGTTCTACATATAAGCATTCACGAGATGTGAATCTGGAAAATATTCCCGAATTACGTAAAGCGATTCGCACTGTAAATGTAACTATAGATTTACCTAACATGGACATATGGTAAAAAATTTCTACATTCACACGATTATTGAGAGTGGCTTTTTATTTCATAAATCACGTTAAGTAGCATCAAATTTGACTGGTACAAAATATCATTCAATTTTGTATGCTACTCAACGTCATTTATGACACGATGTGACTGCCTGCGTCACATCGTGTCATAAATGACGTTGAGTAGCATACAAATTGACTGGTACAAAATATCTTTTATAGTATTTGGCCCAACACTAGAAAGTAATCAGTGTAAGTTGAACAGTCTTGAAAGTGCTCTTCAATTGGATTTTTATCCAAGCTGTATGAAGGAATGTTTGTAGTAATCTCCCTATTTTTCCACTTCCTCTTCTGTTCCTCTTCTGTCTTTCCTCCTTTTTTGCTTTTCTTTGATTCTGAAACCTGAGGAGCTTCAATGGAAGTGTTATTTTCTACTTTGGTGTTTGCCTCCAATTCACAAGTTGCATTTTCATTATATACATTTTCTTCATCCAAAAGCGTTGTTACAATTTTTATTTCGAAATATTCATCTTCTTCATCACTTTGCTCTTCGTCCGTTATCATTTCGTTGTCAACTGGTAGATTTGCTAATTCAGCTACTGCTTCTTCAGCTGCAGCCAGAAGTTCATCATCATTGAGTGGCTGCCTGAGCCGCCAATTATTCATTTTTTCTATAAGAAATAAAAAAGTGTTACCCACATTCACAGCAACACCAAGAAAGTTGATACAGTTTGTTTCCATTTGTTTATTTAGGTAGATACGCTCAATGTTCAATAAATAACACATAAACAATAACACAGGGGACTTAGGGCCGGTTCTACAATGAGGGTATAAAGCAGAGAAAGTTAATACTAGGGATATACTTATACTATGGTATAAGTCACTGCCGCGTTCTACAATCTTCGGAACTCAACAGTTTAGCTATACCTGGTATATTCATCGAGTAGTTCTGGTGCACCCACAAATAGTTCATTCTGTGCGTTAAACCACAAATATATCTTGATTTTGCTATGAACTTATTCCTGATACCCTACTGATCTATAGACAGAAATGACAGACGACATAATTTTGTGTGGTATGTACCGAGGCTAACCACTACGAACTACATCCATTATTTACTTTTCTATTCTATTCTATTTACATTCCTTGCCATTCACAATGACCAGTGCTGAAACAAAAAAAAAGATGCAACAACTTCACAACGACGAGGTTGAAATACTACTCAGTTTGATAGAGGAACATATGGATGTAATTGGTATGTAATATTTTTCTTTTCACATCTATCATTTTATTTTAATGAACTGATGTTTCAGAATGTAAGAAAACTGATCATGTTTCAAACACGGTGAAAGAGAAGGAATGGGCGGCTTTAGAAATTAGATTTAATAGTATTTGTGGCACTGGACGAAGCAACAAAATGCTTCGAAATAAGTGGGATTCCTTAAAAAAATCCACACGCAAACAGTATGCTGACAATAAATCTCAGCTTTATAAAACTGGTGGTGGTTCACAGAGTGATGTAAAGTTGAGCGGTTTGGGTAATAGTGTAACAGGAACGATCAACAGATTTGATTCCGATTATGGTAATAGGAACTACCACAGTATAATAAAACAGTAATGTAAATGTATTTAAATTCCTTAGTAGGTGGAGGTGATAACATCCCAGGTCCTAGTGCAGAAGAAAAAATAATGAACCTGAAATTCTATTAAATCAAGAACTTCAGCATGTCACAGATATAGTTGAAGTAGAAAATGTGGTATGTTACAAATGTTCATAATTAAGAAAAAATTTAATCTCATTTTATTATAGCCATGTGATAACACCTGGGCATCCTGGACTCCTCAACAATTGCGGAAGCCAATCAGCAAGCAGTTGCAACAAAATTTGTCTGCTAGTTTGAGTACCATTGATGAAGCTGCACTGAGGTCACCCATTCTGCCCCAAGAATTAGAGAGTGTGACAAGTCTAGAAGAAACCAAAATAACACCACATGTATGTATAATTTCAAAATTCACTAATTTTTTCAATTTACTAACATATTGTTTTAGATACTAAACGAAAACGAACAAGTGGAAGACAATTGACTGCTCAAAAATTGCAAGAAAACCGGAAATCTGTGCTAGAGGAGTTGGCAAGAAAAAAAATAGAATTTATAAATTTTCAAATGAAATTGCTTGCTTCTGAAGCAGAAAATAAAGAACGGCGACTTGCTGAAAAGCATGATCTGGAGATGCAGATTTTGAAGGCCAAATTACAATAAAAAATAAAATAATTTGAGAAAATGCATTTTTAATCACTATGTTTAACATACCCCCAAATATATTCATACAATATAGGGTTCGATAAGGAACAAAAATAAAAAAGAAAAACTGTTTATGTCTGCTGGTGGATCACCGTTATTCTCACGTATCGCTATATTATGCAGTATGGCAGTTGCTATTATCACTGCTTGATAATGGTCAGGTGAAATGCGCATACCCAGCGAAAGAATAGGAAATCTTCGCTTCCACACTCCAAAACACCTTTCAGTAGTGTTGCGAGTTCTGATGTGTGATTCATTGAATAGGTTTTCTACTGGATTGACAGGTTGTGCCAGTGGTGTAAGTAGGTAATTAGTATTTGCATAGCCACTGTCGCCTAATAATACAGCGTTTCCAAATTCAATATTTTCCATCCTGGCTTTAATTCTGCTATTACTGAATATTGTTTGGTCATGGGCTGCTCCAGGCCAACGAGCTACAATGTCTGTAATACACAAGTTCTTATCACACACTGCCTGCACATTCTATGAGGAGTAGCCTTTCCTATTACGATACCTTTCAGCATTATCTCCTCCTGGAGATTGTATGTGTATATGTGTGCAGTCTATAGCACCAATTACATGTGGAAATGCTGCAATATTGTAAAATTGTTCGTTCACTTCTCGTTGACCAGTTCCTGTTTCTGGCAAAACAATAAATCTGGCACATAATGAGGCAATTGCATTAGTGACTTTGGCTACAATAACAGGCTGACGTTTTGCTGACTCCAGCAAAATCTCCAGCTGCAAGAAGCATATTGCCTGTTGCATAAAAACGCAAAGATAGTAATAACTTTGTTGCTGGTGAAATTGCATTGTTTCTGTCTGTAGCAGGTTGTATTTCGTCTTGAATTAACTCCAAAAGCATTTCACAAGTGTGTTTCTGCAGACGGAAACGTTTGAAAAATTCCAGTTCGTCGTATTATTCAAAATAATTTAATTTAGAAAATATAAGAGTTAATAACCGCAAATTTACAGATATATCTATAATTTACCTTATTCTAAAAATTTTTGGATTTCGAAGCCTTATAACAAACTCGTCTTCGAAGTCTTCTTCGTCAGAGTCAAAAATTGGTATATTCATTGGCATTGGATCCATTGGTTCAAATACAGAACACAAATTCGGAAAACTTGGTTAAATATCAGCAACATCGACAAACATGAGTACGACGACGGCCAATAGGAAAGCGGAATAGCGTTGTACCTAGTATTATCTGGTCGACGGCCGAGGGATAACTTATCTCCAGTTTATACTGCTGTTTGGTCGTATACCTTAATTGTAGAACGCAGGTAGCGGAGTTATTCTCGGTATAGTCTTATACCTAGTTTATACTCTCATTGTAGAACCGGCCCTTAGAAGTCCAATTAATAAATTACGTTGGTAGTGCCTCGTTGTACAATGTTACACGGCAATTGATATTTCTCTATGTGGTTGAAACTACAATAAGTTAAATTTTACAATAATTTTTATTCCACTGTCTGTTTTACCAGAAAACAACACTAACAAAACACACAATACAATCGACGCAATCGTTACTGTGTCACACTAACGAATAACTTCAATTAACTGACAGAACCATTTGACAAAGCGTATTCTTGGTTGTATAAGCCGTAGAAAAATGTGTAATGGAGAGTCCTGTGAGGAACTAATTGATAATTGTGAGCATTGAAGTTAACTATGCATTTTAGATTACATGGAACTTTAAAATCCCGTCGGGAAACAAAGGGTTAAGGCTCTATAGAAGGGGTACATCGTGCAAAAGATTCACGATATCTGGTTGTATGAAACCACACATACAAGATAATATATACAGATGCATTGGAACTTCTGAATATCATCGAAATCTGTACCAATTGGATATTTTCCATATACCGAGAGTGATGACGTTATAAACCTCATAGAGGCGAAACCTAATTCGATAATAACACTCGATGATGGGACTTCTGAATATCACCGAGATCTATATCAAAACGATGTATATCTCAAATAAAAGGGTCTTGAGCCTGGAATTTGTGTATTTGATCGAATATCAGAATCTAAACATGTATATTATACGAATGATAACACAGATCGTAATCCTAATACATATAATAAAATGTAAGTTATCGGATTTAGCTGCCCTGGACGTGGTAACTGAAAAATTTTACCGTAAACATCCAGGTCTTGATATCGAACATTGCTGGATCAAACAATCCAACACATCTATTATTGAAATCGGAATAAAACAACCGTTGAACGTTGATAGAATATTGAACATGTTGCCTGTGGAGAATCTAACGAATACTCAATTCTCACATTTTGAAGGCGATACAGTATGATAAAAATTAACAAAAGCGTAACAGTTCATGATTTCAGTTTTCCAACGAAAGTAGCCAACATTTTAGCACTCACGGTTCGAATCAAAAGATATGAAAGAGGTCTTCTTAGATTTGGAATTCATTTATGTAAATATAATAAACAATTTAAATAAAATTTATTGTTAGATAATAGATATATACCTGTTAACATGAGCTTGTACCAATAAAAAAATGCGTTTGATCCCAGTTTTGAACACCTTCTGGTATAGGATGTTCTGTAAAAATTAATAAAATAAAAATATACCTACTTAAAGTTGGACATCCGGTGGAATTTCGTTTCAACAAATTTCACTCGCAACAAAACTGTTTCTCGATGACGCTAGAGCGCATGACGAGGAACATGTAAGTATGTACACCACAGCGGCTCCTCCATAAATTCTGAAATCAATTCAATCACGTTTACTTATGGCGAACGCTATGTCAGGATGGTTTTCGATAAATATTCTTGTAGCCGCTCGGACATAATTTTGATTTTTGGTAATGAAGGCTAACAACCAGTTCAACACGTTCTTGCAATGCGTACATCATATCTTTGGAAATTTTAAACAAATCAGCAAAGTAGTAGCGTGATTAAAATCATGAAATGATTGGAGAAACGTTGAAACCAGATCAAGAACAAAAAAATGAAGGCAACATGGGAAACGTTTTTCTGTTTTTTATTTATCAGTTTGAAAGGATGCTTTATAGTATGGAAGTCAATTTGAACATTTGATTTAAACACGCAGATTTAATTTTTATTATTGTAAGTATGACAATTCAATTTTCTTACGAATGTGATTATTTGAAGATTGTTCAAGTTTGTAAAAAAAGGCTTAATAAAAATGAGCTTATACGTTGTACAAATAACTAAAATATTCAAGGTGACGCATTCGAGCAATAAAATTAATTTTCAAACCGTCTCCCTATTCAATTTTGATGGGTTAAAGCGCCCCTAGTAGGGGTTATTCTTTCAAGTCTCAATTGTACGTCAAAAGATTTCCCCAAACAGAATCATTCGACGTGTTCGGGAGATTTCCCACTTATTATGGGATAAGAAATATACAGGATGGCTCGTCTGATATGGAACAAAGGAAACATTCAGAAATTCTGCTCTAAAACTTGTACTTTGTAATAATATGTTAGAGGACATTATAAAAACAAATTCGCGAATCGAAATTATCAAATTGCGTCATGAAGGGAAAACCAATCACCGCGGAATAATCGAAACAAAAACTCAATTGAAACGAAAATATTATTGGCCTAATGTTCGAGGAACTGTAACTAAATACATCAATAACTGTGAATTGTGTCAACGAATGAAATATGATCGAAACCCACCGAAACAAAATCTAAAATTGACACCAACTCACGAGTAAACCTTTCGATATAGTACATGCAGATACTTTCACAATAAAAAATCAAAAGTTCTTAACCATAATAGACGTATTTTCGAAATATGCCTAAGCCTATTCCCTGACAGCAGCAGCAACGGCTATCCGTGTTACAAAAGCTTTCATAACTTTCATGAATCATCATGGCTCACCAAAATTATTAACTTTAGATAATGGATCAGAACTTAAGAACAATATTACGAACGACTTTGCATTATTGCAAAAATTAAAGTTCACTATATTACACCCTTGAACCCTAATTCGAACGGTATCATTGAAAGATTTCACTCAACAATATTTAGAACACTTACTAATAGTTCGAGATACCAGAAAAGAATTGAACATTCTGGACCAAATGCCCTATGCGATTCTCGGTTATAATCATACCATTCACAGTGTAACAAAACAACGCCCGGTATATATTATAAATGGTCATTCAGATTCGAATAGCCCTTTCGACATCAACTCAAATGAGAAATTATTTAGTAATTACATAAACGAATATAGACCATAATTAAACAAAATGAAAAACAATTCAGATAAAATTAACGAACTCAATCGTAACTTAGATGAAACTATATTTGATCTACAAAGTTATTTATGGGCTAAAAATGCGAGGTCGCGTAGTTACTTCAATTATTGAACAATTTAGAAAATGCCATTACCTTTGCTAGACTTAAATTTGCTCATTATGAATTTAATTCAGTCTCAATCTGTTGATACTTTATTGGTTGAATTAATGAGGGTCATCACAACAGGCAGACATGCCATTTAATTATTCTTAATTTATTGCTCCACTATCTACATTGAATAAAAATGCGAGGTCGCGTAGTTACTTCAATTATTGAACAATTTAGAAAATGCCATTACCTTTGCTAGACTTAAATTTGCTCATTATGAATTTGATTCAGTCTCAATCTGTTGATACTTTATTGGTGACTTACAGTACGATTATTTCTATTGATTTCGGCACTGCTAAATCATTGGAACTGAATACTTTGGAAAAATTAGGTTTCTTTCCACTCCACTTAAATTCTGAACGATTTAAACTGACAACCTGAATCAATTGATTAATTGGGTCAAATTAGATGTCAGATCAATCAACTTATTTTTTTTACAGATCGTTCCTGAACAGATACTAAACGATATTTTAAACTTCAAGATCTAGTTGTTCGACTATTTTTCAATTGTTAAACCGGAGATTGGCCAATTTTCATGGGAAAATTTGTTGTAAGATTTGTAAAATTGATAAGTATTGCCAAAATTGACTGGAAAATTCAACTCGGGGATTTTCGGAGTGTTTTCGAGATCGTTGATCACGATTCTGAAGTTATATTTACCATTTTACACTGCGGTATTTAAAAATTGGCCAACTTTATGTAATTAAACTTGGCTCTCTATTGTAAAATCAGGTCGGTAAGTTATACCTCTAATTATATGATTAAGACAATTAATTGACACGTTGCACAATCAAGAATAAAATACGTTCTAGAACTAATCCAGAAGAACAACGTGAATAGCAACTTTGAATGTTGTTTCTTCTATATTCCAGGTAAGAGTAGTAAATAGTTTAAGCTTTATTATTTTTTATATAAAATAATAAAAACTTCTATATTTTAGAGAAAAAATTTAGTGTTATTCGTGAAAGAAAACCCACAACTATTAATCTACATTATAAAAATGGTTAAATTTAATAATTTCACAGTTTCTGTTGAAATTGACTAAAACATTTCACTCGGGCTTCAAACCGATCAATCAATCATCAATCAATCAACCGATTTGGTCTCGAAAACCCCGTGTGAAACATTTTAGTCAATTTTAACAAAAACTGCGGAATGATCAAATTTAACCATTTTTGGGATATAAAGTTGATCAATTTCTAGATACCGCGGTGTAAAAATGGTAAATATAACTTCGGAGTCGTAATTAGCGACCCCGAAAATTATCCGGTGAAATTTTCCAAATCTGATTGTAAAAATTTCTTTGTTTAATTAACTCGAATAGATACAATTTTGAGAAAAGAATAATTACTGGTAAATCCCAATAATATTGTGTTGATGTTTAAAATATTCACTTGAAAAATAATCACATTCGTTCGAAGTTCGAATCGAACATTTTCAAAATGAAAGCTTAGAATATCCAAACAAAAAAAAAGTAAAGTACTCACATCTATGTTCTATGTTACTATGATGAATATCGACGGAAACTGTTAATATAATTATTTCGCATAGGTATATATATGTTAATCAATTGACGCAACTCGTAATCGAAAATAGAATAGGTATGTGGAAATGATTACATTATATATCTGACAAGGTGACCTCATTAATTTGTTATTGCATTGATTTAACCTTCAAATTAACATTCATAATATTTCCACGAATTTCCAATTTTTTCGCAAATACGACGTACTACATAATACATTACAATAGATTATTCTGGAATAATACGTAGCCGTAGTTCCAGATATTTGAGTACCTATATAAAGACACAACAGACTCTTCGTTGACAGTCAATGATTAAGGTGAGTGAATATGAATATAAAATGATAATACTTTGGTCTTTATGTACGTTTCGGTCTCACGACCATTATCAGAAAACTTATTAATACAATAACCTGATTACTTAGAACTAATCGCATCAATTTCGTTTAAATGCCAACGTTGCCGGGACGAACGGAAACATGATTATAATAATAATAAAATAAAATACCGATTGGCATTTAAAGCGGATAGTTTCATAATTAAATAACGTTTTTAGTTAGAATTTGATTCTCGCACTTATTTGGCTGAAAATTACCTACCTACTTATTTCGTCTACTTCAATGTCTTCTTCTTCCTTATTCGATGTACGATGTTAAAACATTTCTCCTGGCCTGGCTTGCGCTCGTATTTTCAAATCATCTGAAAATCCCATATTAACCCTGTAAACGAATAGAGTTTCTTACAATCGTGACGAGTTTGATACTCGCCCCATGACGTTTATTGCATTAATAATGATACTACCACGCAATTAGCACAAAATTAATACAGTTGTAATACTTACCTCTATGTACTCTGAGTTATACAAACCACGGTTTCACTTTTTTTTTCAAATTTTTAATGCTCCAATCGCACTATTTTGGTGTGTATCGTGGAACGTAAAGTAATACGAGTGTTAGTGTAAATTAAAAAGAAGTTTCCTTCACGATTGGCGTGAACTCAATTTTCAAAATACAGTTTTGAGACGATTTAAACGTATTTATGTTATTTGTAGCATCTAATTGATTGTAGCACGAATAAAATTATTGTAAAATGCAGAAAATTAAAAGTAGTTTTATGCTTCACTATAAATAAGAAATAATCACCCTTATCCACTAAAATACTACCAAAGTATTGAGGACTTTCGGCTACCAATTAGCCATCATCAGAATAAACTAAATTAAAAATCAAAATATGCCTGCTTAAATACTAGTTGAGGATAATAATGTAAACAAAGGGTTACCCTTAGCTGGAAATAAATCGAAATTTAGAAAATTGATTTTTCGTTAGATTTACATCCATTCAAAATCACATAAAAATTTGTCTGTACCTACTCTGTTTTAAATGTGATAAACTTTCTTGAAAATTGTATGATCTGTATTTAAAATATGTTTGACTGCCGCTAATTTTTCACTATTATTTCTATTATTTCTTTCATATGTGCATAATGTTCCTTATAACGAGTTAAGATGTTCGTTCTAGTTTGATCCACATAGCATTTTGAACACGACTCACAATATTGATTTTGTAAATTCTGGATTTGTCGAAATCGGAAACTTCGTCAAAAGTGTTGCCCAGACGGTGTTTCAGCTTGTTCTTGGATCTATAAACCGGTTGTATTGCAAATTTTGAAAACAAACTATGAAATTTATCAATTACTAAAGAATGATAAGTGAAACTTTCGACTTTTATCGAAGTATGTGAGGGTAATGGCTCTAATTTGGTTAGTTGGCTACGTTCGTTTTTTTTTTGTTTGGAAATTAAATTATGGATCAAATTCAAAGATTTCTGGTGACCATTGTCCAACGCAATTTGCTGAAGTTTCTCACTTTCTTTGTTATAATTTTGATAGCTCGAAAGAACGTTCAATAATCTATGAATCAGACTATTAAACGGAGCTATTTTATGTCTAAATGGTGTAGCTGAATCCGCCGGGGTATACCCATTTGTTTGAGGGGGTTTTCTATATATTTCGAAATCCAAGTGATTACCATTTTTTATAATGTTAATATCAAGGAATGGAAGATGATTATCTGTTTCTATTTCGAAGGTAAAACTCGATGAATCAAATTGGCTAGTGAGCGTGTTCAACAAGCTATATAAATCAAAATCGTTACTTGTAATTGCGAAAATGTCATCAACATATCTATACCAGTTTTTGGGAACTGATTCAATTTTTATTTCAGATAGTTTCTAGTTCGCTTAGAAAAACATTGACCAAAAAGTGGATTGCCCGTTGCACATCGCCGCTTGTTTGTTTATAGTAATTTTTGTTAAAAGTGAAATAATTTTGCTCCATAATGATGTCAGAATCA
Organism: Endomychus coccineus; assembly: GCA_958510875.1. Taxonomy (NCBI): domain Eukaryota; kingdom Metazoa; phylum Arthropoda; class Insecta; order Coleoptera; family Endomychidae; genus Endomychus; species Endomychus coccineus. The sequence continues at coordinate 120,020,363 of OY294068.1, read as the reverse complement.
TGTATTCCGTACAATTTCTACATCGGGCTATTAATATTCGAAAGCCATTTCTTCAGAATGTTTATCGATTCGGAAATGGGAATATTTGTAAATAATGAAACAACATCAAATGAAACGAGAGTATCTCCAGGTTCAAGTTTGAATCAATCTTTCAATTTTGCAATAATTTCCAGGGAATTTTTCACTGACAAACTTGATGCGGCTTGAAAGTTGCTAAATTCCTTCACCAACCATTTTGCTATGTTATACGTAGGACAATTAATTAATGTTTGAAATGATTGGTCTCATGAAATTATGAATTCTAGGTAAACAATACAGTTTAGGAAGGTTAGGATTTGAAAGTCTAAGTTTGTGTTTTAAATTATCGGAAATTGCCCATGATTACGAGGGATTTTCCTTCATCTACTTTCAAATAATAACAGACTTTTTCACTCGACGATTTACAGACATTATTGAAGTTATTGAATGAATTTTTATATGATTTATTTGAATGTTCAAGAATTTTCTTACACTTGTTGCGAATAACAGCTTTTCTTGATTAAATCATCAATAGGTAAATTCTTAGAATCAATTGCAAAATTTCAACTTTTATTTAACAAACTCATTTCTGTTTCATTGAAAATAATATCGGTTCTATTATGAATAATGTTAATGTTCTTAGTCACTTCTTTAATAATAATTGTTGAAAGGATACCGCACACTTTAGTAGGGAAAGTAGTGTCGAATTGGTTGAATTTTTGATATCTTATAGTCCAAGTCATTCCGAACAAAAAGTTCAATGGGCACAACTTTTTCTATAGGCTGATTTTAGCGCTAGATGCCAATGACAATTTTCATTTGTTCTTCATTGTTAAGCAACACAGAACATTATTTTGGATAATAATTACTTTCCTGAAATTAAGATCTAAACAGTCATGAGATACTATTAGAAGTATTGTTCATTGATGTCACTAAAAGTGATCAATTATACGGTGTGTTCCAGCTATCATGGTCAGAATAATACAAGTTGATGATGAAACTCAGAAATATAACAAAAATTGGTCTATCATTTTGATAGGGTTGTGTCGAATGAGTACGTAAATACATCCGATAATCCTATCTATTATCTTGTACATAAGACGGAGCTATTTTATCTGGAAAATTCCGAATGTTAGTTCTCGTAGGTATTCCAAACTGAAAACTGGAAAATTTAGTAATTGGTTTTGCTCCATTGGAAACCATCTACCATGACTTTGTAGCAGACCATCTTCTTCTATTATCAATTGGAGTTCATTTATTTCATTGGCACGGTTTAAAATTATCTGAGCTAGCTCAGCATTGGCTCCTTCTATGGTAATTGGTTCATGATACTTATTGATTATCGCACATGCTATTCTGATATAGTCTCCTATATGCAGAACTTGTGGTATTGGTACTGTACCTCTGAAGAATTTGAACATATTCTTTATATGACCGTTTCTAGCTTCTACAATCCATCTCGTTTTCGTAACTAGTCTAGATGAATTTGCCTCTTCGGTTGTAAGCTGATGCTGTCCACCACCAAGTGCATTTTTACTAATATACCTAAGTCAGCCAAGAAATTCTGTGTGTCACGGTATCCCCTATCTAACATGAAAATATCTGGAACCAGTTCCTCAGGCCCATTAAATCTCGTTCATACTCATGTCTCAACATTGCCGCATCATTATTTCTTGAATCGGAGAAATAAGGACCGTGGACATCTAGAATATAACCATTGGGAGCAACAATCAATGCAGGTTTCCCTTGTGTACACAGTATCATTGACGTAATACGTGAAATGTCCGACTTTTGGGTATTTTTATGTACGTCCCGTCAATATAAGCTATTGCTGTTCGAAAATTTTGTTCAGGATTGTAAAGAGTGTTTGCAAATAATAGTAATATATTGGCCCCTCTCTATATTTTGATACCCTACATTTTGTTGAACGAATTGTAATAATGATACAAGCACTTTTTGAATTGCCAAGATCACAGCTTGACGACTGAAATAGGAAAACATGCCCATCAAGAATTGATCGGAAAGTCCTTGTCGTAATTTGCACAAAAAACATAACAAATCTTTCTTCGCTATTGCTCTATTTTTCTGATGAACATTGATGCGATTGCAAAATTCAAAGAGGTCTGTAAACTGCACTATTTTTATTGCAGTTAACGCCTGGAACTCTTCATCAGTAAAATTATCCTCGTTATTGTATTTATTTGTCGATTTATAGTTCAGCACAGCTTCTCGTAACAATACTAACAGATGTTTGAGTTCATTACCTTTCAAATTGTATGGTCTTGTTATTCCTCTAAGCCCATTCATAAAAGATGGCAAAAGATGTCCTTCGTCATTCAAATGACCACCACAAATTCTGACGCCGTCAGGTGCAAACATTCCGGTCTTCGGAAATACATCCAACCTTCCAGAAGATGACATTCTACCAAGATTTTCAAATCTACCACATACAAAACATGACGTATGAGAGGTTTGCATTAAAACTACTACTCAAATGACAGTTTCGGTAAATCATTGTCTGTTCAATAAAAGGTATTTGATGCAATTCTAATTCATTACTTCGACGCTCGGCAATGGCTCTACTTTCTTCGTTCAAACGTACCATTTGCTTTGATGTTCCATTGTACTCACAAACAGAACATTCAAATCTCACTGCGGAATTATACACCATATTCAACTTTATATTGACATAACGTAACAAACAAACAAAACGTTACTAGAAACTTTGACATCATTTCCAAAGCCATCTACAGAAAAATGTGTTTTTCTACAGTAAAGGGATGCAATGTTTTCACGTTATCCAGTAGATACCCTTCAAGTTCGAGAATGAATAAACAATTTTTAAAAGTAATCTGTACTATATTTTTATACAGGATGGGACAATAGTGTGTCTTTCGATTTCTAGAGTTTTATTGTGATATCGATTTGAAACTGAAAATTAACTAGACAACAGAATCTGACACAAGAATGTTTTGCATGTACAGGGCGATACGAAAAAAATCGGGTTGGATGGTGGAGTGCATTATTTTTCATGGTCTAAAATTATTCAGGATGGTCGAACAATATTTTCAGTAGGTACGGAACTTTTCGAATATAACTTTCGATTTCTTTTAAAAGGAACACTCTTCATATTTTTTGATTTTTTTTTGATGTAGAATACGGTGTAGAATAGGATTCATAAGCATTGTTTCATTGTAGATCCCTAAGACGATTTGTAACCACTTTCGAATTATTGCACTTTAAAAATTGCAAGTAAGTGGAACACACTGTATAATTGACCAAATGTAACAACACCAAAGAAAAATACCTTTAACAGTATGTCATAGTAATGACTGTTTAGATTTTGATTGTTCAGAAAAACGATTATTATCCAGAATAACGTTTCGTGTTGTTTAACAATGAAGAACAAATGAAAATTGTCATTGGCATCTAGCGCTAAAACCAGCCTATAGAAAAAGTTGTGCCCATTGAACTTTTTGTTCGGAATGACTTGGACTATAAGATATCGAAAATTCAGCCAATTCGACAGGGGCCACTTTTCCTACTGAAGTGTGCGGTATCTTTTACGGTTGATTGATTTAACTTTTCTATTAGTTCTTGCCGAAACCGTATTGAATAATTTAGAATAAAAGAACTCGAATTCGTATGATGTTGTTTCAAAAGGTAATTTCAAATGTAAGTTATAAGCCAAAAGTTGTAAATGATCTAGTTTATGATATTTGTTACTGATTTCTGATTTTAACCATCTTTGTTTTGCAGAGAGAATAATTTTATCTATTTTCGTGTTCTTACACGTTTATATTTCGATGAATTTTGGGAAAACATTATTTGACAAACAATCTTTAACAAAACGTAAATCTACTTTTAAACAGGAAATTTTGATTTTCAATTTAATATATTTATTAGATTTATGCTTGACCTGTCTGCATTTACGTGGATTGAAGGTGGTGTAAAAGCATGGATGGGAAGTTTAACATATTTCGATAAAATTTGTAACAGCTTCTTTTGACCAATAATGTGAATCTTGCATAGTATCTGTAACACAATAAAATTTGTATCGTCCAAACCAACTAATTAATGAAAAGCCAAAACCTATGCTTACTGTATTTTCTAAACTGCGCGAAAAAGAGCGTGTAAAACAAATTTGACCACTTTTCGAATGCACGAAATTCGCTTGCGAAAGCCTGCAAAGTATCCTGCAGGTGATTGCGTGCAAGCGTGAAGGTACTTAAAGGGGAAGTTATGGCGCTTATAAAGTCCGCTAGCGAAGTAGGTATCAATAACTGTTTTAGTTGTAAGTGAAATATTGAAAATATTCTTATATTACTGTACCAAGAAATTTAAAGCGGCCTCTTTTGTGATTTAACTTGAGGGGGGCCATAATTATTTCTTTTTAATTATTCATAAAAATAACATATATTTGAGTATGCCCACGATGTTGTATCAACGACGAAAATAGCTAGGAAACAAATATCGTTAGGAACGCCGCCACAACCCACACCGTCGAGAAGCCAATCTGATACGAAATCAAAAAGTTCCGTTGCCTCGACACATAAATCATCGTCCGTGGAGACCTCCAATAATGATTACAAAAGAAAAAGACTGACATCTCCGGTGGTGTTGCGGAGAACAAACACAAACCAACATATGTCGTCACAGTCAACGAACAAACATTCCACGCAAGCATTTCGTCATATTTCCAAAATTAATTATTCTGTCGTACCGTTTTCGAAAAATTGTGCCCATGAGTTGACAATCGCTGGAATTGGGAATAATTTTTACGGTGGTTCAAGCGACGGGACAAATAACGCGGTAAACGTAAATATATTGCTTCAATTGACCAACTCCGCGATAAAAGAAATTTCGTTAGCCCTGTTTGAAGAGACTTTATCGTTCGGGTTCGTAGAAATTATGGATAAATATTTATTGTTAATAAAGCAATCGCGGAACGAATTCATACAACTGCACGACCTGAGCGACGTTGAGAAATGGCAAGTAACCGTTCAGATTAATATATTGGTAAGCGAGGTGGAAAATGTTTCGAGAATCGTAAGAGAAGAATCGCGTGAAATTGCCAGTGGCCAAGAATGTATCACGAATTATGTAGAAGATGTATGCGGGGAATTTTATAAAACGGTACCAAATATTCTGAACAATATCGAAAATAGTACTATTGAAAACGCGCGAGCGCTTAGGTCTGTGTGGCGGAATAAATTGTTAAAAATACATCGTAAACATTTTCCGGACGAAACAAGCACTAACGTCGTCAAATACTTATATACCTGTTTATTGTGCGGCGATTATAATCGTGACGCAATCTTCAAAGAAGCGGATGTAATGTGCTCAATAGCCACGGGCGATATAGTACATAACATGCAGAATGCATTGAATACTATAAGTTATTCTAATATAATGGAAAAATTGCAGAAACTCGCGGGCGAATGAAACGGGGCTACTTGATAAAACTGTTTGGAAACTTTTCTCTAAATTTTATCTGTCCTCTCCTCAAAGTTTTCGCAATGGTTAATTTCATTTTTATTTCATTTTTATCAACAAGACCAATATTTTCAACTGCTGGATATATATATAGGTATTCTTTACTTTCTTAAAAATGTGCATAAATAACAATTTTATTGGGGTGGGCTAATAAACTCTATAAATGTTGAATTCTCGGTTTTCAAATTCACCAATATATAGTCACCACATTTAAATTGATCGTGCTCAATGGGTTCTTCTTCAGAGAGTATTTCTCTGGAAGTTTCATTCACTACCGATTTCATGAACAAATATTTTTGCCAGGCTCTACCGTTACTTTTTTTTTGCGTCCTTTACTAGATGTTCCTGGCTTTCCAAATCTAGCCTCTTGGAACAGTTGTTTCAGCGTCTCCTTCAGTATGTTCTCCGTTTCTCCGGTTGCTACAACATCTTGTGTTTTCAGAAACAAACAAAAACAACGTTACCGTCACTTGTTGTTATGCTCCAATTGACTAACTTCTAATTATTATGTTTCTCAATCAGCTTGGTTCATTTTCAATTAGCCCCTGTATTTTCATGTAGCCCCGTTTTTACTTATAAAATGATTTGCTCTTCATGCTCGGTCGTCACGAATCACGTGAAATATATTTTTGGGTTATTAGTTGTTGTTGTTTACTCGTGTTGGTTCCGAGTGCGAATAGGCCAACGGTTTTTTCCGCCTGAAGTAGAAGGCTTCTAAAGGAATATTGCGGGTTGGTCAATCCTGGTTAAAGTTCTGGTGGGAGCGACAGAATACCGTTTGTGTAATTCCTGTTGTGCCGGATCTTTAACCGAATTCTATTTTTTTATTTTTTTTTCATTTTAACTTGTAGAGTCATCACCTTCTGTTATGAATCTGGTTGAGTGCTAGTAGTTGATTCGGGGGAACGTAATCCTAATACGTGGATGAGCAGTTCAACGACGGGATTTATCTAGGGAGCACGAAGCGTTTATTTGATCTTACGCCGCTCGGTACTCCAGGTCAATCGTCGAACTGATCATTATTGTATTGGAGAGCGAGCTTTTGATTCCTTCTGCTGGTTTCTCGACTAGGCACATATCAGTCTGTTTAAGATAATTCCTTAAAACGAATTATGATTGGCGTGTTATCCAATGTTGAGGTTTTTGTGGATTTTAAGGGTGGTTTTAAGGTCCTACTTCCTTCAGAAATAGCGATCTTGGTGTTCATTTTGTTTATTGGTCTGATCTAATAGTCTTGGTGAAAATTTGGGGAATTTTTATAACCTACGGCCATTCTTCACTGTAGTAGTTATATTTTGACATATCAAGATTTTGGGCCTATATAGCCGTGATATGTTGGTGAAATGGAGATAAAAATTACTGTGAATCATTATTACACTGTACGAAATGGAACATAACAGTGGGATAAACATGGAAAATTCCCAAAATTTCGAGGGTCTACTATCGTTCGCAGAACATACGTCTTTATTAGAATCACATTCACAACAGGAGTCCCAGCTAGGACATATGACAACCGAACCACAAATCATTGAAGTAAGTTGTCTACTGTAATATTGTCATAACGATATTTTCCCATTTTCCATAGTATATTGAACGCGATTGATATGGCGAGAAAGAGAATATCATTTCTTCGTTACTTGTTCTAGACTTACGATCTCGTATCACCATCGCCGATTCCCAACAAAATGACGGCCGCAAAAGAGCAACAACTACCAAGAAAATCACCGAAACATTCACAATTGACAGCAACAAAGAACCAATCGCCAGGAAATCCTCAATAACTACCAAGAATCACTCGACGAAAATAGCTAGGAAACAAATATCGTTAGGAACGCCGTCACAACCGACACCGTCGATAAGTGAATCTGATACGAAATCAAAAAGTTCCGTTGTCTCGACGCATAGATTATCGTCCGTGGTGAACTCCAAACAGACTTCCATCGTAAGAGAAGAATCACGTGAAATTCTGAGTGGTCAATAATTCTATCACGAATTATGTAGAAGATGTATGCGGGGAATTTTACAAAACAATATCAAATATTCTGAATAATACGGAAAATAGTAATATTGGAAATGCGCGTACATTTAGATCTGTGTGGCGGACTAAATTTCTCAAAATAGATCGAAATATATTTTTGTTCTGATTATTAGTTGTCGGTTTTTTCCGCTTGAAGTAGAAGTCTTCCAAAGTAATATTGAGGGTGGTTTTTGTGGATTTTGATGGTGGTTTGAGGTCCTACTTTATTCGGGAATAGCGATCTTGGTTTTCATTTTGTTTATAGGGCAACCAAGCGATAAAATAGGATTTCAGTTTATCCTTCAGTAAGAGTCTTGGGCTGGTTATAATTTGACATCCCAAGGTTTTGGGTAGTTACAAATCTATCACGAATTATATAGAAGATGTTAGCGGGGAATTTTACAAAACAGTACCTACCAAATATTCTGAATAATACGGAAAATAGTAATATTGAAAATGTATGAACGCTTAGGTCTGTGTTGCGGAATAAATTGTTCAAAATATATTGTAGACATTTTCCGGACGAAACAAGCGTCGTCGAATACTCATATAACTGTTTATTATGCGGTGATCGAGGCAATCTTGAAAGAAGCCCACTTATTTAGTAAATTTTCAATTTTATACTCTTCTAATTCATATTTTTATTCACGTGGTATATTACAGCTATTATATTTTGTTTCAACTCAACAGTGATTCATTTTATTTGTAGGTCTGTTCATTTGTGTCTTAGCTGAAACGACAGATAAAATGATTTCTCTTCTTTGCATCTTTAGCAACACCTATTGTATTGCTTCATCATGTATAATCGAGAATAATAAAAGAAATAATGCTTATATATTTTTTTTTCTATCCACAAATACCCTACTTTGTCTATATAGTACATAAAGGATAGATCTAAATGGATCACCGATCGATATTTATTGTTACAATTCCCACGCAAGAACCACCAGTTCGTTGTTAAAAAATATTTCAATAGATTTTGGACAATTGGATATTTTGAAATGTATACGAACTCGCATCTGTACAATTTTGCACCTTTAGCAACACCTATTGTATTGCTTCATCATGTATAATCGAGAATAATAAAAGAAATAATGCTTAGAATATATTTTTTTTCTATCCACAAATACCCTACTTTGTCTATATAGTACATAAACGATAGATCTAAATGGATCACCGATCGATATTTATTGTTACAATTCCCACGCAAGAACCACCAGTTCGTTGTTAAAAAATATTTCAATAGATTTTGGACAATTGGATATTTTGAAATGTATACGAACTCGCATCTGTAAATTTAGTTGTACAAATAAATTATTATTATTATTATTTTTGTTTCATGGCGAAATCGATAATAAGCGACATCGAATTGCACCTTCATAAAGCTATATGTATGATGTGTGCGAAGCAGAAATCCTAAAATGATATTATTCACATTCGGCCATTTGAGTATCATAAAATTTATCCCATGTCGTGTAGCTCGCGAAACAATATTGTTGTATTCGATCTAATGTACAAATAAAATAATATCTGCAAGTTCGATACTTTAGCCAATATATACTTCAACCGTGAGAAATTCGATTTGTTTAATGTGTGAAGTTTCATGCTTTAAATAATTATATACATTAGCCGTAACATATATATATATATATATATATATATATATATATATATATATATATATATATATATATATATATATATATATATATATATATATATATATATATATATATATATATATATATATATATATATATATATGTATATACTCATATATGCAAGGAATCTTGCGTAAGGGCAAACTCGGTCATTTTCCAACCGATTTGGATGAAATTTGAACTGAAGATAGGTGTTATGCTCTCAAAACTACCCTCCAAATTTCAAGTGAAAATATTGGATTGGTTTCCGGAAATTCAACTTTGAGTCAATTTTTAGTTATCTTTCAAATCGAGATATCTCATGTCATTTACATCCGATCTGGATCTGCTTTGCGGTGAAATGTAGGTATTCGCATATAGTCTTATGTCATGGAACTCAGTTTTATTATTTTTTTTTCGGCCTATATATATATATATATATATATATATTCGTAAAGCTCCGTTTGGAGCCTTTCTTGATATAGTAAAGGTCAATTCAAAGCCTTGGTGGTCAGTTTGAAGCCGGCTCCAAAGGGAGTATATGAATACTTATGTTCATTGAGCAATATGAAACCTTCAGAAAATTCATTCGCAGAGAGCATTATGAATCCCTGCCTGCCCGGAAATTCATACAAATTTAATAACGAGCACAATGAAACCCCGGATTTTATTCAGAAGTATATCGTTTAAGCAAGGAATATATTGAAGCCTTTCGTCAAGAATATCATCTGTCAAATCGTTTTCATAACCTACCTAATTTCTGTTAATCTCTATGTTCAAGTTTTACCCCTTGAATATTTGCAAAGGCATAAACAAAAGATAGAAGCTTGGAATTCTGAATTTGAAAGAAAAATATTATACTTCTTGTATATTATACAGCATCTTCCAAGAATGTGTGCAAGAACAATATTTCAGTTATAATACGAGTTACAAAAGAGTGTAAAGTACAAAAATTGTAGGGTCTGCAGAGACCTACAAACTAAAATTATTTATGAATATACAGGATGCTGCATTAGTTCGTCATAAACCAAATTTACCTTCTATCAATGGAACACCGTGTATAACGTTGTTCCAATTTCAGATTACCCTGTTTTTGGCCATTTGCCCAATATAGGATTTTTTTTATAGTCGTTCAAGAATTATCCACTTTTCCAAAAAATAGCTGGTACATTTCACGCCCTGCATCTTTTTTGAATGTCGTTATACAATCAACTTATTTGCAAAATATAAAGATAATTTAAAAATTGGGATTAGCCTTGTGAAATAAATAAGTCGTTTTGTCATCTCTCCGAAATATTAATTTGATTGACATGATTTATTTGTTAGTAGCAAGTGACAAAAACACTGTTTGTTAGCAATGAGAATTTATCACAAGCTACTGAATATACTTTTTCTATATTCACAAGTAATTTTAGTTTGTAGCTCTCTACAGTTCCTACAAATGTTGTATTCAATATCTTCTTGTAATTCGTATAATTACTGAGATATTATACTTGAACGCATTATTGGTCCACCCGATATATAAAATATTTGAAACAAATCGTTCATTGGAATGCTCTAAAAAGGGAAAGACGAAATAAAAAAAAATTAAAAAAACTAGCAGTCACCGAGCACTGCTGTCAGAAGTGAAAACTGTCATTATGAAGTAATCAATTTATTTTATGTCATCTTTGAATTATTGTAGCATTCGAAATTACAATTTTATTATTTTTAAATGAAAATTAATATAATTAGTTTTTCTTCAGTTTTCACAACTGTCAGCATTTCAATCAACAATTGAGTAGATTTTCATATTTAATAATAAACAAGAATTATATTCACAGTATTTAAAACCTTGCACGTAGATAAGATACTAAGTACACAATGTAAATTAATAAATTCAATAAAAATAGAACTTTCCTGTGCACGGAGGATTTAGTAAATGAATAACTTCGAGTATATGCGTGCTGTTATTGCTTTATACAGTGTTTAGTTTGTATACGCAGTTTATATGTATACGTATAATCGACAGCACTGGCTCACACAGGCAGGCTCATCAACACCGTCTCAGATATGCACACGTGTGTAAGCGTATAGAGAGACTGCCTGACGCCTGACCCGAGTTCCGCATGGCCGCAGTTGCGCACGCAGCAGTATACATAATACGTAATATATATAGCTACAGCGTGACGGAACGTGACAGACTCATGGTTTTACCCCTCATCTGAAATAGCCTAAAGGAGTTTTCACCTCAAAAATTCTCACAATTTTTTGCTCCATTTAAATCAATTCTACCCACTGAGAATTGACAGCTTTTCGTTAGAACTCCGAGGCATTTGTACTTATCCTCCGATTTAAATTGCGAAGATTTCAATTATTCCCGACATCAGACGAAAACGAGAGAATATCTATGGTTCCCGGTCGATTAGGAGAAACGAGAACTAGTTTTAGTAAGACACGAAAATAATATTTATACTCAGGCGCCATTCGATTACCAAAGTCATCTGTCACCTCATTTGAAAACGTTATATTTACGTTGTTTTGCTATGAAAATGAAAACATAAATAACACAAAAATTGTTGAAAATCATCATTCAGTGAAATCGTTAGACGTATGTGAAGAACACAAAAGAAAATCGTTCGCCATTAGCGACACGTATCGTAATTATATTCCGCATCGAAATGAGACCAACAATAATCATAATGTTCACGAAAAGTATGCAAATATTGCAGTTTTTTTTCCAGCTCTGGACAAAAATGTCCGGATATTCTTAGCAAGAAAACATTTATGTTTCATTCCCATAACAAATCCAACAAAACGACGTGAATATAACGTTGTCAAATTGGGTGCAGATAACTTTGGTAACCGGAACTACACCTACTAGTGTTTTATTACTATCAGCTCAATTTAAAATGATTTTCTACTGCGCAATACCTAATGAACACAACCAACAACGCTCAGTAGTAAAATAATCATTCAATCCTTTTGATTTTTATAATACATGTCCCTTTGGTATAGAGCTCGAAAGAAATAGCTAGCCAAAAGTATCACCATTGTTATAAGGAAGTGTCTACCTGCTACCTCCACGTTCGACGGGGATATTACTACTACTATCTCCACGTTCGATGGGGATATTAATATTACTACCTCCGAGATCGACAGATACTTTGATAACACATGTGTGCAACATTAAATTATAAGTATGTGAAGATGACTAACCTATGCCATTGATTAATATATATTTAATCATTGGCCAGTCGGAATAACTTTTGAAATAGTTTTTTTAGGACCTCTACTAGATTATGTTCAATTACAATGTAAAAACATGCGCTGATTATAAAACTTTGAAAACACTTTATCAGAACCGCGAGCTCCCTTGCTTAAGTTAAGCAATGATTTATTGCTAAATGTGTTGCTATGCTAATATTAAGGAACGGCGTATTGTGGATAAAAAAAATCTGAAATCAAATTGAAGGTATACATAAAACGCGTAATTTAAGAACAATTACGACCTTTCATGATCAACCGTTGATTTATTATTAACATATTAAAGTATTAATTACCAACTTTTACTTCAGGTTTTGCCCAACAATTATCCATTTGAACTATCAAGAAAAGGTCTTATGAACAAATAGAATATTTTGGAAGAAGGGTTAAATTTTGTCATTAGAACCGTAAATTTTGGAGAAATGGAATTTTCGCTCTTTCATCGATTCTCAAGAAAAATATTAGTGAATCGCGTTTTTCCAAAATTTACGGTTCTGATGACAACTTCAACACTTCATTCAAGAACATTAAACTGCATGATTGTGTCGAGTAACATTTTTATCTGATGAAATTTTGGGAGTGAGGGTTGTATATTAGCGCAGAGTGGACATACAATCTCTCGTAAAAAGGTACCACTGTGAGCTCATGAAACACTGTTTACAGATTATAAGATTCACGTAATGAATATGGAGTGTTCATATTATTATTCCCCTTCTTTGCTATGCCAGGCTCAAAAGAAATGTACCTGCACATATATTTCTAATGAATGGCGGTTAAGAAAGAAAAACTCTGGTTCTCCTTCTCGAATTTTGAATAAAACCCTCCGACCACGCATGTGTTTCCATATATAATACGCTATATCGTTCGTCTCGCGACGATGTACTACCTTTCTATTAAACTATCTAACGAATTTTGTAGGACCTTTTCTTGGTAGTTAGATTCACGTATTCCCTTTAATTTAAGCCAAGGTTTGCTTCAAAAAAATTTTCAACAAACATTAGAGAGAAAATCGGAGCAACAAAGAAAAAATATCTTAATATTCAGATCTTAAAAGACTCTTAAAGACCAGGTCACTGAACTAAAAAATGGCGTCGCCAATCATCGAACGATTAGAAACGTGGAAGTTCGCTATTCATTCAAATACGTTTTGTATACTGATCTTTGTTATTGAATGCAAGCTAGTTTTATTTGAAATATTCATAAATCTTGATTTACAATGTTCTCATTAAAATACCAGATTGCATTAAATGGATGAAATTATTGAGTTTATTGAATTCAAATTAACATTACTACAAAATGCATAAAACATAGAAGAGAAGTTGCACCTACATAATTATGCTATAATAATAATTGAATTGAAACTGAGTATTTAGAAATCCCTTCAGCAAATATAAATCACTTGATATGGGACATCTTCTATTCAGCTGAGAAACTGTTAAGTATTGGTTCTTATATTTTATTACATTTTCAGGAAAATTATTGCTTAGGAAAATGTTAACGTAAGTACGTGATAAGGGTTTGACTACTATCCTACTCTATGCTTTGTATGTTGTAAATATTCACCGTGATGGGTATTATATTCTGAAAATGAAAAGCTGTTATGCTGTTCTTTACAAATGTTGAGATATCTAATCTATATAACCTGAACAAGCATTTTGTATTTGGAAAAGTGAGAAGTGCCTACCTCAAACAAAGCATTCATTACGTCAAGGTGCACGTATTATGTATGAGGAACACTGTTTGATGTTTTTGACATTGAAGTATTATCGTATCATGGTATGCATGACCAAATTAAACTGTGTCAAGCATATGCATTTTTATCTCCTTAATTCAAAAAGTCGAGAATATATTGATAAAGAAGCAAACGAGATAGGGTTTATGAAATGTTTGGCAAAAACGATACAAGTAACAAAAGAAAAAATGGTGTGACATAAATCTCTTTCTTGTGTTTCGTCTACCCTGCAAGTGTTCCAAATTAAACTGAATAAAAAGAAATAAAAATCAATTTTATTTATCATCAGGAATTTCGAAAAGTTACAGTTTACAGATACATACAGATAAGCTAAAGAAAAAGCATTCAACTGAGAAACACTAGCTGCTTTTAAATGTGAATTTGAGTTTACTTCTAGGTACTGTTAACAAGATAATTCGCAGAGACAGTAGAGAAATTCTGTATGCTGTATCTTTTCCTGAAATAATTGTCCTTTAAATGGAATACTTTCAATTTTCTGTTACAGTTCTTGCCGATGGCAGAGGTAATTTTTGGATCTACAACTCCGAGTACCCAACTCCTTCACAAGCGCAAGGATTTATTGTAGTATTATTTGACCATTCACAAGGTGATGTTGTTATTGTTGTTGAAACTGATCATTGTTCAACAATTTTTGACGGCTCCAGTAATAGTTTTTTGTTTTCTTTTTCCATTTTTCAAATTTATTTTCTAATGTCTGGTTTCTTTTTGTCCGCATTTGTTTCATTTTAAAGTTTTGCAATGAATTGCATTGCTTTGCGCATTGATTGATATACATTTTCTCTAACTGCATTTGAATTCTCCGCATTTCGACTTCTATCTGCGAAATGAATGTTTTGATATTCAAGATCATTCGAAAATACAGATATATACCCAAAAACAATTATAATTCTGGATATTGTGAAAGCAAATTGAAATTTATATTGTATCACCATTTACTCAACATTACAGATTCAGGGATTACAATGCATATTTGGGATACTCGATATTTCTTCAATTAAATGCATAAATCTACCTACCTCCTTTTTATCTTACCAGTTTCTGAAATTCGCTTTCTTAATAAGTTCTTTTTACGACGTAGTTTTGTCAGATAATTAACTATTCTTTATTCGGGTACTCGTTACCCTATCTATGAGAATCGAAGTAATGAATACTCGTTGAAAAATATATTCGGCAATTCAGTTACTTGTAAATCGATACTTGCCAAACCGAACTACCGACCGTGTACCTGATATACCTTGTCGGAGATGGGATGTATTCGTTTCGTACTTTACTACTTTCATACTGTCAATAACAATAAATGACATTGTTCAAATTCATAACAGATGGTCAGATTGTAAAACGGTTTCGTCTATTTTTACATTAGATACATATAAATCTATCATCTACATGTTAATACTTCAACTGGAATGAAGAAATTTACAGAATATATTAATTTATAGATGTCTTTGCATATCTACTTAAATTTTAAATAACCACAGATTCACAGATGTGATATTTGATTGGTATACTGTATTTATAGATAACGTGCATAAAATTAAAGAATTTTCAGTATGCCATACTATACACAGTGAATTTAAGATTTCCAAGAGAATATAATATTAAGTACCAACTTGAATATTCAATTGAAATTTTTTTCCAATTCATACAAATTACAAATATAGAGTTTTAATTCCGACATCTGCTAGACCGAATATTTCACATTTCATTAAACTGAAACGTGTAAAAATTAGGTATAATTTTAGAGGGATCGGGAATTCCTTAGATCTTATTGAAACATATTTTATAATATCCCTCAATTCTCAGATTTCGATTATTCCTTTTATCAAGTTTCCGATTACTTCATTATACTACCATACCAATATTAGGATTATTATGAGTACTGGTTTATCCTATTCGATAATTGGATGTTGGGATATAATATGTAATAATAACTACAACTACAAATATATACTTATCGATAGGTAGCAATGAGGATTACTTCGGTCAGTCATTCATTAAAGTGGAGGATTATTACTATAGGATTATATGTTGTGTTTTTACATTCTATTAAGATGAACTGCTATTAACAGCGGAGTATATAAGCTACAAATAATAGTGGATAAATTAGGTTAGGCTAGTTTAGGTTGGCTATATATAAGCTAATTAGAACAATAATAGTGGATAAATTAGATCTGTTTTATCATTATGAAGTAGGGTATTGTTTTTGCATTTGTAAATTTCCAAAGATTAGAAAATAAACTTGCTAGAATCTTTGAAAATATACAAACACAAAAACCATACCCTTAGTCATAATGAGCAAAGACAACTAATCTATTCACCATTATTCAAAGCTACGTAATCTATTTACGTAATATTTATTTCCTGATTTATTGTTTTGATTAGATTCTATCCTCCGCTGTTGATACCAATTCGTCATTATTAGAACGTAAAAAACCACCATATAATCCTCTAGTAATAATCTTCTAAGTTCATGAATGACCGACCACAGTAATCCTACCTACCGATAAGTATATTTGTGAAGTTAGGTATGTGTTCCAATCGTATACAAATTTACCGTCTGAAGATGACCTAAGTGCATGTAATTATTTAAAATAGAAACATAAAGTACCTACTTATTACTGTCTTCACGCTCTCGAACAGCACTTAGGCAAATAATCAAATGTATTAAAAGGTATACAAGACAATCCTCCGAAAAATACTTCATGTACCCCTGGGTAACGGGACATTAGGGGTCAATGCTAAGGAGGATTTCTATTTCTCAAAGCTCAAAATATTACAAAGTATTCGTTAATTTATTGAATATGTTTTTATTATACATTACACTACTTGAATTTCAATTACTATAATTTCAATAATACGTACTATTACTACTATATTTTCAGGAAACATTACAGTTTCCCCAATTCCCCTTATTCCAAACCGCCAATAAAAATACTGTTGCGTTTTAATATTTGTTAAACAGATATAATAATTTTATGTTTGTTTTGTTTGTTCTAAGTTAAGTACACTTCCCAAAGTGAATATATAAAAGGCATTAAAAAATGCTGAATAAGAGCATATGGGAAATTATACTGATATCTAAATTTTTTTTATTATTCCAATTACAAATAAAAAAACCTATGACATTGATATTTTCACATCACCCCACAAATGAAATATAGACAACACATTTCCATTCGATTTTCTCTTCTGGTCCAAAGCAGGTTCTCTTTTCAAATCAAGTTAATGTGGTACAAACGTTGTACACGCTTCTTCACAACTTTTCTTTCCATTTTAACTTCCACAACTTGAACCATTCCAACCTTTCTCGGTAGTAGCCTCATAATTCTTCTAAGTGGCCCAACTATCGTTCTCTCCCAATTCAAGAATAACTAGCTCTCCTACTCTTAATGGGCGGCTAGGCTTATCATGAACTCGATTGACTAGGTGGGCCAAATATTCAGTTCGGAAGCGTTGATAGAGTTCTTTTTTCAATGTACTGAGACATTATTTCCAACGGAATCTTATTTTATCTCCATCCTTATCGCATCCTCCAGGAACTTTCAATACTCCTGGATTTTTCATAAATAGTGAAGGAGGCAGTGGTTCCAATTCACCTCCAACTACGGAGACATACGTAAGTGGTCTTCCATTCATTACTTCCTCTATGATCAAAATGGTATCATCAAGTTCCCTTTGACTCAATGTTGAACTGCCTATGGTCCTTTTAATGAGCTCTTCCATCACATGAATGAGACGTTCATAAAAATCTCCCAACCACGGGGCTCCTGTCATATTGAAATTCCATTGAATAGGTTCCAAATGTTCCACTTCTGGATGGCATTCCAATTTAATGATCTAAAGAAATTGTCTGCTCCTTGGAAATCAGTTCCGTTATCACTGAAGATGAGTCTCGGGCGACCATTCATCCTAATGAATTTCCTTAGAGCATCAATGAAGGAAACTGTACTCAGCGCAATTAGGACTTCCAACCGAACAGCTCTAAAAACTGCACAAGTGGATATTTCCACCAACACATTTTTCCTTATTCCTTTGAATCAAGGCCAACGCTATAGTAGAATCGAACCAAAAAATGGAGGAAACATTCTTAATTTCAATGTTTTCCTTTCAGAGCCGCAGACAAATGAACTCTCTTGGTCACGACTGCTGGAAATAATTAATATCCCTTCTGTGTCCACATACAATTCATCATTCACTCTGTCCCATATTATTCCTAGTACTCGATTATTTATCTCTTTCGAATATCCATCTACCAAAGGAATCAATCCCATACATCCTCTTCTCTAACTTCAATCATCTGAAAAGCTTTTCTAATATCTGATATGGAACCAATACTCTCTTCTCGAAATTGAAGTAATAGATCAGGAATCGTCTGTATATAACAACTTCCTTCCTTCAAACAGTGATTCTATGGAGAATTTTGTATGATCCATCGAAAAATGGTCGAACAGGGGTAGTGGCACTGCTTAGCTTAACGACAGCTCGATGAAGGACACAATGGATTTTATTTAACTCATTTATTAGGGGTACTTCCTCGATAAATCTCTCAGCAATCCAATCATCGAAAAGTTCTGAGTAAAATACATATGAACTAATTTTGTTCCAACCTTCTGGTAGCTGACAGTAGTCTCTTGATGGCTACCTCTCTCTCATGAAAGAGACACTACATACCTATCATCATCATTCCGACTGAGTCCTTGAAAGAACTTCTGTTTACCTCCCTCTTCCAGCTCCTTGGCAGTCTTTACAGCCATCTTATTACGAATGGCAATCACATCAAGGTCCCATAATTGAATAATGGGGAGATCTTGTAACGTCATCGATAGTGCACTCATCGATACAGTCTATTCTCCTAATTCCGGATATAGTTCATCCTAACTTTTTTTTTGTACTTTCAGTCCACATGGAAGGTGATACTGTTCCCCAGTGAGTAGTCTACAATATATGTCAGCTCATATTAACACTTCAATAGGAAGGCACCCAACCCCCACATTTGCAAACTGAATCCCTTTCTTATTTAATTCAGCCATCAATTGATTTGATGATTGAGAAACTCGTGGAATCAAATTGCAGATCTTCACTTTGTCTCGCACTGCAATTGAGCATGAATAACCACTACCATTACTCTGGAGGACTGTATTGTACTTCAGGTGCTGTATGACAACTTTTTCTCCATCAAAAAGTGAGTGTGTTACAGTCTCTTGACCTGTTGATTGTTTACCCATTTCTTCAGCGGTTAACTCTCGGATGGACAGTCCTTGTGATCCGTTGTCTATAAATGCTCGGACTATTTTCCTCTTATCCCCATTACAAACAGTGACAAGTAATGTCTGCAATTTCACGGTACTCGAGTATGTATGATTTGAACATTCCGTCAAAGTCTGTTTCACTGCCGAATAATTCGTTGGTTATGTTTTGCCCCCAGATATCAAACACACTATCAGCCAGAGTCAACCTCTACTGAGTGGGTGCTTCCTTCCTTAAAAATCAACAAATTCAATTGATTTCTAATGGATATAACCGTGGCGCTGGATCAGCATTCTCCAATTTCAAATTCTTTAGAGCTCTCAAATGAGACTGCAGCTTCAGGTGTACCTTGTTGGAGGGAATCTTGTTGGTTGAGTAAGCTATCACCAGATCCAAAATCTGCCTTATATAGACTTGGAAAAATAGGTCCTCATTTCCATAACAATTCTTCAAATCCTGAACTATCAACTACTACATTGTTATTCTTTGTACTCGATGGGTACCTTCCTTGAGTTCAATACCCAAGCCAATCCTTGAGGTCTCCACTGGATTTCTTCATCTCCAGTTTTGGTAGTCGATATCCTCTCATACTGTGTCCACTATCATATCCAACACTTATACTATGTGCCGGTGGAGGGATTGAAGTTTCCTGTGACCTCATAGCATCTGAAACTTTATCCATCTTCATTCGGATTTCATCAATTTTCAGCTGTAAATTCCGAATCTGTTCAGATTCTTGATTTTGCTGAGCCGCTGGAGTGTAATTGTGGGCCATTTGTTCCAAAATTGTATTATCTAGCACATTAACTTTATTCTGTATCTCCATCAATACCCTTATGATCGAGATCATCCTACCTTTATCTACGGGTATTCTACTGCACAGACCTTCCAGCTCGGCTACATACTTTTTGGCACCATTTCGAATAGGCTTACGTTCTCATTCCCACATATTTATCATGAGCATCAAATTTGAATATCACGTTGGGGTTAAATCAAAGAACCTTTGACATAACATTGACATTTTCCACAAATATGTTAAAGTAGTCTCCACCTATGGTTTGATTCATGCTAGACGACATTTTGTTAGAGAGAGACATATATATTATTCCCTATCTTTATAATTTTTTCAATGGAGGGACTAGAAGTACCTCATCATTGTTATCTGCCAAAAGCCAATAAGAATAAATATTCATTCACTTTCTTAATTATTGAATCTTTGGGATATAAAATTCAGAAGGTCCAGTTGATTCGTTTGGCAAGCATTCCGCGGTACCACTTCTGAAAGGGTGCCTCCCAAATAAGATGCGCGCGTTTATCAATGAGTTAGGCGAATCGCCGAATTTTGTTGAAGCATAATTCACTTTTATTCAGACAAATTCAATAAGTAACTAAATTTATTCAGGCAAGCCTATGAGAAAACCTAACGAATTTGTTTTCAAAAAATATATTTGTCAAGTTTTGTTATCCAGAAAATTTCCTAATTGAACATCTGAAAAGAAATAGAAAGAAGGTAGTGATACTCTTATTGCTATTAAAGATTTTTTAATTCACAGGATGCCAGGTGTTCCATTTGAAAAAAGGTTCTTGCATTTTTAAACCTCCCAAAAAGGGCATGCAGTGAATTCGCACTAGATAATTCCGACTCTCAACGTAACGCGGCTATCATGGTTCCTAATTTCAAGATGTGAAATACAGAATATGAAAGAAAATTGATTTAAAATTATTTGAATTATAATTTTAATGAAACGGTGTTTATTTGTAATACTAATGAGCACTCCATGAAGCCTGCATCGCGCGAACAATAGTAAATTAAAAAAAGAACGATTAAATCTCTATAACCACAAGAATGTACTTAGATATTTCCTATTACTCCCGTAGTAGGTGATGAACATATTTTTAAGTCATTATAATACACAGTATCGTCCCCTCAAATTTTGTCTCTATGGTTAGCAGATTTAGTGTATACATACACAGAGGCTTTATTTGTAATACCTATTGGACTTGAATGATACAATATTCATACACCCGGAAATCATATACTCAATATATATATATATATATATATATATATATATATATATATATATATATATATATATATATATGTAACTTAAGAGATATAGAATTAAATTTTCTGAATTATTAAGATAACTTAGATATCCTTTCAGAGGTTTATATTTACAAAAATATAAAATCTAACAAGACCGAAGTGGTGTAATTGGTAAACACCCTGGACTAGAAATCCAGAAATGGGGGTTCGAATCCCGCCTATAGTTCAATCTTTTACGTTTATTCATCTTTATAATCCTATGTTAAATTATCTAAGTTATCTTAATGATTCAGAAAATTTAATTCTATATCTCTTAAGTTACATACACGATAGTGGACAATTAGGCAAAGAAACTTTAAACTTGTTTATATATATATATATATATATATATATATATATATATATATATATATATATATATATATATATATATATATATATATATATATATATATATATATTCTTTTGTTGATATTCTTGAACCATTTGTAATATTTGTATGTTTTCTTGGTATATTGGTTCGTATATATACTGATAATGAAATAAAAATTCTGTTTAGACGTTTCGACAATGTTTATTGCCTTTATCAAAATTGTCAATAAACATTGTCGAAACGTCAAAACAGAATTTTTATTTCATTATCAGTATATATACGAACCAATATACCAAGAAAACATACAAATATATATATATATATATGCGTGATATATATATATATATATATATATATATATATATATATATATATATATATATATATATATATATATATATATATATATATATATAATATATATATGTATATATATATATATATATATATATATATATATATATATATATATATATACTTTTTTTTTTTTTTTTTTACATTCAAACCTGGTCGGGGCTGCTGCGAGCTCCGACGACATCGCAGCAGTCGCGCCAGAAAAACCTAAAAGGCGGTTAACCGAAGCTACTCCTCCCCACCGGTCGGTAAGTAGCTTCAGGTTCCTAAATCGTGTGCCCTAAGTATTCTAATTGAACCCAGAATGACTGCCTTTTCCATCCGGTCTATCAAGATCTGCGCCGAGTTCCTACAGGCCGGAATGATCTTCAAGTTTGAACGCAGCGAAGACCGAATTCCGCCCAAAACACCGATGATCAGAACCACTAATACGACCTTGTGGCCTGGGTATAGCGTGCGGAGCTCGAACAGGAGATCTTGATATTTTGTCCATTTTTCCTCCTCTTTCAAGACTATGTTCTTCTCTGCCGGAGCGGAGAATTCGATGACATACATAGTCTTGATTAGTTTATCGAGGAGGACAACGTCAGGCCTATTTGCTTGTATGGACCTGACGGTCGGAAACGGATAATTCCAGAAGATCTGGCATTTTTCGTTTCCGACAACGGACTCAATATCTCCTGGCATGTAAGGCAGCACCGGCTCTTGGTCTATTCCGTACGAGTGCCTTAGATGGTAATACAGCACCCGTAGGGCCGCATTATGGCGATGGGTGTACGCCGAGGCCGCTTTTGCCGGACATGCCGACAGAAGGTGGAAAAGCGTCTCAGGCACCTTTCGACAGGCCCTGCAGCTGACATCAGGGACCTGCACACCCATCACATTGCGGCGATAGACCAAGGTGTTAATTACGCCATCTTGGCAAGCTGCGGTAAATCCCTCAGTCTCGGATGTAAGCCCGGCTGACCTTAGGTAGCCGAAGGTCAGCCTAGTTGACAAGCCGAGCGTTTCGATGTTTCGATAGAAAACACCGTGTATCGGCTTGTCAACATGCCGCCTGAGCGTAAGATCTTGCTCCGCGGCATTTATCTGGGCTTTCAGGCGAGAAGGTAGGAGCTCGAGGTTGCCCCCTCTAGTCGGCCTTCTCGACTGATCTGAAATTCGAGACCAAGTATATATATATATATATATATATATATATATATATATATATATATATATATATATATATATATACATATAAACAAGTTTAAAGTTTCTTTGCCTAATTGGCCACTATTGTGTATGTAACTTAAGAGATATAGAATTAAATTTTCTGAATTATGAAGATAACTTAGACTAGAAATCCAGAAATGTGGGTTCGAATCCCGCCTATGGTTCAATCTTTTACGTTTATTCATCTTTATAATCCTATGTTAAATTATCTAAGTTATCTTCATAATTCAGAAAATTTAATTCTATATCTCTTAAGTTACATACACGATAGTGGCCAATTAGGCAAAGAAACTTTAAACTTGTTTATAATTAACCAGAACAATTCTCAGTCAGTTCTATTGAAATATATAAGAACAGGGATGCTGTCATTTGAATAAGAACTGTCAAGTAACTGCCAACCATAGCAGTACTAACCTACAATCCTTACTTCAAAAAACGACTGAACTTCAGATGAATGTGCGTGAATAGTTGATCGATGGTAGGGCATCGAATCGCATTGTGTTCATCAATGATCTACTATCCTTTCGGAGGTTTATATTTACAAAAATATAAAAATCTAACAGGACCGAAGTGGTGTAATTGGTAAACACCCTGGACTAGAAATCCAGAAATGTGGGTTCGAATCCCGCCTATGGTTCAATCTTTTACGTTTATTCATCTTTATAATCCTATGTTAAATTATCTAAGTTATCTTCATAATTCAGAAAATTTAATTCTATATCTCTTAAGTTATATACATATATATATATATATATATATATATATATATATATATATCCCTCTATCAATGCTGCGTCTCTATATTAGCAATTTACATCTAATGCTGCGTCCAACGTAATATTGCATCCGTATACTGGACGCAGTAGTGCATTCCATTATAACTGGCTCCCCATCATCATGCCAACAATGTGGTTATCATTTTCTGTTGAACTATATAATGAACAACCCACACCCTTTGATTTGTTACTCTCACTATAGTCATTAAATTACTATCGACATATATCTATGTCGAACATAGACGCAACATCGATATCGATTTGAAAGAAATGAATATTATTAGTACGGCACAAATGGAACTAGAGGCGCTGAATAATATACGGTTCGTATATTTATCTTTTATATCACTGTGAATCCTGCATCTATAGATTTGGCAATGTTGTAAATCGAATATCATGAGGTTCCTACGACGTCAGTTGAGACAGTATGAATGCCAAGAGTTGATATTCCTTTTATGCAACGGTGGCATGAAAGATATACTGGCTCTCCGCACTTATACTATCTCAACTTCTTCCTTATATAAACTAACGAAATAACAATATTTTTTGAAGAATAATCACATAATGAATGTTTCAATGGTGGAAGCCATTACTCTATGATAATCTAGCATATTGATATCAAAAAATTAAACAATTTCACTTTGTTTCTATCAAATATATTATAGAAACAAATACTAATGTATGAAAATATGAAAAATCCTGGCTATTTATGGTACAATATAAGACACAGGTAACAAGTGGGGTTCCGGTTGGTGGAATATATTGCTACAATGTAGAATAGTATAATTGAAATTGGACAATGAGGTACAGCTTATATTGTGATAAGGAAATTTTAATGCGGAGGTATACTAGGAAACCACAAAAGGATTATGTGAAATTTTACGTTATCAAGACCTGAAACAGGATTCAGTAGTACACGTCTAGTTGATCGTTCAAAATTTTTTGGAAATTTCTATTGACACTGGTATGTTCAATTTAAAACTTCTACTCTGGTTAGGTAAAATTTTAATTTCATCTAAATTTGAAAAAGTGTGCCCCGTTTCTGAAATATGCTTAGAGAAAGATGAATCCGTTTTATTAAGTTCAAAATATCGAAAATGTTCATTATATCTAATTTCTATGTTACGACTAGATCTACCGATGTAAAAGTTATCACTTACTGAACTAGTTAATTTGTATACTCCAGGGTTATTAAACTCATTTGTTTTATCTTCAGCATTAAACAAAAAATTGGACAACTTATTTTGAAGTTAGAAGCTCACTTTTAGATTATATTTCGATAAAATGGTAAAATGTCTGCAATTCTTTCACTTACGATACCAAAATATGTGAGGTGAACTTGTTTTGATGAAGAATCAGTATTCTTTGTGATAGGATAGATATTTGAGTAGGTCAATTTATGCTTCTTTCTGTAGATTGATGTCTCCTGAAAACCTCAATGAAGAATTGGATATAATCAAGGTTATGGTTTTCAACCTCAAATTATAACCAAATTAATTGACAAAAAAAAACAGAAATTGACTTACTCAATCATCAAAACACGTTTAGTGAATCTGGAGTAAATAAATTAACCGGTTCAGAGTGTGATAACTTTTACATCGGTAGACCCAGTCGTAATATAGAAATTAGATATAAGGAACATTTTCGATCTTCAAGAGTTGATAACATAGATTCATGTTTCTCTGACAATATGTTAGGAACAGGGCACATTTTTTCAAATTTAGATGAAGTTTGAATTTTACATAACTAGAGTAGAGGCTTTCAATTGAACACACTAGAATCAATAGAAATATATGCCAAAAATAATGAGAAAGAAATGTTAAATGATCAACTGGACGTGTAACACAGCATTCTATTTGATGGTCTGATAACGCACAATTTCCCAAGTGTCCTTGTGCCCTCCAGGTACACCTCCACATCAGAATTTTCTTGTCACAATAAGATCTATCCTGGAGATGATTCACATAAAACGGGATTCCAATTCTGTGAACCATAGGAATGATATTCAGGGATTGAGTCAGATTTATACTAACTTGATTAATTAAAACTCTTGCAAATTCCTACATGCGTCTTTATAATGTTAAAAGTATATTTTAGGAAGAACGCTCAAAGTAAATTTCAATGCAGGTCTAAAACCTTTTCAAGTACGTCATAAATCTACATCTGGTTCGAGTAAATATCAACAAATAGCTTCGAACTTCAGTTGCTTTGAGACCATAGCAATATGCGTTCGTATATTATGAGAATTTTACTGAACAGTGGATTCTTGTTACAAAAAAATTATACTTTAATATTAACGATACTATTTTCGATTATTCGTGGTTCTTTTCGTTTCGACGGCGTGGGCTTTTTGATTGAAAATTGTGCGATATGGACGCATGTGCTAATTAGTTTAATTAAACCCTTTTTACATAATAAGTCTTCTGATGAAGGTCGTGAGACCGAAACGTACGTAAAGACGAAAATTTAAAACAAAATGTTATTGTGACCTATTTCTCGAGAATTTTTATATATAATTCATACTGGGTCAAGAATCTTTATATTATTAACTTTACCTCATTATCCAATTTCAATTATACTATTCGTACCATATGGTTCCAACTCAGTGAGACATATTGTATATAAAATTCTAGGGAAATAGGTCACACTAACACATTTGCTTATTATTTTCGTCTTTACGTACGTTTCGGTCTCACGACCATCATGACACCGAAACTTACGTTGAGGCGAAAATAATAAGCATATGTGTTAGTGTGACCTATTTCCCGAGAATTTTATATACAATATCACTAAGTTGGAACCATATGGAAAACTTTTTTATTATTAATTTTAGGAAAAAAATTTCAAATATGCAATTAAATTCATTTACATTTGAAAAAATATTTTTTCTTTTTTGTCTACAATATCAATGCAAATTTAACTGTAGTTACATGTAATCTAGGATGCACTGACATACAAATGTTTTGTTGATGGCAAGAAATGTTCGACAGTGAGTTTCAAAACGCGTTAGAATTTAGGACACATAAAAATGGTAGAGTTAACAACTTGTGAAGAGAAAATAGAAATTGTTTTGATTGTGGGAAGAAATTATGAAACACATAGAGAAGTAGCTATTATTTTTAATGAAAAACAATAAAAATATTAGTCATTCAACTCTTACGAAAATAGTAAATTAATTTAAGATTACTGGAAGTATTAAAAATAATTTCAATGGAAAATGCCAAAAGCTGGTTGCCGATGAGAATACGCAGTTCGAAGTGATGCTATCACTGTGGTAGAGAACTGTCATTACGCAAGAGGAAATCGTTGATGGAACAAAATGTAAGTGAAGATACAGTGGTAAGAATTTTAAAACTAAATAAATATGAACTATTCAAACCAAGAATCATTCACACTTCATTCACACATTGAAAGAAAGGGATTATGATAGGCGCTTCGATTTTTGCTGTCTCATCCAAGGAGAGTTAGAAGATGACCCTTTCTTTACAAGGTATATTTTTTTTCCGATGATGCATAATTTTCATGAAATGAAACTGTCTCGTCATAACATTATCCCTGGTGGTCTCAAAATAATCCAAATTTTGCAGTAAAATCATGACCAATATTCATTTAAGACGAACGTGTGGTGTGGCATTTATAGGAATAAGCTATGAATGCCGAACGTTTTTTAAGAACTCACATCTATGACTTCATGGACGAACTACCCTTACAAGAACGTCAATTGGTTTGAATAAGAGGGTGCCACATACCACGGTACATTGAATGTTAGGGAATATCTTGAATATATGTTCCATGGAAAAGTTATTCACAGATATTCTGATCTTTTTAAACTGCTGGATCCCCTGACTTAACCCCCCTTGATTACTTCTCATGGAGTTACTTGATGGAAGAAGTTTACAGGAAAGAGTCGTTTCAAGATGTTAACTATTTGGAGAGATTAATTTTAGAAACATGCCAATAAATTTCTCCACAAATGCTGAGAAACGTATTACGTGAATTTACTAACAGAATGATTGGATGTATTGAACGAAAGGGTAGATATGTCGAGGGATTAGTGGAATGAGTGAAAAATTAATTTCTATTTATTTCTAGTATTAGACTATGTGTTCCATAGTCACAAGAGATAAATGTTCATTCAAAATAAAAAGATAAGTAACAAATAACAAAACCCAAATTTTCGATGTAAATTGATGTAATTGCATATTTGAACGTAGCTTTTAGTTCTGATCAACTTTTGTTCATAACAATTTCCGATATTGTCAAATATAAAGGTACTTTACTCTTGAGTAAAATTCATATTTTTTGACGACTGAAAAAATGTAATATCTGATGACATTATTTAAGAATTTAGAACATGCAGAACTTTTTACGAAGAATAACCATTTTCCTAAAATTAATGATATGGAAGTTTTCGAATATGGTTCCAACTTAGTGAAATAAATTGTATAATTCATACCTGGTTCAAGAATCATTATTAGTTCCTACAATCATATACCTACATGATTTATTTAATAAACTATGGAACAATTTGGATAAACTTCAATGTAACAAAGAGTATAATAAAACGTCTTCCATTATGGGTTTCTGAATCATTTCCAATATATATTTTCTTTTCCTACAATCATAATACCTACATACCTCCATAAGCGCAGTCTGAGAAGGTAGCTGGATGAAAGTTATATGCTTTAATATTCTGATATACGATTTCGTGTGCTTTATCAAATGAGTACGACAAATTAGTGTTCTGTAGAAATGGACAATAATAGATTCAGAAATACTGTTTGTTGAGAAATTTCATTCAATTGCTGATGAACTAATACGTTTGCCTAACATTCCGAGTCGCTATTGTGGGTCTACCGGCCGGCGGCATCGGCGGATACTCAAGTCAAAGAGAAACAACGAGTACGCCGGCGTAGCTATGATACAGCACGCTTGGCGAGCGTATTAACCAGGCGCTCAAAATGCAAACGTTAGGGAACAGTTTATTTACTAAAAAAATCGATTGTGGAAGCAGTTACTTTATGGTAATTTATCATTTTGATTATATGAAAGAATAACTACTTTGTTTTTATACCACATTTATCAATAATAACGTGAAAACGTAACTATAGTTTCAACACCGAAGTTCCATTATCAAACAATTAGAAAATTATGAAGAAATCAATGAAACAGTTCAAGTATAAATAGAGTAGAGTAAAGTAGGGTTGAGATTAAGTAGTCAATGGAAATTCCACAAGCAGGTAGATCCTAGGAAAGTACAGTATTACATAGTAAACATAGCAACAATTTGTGAATTAGTGAGATTATAATTTAATATTCTAAGAATTATTTTAAGAGCGGTTTGAAAGACACATGAAAAGATCACTTTGATATAGGTCTAACTGATCATTGAGGATACTTTTATTAGAGTTTTTGACACCTTTATAAATCTCTATTGATTCTAATATATTCAATTTAAAACCTCTGGTTTGGTTATGTAGAATGCTTAGACTATCTAAATTAGGGAAATTATGACCAGTTTGTAAAAAATGATTAGCAAAGGTTGAATCAGTTTTGTTGAGTCTAAACGAACGAAAATGTTCTTCGTATCTTAATTTGAAATTACGACAAGTTCTACCTATATAAAAGTCATCACAGTCTGGGCAAATCATCTTATAAACTCCAGGTTTTCTATATTTATTGATTTTGTCTTTGGCGTTCTATATAAGATGGCAAAGTTTATTTTGAGGTTTGAAACTGATTTTAAAATTATGGCGTGATAAAATGTTAGCAATATGTTCACTTACTGTACCAAAATATGTCAAAGAGATGAATATAGTGGATACATCTATGTGTTTTATACGCGGATAAATTTTATAGAAAGTTAATTGTTGTTGTTGTTGGTTTAAAAACCAAGACGAAATCCACAGCAGCAGAGAACGTGTTGAAATAAAACGAGGATCATCTGGCTTAATGAAGAAAACAAAAATCTCTATAGAAAACGTTCAGTGACTTCACATTACTTAAAGGTATTACACTCTGAATTATCTTATAAACTCCATCCTGTTGAATTCGATTTATTTTTTGATTATGTTAAAGATTGCGTTAGTAAATTCATTCACACTAAATATCTCGCACAGTCAAAAAAGTTGAATGATCTTCTAAAATGTAAACCGATCAATAATCACCCCCAAGAAATAACAAATTTCAAATTTAGTGAGAGAGTTATCAATTACTCCAAAATCATATTCTCAAAAGAAGAACTTTGGTTACTCAATAAGGGAACAAAGTATTCTCCACATATTCAAAGTAACACTTTTCTAAAAACTAGTATTGCTGAGGTAGAATTAGCCTTAAAAAATACTAATGCGAATAATTCTAAATTAACAAAATTGGAAATAGGAAAATCACTTTCATCAACTAAAAAACAATACGATCATGCAGATACATCTAAAATCAAATCAATTAATCAAAAACTGAAAGAAAACAATTTAACCCTTACAAAGGCAGATAAATCGAATGCAATAATAATCATCCCTAAACAAGATTATGAGGATAAAATGTCAGTATTCATCCAAGCGGAATTAAACGAAATACGTAAAGACCCAACTAATCTTTTTCAATTAAAAACAAAACAATTCCTACAAAATAGTGAAATTTTATTTGACAGTGGTTTCGAAAAATATAAACTCATTAATAGCAATCCCTGCTCACCTAAACTATACGGACTTATTAAAAATCATAAAGAAAATGCCCTCATACGACCTGTAGTGTCTTACATCAATAGTCCAATAAGGGACCTTGCAATCAAATTAAATCAGAAATTCAAGAAATTCACTAATTTTAAACCTAAATTTACTGTTAAAATCTCTCTCGAATTGTCCGAATTAGTCAAAACACACCATATACCAACCAATCGTTTTTTAGTTTCCTTTGAAGTTTCAAACATGTTTTCAAATATTCCAACTTCAGAATGTAAGTCTCTAATTAGAAGCATTTTAGATAGATCACTTTTGACCTATGCTTGAGTCAAAACTATTGTCAATTTAATAATAAATTTTATGTACAGAATTCAGGTCTCGCTATGAGTAACCCATTGAGTCCACTATTGGCAGACATTTTTATGTCTGATCTGGAGGACAAAATTATGAACTGCACATTAGCAAAAAACCGTATTCCATTTTGGTATAGATACGTAGATGATGTACTTGCCTTCTTCAAAGGCACATCGAGACAATTAAATTCCTTTCTTTCATTTATTAACCAACTTCACCCAAAAATTGAATTAACGTTAGGAACAGAAAAAGATAGAACAATAAACTTTTTGGATTTAACACTAATACGTGACCATAATAGAATAAAATTCAATATCTACAGGAAACCCACTTGTACAGACATCACTATTCCGAACTCATCGTTTAGCCCTCGTAGCCATAAATTAGCAGCATATCACTCAATGATCCATAGAGCATTTTCGATACCATTGTCAATAGAACACCTCACTATTGAGTTGAACATGATCAAACGAATAGCCATCAATAATGGTTTTCCGGTAGATCAAATAATTAAACTAATAAATCGCAAACAACAACAATTAACTTTCTATAAAATTTATCCGCGTATAAAACACATGGATGTATCCACTAAATTCATCTCTTTGACATGTTTTGGTACAGTAATCGAACATGTTGCTAAAATTTTATCACGCCATAATTTTAAAATCAGTTTCAAACCTCAAAATAAACTTTGCCATCTTATATACAACGCCAAAAACAAAATCAATAAATATAGAAAACCTGGAGTTTATAAAATGATTTGCCCAGACTGTGATGACTTTTATATAGGTAGAACTTGTCGTAATTTCAAATTAAGATACGAAGAACATTTTCGCTCGTTTAGACTCAACAAAACTGATTCAACCTTTGCTAATCATTTCTTACAAACTGGTCATAATTTCCATAATTTAGATAGTCTAAGCATTCTACATAACCAAACTAGAGGTTTTAAATTGAATATATTAGAATCAATAGAGATTTATAAAGGTGTCAAAAACTCTAATAAAAATATCCTCAATGATCAGTTAGACCTATATCAAAGTGATCTTTTCATGTGTCTTTCAAACCGCTCTTAAAATAATTCTCAGAATATTAAATTATAATCTCACTAATTCACAAATTGTTGCTATGTTTACTATGTAATACTGTACTTTCCTAGGATCTACCTGCTCAACCCCTCAATCTCAACCCTACTTTACTCTACTCTATTTATACTTGAACTGTTTCATTGATTTCTTCATAATTTCTAATTGTTTGATAATGGCACTTCGGTGTTGAAACTATAGTTACGTTTTCACGTTATTATCAATAAAAGTGGTATAAAAACAAAGTAGTTATTCTTTCATATAATCGAAATATTTATTTACTCCTTATTTGTTGGTGGAGACGTGAATCACGCACGCGCATTCGCAAAGGTACGCTAGCGTTCTGACCGATGTCGGTACATTTGTACATCAAAGGAATGTATATCAAACAATGTTTGTGCTCGTTCGATGTTCTATGCATTTCCTGTGGAGACTGGAGATATACAAGAGATTGTGCATACGAGAATCGTTCGAATACATCTTTGAAAATCATAGAATAATAATTCGGCGTGGGTGAAGCTATTGTCAATCTAACTTCCCTAGGACTACAGTTTCGGTAATTTGCATCTCGTGCAGGTATCCCTGAACTGATCAGCGATCTTAGAATTTCAAATTCTTAAGGTGACATACGACAAGTTTTCTAACAAACCTATTTTTTCTGAAGCCAGTTAGCAGTGGCTTTGGATCTCTAGTTGTTATAATGCGTGACATCCAAAATCTATGTTTTCTCTCCCTTTTTTTGATATTCTCATATACAGTCAAAACAGGCCATATAAGATACAAACATTGAGTTTTTTCTCGAGTTCTCGAATCCATTTCGAATATAAACTATTTTCAACTCAGATCAATGACAATTATGTTTGCAAACATACTCTTCGTTCGAAATATACATCTGCAATCAAACGTTTGTTGATACTAATTTTTGGTGGATATGTATCTAAGGTGAAGTCTCCGAATGCTCTCAACCGGCGGTAGCCGTTTAAAACGATATAAGGTACTCAAAGACCGAATGCCGGCAGGCATTATATTTTGAATTTTGATGCTTAATGACCTAAGCAAATTCTGTTCCCCATTCGACACCTACAAAAAAGATTTACATCTCATCTATTTGATCAGAAAAAGTCTGGAATGAAAACATTATTTGAGTTTGTTCAAAATGTAAATGTGTGAATGGGGTTTCTGGTCTGAACTTATGTAGCTATTTAGGTAAACTGGTGTCTTTGTTTGTTGATGATCTATTATATCACAAATGAATACTACATGAATACTACTGAAGGAAAATTCTAAAATAAGAGACAATACATGTTTCTCCACACAGTGGCTTCTTCAGGTAAACAATGGTAAGTACATGTCGTTTTTTCTTTATTTTTTTCAACAAAAGTTCATTCTGGAATTTTTCTTCAGTATACAATTCTTCTTTGATACTTTCTAGCGACGTCTTTTTCTTAGCAACGAAATGTGTTTAGATCGTCAATAACAGAACACAAAAATGTTCAATACGAATATTTTCAATGAATTGTCTTTTAGAGATAAAAAATCGGGAACAGCTTCTTGGTTAAGAAATATAATCATTTTAATAATAGTTATATTTAAAACTATACATCAATACAGAATATTATCTATTATACAGACTGAATTCTCATCAAACAGAAACACATCCGTCACGCTAGACAATCTATTGAATCCAAATGAAATCTCCTCAAGACGACAGGCAAATCTCAAGCCTCTAGCGCCTACTATACAGAATGTTCAATTTTTAAAATTGTTATTATGTTCGAGAACACAAAATGCGATGTTCAATTCTATTTTTGATTTCACCATTGTAATAAGCAAAAAAAAAATCTATGTCTGCTAATTTGACCGAAGTCGGAGTTGTGACAGTAAAGAAATCAAAAATGGTGGTGTACATTTAATCTGGATCATCCCAAATATTCCAAGAACTGTGGAGGGAAGAATAAGTTTGGCTGAATACATAACACAAAACATTTATCATCACTAAGCGCCAATCTTTGGTTAGTAGATAATGTGAAGTTTATTTTTATATAGAATGTAATAACAGAAATGTCAAACAACCTTATGTTAATGAAGATTTGATTATCATGAACAAATCAGATCAGATTAAAAAATACAATATTTGATGTTAACGTCACTTTGCATACAACAAAAGGTATGTGTCTTCAATAATAATAACATGCAAACGAACATACAAAACCAACATGGGAAACCGTTTTTAGCAAAACTTTTACTTAGTAAATTTAATGCCAGAGAATAACAGAAAATTGTTCATTCTTAATAAAGCTGACATAATACCTGTTTATATAATGTAATACTAACCACAAAATAAATGAATAAAATTGAAAACAAAGAGACACATATAGAATTAAATCTCCATGTTGTGAAAAAAATTATGTATGCCAAACAAAAAGAAATGTTTCCACTAGATATAAAGAACATTTTGTCACTTCAAAACCAGTATATTCTCGAATAATTTAAGAGCCCTCCATATGTACCGAAATGAAGATAAGTTGATGAATATTGACTTTACTATATACCACTAACATCAATCCGTTAACAGTTCACAGTAAAATTTGTCTCTACCTAAAGATAATAAGTTCAAAGATTACTAAAGCAAAGACTGTTTCCTCCTCTTCTCCCCTATATTTCTGTAAATATAAATACTAGTAACAGTTTTGAATTTAGTTCATTAGTCTTAGTACACTGGGTGTCCAAAAATTCCTGAACGGCTGGATATTTGGAAAATACGCTATGAAACGGCAAGCGAAAAAACAAGCAGTTGCTATATTAGAAAACGCTATCAAATAATACCAAAATTGACCAACAATCCCAACCCCGTGCGTGACGCGGCTGCCTATTTCAAAACCTTAAATAGGACTTTGCTGATTCGCATTCTTCGTTGGAAACAATGAAAGGTTTGTTTGAATTTTTTTGCAATTCTTGATAAGTGGCGCTGAAATTGCGAAGACTTGAATTTTTCGCTATTTCCGAGAAACATGCATCGAATTGATAACTGAATCGACTCGTTAGGTACGCGATCGTATCCGAAGTGGTTACGAAGATACCCGAAGTAGATGTTTTCTAAGAGATAGGTATCGTTTGCACCACGGGTGATAAAGGAAAATCTGCTCCTATGGCGATTACAAACCTCGCTGTATACTGAAACTGTCTCGTTTCATCGTCCTTAGTACAACTTGATAACTTTCCAGATTTCATCAAAGAAACATACACAGAACTTCATTTACATTTTTCAAGCACATTAGATATTTTTGTTAGCCTCTCCGTGTAATAAATGTGTTAGTTGACATAAGTCTTTGTTGGAAAAACAAAGAAAAAGTATCTTCATACTGCGAGAGTTTGACGTTAAAACAAGGTCATACGAAGAAGTTGACCACTTATCCAATGATACTCATCCAGATAGTCAACTGATCGCCAAATCAACTATTTCTAAAACTCCGATGGTGAGAGGCGGAACTTAACCTAGTCCCTCGAAGGGAACAGAAAATCTCTACGTCCAAGTCGTTGTTCCTGGGCTACGCCAAATGTAGTTTTATCAGAATGTTATTTAATCACAAGAATCCACTTCCGGTTTACCCGGATTTCATCGGATTTCACGAAACCCATCTTGAGTGTACATCCGGAATCACTAAAGGAATCGTCGGATATATTCATTACCCCTCGGAAAATTGTCTCGCAAGTTCGAAACAACTCGGGGAATAATTGTCCACGTCCGAAATCACTCAAGGTGTTATAAGATACCTTCGTTAATGTTTTGATTCGATGCACGATTCTTGGAAATAGAGAAGAATGTAATTTTTTGGTATTACAGCGCCATCTATGGAAAGTTAAAAAAAAATTCAGGCAAAATTGCCTAGTTTATTGGGAAAATTGCTAATCTGCAAATCAAAAGTGGGGTCAGGGGTGAGATCAGTTTTGGTTCGAATTGATAGCTTTCCAAAAATATCAAAATGTGTATTTTTCTTTGTCCAAAGCGTATTTTACGAGATATTCAGCCAATTCCAGACATTCTCATTTCTCTGATGAGGGTAGCCTAGCTGGTGAAACGCGTATGAAGTTCCAAAAATCCGTAGTGGACAAGGATGTTTATGATTTCACTACTATATTCACAAAATAATTGATTTATGGATTCATCTTGAACGTCATATTCGCCATAATCTGAATCTGAATTATTGGAAAATACATATGGTTGATAGACATACAAGAATCTTCATCATTCAACCCATCCTTCAACATTATACATTTTCCTCTTGTGTAACCAAATATTGAAAAAAATAATTAAAAAGTCACCATCCTGACTATTCCACTAAGTACGGCTCGGTTATTTCAATTTTCTATTTTTATACTCGTTCCTAACGCATAAGATAGCAGATAAAATTTAATCCATTTTGTGCTGAAGCAAATATGAATCACTGACATTCAGTAATCGTAAATGACAAATTTCCGACTTCCATGTTTTGGACTGATCGTTCAAATTTTCAAATTTTATGTTTGCTTAGTTGAATTCATCTACTCAATATACAAAGCTATGCATACCTCTTATTTTTGGTTGTAGATGGCTGCAAAATCGTTAAAAACCGGTTTGTATGCATCTATGAGATATTATTTCTTCTATAACCATAATTAAACACGTGAAAATCAAGTTTATCTGAATCTGTTTCATTTGGATGGTATCTACATTTGAGATCCGGATATACATTAGAATCGGTGAATTACGAATGAAATGATATACATACTGTAACTTTCATCGAAACAAATGCCGACCAACATTTTATTTGATCACTGAGAATGTATTTTACTATATCTACTTTGAATATAGAGGTTTTCCATTTGAAAATTTGAATTTCATGTTTGCAACTTTCATGTAGTAATATTATGCAAATTTTTTCTTTACGCTCATCAGTTCAGAAGTTACAGAAGTACTAATAAATCCTGGGCCATCCAGTATATAGAATAAGAATAAGAATAAGAAATTCATTTATCCGTTAGAATATACATTTAGTGGACAGGTCGAGATAAATGCATATACATTAAAAGATTAAGCTAATAAATTACTGAATAAGTACTATCACATGTTAAAGCACTTAACAATAAAAAAATCTTTAACAGGGTACAAGCAATTTTCCAAAAGGAATTTTTTTATTTTTGTTTTGAATACTGAAATTTTATCAATTGATCGAATATCACTAGGCAATTCATTAAAGAGGGCAAGACTAAGTTTATTGCTTACTTTTAATTTAGTTTTTGGGTGTACGAGTTTGTCACAACCTCTCGTTGAGTAAGAGTGATCATCTGAATGAGTGGTGTATTCATTCAAGTGGAGTTTTACATCCATAAGGTGTTCATAAACAATTAGTGAAAATAATGACACTATTTTTAATTCTTTAAAAACAGACTCGCAATGAGTTTCTTGTTTTGAACTTTTAATAGCTCTTACGGCCGCTTTTTGTAATATGAATTTTTCTTCTAAATGAGTATGAGCAGCGTTGCTAAATGTTATGAGACCATACGACATTATGGAGTGAAACAGACTATAGTAAGTTACAAGGGTCACCTCCTCGCCAGCAATTCTGTACATTCTTTTAGTTGCGTAAGCCGCCCGAGCTAATTTCTTACTAAGATAGGTAATGTGGTGTGACCAGTTTAAAGAACTATCTATCACAACACCAAGAAACTCAACAGAACCATAAGTAGTATAGTATATGAAAAGCAAAGCATAGGATACGTTTTGCCCCTTTCTTTCAAGTAGAAATGTGAAAATATGTGGAATGTGAAGAAAAGAATAATTTGGAAGTATAAAATAAATTCTATTTGAAAATGGTACGCCAAACAACAAACGCGCTAGCGCTCGAATGCCGTCAATGGAAGTGCTATGCAAACTTCAATGAAAAGTCAATAATCTTCTCCTCGCATAAATGCAAACAAGTGATACTGATATGGCAACACTGTTTGACGTAGAATTGATAGGAAACTGAAAATAAATATATATTCTGGAAGCACGATCCACCACGAAATGAAAAATAAA
Source organism: Endomychus coccineus (assembly GCA_958510875.1). Taxonomy (NCBI): domain Eukaryota; kingdom Metazoa; phylum Arthropoda; class Insecta; order Coleoptera; family Endomychidae; genus Endomychus; species Endomychus coccineus. The sequence continues at coordinate 119,982,001 of OY294068.1, read as the reverse complement.
TATGCAAAGGAACCATCATTGATAGGAATATGAAAGGATTCACGAAAGATAGAAGAATGAAAGGGAAATGAATAATATAAATATCATTCAAACAAAAATTGGATTATCGTGCTCCACTCATCATGTTGTGCTCTTTAATATACTTCAATCAGATTTATCCTATCGTGCTCCTTTCTAGGGGACGCAATATGCAAGGATTATGAAGGGACGCAACATTGATACAGTGATGTATATATATATATATATATATATATATATATATATATATATATATATGTATATATATATATATATATATATATATATATATATATATATATATATATATTCTTTTGTTGATATTCTTGAACCATTTGTAATATTTGTATGTTTTCTTGGTATATTGGTTCGTATATATATATATATATATATATATATATATATATATATATATATATATATATATATATATATATATATATATATATATATGGGTGATTCTTTCTGAAATCTGCCACCCTATCCTGCCCATTTTTTCTTCTGCGTTTGTCAAAATCGATTTCATGTGAAGTTTTTCTCACATGTTCGGCAAGTGATGATGTTGTTTCTTGCTTTGCGACTGCATTGCGGTGTTCTTCACGTCGAATGTTGATTCTTCTGTTTGTTTGTCCTTTGTAGCTTCCTCCGCAATCTTTGCATGGTATTTCGTAGACCCCTTGTGTTTCCAGATTTATTTTGGATTTTGCGTTAGGCAATACTTGACCAATCTTTCTTGTCGTGTTGAAACTTGTCTCAATGTTGTGTTTTTTGAGAATTCTGCTGATCTTCTCTGTAGTACCTTTGACGTAAGGGAGATGGGCTTTGGCGACAGGTTCTCCTTTTTCTTCTTCTGTGGTTCGATCTGTCTGGCGTCGTGGCCTCAGTGCTCGTCGGATATTGTCTTTTGAGAACCAGTTTTGTTGTAGACTGTCTTTCCTCAGCCACCGACTGGCTTTTATATGCTCCCAGCTAGTGGACATTCTGCTCCGGTGTATCCTCGCCGGCGAGGAATTGGTGAAAACCTGCTTTTTTACCTATGACGCTTGTTTCGTTATTTGACAATGACACGGTTTTACCACGATTTGAATGGAATTCACTGTACACGATTTATGAATTAAACGAAAACAAATATTACTTTTAAAATGCAAATGGTTACACCGGATAATACTTTTATTGATTACCTTATGACGATTTATCTATGCGGAACTTTTGGATTCTACCTCTATATACGCATTTATGATGATTTAGAATATTCAATTACTTCGAATTATAAGTAATATGCGTATGCCTCAATCGACAATCTATAACATTGATGTAGAATTTAGGAACTTTGTTACATTCCCCCCTTACTTCCAAAAGAAAAAAAAATATTTTTTTTTCCGTTCAACGTTGGCTTACATAAATCGAATTAGGCATTTCTACAAAAACAAAACATTAACTTCCATGCTTTTCCATGAAAATCTTCAAATATATGGTTTCTTCCAAAAAAAAATTAACTTCTTCCAAACTAAAATCTTCTTTCCAAAAATAAAAAAAACGGTCTTCCAAAACTAAAATCTTCTTTCCAAAAAAAAAAAAACGGTCTTCCAAAACTGATCTTCTTTCCAAAAATAAAAAAAAATGGTCTTCCAAAACTGATCTTTCCAAAAATAAAAAAAAACGGTCTTCCAAAACTGATTTGTTGCGGTACAGTTCGGTTAGAGCGGACTTTATTTGTCTAGTGACGGTAACATCTATGACACATATATCTTCGGTTGCAACATCGGTTATCAATTAAATTACATTGTATTTCCACCTCCTTGGTGTTTACGGAGGTTTGTGTTTCTACTGATACGGTACGGGATCTTTTCTTAGGATGAATAGAGGTTGTACTTGTGGATGTAGCCTGCTCATTTTTGTGTGTGCACGAGCAATCTCGGAACATCACTCCCACCAGTCCACACCTGGAGCAAAATAGACGGCGAACTCTTTGACACTCATATCTGGTGTGCCCTGGATAACCACATCTCCAACATAGTACAAACTTTTCCACTGGTAAATATATGGGTACCTTACCTTCGAAGTGTGGTTTTAGAGTTTTTGTTGGTACTATGTGTTTCACTAAATTATCTTCGTCTTTAACGGGTGTAATATAATTCAAATTCGTCCTTATTTCGTTTTTCTCCTTAGCGTACTCCGGAGGCGTACTTGCCATTTCTTCGGATTGTCCCTCGCTAAAATAATCCAAGCATTCGAATGAAAGGGTATCCGACACGAGAGGCTCGTTCATTAAAGTTGAATCCGCCATTCTGTAACGAATAATAATACTTATTATTGATAATAAATTTCATCGGGTCATCATGACCAATAAGTTTTGAATTCATGGAATACGGATGATCCTGTTCACACCATCCGGGAATTTGAACCGTAACCGCAACCGTTTCGTTTTGCAACCACTTTTCCTAAATACGGCCATACGACGTTTGGTGTTAGAACACCACTTGGACGGGTGTGGTTCTCCTAACAACTCGTCCGCTATACTCGGGGGGATCCTCCTGGTCGACGGTAGGGAGTCGGTGATGTCAATGGTTGCGAGGTCACCTATCACTATTGTTTGGTGATTTTGTTCCCGTAGTGCTCGATGTGCTAAAGCGTCTTCCACGGTAATCCGCTGAGCCAGATCTTTTCCTATCATTCGTCCGATAAGGTTCTTCAGATCTTCAGACACCGGCCGGTTGGCTATTTGCCAGAGGTCTGCGCCCTTCTCCACAGCCGCCTTCAAGTCTTCGGACTCATCATACGGGAAGGGGTGTCGGCCGGTTATCGTAAAAAATGCTGTTAGGCCACATGCCCATATATCAACAGTCATGTTATAGGCCTCTCCCTTAATCAGCTCTGGTGCCATATATCGGGGTGTACCGTATTTCCCGAACTGACCCGGAGCATTACTGGCAAGTTGAAGAGACAGACCGAAGTCCGTTATCTTGTAAACGGTTTCTCCCTTGCCACTGCTCACCAATACATTTTCGGGTTTGATGTCCCGGTGAATTACTTTCCGATCATGGAGATATTTTAAGCCCTTCAGTACATGTGTTAGACACTCGCCTCCCATCTCTTCGTTTAGTGTTCCCCGCTTCAGCACATAATGGAACAAATCACTGTCCAATAGTTCCATGATCAATACGAGACTCTCTGGTCTCTCTACACATCCCAAGAAAACTACAAGATTGGGATGAGAAAATTGCTGGGCGATCTGGGCCTCATGTCTGGCCGCTCTAATATCCGTTCCCCGCCGATACTCTTTAGCAGCCACTAGTTCTCCGGTCACCTTATGCCGACATTTTAATATAATTCCAAACCCTCCTGCACCGATATTTGCTAAAATTTCAAATTGCCGATGAAAGGGATCGTTAATTTGCTTGGCCAAATCTTTCGCCTTCTGCCGGCGGTCTTCCAGCCTTGCCTGCTTCTCTCGACCTTCAGCGGCCAGTGGATGCAGCTCCATTATAGGGGGTCATCTTTCGGGCTTTTCTGTTGACACGGTTTATGTTCAGATCTAGAATGGAAAGGCTTTAGATCTTTTATATGGGCATGCTTTACCCTCTTGCCGGTGTCATCTTTCAAATCATACACGACGGGTGAGACTACTCTAGTCACGGTATACGGCCCTGAATAACGCGGCGCTAACTTAGCTGCAAAGTTACGAGGAGCAGATGACAAATGATGTTCCACTTTCATCACCCGGTCCCCTATCCGACATCTCCAATCCCGGCGACGTAGGTTATAGTAATTACTCTGCCGCGAAAAAGCTTTAGCTAAGTTAATCCGGACTAATTGAAACACTTCACCTAGCTTTCCTACAAGATTAACGTGTTTTTCAATTTCTTCGGGATCATCCCGTAAGTTTACGTCATTAAAATTGAGATCGGTTGGTTGAACGTGATTAACTCCGGGAGGTATCACCAATTCGCGACCGAAATTTAAAAAGGCTGGTGTGAAACCAGTACTTTCATGACGGGCTGTATTAAGGGCAAACATAAATTCGGACATGTAATGATCCCATTTTCTGTGGTCGGTCTCGCAAAATTGGGATATCATCGTCTTTACGGTTTTGTTTGTCCTTTCTACCGGATTAGTTTGCGGTGTATATGGCGGTGTCAATCGGTGTTGAATACCTAACTCTTTCAGCATATTTTTGAAGATGCGGCTTTCAAACTGTGTTCCGTTATCTGATATTATAGTTTTGGGACAACCAAACCTAGTAATGATTTCGGTATATAGCGCTTCACGGACGGATTTCGCGGTAGCTTTGCGGAGGGGTTTACACTGCACCCACTTAGTGAACCGGTCCTGCATTACCAGGATATACGAGTTCCCTTTACTTGACCTAGGCAAGGGTCCTACCAGATCAATGCTGACGGTATTCCATGGGTAGCGGTTGAGGGACGGTTGCATATGTCCTGGTCGTTGCTGTTGCAAAATTTTATATCTCTGACAATGCAAGCACCCTCTGACGTATCGAGCTATGTCGCGAAACATCCCCGGCCAATAATAACTATGGGATATACGGGATATGGTTTTCGCAACCCCCATGTGTCCAGCGGTCGGTGCATCATGATTTTCTTCTAATACAGCCTTACGTTGCGGCTTAGGAACACAAACTTTCCATGGGTCAGACATATCTGGTTCAGTTAAATCGTTTGAATCCCAGAAATGTCTGTATAAACGGTTATCGCGGATGCAGTAGTCGGGAAAGGCAGTGGGATTTTCCTTTACTTTATTTTTCTTGGAATTATACCAATTACAAGAAACTGGATCCTCCAGTACACACAAATCCCGGCTTTCCCTGGTCGTAACTCCACACGGTAAAGGGTCTCGAGAGAGGGTGTCTGCAACACGGTTTAGCACTCCTTTTCGGTATTTGATTTCAAAATCATATTGTTGCAGGAAAATGCTCCAACGGGCCAATCTTCCACTAGGACTTTTGATAGAATGTAACCATCGTAACGACTGATGGTCAGTCAGAACGATAAATCGGTAGCCTTCTAAATATGGTCTCATTTTGTTAATGCCCCATACAATTGCCAAACATTCTTTTTCGGTAACGGAATAGTTATTCTCGGCCGGTGCCAGAGTTCGACTGGCGTAGGCAATGATCCGGTCCGTTCCCTCTATGTTTTGCGTCAGCGCCGCCGCAATTCCTATATCAGAGGCGTCGGTCTGTAGGGTAAATTGTCGGCTGAAATCAGGACAAGCCAACACGGGGGCACTCGTCAACATGACCTTCAATTTGTCAAATGCTGCTTGCTGTTCATCACCCCAGTTCCAACGACGGTTTTTCTTCAATAAGCTGGTCAACGGACTTACAACCTGTGAGAATGAGGGTATGAATCGACGGTACCAAGAAGCGACTCCCAAAAAACGACGGAGGCCTCTTACAGTTGACGGGCTGGGAATTTGCATAATAGCTTCTATTTTATCCGGGTCAGTATGAATACCTTCGGCGGTAACGACGTGTCCTAAATATTTGAGAGACGTACGGCAGAACTGACACTTTTCTGGATTGATCTTTAAGTTGGCTTGGCGTAATCGTCGGAAAACTTCTCTCAAATTGGCCAAGTGTTCTTCAAACGAATCTCCCATAACGATAATATCGTCTACGTATGGTAATGCATGAGGATCCATTTCCGGTCCGATGATGGCATCCATTAATCGTTGGAAAGTGGCCGGCGCGGAGTGCAATCCGAACGCCATAGCTTTAAATTGAAATAAACCTCGGCCTGGAACAGTGAATGCCGTGATGGGTTTACTTTCCGGTGACACCGGTATCTGCCAGTAACCTTGCTTCAAATCTATGCTGGAGATGTAACGGGCCCTACGAAGTTTATCCAGTATGGCACTGATATACGGAAGAGGGTAAGCATCTTTCACGGAAATGTTATTAATCATCCGGAAATCTATGCAAAACCTCGGCTTGCCATCTTTCTTTTTCACCACCACCACGGGTGAACTCCACGGACTGCTAGAAGGTTCGATAACATTCTCGGCTAGCATTCGGTCAACTTCCTCGTTTATGATTGCCTGCATCCTCGGATTTTGCGGTCGGTAACGCTGTTTGATCGGATCCTTCTTCGTCAACTTGATTTCATGTTGTACTAATGGTGTGGTTCCCTGAATCTTCTCAAATAACGGAAGTTCAGTTCCTAAAAATCGGTTTAATGTTCCCTGTTCCACTGCGGACAAAGTAGCAAGATTGGCATCCTGTTCGTCCCAAAAGTGCACGTGTTTAATTATTTTTGATTTCGGTAAACCAACCGAATCGGTTTCTCGGAAAATACTCTTCGGATCGGTGTCCTGATCTACATTGCTCGGTATCAAATTGTCATTAAAGTACACACTGGCGGACGGTAGATGCAGTGAAAACAACCCTGAACTTAGAATTTCCATTCCTATCACGATATCGGGTAATAATGTGGGTAAATGTACAAACTCGGCTTCAATGTCACCACATCCTATGTTAACTGAAATTCGGTAAGCGGTTGTGCTAGGCACCAAATTTCCATTGGCCATTCTAGTACCAACTGTATTGATAAGAAGTGGCTTTACCTTGGAGGTCTGGCATAAACAAGCGACACGATCATTCATAAGAGAACGGGTGGCTCCGGTGTCAATTAAAGCAGAAAAATCTTTCCCTAGTACACGCACTTTTATAAACGGTCGGTTTTCGGCAAAAGATATAACAGCGGTATTTTTGAAAATAATTCTTTCGGAGTTCACACATGGGCCTGGAATATTTTCTTTTTCTAAATTCGGAAAATTTATCGAATTAGGGGTTTCTATGTTATCTCGCATAATAAACGGTTGGGCACATCGCGGAACAGCAGAGTGATCTGCACCTACATTTTCACGGGTATTAGGTGAGTTTGGATTACGCACGGTATCTGCGGTTTCAACATTCTGTGAACTCTTAGTAGCGGCGGTGGGCGGAAGATTACTGTCAGACGACTTTACGGTTAATCTTTTAGGACATACGGTGGTATTTTCACATTTTCCTGTCGTGACAGATTCCTTATCCAGAGCAATGGTACCAACTGTCGCGAGATGAGTTTGCTTTTCATCCTTTATCGAGGCTCTCACAACGGGAATCTGCATAGCCCTAGTTGCTACACAGTCCCCTGGGCGTTTCCCAGATTATTGCAAGGGCAGTTGCGTGACATTATCCCGGGGCGGCGGCATCTAGAGCAGAATAATTTAGGTGGATTCCTACAATTATTCCGACTATGTCCGGTTTGTCCACACCTCCAACAGGACATGGTCTGCGTGACAATTTCCTTCGGTCTAGTAGGACACTGCGTCTTATAGTGGCCACGTAGGCCACAATCCCAACAAGTCGACGCAGGGATATTCGGTTCCCCAGACTTGACTGGTTCAGATACGGGTTGCCGACCCTGTGGTTCCAGAATTTTCACTATCGGACTCGGCATTTGTGCCCTCACTGGCATCGGAAATGCCCTTTTCTGAATCAGTTTCTGTTCAGCGTGCAGATTCTCGAACTCCTTTGCCTGGAGCATCAACGACGACACGTTGTTGAAAGTTCCTTGTCGGATAAACTGTCTGTAATCAGGTAATAAATTTCGGTGCAACCAAAATAATTCACGTTCGGCAGTCATGGCACCATGCCTTCAAATTAACGTCTGCATATCCACAACGTATGCAGCGGCGGGTTCATTTACTCTTTGATGGCGGCGACTGATTTGAACCTCCAAATCAATGTGATAGTTGGCATCCATGAAAAATAGAGTAAAGTCCCTCTGGAATTCAGCAAACGTGGCCCAACGTCCACGGTTATTGCGGTACCATAATAGTGCGGTTCCTTCTAAAACTTCCGGTAATGATAGCAGCAATGCATCTTTCGGTGTATTTAACTGCATCGCAATCTCGTCTAATCTTTCCAAGAATGTAGCCGGGTCTGACGTTCCATTGAACTGCAGTCGATACTGATGTAGTCTTGGAGCACTGTTCGGAGCTTGAAAATTATATCCCGGTAGTTGCTGAACAGGGGGCACCGGAATGCTGTACCCTTGTTGTGTAGTAACCGGAACATAGTGTGCAGGTACTTGCGGAATATTAGGTTCACGCGGAACCTTAGGGGCTTGCGGAACTGTCGGTATTCGCGGAACGGTCGGTGCTTGCATCCACGGCGGTATCACATACGACGGCGGGGTCCTACTATAACTTGAATAAGTCATAGCATTCGGCGGAGAAAAATAGGTTGTAGGCTGCATTGGTGGTGACGTGGTTGATACGGTGTGGGTGAATGTCACCGTATTTGTTGTAGATGTAGTTGCCCAATAGGAGGGCTGAACGATCGGTGTACTCCTCGTTGGCGGTCTTGACGCAACACCTGCAGGGCTGAATGTAGGTGTTGTGTTCAATGCTGCTTCTGTAGATATCGCCTTTGTAAGAGATGCCATGGTACTAGCTAGAGCGTCTAGTATCCCACGGGGAGGGCGTATCGTACCTTTACGGATCCCCCTTACGCATCTCCTACGTAAATCATCGGTGGTTCCAGTATTATCAATACTGTAATTGTTCAGGATTTCCTGAAGCTGTTCCTTCTTTAATAAATAGACCCAGCTGACTTTTGAGTCTACTCCAGTTGCTTCTGTTTGACTGTCCTCTCCAGTTGACCACGATTGGGCCATTTCGTTAAAATGAGCTACCATTTCTTCAATATTGCTCGGCGTGGGTTGCGGCACCTTAGGTATGGCACCAGTATACCCAGGGAACTCCATTTTATCCAATCAAATTCGGAATCAAAAATCTCAACCCCAAAAATAAATTATTTTGTTCGGGGGTAGGTAACGGAAGAGGGTGCGGTAACCAAAACCAGTCCACACCTTTCTTCCGATAAGGCAGAAGCAATCGAATCACTTGCCCCAATTTGGGCAACGTAACTTCGATTTGGGGAGGTAACTCCAAAACGGTTGGGCCTATCCGCCCAAAAATGTTACCAACCGCTTCCTTGGTATCGATTTACTTGGAAAGGAGCTATGACTTGCCCAATCCGGGTTAAGGTTGACTGGGAAAATCAAAGGGCAAAATATGTGTAAAAATCAAAGTTTGGGCAAAACACTGAGGTGTAGTTAACAATTCTACACCTCACGGAACAATCGATTTTTCAGTCAGATTCTCTGTTAAAAACTTGATGTTTCTCCTTAAACGGGGAGGTGGATCGAAAAACTAATTTCACCAAACAACCTTGGTGAGCACGGGGAACAAGTTTCTGTCAAAACTTTTCCAAATTTCCAAAATTCAAAAACAAACTCCTGGGGATGGATCGAAAACGTATTCGAAACGTCGGGGACTTGAAGCTTGTTTTTCTGTCACACTATTTCTGGAATTTCATCCAAAACGGACTACCGGTTCAATTGCAATAAATTATTCAACAATTCACTTTTCGGAATAAAAAAATAAAATTCCCTATCGGTAAATTTTCAAAAGTCCCTGCTCGCGGGCGCCATTTTGTGACGTACTTTTCGGTATTTTGTCTCGAGCGCCAGATTTTATTTGCGAGGTTTACTCCCCGGAAGAGTTCTCTGTGGTGACGGTCTATTCTGACTGCGTTATACAGCCTGTGCCAGGGCAACTTCAGTGAAGAAATAAATTCCAGGGGTCAAAGTTCTCGAGATGGCTCGAAGTAGCTACTGAGTTGTAGATTTTACTTACCACTCGTAGGGTTCTGGGTTATTTCTCAATTGGGATAGTACAGAGAAGATGTAATATATCACTAATATAATTAAAGTTGTTCAAACATTTATTCAGGTAGGATTACAGTTATCAATAACCAACACCAACGGGACGTAAGCGGGGAATAATGACGGGAGCGTTCTTAACTATTAAGCCGGGGAATTAAGCTAAGTCTTGAAAAGAAGCTACGGACACCAAAGCGTGCAAAGCGGGTAACTACGGCGGGTAATCAGCTCCGGTCGGGAAAACGCTAGCAAGATCGGTAAAGCAACCAGCAAATCTAATGCATAAATCTCATTCAGTTTTCTCAACTATACGCCTTGTTACAGGCCAGTCCTAAAATATCTACTGCAGAGAGAGAGAGAGAGAGAACAAAGAGTGTTGCCTCGCAGTCTTCGACTTCAGACAATATTAAATACTATACCGGCGGAAAAACCCGACAGCCTGTTGACGTCGCCGGGACGTACCCTTCACTTACTTCAGACAGAACCCCAGGGTAGTCGCGCTAGAAATTCTGCCCTTCTCAGATCCGAATGTCCGCCCGCCCGTGTCGTCAGACTGCAGTTTCTCAATTCGCGGAAATGGTGTAACCAACCTACCGTCTGTTGACGTTGCTGGGACGTACCCTTCACTTACTTCAGACAGAACCCCAGGGTAGTCGCGCTAGAAATTCTGCCCTTTTCAGATCCGAAAGTCCGCCCGCCCGTTTCGTCAGACAGTGATCTTCGCACCACTATAAATAACACCTAATTAGTTGTCAGGACTTCCCGCCCTTTCACCTTTAATGACTGTACCCCAGGGTAGTCGCGCTAGAAATACAGCCACCTCCAGCGATTAGGCGTTGGTTCCCGAAAACCTGAACTGGTGTTAACTTCAGTTTTAAATTTTTTCATTGATCCGAAACACGATCGGTCACCACGATACAATACCCTTGTTTTATCTCTCTTTAATTCACTAAAATTCAATACCCTAAACTCAATTGAGGAAACGGTGAGATTCTCTGTTTTAAGCGGACTTATAATTACCTGATTAATATTTCGGTTTTGTTAAATTTATGGTTAAGTTTCGGTTTCTCGAATTGTTTTGTCTTGCAAGATGTTATCTCTTGGTTAATAAGACAGTCTAAACTAGACTGTCTTTCCTCAGCCACCGACTGGCTTTTATATGCTCCCAGCTAGTGGACATTCTGCTCCGGTGTATCCTCGCCGGCGAGGAATTGGTGAAAACCTGCTTTTTTACCTATGACGCTTGTTTCGTTATCTGACAATGACACGGTTTTACCACGATTTGAATGGAATTCACTGTACACGATTTATGAATTAAACGAAAACAAATATGACTTTTAAAATGCAAATGGTTACACCGGATAATACTTTTATTGATTACCTTATGACGATTTATCTATGCGGAACTTTTGGATTCTACCTCTATATACGCATTTATGATGATTTAGAATATTCAATTACTTCGAATTATAAGTAATATGCGTATGCCTCAATCGACAATCTATAACATTATAACATTGATGTAGAATTTAGGAACTTCGTTACATTATATATATATATATATATATATATATAGTAAGTTGTGGGTTCTCTTAGGTTTTTCAGCAATTTTAAATGAATTATCTCAATGAAACAATCTTTTCATTCGACGCGTTTCGGCTTTCGCCTTCTTCAGGAATTTATTCATTGTTTACATTATGAACTGAAATTTAACAAAATATTTTTATATTAATTAGCTGTATGCACAATCTGTATTTATGACAAAGTTTTTCAGTTTGTTATGAGCATTGACTTTAGTTTCATATTTAAAATTTATGTGTATAATAACATAATAACTAACTTAGTTCGGTGATTATGTACAAAATAAATTAATTTTTCATGAATTATTTGAATTTTGAATATACTTATTACGTGATAGAATACCAACAGATTTCGTTTGCGTATGTTGGGGTTTGTAATCTTTCTGATATTGGTGACTAGTATGTTTAATTTACTTACGTGAGTTGATTTTACGGAAGCACACACTCATCATGGCTTTGAAATTCAGACTGAACACAGTTTGCAGAATGGGTTTTTGTTCTGAATGTAAGGGTAAGATACCCTGCTGGTTGACCGTTTGTTACACTTGTTAGATATCACTGCCTGTTTGCATTAAAATTTAATTGCTAACATGTGGCTCTTGTATCATATGTCTGTTTGACTGGACTATTTCAATTTAGTTACTTTAAAGAATTATATTATATATTTGCGAAAGATTATTCATATCGGTCTTATCGTTTACGCAGTTTTGATTTTTTTTGATGTGTACCATTTCTAAAAATATTCGACTCTTCTCATTTTGTTCTTTTTCTATTATGTCGAAATGCTCAAAATTGAATTTATGTTTAGTATTTGTCTCGTGTTTTTTTAACGCTGTTGAGTTTTTTTGATATTTATGACCTTTGATTCGTTCTTCTATGTTTTGTTTTGTTTGTCCGATGTATATTTTGTCACAGTCTGTACACGGTATTTTATAAATACAATGTGAAATTTTATTTTTGGGAATTTTGCTTTTAAGTTTAGAATATAAATGTAAATATATATCTATATATATATATATAACTTAAGAGATATAGAATTAAATTTTCTGAATTATGAAGATAACTTAGATAATTTAACATAGGATTATAAAGATGAATAAACGTAAAAGATTGAACCATAGGCGGGATTCGAACCCACATTTCTGGATTTCCAGTCCAGGGTGTTTACCAATTACACCACTTCGGTCCTGTTAGATTTTTATATTTTTGTAAATATAAACCTCTGAAAGGATAGTAGATCATTGATGAACACAATGCGATTCGATGCCCTACCATCGATCAACTATTCACGCACATTCATCTGAAGTTCAGTCGTTTTTTGAAGTAAGGATTGTAGGTTAGTACTCCTCAAACCAAGTCATGTATCGATTATATTTTCCTTAAAAAACCGAACAATAATCAAAATTTGATTTTCAACTCATATATTCTCAAGTACAACATTACAGATCATTACCCAGTATCACTAAATATCGAGTACAACTCCAAAAAGCAAAAACCTTCGACAACACCAAAAAATTCAGAATAAAAATAGACTTTGAAAAGTTGATGACTTTACTACAAAAAAAAATCTTGGGATACAGTAATAAATGAAAATGACCCTCTACTTGCAACCGACTTCTTTTTAAATAAACTTAAAAACATTATTGAAAATTCCAAATGTACAAAACTATGGCATAAAAAACACACCAAAATCAAACCTTGGATTACCGAAGGATTAATTACATCAATAAGAAATAGGGACAAATTAAAAAAACAACTAAACAAACAGTTCTCATATAAACTAGAGAAAGAATACAAAATTTACAAGAATAACCTAAATAAACTACTATATAAAAATAAACATAACTATTATCTTAAACAAATTGAAAGTAACAAAAACAATTTAAGAAAAACCTATCAACTAATTTCAGAAGCCACTAATGAAAGGAGCAACAATAAAAACACATTACAGATTACTTACAATGAAGGTGTGTACTTAATGATAACAAACTAATGGCAAATTATTGTAATAATTATTTCAGTAATATAGGCTTAAACATGGTCAAAGACATTGATACTTCTTTGACAATTAATGAAAATATTTTAATTAATCCCAATTCCATGTTTCTAAACCCAATAACAACAAATGAATTGATAGAACATATATCTGCATTGAAAAATAACACTTCCTCCGGCATAAAAGGAATATCCACAGAAACAATTAAACAGAATCATCAATATTTTTTAGAACCTCTTAAACACATATTCAATATGATTATTCAAAAAGGACACGTTCCCACTCAGTTCAAATCTTCTATAATTATCCCAATTCATAAAACTGGCGACAAAACAAATATTACTAACTATAGACCTATCAGCATGATAAACTGTTTTGCAAAAATCTTTGAAAAATGCTTAAAAATTCGGTTAGTTAAATTTTTCGATGAAAACAAAATTATACATGACTACCAATATGGTTTTCGAACTGGCATAACCACCACAGATGCCATGTACAACGTTATCAGAAGTATTACAGAGGAATTGGATGCAAACAAAAAATGCATCGCAATATTCTTGGACTTGGCAAAAGCATTTGACACTGTTGATCATACAATACTTCTCAACGTATTGGAGCGTTCTGGAATACGAGGAACAGTGTTGGATCTTTTCCGCAGTTATCTGATTGATCGCAAACAGAGTGTCCAAATAAATGATACACTAAGTGAAACTATGACTATAAAAATGGGGGTTCCCCAAGGAACAGTTCTTGGTCCAATACTTTTCCAAGCATATATAAACTCACTGCTCTGCTTAAAAATAAAAGCAAAAATAATATCATATGCTGATGATACAGTTGTTATTTTCAGCGGAAATACATGGTTTGAAACTAAAAACTCTATACAACAAAGCATGGAAACTATTAATAAATGGCTGAGTATGTATCGCCTCTCATTGAATGCCAGTAAGACCCACTATCTTGCCGTCTCTATAACATCGTCAAATAGACCCAGCTTTTCCAGTATAAAAATTCTGGGTATGAAAAACGAAATTATGGAAATGAAAGAAGTTAAATATTTGGGCATTATTATTGACAACCATTTGAAATGGTACAATCATATAGATTATCTAACGAAAAAAGTGAGGAAACTAATATACAAATTCTATCAACTACGACAGTTTTTATCAAAAAATCTACTCATACTGATTTACAAATCTCTAGCCGAATCCATCTTTCGTTACGGTATTTTGGTGTGGGGAGCAGCGTATAAAAGTTCTTTACAAAAGCTGAATACAATACAAAATTATATACTGAAGATAATTTTGAAGAAGAAAAGATATTTCCATACAAACCTTATATACACAGAGGATATCAGTAACATTCGAACACTATACTTCCATAGCTTATGTGTGTATGCATTTAAAAATAAATTACTTCAGAACACCATTCCCACTTTTTATACTACCAGAAATACCAGTAAAGAATCACTACCCACTCAAAAATTCAACAAGAATATAAGCCATCGTTTTCTTATCTACACGTTACCTAAGACTTGTAATATCCTACCCCTAAACATAAAACGCATAAAATATCAAAAACCCTTTTCGAGAGAAGCAAAAAAATTTATTTTCACAAATTACTTCAAATTTATTGAAATATTAGAAAATTAACAGTTACACTAACACTATATAACACTTCTATTTTGTCCCTTTACCTCTTACATGAACATATATAGCTTCAGATCAACATTTCTTAGTTAGCACAACACAAGTGTTAAGTCACTTTGGTGCTATTTATATATACAATCAACCTTGTACTACCTTTATGTAACATGACATGTAAAAAGTTAGTATTTATTTTCCGATTGTAATTAATTTTGGATTACTAGTTTTTAGCTAATTAAACCTTATATTGTGATTAAAGAATTAATGATTTGTAATTAATTAACTCATTGTACTTGTAATTCTATTCAAATTGTAACTAACTTAATGACTATTTAATAAATAAATGAATAAAAAAATAAAAAAAAATAAATAAAATAAATATATATATATGTATATATATATGAGAACATGACTGCCGATATACGTATTTGAACAAATTCGAATTGGTTTCAAATTACTTTTATTTTTTGTATTAGTTATAAGGTCTTGACATCCCAATGTCACTTTAGCACAAGACATTTTTTGATAAAACACATACACACAGAAGAACATCCAAGCTTCACGAATGTACATTTTTATTCATTCAAAAGCAGAAGAAAAAATGGGCAGGATAGGGTGGCCGATTTCAGAAAGAATCACCCATATATATATATACATATATATATATATATATATATATATATATATATATATATATATATATATATATATATATATGTATATATGTTTCTTCTTAGGTTATTCGACCGTAGTCTGGAAAATCTAGGCGAATCACGGTCCAGACTCTATGGTCGAATCACCTGAAGATGGCAAATGCGACTTTGCCGAAACGTCGTGAAATTGGTCCTTTTGAGGACCGAAACCACACAACGCGGATCAATACCCGAGAATCCAGTTCTACATATATATATATATATATATATATATATATATATATATATATATATATATATATATGTCATTTATATTTTCTTTGCCGTTTTATTAACTTATTTAGTTTATTTTTCTTGGGAGTAGCGGCTTATTGAAACACGTAGATTATTCACACATCTTTACTAGTTTCGTGATTTAGATCCCATCATCAGAAGATAATTCACTCTATAAAACACATTTACAAAACACTAATTGACATAACATAATATTACAGAGATCGGATAACCACTACTGTCACCTTTCATAGTTCAGTCTGAAATGACATTTTATATTTCAGACTGAATCTTTTTAATCCTATGTTAAATCATCTAATTTATCTTCATAGTTCAGAAAATTTAATTCTATATCTCTTAAGTTACATACACGAAATTGTGGCCAATTAGGCAAAGAAACTTTAAACTTGTTTATACTTAACCAGAACAATTCTCAATCAGTTCTATTGAAATATATAAGAACCGGGATGCTGTCAGTTGAATAAGAACTGTCAAGTAACTGCCAACCATAGCAGTACTTCAACCCATAGTCAAAGTATACCAGGTCTGCCGGAGCCTCCCTTCCATCGTTTCCCGCGCTGGGTGACGTCACCCAGCTCCTCCAATCACAGGCTTGCTCTCATCAGCTCGTCGCCGGCACGTACCAACATCTTATTATGTCGTCGTCTATGACATTAATGACATTAAATAAACGACCAATCAGATTGCACTAAAATTTTAAGAGAGTAGAAGGGAGGCTCCGGCAGACCTGGTATACTTTGACTATGCTTCAACCTACAATCCTTACTCCAAAAACGACTGAACTTTAGATGAATGTGCGTGAATAGTTAATCTATGCTAAGGCATCGAATCGCATTGTGTTCATCAATGATCTACTATCCTTTCAGAGGTTTATATTTACAAAAATATAAAAAATCTAACGGGACCAAAGTGGTGTAATTGGTAAATACCTTGGACTAGAAATCCAGAAATGTGGGTCGAATCCCGCCTATGGTTCAATCATTTACGTCTATTCATCTTTATAATCCTATGTTAAATTATCTAAGTTATCTTCATAATTCAGAAAATTTAATTCTATATTTCTTAAGTTATATATATACATGTACGTATATATACATACATATATATATACATATATATATATATATATATATATATATATATATATATATATATATATATATATATATATATATATATATATATATATATATATATATATATACATATATATATATATATATATATATATATATATATATATATATATATATATAATAATAAGATTCTTGACCCAGTACGAACTATATATAAAATTCTCGGGAAATAGGTCACAATAACACTTTGTTTTAAATATTCGTCTTTACGTACGTTTCGGTCTCACGAGCATCATCATAACTAATTATAGCACAAGCGTCCAAATCGCACAATTTAACTTCAATCAAAAGAGTTCACGCCGTCGAAACGAACAGAACTACGAATAATCGAAATTGTATCGTCAGAATTAAAGTATAAAAATTTTTTTTGTAGTAAGAATCCGCTATTCAGTAATATTATTAAAATATATGAGTGCATATTGATTGGTATTCTCACAACAAATGAGAAGAACGAAGTTATTTGTCAAGTATCTACTTTCGAAACCAGGTGTGTAGGATTTATGACTAGGTACTTAAGAAAGGTTTCAGACCTGTACTGGGAAATTACTATTACGAATTCTTCCTAAAAACATTTTCAACACTTATAAAGACGTATGTAAGAATTTGCAAGAGATTATTCAATCAAATTAGTATAAATATGACTTAGATTTTATGTGTCTACCCTATGATTTACAGATTTGGGGTCCCGTTTTATGTGAATCATCTCCAGGATAGATCTTTTATAATAATTGGTTTCCTTAGTTAAGATATTAACATTTTTCTAATCAAATTGATGGTTATAATCAAAACAATGCTTAGCAAGGGCGGTGGAATTTTCTAAGTTGTTATTTCTTGTGCTATATTTATGGCCGTACATTCTTTTTTGTAAATATTGTTTAGAGATTCCAGTATAGGTTCCATCACAATCTGAACAATTCAATTTATACACTGTGTGGGTTTGTTTATCTTTGGGTATTAAAGGTTTTAGATTCGAGAAATATTTCCCAACACAGTTAGTAGGTTTATGCGCAACATTTATATCATACTTTTTCAAACATTTTTTGATTTTCTCTGAGGTCTCCGGAATGTAAGGTAGAGTTATAAAATTGTCTGTATTACCTTTTATGTTATTTTTATTAGACGAACCATTATAGATTTCGTTTATTCTTTCTTTAATGATTGGATTGAAAAAAGTTTTTGGGTAGCCATTCAATTCTAGTGTATTACGAACAATTTTTAAATTTTTGGCGCGGTCATCCGCGTGGGACAATTTTATCGCGCGATCTGTAAGGCTGTTTATGACACTTTTTTTATAACAAGCTGGTGCAACGGAATTGAAGTGAAGATAACGTTGAGACCATACTTCTTTAGTAAACCAAGAGGTTTTTATTTTTCCATCTGCATCATGCCTAATGTTCATATCTAGGAAATTTATGTTATTGTTTAATTCTATTTCACAAGTGAATTGAAGTTTACAGTGAAAATTGTTAAATTTATCAATTACATATTGAATTTTATCGTTGGGAACACACATAAATGTGTAGAAAAAAAAAAAAATATATATATACATATATATCGGATCAATACCCGAGGATCCAGTTCTACATATATATATATATATATATATATATATATATATATATATATATATATATATATATATAAATATATATATATATATATATATACATATATATATATATATATATATATATATATATATATATATATATATATATATATATATATATGCAGGATTGAGCAGAACTCGGTTTGCTCACTGGTGAGTAGCGCCACCACATATCCGAGCGTAGAGGGGACAACCTCGATAAAAAGTCGGGGTTAAATCGGCTCGGTAACCTCACTCAATACCGATGCCGTCCCGATGCTGGGCTAACAACCCAGCAGAGGGTACATCTTTTGTTACGGGCAGCAGAAGATTGGCCTCCCACATCAGCTCCTCGTCGGATGAGGAGCAGGGACAGGTGGGTGGGGCCCAAGAGGACGGTCCCGACGTTGACGACCACCGCAATGTACATGGACGCTCTGAGTGGACTAATGAACTTCGGGATGACTTGCTGGACTGCTTCGAGCGCAGCGAGCCGGCCCGTAGGGGATACATGTCACGGCTGCATGCACTTTGGTGCATCATGCATCCTCTATGCCGTGACTTTTCCGCACAAACCTTGCGGAATCAAGTATTCTACCTGCGGAGAACCGGCTATATAAGAACGAATCTCCGGCAGGCTGCAGCACCAGAACCGGATCTAGCCGCACCAGCACCACCTGTGGTGCGCCGCAACAGATCTGGTAGAGCAAGCCTGCTCCAGAACACCGAAGTTGATCTTAGAACTAGGAGAACCCGAATCAACATCAGGGTCTCCGTACGACCACACGAGCTGGTAGAATTGGACACGTTGATTAACGACGAGCTTCCGGAATTCGCCGACCTCTGGGGAATCAACGAGGCCGTGTATGGTGCCGCAAAGCGACTCGTTCCGGAAGTGCGGAGTGAGAGACCGCACGACCAGATCGAGAAAACCGAACGGCGCCTACACAAAGTCGAGGCCAAAATTCAGTCGGCGAGGCAGCAAGCGTCTCGGATCCAGTGTGTGATGGATTTTATTTCTAGCGGCAGGGCTTTCACGCCAAAAATTAGGCGTATAGCCGCTCAACTGCGCCGCCACCATCACACACTAAAACGTACAGTGTTGCAGACCATCAAGCAACATTGTGCGGATAGGATTCGAGTCCTGGGCGTGGTAAGGAGAAATCTGGCCAGACGGGTTAGACGCATCAGGGAGAATTCCTTATTTCGCGATAGCCCGTCTCGGCTTTTTGAATCTCCACCGCCCACAATTGTTGCTCCACCGACTGTGGAGGAGGTTGAGCAGTTCTGGAAAGGAGTGTATGAGTCACCGCGTCCAATTCACCTAGACACTCCAGCCCTAGCACACTTCCAAATGTTTTGCGCTGAACGTCAAGTTCCGCAAACAGAAGTGTGCGAGGCAGTCAGCGAGGATGAGGTCCGACAAGCTCTTGTCGGTACCAAAAACTATGCTGCTCCCGGCCCTGACGGCATTAACATATGGTGGTGGAAGAAATTTCCTTCCACTCACCGCCGTCTGGCCAGAGTCTTTGACTCATGGGTCAAAGAGGAGCGGCATATTCCAAGCTGGGCTGTCGAGGGGTACACTGTGCTACTTCCAAAGAGTGGAGACTTGTCTGATCCCAAGAACTACCGACCGATCACTTGTCTCAACACCTGCTACAAGTTATTTACACGTATCTTGTATGCTAGGTTGTTGAAATCGATCGGTCCGGTAGTTAATAACATCAGCGAGCAGCGTGGGGCAAAGAAAGGGATGGAGGGTTGCCGGGAGAACCTGGTGATAGATAGATCTATCACTCAGGACTCTATACTTTACAAGCGCAACCTTTCTTTGGCCTGGATTGACTACCGCAAGGCATTTGATTCAACATCACATGAGCTATTATTATACTTGCTCCAATGCCTTGCGGTACCTACCCCACTAGTGAGATGCATAGAACATCTGTTGCCACTCTGGAAGACCCGTTTTGCCATCACATCAGGCACACGACGAGTCTTGACAGAGTTGGTAACATTCAAGAGGGGAGTTTTCCAAGGAGACTCCTTGAGTCCCCTCTTGTTCAATATCTCACTGCTGCCACTCTCCATTGCTTTAAGACGGACTCATGGATATTACTCTGGACCACCGAACGACCGGAGGCATCAGATCACCCATTTATTTTACGTGGATGATTTGAAACTTTATGCCTCTGGGGAGAAGAACCTCCATCAATCTCTCAATGTGGTTCAGGAATATACACGAGCCGTACGCATGGAGTTGGGATTGGACAAATGCGCAGTGTTTCATTTGAGGAGAGGACGATCTCCGGAAGTGTACGAGAATATGCAGCTTGCCGACGGAAGCATCTTTAAACACCTCGATGCTGGAGAGACCTATCGATACCTGGGAATTGAACAGCGTCCTAATTATGACGCTTCCCAGGTAAAGGTGGCTCTCCGCGGCAAATACAGAAACCTTGTTCGAAAGATTTGGTCTTCCGAACTTTCGAGTGGGAACAAGGTGTCTGCAACAAATATGCTTGCCGTTCCAGTCCTGCTCCACTCTTTTAAAGTGGTGAAATGGACGGTCGATGAGCTGCATAGACTCGATAAAGACACCCGAAAAATGATGCATATTCATCACAGTTTGCATCCTGGATCGTCCGTTTCCCGTATTTATCTCCCATGTCATCGGGGAGGTAGGGGACTCCTCAGTCTGGAGGGTCTGCATCGAAGTGTGGTTCTGAGTATAGCTTGTAAAGTTCTTAGGAGCTCGGACCCCCTCCTGTGCCTTGTTAAAAGTCACGAATTGGCCGGAGTGGGGGCATTTATCGTTAAGGCAGCACAAAAAGCTGCGGAAGAACTTGGTCTCGAATTTCAGATCAGTCGAGAAGGCCGACTAGAGGGCAACCTCGAGCTCCTACCTTCTCGCCTGAAAGCCCAGATAAATGCCGTGGAGCAAGATCTTACGCTCAGGCGGCATGTTGACAAGCCGATACACGGTGTTTTCTATCGAAACATCGAAACGCTCGGCTTGTCAACTAGGCTGACCTTCGGCTACCTAAGGTCAGCCGGGCTTACATCCGAGACTGAGGGATTTACCGCAGCTTGCCAAGATGGCGTAATTAACACCTTGGTCTATCGCCGCAATGTGATGGGTGTGCAGGTCCCTGATGTCAGCTGCAGGGCCTGTCGAAAGGTGCCTGAGACGCTTTTCCACCTTCTGTCGGCATGTCCGGCAAAAGCGGCCTCGGCGTACACCCATCGCCATAATGCGGCCCTACGGGTGCTGTATTACCATCTAAGGCACTCGTACGGAATAGACCAAGAGCCGGTGCTGCCTTACATGCCAGGAGATATTGAGTCCGTTGTCGGAAACGAAAAATGCCAGATCTTCTGGAATTATCCGTTTCCGACCGTCAGGTCCATACAAGCAAATAGGCCTGACGTTGTCCTCCTCGATAAACTAATCAAGACTATGTATGTCATCGAATTCTCCGCTCCGGCAGAGAAGAACATAGTCTTGAAAGAGGAGGAAAAATGGACAAAATATCAAGATCTCCTGTTCGAGCTCCGCACGCTATACCCAGGCCACAAGGTCGTATTAGTGGTTCTGATCATCGGTGTTTTGGGCGGAATTCGGTCTTCGCTGCGTTCAAACTTGAAGATCATTCCGGCCTGTAGGAACTCGGCGCAGATCTTGATAGACCGGATGCAAAAGGCAGTCATTCTGGGTTCAATTAAAATACTTAGGGCACACGATTTAGGAACCTGAAGCTACTTACCGACCGGTGGGGAGGAGAAGCTTCGGTTAACCGCCTTTTAGGTTTTTCTGGCGCGACTGCTGCGATGTCGTCGGAGCTCGCAGCAGCCCCGACCAGGTTTAAATGTATATATATATATATATATATATATATATATATATATATATATATATATATATATATATATATATATATATATATATATATATATATGTGTCTTCTTAGGTTCTCGCGGACGTAATGTGTAGAACTGGATTCTCGGGTATTGATCCGCGTTGTGTGGTTTCGGTCCTCAAAAGGACCAATTTCACGACGTTTCGGCAAAGTCGCATTTGCCATCTTCAGGTGATTCGACCGTAGAGTCTGGAAAATCTAGGCGAACTGACGCTTTCTTGGAGGGACAGGTATTTATATCCCCCGTTATGCTTGACCTTCGGACTTTCGAACTATTTCACGCTTGGTTGATTTATACGTGTTTGGCTCCGAGTGACACGTTTGGATGACGTCATTGCGACGCTGGAATCAGTACTGGCCATATGATCAACTTCAGCGGCACAAAGACTCTAGCCAACATTGAACACTTCTACACCAGAATAACCAGGGAGGCAATAGAGATCGAGAAACGTCCACATAGTCTTAACAAACGAGATGACGGACTAAGATTACCAGCAACATGGAAACCCGCTTTAGAAGGTCGGAAGATACAACCAAAAACAAGAGAGAACGTGGTATCCAATGCACGTGCAACAGGTCACGGAAACTTTCCGGCTGATTCCAGCGTCGCAATGACGTCATCCAAACGTGTCACTCGGAGCCAAACACTTAGAAATCAACCAAGCGTGAAATAGTTCGAAAGTCCAAAGGTCAAGCATAACGGGGGATATAAATACCTGTCCCTCCAAGTAAGCGTCAGTTCGCCTAGATTTTCCAGACTTTGCCGAAACGTCGTGAAATTGGTCCTTTTGAGGACCGAAACCACACAACGCGGATCAATACCCGAAAATCCAGTTCTACACATTACGTCCGCGAGAACCTAAGAAGAAACATATATATATATTGTTATGATTTCATTTCATAGACAATAAAAATTTAAAAATAATAACTTACCGAACTATGAAAATCAGAAAAGATCAAATAAAAAATATTTTATGGAATTAAAAAACAATAATAAAAGCTAAATAATAGTTAGGATATTAATATTAACAATGTAAAACATAATAAACAACGATGTAATAGTATAAGATGTGATAAACAAGAACTTCAGTGAAAGTGAAGAAACGTTCAGTGTAACGAAATCATAAATCATAAGTAAAATGATTACAAAACTATCATGAGATAGTACAAAACATTGAATAATGTTATAGATGTAAGTTAGGATTAGTAAATTTGAGTTATGTAATGTTAAAAGAATGTTATTGATATATGGTATGTATTAGATTTAAGAATAAGTAACTGTCAAGAAAACCATAAATATGGGAATAATCATATTAGTAATAACCCAATCATAGGTTATATTATACCAAAGTGTGGGGAAAAATGTAGGCAATATTAATTTAAAAAGAAGGAATCGCTAACAATTAAAAATAAGTTGAAAATCTCAAATAATTCAAAAAGTAAAGAATACTAAATTCTGATTGGTCAATAGGAATTCCTAATGTCAATCTGGTAACAATGAAGACTTGTGTCAGTTTTACAACAATTAACTTGGCATCCTTGATTTGAAAAGAAAGCTTCTCATAGGTTGATTATGACATCTAGTAGCGTCGGTTTTGGAGGCCTATAAAAACGAATCTGAAAGTAAATAAGGGGAGTTTGCCATTACATCTGTAGACTGAAAGTACTACTGCAACTCACCAAAATTTTATAACCTATAATAACCTTCAATTGAACGAAAGTGTTCCAAACTTCGATAGGTTCAAAGAAACCAAAGTTAATAAGTTTTATTAAAAGTCAACGATTATTCCATGTATCTGAATCCAGTAAAAAGGCTGTAATAACCTTCAATTAAGAAGAAGTCTCCAACGATTGCCAATCATCAATAATTTCAATAAAGCATCGAAAAGTTTCATGTTTTATCTAAAAGGATAAAACAAAGTATTATCAACAGTTCCTGATTCTCAAGAAGAAGTAATCCAAATTAGTTACCTGTGATTATTGTGAAAAAGCATAGTATTGTGTAAAAGTGAATCATCAACGAAATTATAAAAGAATTAAATTGAAAATTGCCAACATAGTTAAACACACTTTTGGATATAAACTAAAAGTAAGTTTGTTTATTATTATATCTCCATTGTAGTGTTATTTGTAAATCTGAAAGAAAGATTGTCGTTTGTAATTTTGTAAACAACTATTAATATTGAATAGTTTTGAGGTTAAAGCTAGTTCTATGCTTAGAACATAAAACTAAATTGTAAATTTGAAACCCTGAGATAATTAGAGTCATAGAGATTTAAATATAGAAATATTTTAACAATTCAAAGAATATTGTGTTTAATTCCATAAAATAATATAAAAAGAAAAGGATCATTATTATTCAAAATAAACAAAATAAAAAGCTAGCCGGAAGCATTAATAATAATTCATAATCAATAAATTAAAAGAAACTAAAAAAGAAGTTTTTTAGTAATAATTGTCACCACAACGTGGGGCAAAATAAACTCATAAGAGTTTTTAGTAATAATTGGCGCCCAACGTGGGGCCATTTGAAAAAAGGAATAGAACCGCGAATCAAAATAATTTAAAGAACTAGATTAATTAATAAGAAAGTAAAAATGGAAGGAGATAGACAGAGGACTCCAGAATTGATAGGATTTGATCAAGAGGGTGAAATGATTAGTGCAGAAAGACCACCAATAATAGATAGTCAATCACAAATAATGATATTGCTTGAAAGTTTAAATTTAAAAGCTAATGAAACAAATAAAAAAATTGAACAATGTAAGAATGAAACTAATGCTAGAATTGAACAAGGTATGAGTGATATAAGAGATGAAATTAAGAGAGTGAATGATAAATTTGATAAAAGAACTGAGGAAATTATGAGAATAGTTGAAACTGAAAAAAAGGAAATAAGACAACATGTTGAAGAAAGTATAGATAATAAATTAGAAGAATATAATAGCTTTGTAAATAGAAAGTTTAATAATGTAGAGAAAGAAATAGATATTATGGAAAATAGAATGAATGATATGGGGAAGAATATTGAAGAGAATGTGAACGTGAATGTACAAAGTATGAAAGAAAATCAGGAAAAAATGATAAATGAACAAGATGAAAGAATAAAAAGATTTGAAAAATGAAATACAGTATGAAAGGAATATAGAGAGAATGAAAAAATTAATAAGAGAACGATTGGTTGATGAACCTTTGTTGTGGTTCAATTGCAAAGAAAGGGAATTAAATAGTTTAGATGAGTTTATAGATGAGTTTTTAAATAATTTTTGGGGTGAAAATGAACAATCGAAATGTCGAGAAAGGTTATATTTTAGGAAGTATATAGAAGGGACTAGAAAAAGCATGAGTGCTTATGCACTTAGCCTATATAATGAAGCGCAATATTTAGAACCTAAAATGAGAGAGGAAGAGATAGTTTTATACATTTCAAGACAATATCGAAGTCAAATATCTGAGGCAATAGCTATTGCAAATATTAAAAACATGAATCAACTACTATCATACTTAAATAGAATTGATAATAAGAATAACATAGGAACTAGGCAACAAAATGGACATAATGATAACAGGAACAATTACAGGGGAAATCAAAATTATAATAATAGATTCCAAAATAATAATTATCAAAACAATTTTAGAAATAGAGATAATAGAAACCAAAATTATTATAATAGGGAAAATAGATATAATGGAAATAATACTAATCAAAATAGAAATAGATATAGGGATTATAGAAGTCAAAATAATAATAATAATAGAAATAATAGTAGAAATGAAAACAATCAAAGGGAAGTAAACTGTAGTAGGATAGAAAGTAATATGGAAAGGGAAGACTCTTCAAGTCAAAATAATCAACAAAATCAGGATTTTTAAGAAAGCACGAATACCACGTTAATGTATTATATGAACATCAGAGGGAATACATTGACTACGAACAGCAAAGGGAAGAAAATGAAAGTATAGGTTTAATTAAATTAAAAGGTTTTTTAAAAGGGAAAGAAGTAGAAATTATGTGTGATACAGGATCAGAACTATCTTTAATAAGGGAAGAGCTATTGTCTGAAATAAAATTAACAAATCAATTGAAAATACCAAAAGTAGAATTAGTAAATATTAGTGGAAAGAAAATTACTGAAGTATCAAAAATGATTACTGAGCATATTATAATAGGGAAGTCAAGTCTAGAGATGCAATTATTTGTAGTGCCGAATATGAAATTGGATATTGTTATGGGAACTGATGAATTAGAAAAGCATGGAATTATTATAGATTACGAGGAAAAGGAAATAAAGTTGTTAGATGAAATTATAAAGATAGGGAAAGGGGAAAATGAAAATATTGACAGACCAAATGAAGGTTGCAATATAATAAATGCGGTCGAAAGAAAAGACTCAAGCAGAAATTTAAATGAAATAATCTCGCAGATGAAAATATCCGAGAAATATAGGGGAATAATATCAGAAATAATTTCACAACATAAAGGTTTAATAATTGATGAAACTCGTATAGCTAGTAATTATATTCATAAATTCCAAGTCAAAGAAATTGAAAATTTTAAATCCAAGAACTATCCAATCCCATACAAGTACATAGAAGATGTTAGGAAAAAAATCGGTGAAATGCTAGAACAAGACATAATAGAAAGAAGTAAAACAAAATATATAAACCCTATTGTTATAGCAAAAAAGTCAAATGGTGATATTAGGTTATGTTTAGATGCTCGAACATTGAATAGATTGTCAGTACCACAATATGAAGCTCCTAAAAATATAGAGTCAATTTTTGGTAGAATAATAAAGGCACAAATTTTTAGTAAAGTTGATTTAAGACATAGTTTCTGGTTGATTCCTTTACATGAAAGTTGTAGAGATTACACTGGTTTTATGATAGATGGAGAAGTGTATCGTTTTAAAGTTACGCCTTTTGGTATTCAAAGTGCATGCAGTGCGTTAGTTAGAAGTATGAATCAAATATTAAATAAATTTGAAATTTTTGTAGTTCATTATATCGATGACATATTAATATTTTCTAGAACAGTAGAAGAACATAAAGATCACATAAAATTAGTTTTGAACGAATTAGATATAGCAGGTTTAAAAATAAATATTGAGAAATGTGAATTCTATAAAACAGAAATTAAATTTTTGGGTTATAAATTAACGAGAGAAGGTTTAGAAATGGATGAAGATAGATTAGATGTAATTAAAAATTTCAAAAGACCCACTAATCTTAAAACTTTGAGGGGATTCTTAGGTCTAATAAATTATTTCAAAAGGCTCATTCCTGATTTAAGTCAGAAGGAGATTCCATTAGTAGAATTACTTAAGAAAGGGGCAAAATAAACTCATAAGAGTTTTTAGTTGTTATGATTTCATTTCATAGACAATAAAAATTTAAAAATAATAACTTACCGAACTATGAAAATCAGAAAAGATCAAATAAAAAATATTTTATGGAATTAAAAAACAATAATAAAAGCTAAATAATAGTTAGGATATTAATATTAACAATGTAAAACATAATAAACAACGATGTAATAGTATAAGATGTGATAAACAAGAACTTCAGTGAAAGTGAAGAAACGTTCAGTGTAACGAAATCATAAATCATAAGTAAAATGATTACAAAACTATCATGAGATAGTACAAAACATTGAATAATGTTATAGATGTAAGTTAGGATTAGTAAATTTGAGTTATGTAATGTTAAAAGAATGTTATTGATATATGGTATGTATTAGATTTAAGAATAAGTAACTGTCAAGAAAACCATAAATATGGGAATAATCATATTAGTAATAACCCAATCATAGGTTATATTATACCAAAGTGTGGGGAAAAATGTAGGCAATATTAATTTAAAAAGAAGGAATCGCTAACAATTAAAAATAAGTTGAAAATCTCAAATAATTCAAAAAGTAAAGAATACTAAATTCTGATTGGTCAATAGGAATTCCTAATGTCAATCTGGTAACAATGAAGACTTGTGTCAGTTTTACAACAATTAACTTGGCATCCTTGATTTGAAAAGAAAGCTTCTCATAGGTTGATTATGACATCTAGTAGCGTCGGTTTTGGAGGCCTATAAAAACGAATCTGAAAGTAAATAAGGGGAGTTTGCCATTACATCTGTAGACTGAAAGTACTACTGCAACTCACCAAAATTTTATAACCTATAATAACCTCCAATTGAACGAAAGTGTTCCAAACTTCGATAGGTTCAAAGAAACCAAAGTTAATAAGTTTTATTAAAAGTCAACGATTATTCCATGTATCTGAATCCAGTAAAAAGGCTGTAATAACCTTCAATTAAGAAGAAGTCTCCAACGATTGCCAATCATCAATAATTTCAATAAAGCATCGAAAAGTTTCATGTTTTATCTAAAAGGATAAAACAAAGTATTATCAACAGTTCCTGATTCTCAAGAAGAAGTAATCCAAATTAGTTACCTGTGATTATTGTGAAAAAGCATAGTATTGTGTAAAAGTGAATCATCAACGAAATTATAAAAGAATTAAATTGAAAATTGCCAACATAGTTAAACACACTTTTGGATATAAACTAAAAGTAAGTTTGTTTATTATTATATCTCCATTGTAGTGTTATTTGTAAATCTGAAAGAAAGATTGTCGTTTGTAATTTTGTAAACAACTATTAATATTGAATAGTTTTGAGGTTAAAGCTAGTTCTATGCTTAGAACATAAAACTAAATTGTAAATTTGAAACCCTGAGATAATTAGAGTCATAGAGATTTAAATATAGAAATATTTTAACAATTCAAAGAATATTGTGTTTAATTCCATAAAATAATATAAAAAGAAAAGGATCATTATTATTCAAAATAAACAAAATAAAAAGCTAGCCGGAAGCATTAATAATAATTCATAATCAATAAATTAAAAGAAACTAAAAAAGAAGTTTTTTAGTAATAATTGTCACCACAACGTGGGGCAAAATAAACTCATAAGAGTTTTTAGTAATAATATATATATATATATATATATATATATATATATATATATATATATATATATATATATATATATATATATATATGCATTTTTTATTCACATAATAAATTATCCTATTCTATATATATATATAGAATAGGATAATTTATTATGTGAATAAAAAATGCATGAATGTGTAAATATTTCTCAGTAAATATCACATAATAAGTAATAACCACGAAAGCAATTTGCTTGTATGTGAACATAATGTAATCAAACATAGCATAATAGTATAATAATAATCACTAACTAGGAACATTAAAAATTTATAACAATTAACAAAATATAATACTGTAAGTTCTTAAAGATTAAGATTTTACACACATACACAACACAAAATCCCAATACCAATCACTTGCGAAAGACTGTATTGGTTAAAAAATTAAGGATATCACTATCTGTAATGATAATATGAATGAACTGTACATCGTTTTCTATTTGGTAATGTCATGAATTTTACTACGTTCACTTTTTATTAAAAATAATTTTAAGTTTTTCTTAAATAGCTTAAGTGTGCGACTATTTCGTATATTTAGTGGAATAGTATTGAATATAGTAACTCCTATACATCGGAAAGATCTTTGTCCTTCATGCGTTTTCATTCGTTCTTGTGAGAATGCTGTTTCCTTGAATTTTGTACAGTAGGAGTGTTGGGGCTTTAACAGTTCTTTTTGTGCTTTAAACATTATACATGATATGTTAAAATAATAAATTTGTCGGATATTAAGTAAATTAGCCTCCTTATATAAGTCATCCGTATGATATAGTTTGGGCCTACTCATAATTAATTTAACTATTCTATTTTGCAGAACGCTTAGTTCATTCAGGTAATTATTTGACATTGATCCCCATGTAGTTATAGCGTAGTTGAGTTGGCTCCCAACTAAAGCATTATACACAGTTTTTAATTGATTAATATCTAAGATATCTTTCAGAATCCTAATCCTTTAAAATATGAATCTAATCTTTTTTATGAGATTGTGTATATGATTGTTCCATCTCAAGTGTTTGTCCAGCACGATTCCTAGGTAGCTAACTGTTTCCGCTATTGATATTGTGTGAGTTGATTTGTTGTTTACTAAAACATTTAAGTTATTCAACTTTGGCAATGTGTCAGCATAAATTGTGAAGGGTAAGAATGAAGTTTTTTGAATGTTTATTTATAGAAAATTTTTAGTAAACCATTCTATTATAGTCTCCAGCTCTTTTTCAGCTCTGTTTTTCAATTTTTCCCACTCTATATCACTTAATAGAACCACAGTGTTATCAGCAAAGGCTATGAGAAGAGCATCGATATCGACACTAAATAGGTCATTGAGAAAAATGTTAAACAATAGAGGTCTCAATACAGAGCCTTGAGGTACTCCACAATTTATAAGTTTATAACTGCTATAAACATCATTCACCTTGACACATTGTTGTCTATTTGTTAGATATGATTTTAATAATTTAAGACATACCTACTCCTTTAAGTCCATAAGATTCAAGCTTTTCCAATAGTAACGAGTGGTTGACTGTGTCAAAGGCCTTTGGTAAATCAATGAACACCGTTGTCCAAGTTTTGGTAAATATTGTCAACCAAAAGATGAATTGCATCTGTTGTACTTTTCTCTTCTCGGTAACCAAATTGTGCATTAGATAGAAGATTGAAACGTTCCAAGTATCCGGTGATTCTATTTTTTAAGACTTTCTCGAAGATTTTACTCAATGTAGGTAGTATTGATATGGGGGTCTATAATTCCCAATATTACTTTCATTCCCTTTTTTAAAAATAGGCACCACCGTGGTGATAGTTTAAAATGTTCAGGAAAAACACCTTGTGTGTAGCATTTGTTGACAATAGCTGCTATAGGTTTACTCACGTATTCTTTCAATTTCTTCAGCGTAAAATCAGTTATGTCAGTCGGTCCTGATGTAGCATTTGTTTTGAGTTGGTCAATAACATTCTGTATTTTTGATTGAGTTGTTGGATTGATAAACAGCGTGGGGCAAATAAAGGGATGGAGGGTTGCCGGGAGAACCTGGTGATAGATAGATCTATCTCTCAGGACTCTATACTCTACAAGCGCAACCTTTCCATGGCCTGGATTGACTACCGCAAGGCATTTGATTCAACATCACATGAGCTATTATTATACTTGCTCCAATGCCTTGCGGTACCTACCCCACTAGTGAGATGCGTAGAACATCTGTTGCTACTCTGGAAGACCCGTTTTGCCATCACATCAGGCACACGACGAGTCTTGACAGAGTTGGTAACATCCAAGAGGGGAGTTTTCCAAGGAGACTCCTTGAGTCCCCTCTTGTTCAATATCTCACTGCTGCCACTCTCCATTGCTTTAAGACGGACTCGTCGATATTACTCTGGACCACCGAACGACCGGAGGCATCAGATCACCCATTTATTTTACGTGGATGATTTGAAACTGTATGCCTCTGGGGAGAAGAACCTCCATCAATCTCTCAATGTGGTTCAGGAATATACACGAGCCGTAGGCATGGAGTTGGGATTGGACAAATGCGCAGTGTTTCATTTGAGGAGAGGACGATCTCCGTAAGTGTACGAGAATATGCAGCTTGCCGACGGAAGCATCTTTAAACACATCGATGCTGGAGAGACCTATCGATACCTGGGAATTGTACAGCGTCCTAATTATGACGCTTTCCAGGTAAAGGTGGCTCTCCGCGGCAAATACAGAAGCCTTGTTCGAAAGATTTGGTCTTCCGAACTTTCGAGTGGGAACAAGGTGTCTGCAACAAATACGCTTGCCGTTCCAGTCCTGCTCCACTCTTTTGGAGTGGTGAAATGGACGGTCGATGAGCTGCATAGACTCGATAAAGACACCCGGAAAATGATGCATATCCATCACAGTTTGCATCCTAGATCGTCCGTTTCCCGAATTTATCTCCCAAGTCATCGGGGAGGTAGGGGACTCCTCAGTCTGGAGGGTCTGCATCGAAGTGTGGTTCTGAGTATAGCTTGTAAAGTTCTTAGGAGCTCGGACCCCCTCCTGTGCCATGTTAAAAGTCACGAATTGGCCGGAGTGGGGGGCATTTATCGTTAAGGCAGCACAAAAAGCTGCGGAAGAACTTGGTCTCGAATTTCAGATCAGTCGAGAAGGCCGACTAGAGGGCAACCTCGAGCTCCTACCTTCTCGCCTGAAAGCCCAGATAAATGCCGCGGAGCAAGATCTTACGCTCAGGCGGCATGTTGACAAGCCGATACACGGTGTTTTCTATCGAAACATCGAAACGCTCGGCTTGTCAACTAGGCTGACCTTCGGCTACCTAAGGTCAGCCGGGCTTACATCCGAGACTGAGGGATTTACCGCAGCTTGCCAAGATGGCGTAATTAACACCTTGGTCTATCGCCGCAATGTGATGGGTGTGCAGGTCCCTGATGTCAGCTGCAGGGCCTGTCGAAAGGCGCCTGAGACGCTTTTCCACCTTCTGTCGGCATGTCCGGCAAAAGCGGCCTCGGCGTACACCCATCGCCATAATGCGGCCCTACGGGTGCTGTATTACCATCTAAGGCACTCGTACGGAATAGACCAAGAGCCGGTGCTGCCTTACATGCCAGGAGATATTGAGTCCGTTGTCGGAAACGAAAAATGCCAGATCTTCTGGAATTATCCGTTTCCGACCGTCAGATCCATACAAGCAAATAGGCCTGACGTTGTCCTCCTCGATAAACTAATCAAGACTATGTATGTCATCGAATTCTCCGCTCCGGCAGAGAAGAACATAGTCTTGAAAGAGGAGGAAAAATGGACAAAATATCAAGATCTCCTGTTCGAGCTCCGCACGCTATACCCAGACCACAAGGTCGTATTAGTGGTTCTGATCATCGGTGTTTTGGGCGGAATTCGGTCTTCGCTGCGTTCAAACTTGAAGATCATTCCGGCCTGTAGGAACTCGGCGCAGATCTTGATAGACCGGATGCAAAAGGCAGTCATTCTGGG
This sequence comes from Endomychus coccineus, assembly GCA_958510875.1. Taxonomy (NCBI): domain Eukaryota; kingdom Metazoa; phylum Arthropoda; class Insecta; order Coleoptera; family Endomychidae; genus Endomychus; species Endomychus coccineus. Next base: position 119,948,463 of record OY294068.1, on the reverse strand, counting down.
TTCAATTAGAATACTTAGGGCACACGATTTAGGAACCTGAAGCTACTTACCGACCGGTGGGGAGGAGTAGCTTCGGTTAACCGCCTTTTAGGTTTTTCTGGCGCGACTGCTGCGATGTCGTCGGAGCTCGCAGCAGCCCCGACCAGGTTTGAATGTAAAAAAAAAAAAAAAAGTATATATATATATATTGTAAAGAAAACTCTAATGATTTATTTTGATTGATTGATAATTATTTAATGTTTGATCCTTATGTTTCTATTCTACCGGCTAGCTTTTTATTTATTTATTTTGAATAATAATGAACTTTTTCTTTTTATTATTATATATATGGAATTAAATATGGAATTAAACACAGTATTCTTTGAATGTTAGAAATTTTCATATTTAAATCTCTATGACTCTAATTTGTCTCGGGTTTCAAATTTACAATTTAATTTTATGATCTAATAGGTCTATGCTTTAACATGCAAAACTATTGAATATTAATAGTTGTTTACAAAATTACAAACGACATTCTTTCTTTCAGATTTACAAATAACACTACAATGGAGATATTATAAACAAACTTACTTTTAGTTCATATCCAATAATATGATTAAAAATGTGGGCAATGTTCAATTGATTTGATCTTCTTGTTGATTTGTTTATTCACTTAAAAAAACACAATTTCTCTGCTATTCACAAAAACACAGGTAAATTATGTGGTTACTTCTTTAGAAATCAGGAACTGTTGAAAATTGTTAACTTAAAAAGCCTCAGCAGATAAATCGGAAGCCACTTCGAGATGTAATGCCTTGGTTACTAAACATACGAAAAGACACAGATAGGCTTTCAAAGGTTTTGCCCCTCGCAGTCTACACATCGTAATACGGAACGGACCAGCATAATCTACACCTACATGCAGAAATGGTTTAGCTGGAGTGACCCGTACAGCAGGGAAATTGCCCATTCGAGGTTGAGTAGCTAAGGGGTTGGTTTTCCAGCAGCGAAGACATTTATATAGTACTCGGCGTATAGAACGTTTAGCAGATAGAATCCAAAAAAGATGAGAAATCAAGGAATGAACTGTTTGAATTCCAGCGTGAAGATAATTTTCGTGATAGTGTGAAATTATTAGATCCGTTAGTCGACAATGACTCGGAAGTAATACGGGAAACTTTCGATCATATGAAACAGGGGCGAAGTGAAGTCGGCCTCCGACTCGCAGAAGTCCCTGATCATCAACAAACGGAGACAACCTTTTCAATCATTTTTGGCCTTTGTTTTCCTTGATAAGGGAAATTTCACTGGAAAAGAACAAGGTCTGAGTATGTTTAACCAAAACTAATATAGCTGGATGGAGTTCAGCAAACATAATAGGTCCCGTCTTTCTTTCTTTGGGTTTTCGGGTATTATGAATGAAACGTAGAATTAGCACTAGAACGCGGGAAATGGTATTTAGACAGGAATGTTGGTTGATTAGGTTATCGAGGAAATTTGGTTGTGCAGTGTTAAAGAGTGTCACCTTCTTTTCTTCTATAAGAGCTCCGACAGGTTCCGATGAATTCTCACCGGACAAAGATGGACTACAAGACTTTCTCAGAAATGGAGGGCCTTGCCACCAAAGTGCATTGTCTAATAGTTGAGAAGGAAGTAAACCCATCGAACCCAGGTCAGCAGGATTATCAGCTGAAGGAACATGAAACCAACAAGAGGGTGCAACATTTTCTTGAATGAATGACACTCTGTTGCTCACGAAATTTTGCCACCTGTGCGCTGAAGCGCGAATCCAACATAACGCTATAGAGGAGTCACTCCAACATATGATGTTATTGAATGACATTTTCCCATGGAAAGTGCGTACAACAAATGATACTAATTTGGCTCCAAGAACTGCAGCACAGAGTTCAAGTTTTGGAATAGATAATTTTTCAAGTGGTGCCACTTCGGCTTTTGCACACACGAAAATGGAAGCCATTTTCAAACTGGAAGAGAATACAAAATAAATTACCGCACAATAGCCCTTTTCCAGAGGCATCGACGAAGCAATGTAAGGTACACGACTCATACGTATCATTGGATAATTGACGTGGCAAATTTATCTTTGTCAATTCAAGAATCTCAGATGAGAAACTTCTCCAGATTTAAAAAAACTCTTGCGGGGGTGTTTCATCCCAATCCAGTTTGAGACACCATAATTTCTGGATTAAATGTTTTATCATAAAGGTGACCGGGGACAAGATCCCTAGGGGGTCGAAAATTCTCGCCAAATTGGAGAGAAGGTTGCGTTTAGTACAACAGGAGTCAAATGATTGGACAGAAAATTTGAACATATCTGAAGTGGGATTCCACTGAAGTCCTAATACTGTCAGGGAACTTTCATGATCGGAATCAAAATTGCAGGGATTAATGGACAAGTCAGAATCGGGCAAATGAGACAAAAGTGAAGGATGATTGCTGGACCATTTTCGCAATTCGAATCCTCCCCTTTTTAGAACCTCAATCAATTCCCTTTGAATCTCAAGGGCACCCTCCAGAGTTTAGCTCCCCGTGCAAACGTCATCGACGTAGACATCCTCTCGCAGAACTTCCGCGGCTAGAGGAAACTCATTCGCATGATCGTCTGCCAATTTCAGCAATGTTCTGATTGCCAGATATGGAGACGAATTCACCCCATAAGTTATCGTTTTGAGACGATAATCTTTGATTGGATCAGTTGAGTTAAAACGCCAAACGATTCTCTGAAAATCTTGTTACTCCTTCACCACTAAAATTTGGCGATACATCATTTTTGTATCAGCGAGGTGAACAAACGAGTGGCGACGAAAATTTAGCAGAATAGAGAATATATTTGTCTGGAGCTTGGGTCCAATCATCAAGTGGTCATTGAGGGAAAATCCATTCTGTAAGCGTGCTGAAGCATTGAAAACCACCCTTAACTTAGTGGTCAAGCTATCAGGCTTCATCACACAATGGTGGGGGAATATAATAGGTCGAAAGTGGTGTGGGTGTTTCTGAAATCAATTCCATATGGCCCAGACTGAGATATTCTCTCATAAAATCTGAATACTGATTATACACAGGTGGATTTTTTAAAAGCAGTCTCTCTAAAGATAAGAAGCGTTGAACTGCTAGAGAACGAATATCTGGAAATATTGGAGAAGCATCACGGAACGGAAGAGATACAATATATCTCCCATCTTGATCTCGTGAGGTAGTACTGGAAAATAATTTTTCACAAGATATATCTTCCGGGGATAAAACATGCATTTCAGGAACTTGTTCCACCTCGAAGAATTTTTTCATGGTCATATCTAAAGATTCGGAATTCCCTACAGTACAAAAAAAGGAGTTTACAGAGGGAGTAGGTGGCATATTTACCTTTCCCATGAGGACATATCCAAAGATAGTATTAAGAGCATCGGGTCCACCATCCTTCCCTAGAATGCGACCATCGAGCAAAATACTCTTGAAAACATAAGCACCTAATAATAGATCGATCAGCTAGTGAGAGGTTAGATATATAGGGCCAATTTTTATTAGGTATTGAAGAGGTTAGCAACTGATCACATATGTGGGTCAGAATCACCCTATTTACTAGCAGGTTAGGAACATGGTCTAATAGAGACAGTTACTTCCCCATTTTGGGCTAGAGTTTGCATGTCACCTAAACCATTTAGATTTATAGTTAGATTACTTCCTCGTAATCCTAAACGGTGGATACTTTTTTGAGTTATGAAAGAGGTCATGCTCCCTGAATCGAGAAGACATCTCATAGGTACATAATTTCCAAATTTGTCCAAAACTTCCACTTGGGCAGTAGACAGTAACACACTAGCGGTATAAGAAAGAAATGCGGTCTGAACTTGCGGGTGTAAATTAGTATTCAAACTGCTAGAGGTTGAAGGTGTACCTCTATCAGTAGTTGTAGTCGAAGATGTAGCTGAGTCAGATTCTAGCGGTGGCTTATCAACTGTTCCAAAATGGTGTAATGTGTGATGTAGCTGATCACACTTGCAACATTTTACTTTACTTTTACATTGTTTGAGAGAATGAGAGCTACTCAAACAATTGACACAACATTTTTGATGTTTGACTATTCGATATCTTTCATTCGGAGATTTACTCAAGAAATCTGGACAACGATATAAAAGATGATCTTGTCTGCAAATAGGACATTGATATGTTTTAGTTTGAACCATAAAACTAGAAGTTTGGTATGTTGAATTTGGTTTACTGGATTCCAGTTTCTTTGGCTTTAATTTACGGGACATGTTTGTGTTTTCGATAGCACTACACTTTTTTGATAGAAATTCATAAAGCGTAACTTGGAAAATCAGTAGAATCATGATGAAGTTCAAAACATGTAGCCAAAGAGGCATCCAATATCTTCAGTATCATCTGGACAAGAATAAAATCCCACTGATCAACAGGCAACTCCATATTTTTCAAGGCTGCAAGATTATCATTAAAAATATCCAACATGTGACGCAAAGCAGTGGCATCATCATTAGTTAACTGTGGAGTACTTTCAATGGCTGCCCAATATGCAGCAGCTATCAGTCTAGAGTTTTTAAACCTTTTGATGAGAGATTCATATGCAATATTATAATTAGAACTTGTCATTGGCAAGTGTTGTACAAGTGCTAACGGTGCAGCTCTCAATGATCCAAGTAAATAATATTGAATTTTTCAATATCGCTCAAACTAGAATTCTTATGAATTAGGGCATCATACATATCAATATAAGAGTTGAAAGCGGTAATGTCACCACTGAATTGAGGCAGTACTATTTTAGGCAAAGTGACATTAGTATGTCTTGTTGAACAACTGGAATTCTATTGTTTTTATCTGAAAATACATTTTCTCGAATTGAGTACGAACATTATCCTCAGATATATACTTGTCCTCTGGAGTATCTGCTCCATCTGCAGGCAAGAGCCCAATAAGATTGTTTTGATATTTGAAGAATTCGTCTCGAATTGATTCGATTTGTTCGAACCTGAATTTTGCGGTTTCGAAAACCTCTTCCAATAGTTTGATTTCAGTTTGTCTATAATATCGATTTCTCTTTCTTTTATCCACATCACTAGATGAAGGAGCCATTCTACCAAAGTTCTGATAAAATTTCCCGAAAAAGCAAATAGAATTGCACTTTTAATTTGGGAGAGAAAACCTTGAATTCTAATAAAATGAATTAATTGAGCAATAATCGTTCAACCTGGAACAGATGATGGTAGGCGTCAAGTCGACGTACAAAATAATTTAGAATTCGCAAGAAATTAATTTTCACAAAGATTTGTATAAGCAAGCGTGGCTAACAATCATCGACTCAAACTCTGTCGGCAATTAGATTCAAATTGGCTTCGTATCAAACAGATAAGTACGAGTTAACCGACTACTTGCACAAGAAATGCGTTTTTATGATTTGTTAGAATAGAAGATATCTTGAATTGAGTATTTCAGATTATGCGTAAATAATACCAAATGATAGCGAAGATTGCAATACTTAATATTTGAATGAATTATTAAGTACACGAATTAAGCAATCCGGTTCGTAATGGACCAATGTTTTGCGCGGGAATAATTCAAAGCTGAATTTGTATGAAGTGGACTGTAATATTATAGCGGTTGATGTAAAATTTGAACTAAATCTTAAGATCCTACCTTACAGTGTATAGTTAGTTGTTATTCCTGCTTAAGTGCGGCAGGAAGAGTCCTTGATCCTCCGGGACAGCGTGCTGAACCGGCCGGTTTCTTCTAGATGATTGCTGTGGTCATGGTCACTCAAGTTTTAGATTCAAAAATTGAAAATAGCGGTTGTAAATTAAATGGCGGAGTAGCGGTTTTGAAAATTAACACAAGTGGTTCCTCTGTTAACCATTAAACGAATACTGTTTTAATAGACAATTGACAGAGCGGGCACACGTGATCGATAAGATATTAAGTGTCTTTATCGCGCAACGAGTGTAGCGAAGGATCTATAGATTAGTTTTAAGCGGAAATGAATGATTTGAATGCGTTATCTGAAATGCCCAATTTGAGGTAAAAGAAGAAAATTATTGAATGAATTGATAATATTACTTAAATGAATTTAACAGTACGTGGGACGCAACATAATATATCAATGACATTTCTTTAACATTATATAACTCAAATTTCCTAATGCTATCTTATATCTATAACATATTTTAATAGTTTGTGCTATCTTATGATAGTTTTGTAATCATTTCAATTATGATTTCTTCTTTTGTAACACTGTACGTTTATCCACTTTCACTGTTTTCTTGTTTTTACACTTCTTATTATATTTACATTATTGTTTATTTTGTTCTACATTGTTTGATACTTTATACTATCTACTACTTAACTTTTAATACTGTTTTTAGTTCCATATATTATATTTCTATTAATCTTTTCTGATTTTTAATGTTCGGTAAGTTCTAATTTTATCACTTTATGTTGTTTAGGAAATGAAATCATAACAAATTCCCCTAAATCAATTTTAAAGTATTAATCAAACTTTAATATTTAAAATTTATTTATCTTCTGATTTTATTTTCTCTAACTACACTTATATATTTGATCAATATTAAATATTCCCCTTATCTTTCCATTTCCAGGATTCATTAATTCATAACTATTTTTAGCATTTTCATTCATTACCACATACGGACCTTCAAAAGCAAAACATAATTTTCCACATATATTTTTTTTATTATTAGTCACTCTCATTGCTCTTACTATTACTAATTCACCTACTTCAAATTTAATTAACTTCCCTCTTTTTCTCATTTCCCTACTCATATACTTTCTTGCATTGCTTTCTAATCTATTACTGATATCTTTCAAAATTCCATTTCGTTCTATTGAATTTTCATCTAACCATTTTCTATCAGGTTCTTCTCCTTTCATAATTAATACAGGTATTTCCTCTGTTATAGTATTTGGACAATGATTTAAACATTTTTCTACCCTGGATATTGATTCATCCCATTGACGATGTTTACCCTCACAAGATATCCTTAGATATTTTATTACTTCCTGTATATATCGCTCTGATGGATTGGATTGAGGATGTCTTATGCTTGTTAATTGATGAAAAATTAAATAACTTTCACAAAAATACTTAAAACGTATGTTTTTGAAATATGTTGCATTATCTGTAATTAACTTTCTTGGCCTACTAATTTCTTCAAAATAATTTTCTAAATTATGCATTACTTCTTTACTTTTGGTTGTTTTGCAAGGGTATAATTTTATATATTTAGAAAATAAATCTACTACAACTAAAATATGTCTATTTCCTTTTTCTGTTATTATTAACTCACTTAAAAAATCTATTGCTACTAGTTCTAAACACTCTTTTACTATAATACTTTTTGCTAAATTGTGATTTTTGCAGTTTGAATTATTGTTTTTACATAAAGCGAATATTTTAATAGAACCACTTTTAAGAAATTTTGAATATTTAATCACGATTGTACAAAGGTTGTTTACAAAATTACTTATTCCATTCCCGAAGTATTACGGATAAAATTTGCTGTCTACCGACCATCCTGAATTATGCAACTCAGAATATCACTTTCTAACTGAAAAATTGTGCACTGTTTATAAGACCTTGATGGTAAACTTGCAACATTAAAAGAATTTACCGGAATCACTAAGCTGCCGCTTGCCACTGATGAGTTGAGAAAACATTTCCGTATATTAAAACTTTCTGGGGTAATTTCTACTCATCTACAATTTCCATTTCTACTTCCGTTTCTTCATAAACGGTTCTCTCTTCAGAATCTTCTATTCTTACATGAGTTTCTAGTTTCTCTGAGGAAGAATACTGAAGAAATTCATCTACTTCTATAACACTAAGATCGAATCGCGCCTTTTTTGAGGGAGAAAAATTTGTGTTTAACGTTGTCGAACAGACATTAGTTTTATTTTTGTTCAAGCCTTGGTGAAAATATTTACTTGTCGTTGGTTATTGTAGTTGATTCACGGTCCAGCGAAAGATGTTTGGTACCCTTTACATGTCAACCATTGGATTTACTTACGAATGTATTATTTAAATGAATCCAAATTTGCGATATGGAACCATAAAATCCTTCACCCAAGGACTCTCCCCACCGGTTCCTCCTACCCTCCCAGAGGAATGCTCCTCAAGAGAGAGAGAGAGAGAGAGAGAGAGAGAGAGAGAGAGAGAGAGAGAGAGAGAGAGAGAGAGAGACTGAATCAGTCATAACAAGGTTAGATGGATCAAGATCATGCTATCGCAGTGGCGGATTACGGCGCACCATAATGGTAGCGTTGCATGTATACATTTCACCCGAGGGTGCCCTTAGGGACATGTCCTATCTCTGCTTCTCTGGTGCTTGGTGATAGACAGTTTGATGTCGAGCTGAATGAGGCTAGATTCATGTTCAAGTCTAAGCAGTGAACTTGGAGCTGTAACTCTTGGCAGACACGCGACTACCTTGCTTGAGCTGCAGAACATTGTGACTCATTGGTGTCAGGTCGAGGTACTCAAAGTGAATCCAGACAGAAGTGGAAACAGAAACTAGGAACACTTGTCAGGCACTTGTTAAACACGTTTTGAAACGGCTCTTCAGCACTTGTCATAGACTGACATGACAAATGACATATACTCCAAGTTAGGGTGTTGTTGGTTTGAAAATTACATCATACAAAATGATTCAATTTACATGTCTCATATTTATACCTCTGGGTGACACTCTAAATTTCTAGGTCATTTTATATTGAAGCATGTAATGTTCCCGTTAGAGGAGTTCATATTCCCCATCAATAGATGCCGTTTGCTCATGATAAGTGACGAGAGTATGACAGTTCAAATATTGTATAGAGAGTAATAGCCGCCGAAGTTTACATTATTAGATATCGTAGGCGAATTCAGATGTTATATAATTACGCCACTAGAAATCGCAGAAGCAGTTTCACTTATCGCATATGTGAACCACTAGATGTTGCTGGCGACATTCCACATGTCACATAAAAGCATCGTCCAGTATCACATCAAATTTTAGAACCCTTACAATTTTTATGATCGCAGAGCTCTAAAAATTACAAATGCGTGATGATCTGCATCGTTACAGAATATTGATATTGTGCAATTTCGTTATATGTATCCATCTTAGACCTGTCATGTAGCTGCCATAGAGCTGTCGAGTGACTGCCAGAACCACGGTGTATACGACCGTGGCCAGAACTTCCTCATAGCTGTCATATTTCTCTCAAGGGTTTTATTTCATAACTACACACGTTCACAACTGATCAACATCATTCTCGTCCATAACTATTAGTAGATTTTCATATGGAGTGCATAGTATATCACTCAACATATCTATCATATAAATAATGGTTTGAATATACTGGATTTTTATGGGAAAGTGGTTGGTTGACACAGAAACATGGAAAGAAAAAAATAATAAGTTAATTTATTACTATTCATTCAGATACAATATTATTCTTATGTATATCTTATGTAAAAAGTATGCATAACGCGTATGTATAAGTCTGTGTTATACAAATTCAAGAAGCAAATTGTGGATGAAAGGTGTAAAACTTTCAATCTCCGTCATCGGCCAGTGTGGAATTTTTCTGCATTTCAGTTTTGATCATATACGGTCCCATGTCGATAACACCTCGAAGATTCCTTATCCCTCCATTCAGGAGGCATAGTGATAAGATCACCGAATTTGGGACAGCCGAATTTCTCTCAATGTTTACCCGATGTGACATCCGTATCTCATGAGACCCTCCCTTGTAGCCGACCAAGCAATTGTGTTGGGCAGCTGCTCCGACGGGATCTTCAACGTATTTCATCACATCTTCCTGTAGCATCATTCAGTTCATGATCTAAGCGTAACCCTTGGAAATTAAATCATAGAGAATTAATATTCACAATTAGAATTTATTTGCTGTATTCTTTCCAAGTTGGAATGAAACATACATAAACGCACACAAGTGTTGTTGAATGTAACCACATTCATACATTCATTATATATTTTAGAATATAAAAGTGAAAATTTATTAACATACCCTTAATAGTTTTTCCACAAACTTGACTGTGTGACGATCCCGTAGATTGAGATTTTTCACTTTAAAATATCTATTGATTTGTCATCCATGTCATAAAATTTATAAGTGAAATTTTTTGTACATCTTAATATACCTACCAAGAACATCAAATCCATCCATATCAATTATGTACAATATGCGGTTATATTATATATTATATTTTATTCAATCGTTCCATTCAATTATAAGATGTCTCTGTCTAAATTGATAAATAAAATTTAAGTGACTGATAGTGATCACACAACAAAATGTTGGTTAAATTTAATTCCCATATATCATGAGAGATCTGATGGTGGTAAAATAACTAACATCAAAGATAATCTTAACGTGATGAAAAATATTTCAATATTAAGAGAGAAAAGAAAAAAAAAATAATTCCTAATATAATGAGTCTAGTACGCCAAAACTGTATACAATCAATCTGATGATCACTATAGCAAACAACAAAATGTTCTTCATGAATGACCTATGATGATTAGACAACGAAACATTGTACCTACTATTTCCTCGCATAAAGTCAACATGGTTGTTTCAACATTCATTCCATCAGTGTCTCTATATCATCTCTATATCTGTATCTGTCTAAATTGATAACTCAACGTTCAGAAGACACAATCTGCCTCTATTCACATTGATGAGCATGTCACTTTTGTACGTTATGAGTTAAATGGAAATGTCAAGCTGTAGTACTTCATTGATTTAGTACTCCTACTTAGATATCGATAAATTCAAAAGTTTCCGGTTCGAGTCCCGGTGAGATAAGAAAGTTTATTTATTTTATTCAATATGTGCGCACATCCACCTATTTCCAAATAACACATGTGCATCTTCTCATTCGATTCTCACTCTAACACACTGTTTGCCCTATACTTGTGCTACAAATCACTTTAGTTCATTACTGAACTTATTCAATTCAAGTAATAATTAAAACTTACAAACTAAACCTATTTTTAAGAAAGTTTTATTCTAACTGACTTCAATAAATGGCTTACGAGATATTTTCTTATATTCATATCTGTCAATCATTGACTAAACGCGCATTCCATCAACACTCTAGGTAAGCTGCGTTTAGTTCGGTTCATATGATTCCTGTACAATTTGCAGCAATGTTTCCATTAATTCAATATAAACAGAGCATAATATTAGTACCTTCGAAAATAAGAGGTTCTATAATTCAATAACTTAACGCTTCATTTATCAAATTCAGAAGGAGACACGGTATCAATATACCCTTGTGTCTCGTTACGTGCGTCAAGGATTACCATAAAAGGTTAAATACATGAAATGTAACTTTAATAATCTATATACTAAGATTTCTTGTCTGTTTGATAGTTTTTATTGATACTATTGCAATAAAATACCTGTCTTTTCTTTTCTGAGTATTATTATATGTTTCAGAAGTTACATCAAGGTGATAATTTTGGACGTTTTTCGGCATCCTCTAATTTGAAAATTCTTCTTTCGTATACCATCGATAGAGCACTACGAGCTCAGTGAAAAAATTGTAAAATTTTTTAATTATTAATTAATGAATTCATATCAGAATTGGTTAAGAGAAAGTTCGGAAGGTCCAAAGATTGTTATTAGGTGTTCTTGACGACATATTGGTAACAAAATTATTTGATGTATCATTTTATCTCGGAATGTCATGATAAGACTCATTATTCGAGAGCTTGAAAACAAAAATGGATAAAAACAAATCATAGAGATTCTTTGGTTCCCAATAAAAATTTATACTGATTCCCAAAACTTTTACTTACATGTTTTCGTACCTACTATTTTTCGAAATGAACCTTTCTATTTGCTAAGGGAAAGTTAATATCAAACGTAATTGTCCTGAAGCTAGACTGAACTTTTTTTTAGACAGACATGTATATTTCACATTTTTAGCTTCAAACAATTTTGTTAGTTGAAAGCTAGTGAATATATTATTAATCATACATTTAATTCGCAGTTGCCGAAAGCGAAAACTTGTGCTAACAAAAAGGAGGGTGGTTGAATTACTCATTACAACATCAGTTGCATGATGTGGTTGTCAAGTGAATAAATTTGGTGTCTTAATCTCAATGGGTCCTCCGATTGAAGAAAATCTATCATAATAATAGTCTAGGTTCTGAATTTGATTTTATTATCAGTCATATCATTTAATTTCCTGGAACTCATAATCACTGTAATAGAGAGTAAGGAGATTCAACTTCGCCAAATTGCAACTATTTCAAAAGAATACCAGGTGATTTCAAATGTCCTATGGTAATTGAAAAGTCAGAAATTAGTTCATGTAATTTTAAATAGAGTTGGTCACGTCTACATCATGGCTTATCTTTCTAATTAGTAGGCTAAGGTGCAGCTTTTGTTTGACGGTGCCAACTGCTAATCTTGATTATGTTTCATGAAGTCATAGTTGAATCATTTCCCCTCTTGAAAAGATCGTTCACGTGAAGTAGCATGAAGCGCTTTACCAGTAGGAAGAAGAGTTGCTAATGGTGTTGTACGGTAGCAGAACATACTATTCTGTAACTTGACTTCTACATACAACGGGTCACCAAAGTCTGCTTTGAGTTTTCTTTCCAGGACGTAATATGATACCAGGACAGAGGGATGGCCACCCACTGGGAAAATATTTTCGAAGAATGTGATAGTTGTTGCAGGTGACGTATCAACAACGCAAATGAGGAACTAATGGTTGTTGAATGATCTACATAGTCATTGCCTCTATCAATTTTTTTTAGGTAGATTCCATGTTATTTTCTGTGGAAAATACTGGATTTTCACATAGGGCTCACAGCTTTCTATACACTTACTCATCTCAGATGTAGTGCCTCTTATCAAGTATATATATATATGTAGAAAATTTCAGTGTAATCATGTCCAAATTGAATGATTATGTTAAGAGAAACAATTTGTGTGAAATATACAATTAATTTAGTTTATTCAATAGAAAAGCTACATTTTAAAACTATGTAATGTAATTTTGTGTTTTATAAAACTAACTTTGGTAAGAGTATTCAGACTTTGATCTACTGAATAAGAAAAAACAAGCTAAACATTTCAAAATATGAAAAATTATAGCATAACCACAATTAAAAGCTAGAATTTTCCGATATTGTGAAATGAAGAAAAGTATTTGAGATGCAGAAATTTTAATAATATAAAGAATACTATATTTTGAACATTTATCTGCTATAAGTGAATCAATGCAGAAATACAACTCACATAGTTCTAAATAAAGTACAAGGAGCTCACAGCAACGAATTATCCTAACTGTACAGAATTAAACATTTATACATATCAAAGCTGATAAGCTTACATTGTCACATAATTTAAACATTAAAAGCTCCACTCTACGTCTCGAAAATAAAATGCTTCAAAAATACGTCGACTTGATAAACTATATATATCAAATATAAATATGAAGAGTATTATCGAAAATAGATTTCTAATTAAAAGTCGAGTTATTATATATGAAACCAAAATATTCTAGGATTAATAATAGATGAGAACACTGTACGATTACCAGTAAGTGTTTCCAAATGTATAATTATTATGTCTAATCAGTCTGAAGAATAGTTTTTATTCGATTAAGTACATCTGAATAAAAAATAACCATTATAATGACAGGCTAGTTGAGGAATATGAGAAAACTATATATCCAGAAATTATCATCACTTGGACATGAGTGGTTATCAGAGTAGGAAAAGTTGCTATATTTGCAAACAATATCTGAAAGATCTCGCAGTTATAATGGATTTTCCATTGAATTTTCAATCTTTCAGTTTAACGAAATATACAAACCACAAATGAGCTGCAATATTTGTTATTGATTAGTGAAATTTGATTATTTCCATAACTTTAAAAAAATAATGCGAACTTTCTCTTGATCTGATGATGAAGAAATTTTTACTATTCTCTTGTATCAATCAACCAGCTTTATTTGTTTGGTATTTCTATGGATTATAATTTAGGTTTCAAATATAACATAGTTAAAATATATTCAGTGAAAAAATATTAATGAGCTACACACGATTATTTGGCACATTTTTGGAGTAGAAAAATACAGTAACATTACGATTTGGTTCAACCAGTGTCACGGAACATGCAATGAAATAATAATTTAATACAATCACGAACTAAACTGCAGAATTTTTTCCTATGATTTCTCCGGATCTTGAATTTACTTTCCTTCCATCATATTCCACCGACATCTGTTTTCCTCTATTCATTTGATCCTCTTGTTTTAAAGGTGTCCTCTCTTCCCTATAAGACAGTTATATCATTCATCTTTACTCTGAAGATTATAACGATTTGTCAATAAAAATAAATTCAGAAGAAAATCGAGCATTCATGAAATTATTTGAGGAAAATCCACAGTTCGTTCGTATATTTAAAAGTGTTCATGATGAATAAAATAAACCAAAACTAACTTGATATATTTAAAATGACGAGAATAAAAGTTTGCTTCATTTTGATACGATCATATCTCAAATCCAAAACCAAAGGGTAAATTATTATCACGAATACTTTTCCGACAAGATTGAATTATTGTTTATTTTCGTTCTCTTATCGAATGGAAGTTTCAATATTAGTAAATCTCTTCTTTCTTATACACCGAAAAAAGCAATAAGTGTAAAGAACAGCCCTCTGGGGTAAGCCCTGAAATTGTAATATCACAGCAAACATATTGGTATATAGAATCTAAGAATCGTGAAATATAGAACGTCACGAAAATAAGGTACTCATAATATTTTTAATGCAGCCAAAAATCATCATATTTTCAAAAAGCATGCGTATTTCCAAATGTTGGTTGTTCTAATTTATTCAAACTCAAACAGCTTCAAATCAGAGACTTCTTACATATATGTCTTACTAAATAGCCATTAATCAGATGCTGGATCTGTTATGGTAACTATGCCATCCATCAATGAATCAAAGAGGAACAATTAGGTTTTATTAACGTACAATTACTACCTATTTATTTGAAATATATCGTGATGTTCATATTTAATTACATTGAAAATCTATTATATAGATATGATTTTCACGGTACGTAAATGAGTAAATAACCACTGTTCTATAGTTAAGAAGTCTCTTATTAAGCAATCAGCATTATCAATAAGTCAACATGCAACGCCATTCAAATAGTTCACTTCTTACATAGGTGAAGGTATCAATTTGACGGGCACGGACAAGTTCAGGCTGTTGGGGTGTGCTGGTGCTGCTTTGTAACTGCAATAAGGCAGCGGAAATCGCCAACTGTATAGACTAAAATTTGCAGGTATTGTAGGTATAATGTGCCGAGTTTTTAAATTCAAATTTATTTCGATCAATCTGTACGTACAATAAGCTCTGTAATGTATATTTGGAATTTGAACTGGTAACATTTTGTTGCTGTGCAAGCTTATATCCTTCGTATACTGGCATTCCATCATATCTCCAAAACAAATTTTTACAACTGATTGGAATTATCCAACTAAGTGAACAAGTATTATTAACCAGGAACCAGAAGAGTTAATATAACTATGGAAACGTTGAGTAAATAGAACACGATTCATAAAACGGTTGTTTGGGAGCTGAATAGAAATCAAAGTTTTTGTGAAGTGGTTTTCACAATGGACCTCGCATTATCGTCCCATAAGAACGTACTGTTATTGGTGATCCGGAGCATGGATATGGATATTTATGTTAATTATTGTGGGATACGCCTTCCTGACAAGGTTGAATGTTGGTTGCATTAAACTCTACTACATCATGAGATCCTAATTTCAAAATTCTTGTTCATTGCATCGACCTGTCTTCATGTAGCTCCTCGGCTTCATTGGATGATATCATCTGAAAATCTGTTGACGGAACATAAGGTCACTTCTAACAGATCGTTTATGTAGAGCAGAAATCAAGATGGTACCAAGACAGATGCATGTGGTACACCAACTTTAATAGCCATTGTATTGGAAGGAACTCCATCAACCACCACACGATCTATCTGAGAGGAAACACGATAGTAAACGACAGTCGAAGCGGCAAATCATATGACGTTGCCAGGAAGGCTTTAGTACCAGACTCGGTCACCCGCTTAGGAGACATCCATTGCTACAGATAGAGATTCCCCAAACTTTCTAATGAATGTCTGCCATATATGTGTTACATAGGCAGGTAGGTCTCCTGTTGATGTCTGGTAACGAAATCCATATTACCGGTCATTCATGATTTTGGAGCTCTCTAGGTATTGGTTGAGGTCAATGTTGACTACTTTCTCCATTAGTGTAGAGGTCAAATATAGTAGTGCAATGAGTCTATTGTTAACAGGGCAGCTCTTCCATCCTTTCTTTTTCAATTGCGAATTTGTATGAATAGGTAAGCAATCTGCGGTACATTCATTGAGGCAGAATTCCGTCTGGCCACATAGCTTTTATGGTCTAGCGATAAAGCAGAGTGAGCCTAAATCGCTCAGATGGAAGACAATTTCAGGCATATGGCTATCGATAGCTGCAACGATGGCATGCTGTTTATTTTGAAGCGACGACCCTAGAACCGATTTCACTGAACCATGGTTCACTAGATGATGGTGATTCGTTGGTATGGGGTATGTACGATTTCATTTTGAGCACGACAATCTCCGAAATCTCTTTGGAAAATTGCATTGGGTCTAATTCAGATTCTAAACAAACCATTATCCAAGAAAACGTGGATAAAAAGAAGTGAAAACCACCTCAGTCAGCAGAATCCATCTACGTATACTCGGATTACGAAACTCTGGTCCTTGACTAGATATGATCCGTCCTACTTAGGGATGGTTTCCTCTATAAATCTAATCCTGCTATTTATTAACTCTGATTTTCTTGTATTAAATGACCTCAGTGAATACTTGAAGAAAACTATTATTATATTACATAGTAAATTTGTGAATTAAGTTGATATTGTATGAGAATAAACTTTGGAGTAAATGAGCAGTTACCTTCCTAGCTTAGGATCCTCGTCATCATGTTTCTTCGTTTTAGCGTGGTGACAGAGCATTGCTAGAACTCCTGTTCTATTTACGCAGAAACAGGCCACATCAATTACTAACAGAATGAGAAGTACGGAACCAATCACAATTCCTATAATAGTAGTACTACTTATTGCAGCAGTGGAATTGAGAGGCACATGGTCCATTCCTGAATAGAAAATGGATTCAGATAGAGGAAGTGAATGCATATAATTTGTATACTATATTAGTATGTTAGTTTCCTTCGTGACAATTATGCAGCTCAGAATTTTATTTCAGATTCTACTTTTGTCATAAAATATTTTCGATTACTCTATCCATCTTTCTGCTCTTAAATAGTAGAAATATTTATTCAGTATTTCTTCGATACTCTTAGCATTATTTCATAAATATGAACAATTTGTGATCTCATCAGATATGAGATTACATATTTAATTGTATATAATGTAGCAACTGAATCAGAGATGATAAAATAGGATAATCTGAAAATTTTCAACGGCAAAATTTATTGCTCCTTCATGGATCCTTTCCTAACATCATAGTTTAGTTTTGAATAATTAGTTCCTTCAGAATTAATAACAGCTGAAAAACGCACATAGTGTAATTGATCAATTTGAAGGATAAATGAAGGTGACAAATTATCATAACGTAGAACTATTTTGGTATAGAATCTTTGAAACTTTAAAAACTCCCATTGTGATGTTATTTGATGCGTTTTAATAAGAACATAAACTATATTATATTCTAGATCTAGAACAGATCATGCTGGTTGTTAAAATAAACAGCATTTAAATTATTAAACCTTGAAAATATTCAGTACATCAATAACCAAGGGAAAAATAAAAGGGGCGTGAATCCGTTTTTATTGTATGTGTATCAGATGTTATAAAAGTACGGTAGTAATATTTTTGTTGTTAGTATATTAATTTGTTATAACCCAAAACATGCTAAATAGCAACATACTAAAAAGCGGGATAGACATATATTTTGCATCAGACATGAAACAGAACTATATTCTTTTATGTATAGATAATTTAGTATTAGTTTTGAATTTTCACACATTATATTGAAAATTTCAATCACCAATGTTCAGAACGATTTTTCACCCTCGCAATACTTGATATTAGTTACTAAAGTGGCACAACACATCTAGCTACAGCAACAACGAAAGTTTATACAACCATAAGTTTGCCAAAATCTTACATAATTTCAATAAAATAAATTTGGTTACGATAGACAAAAATAACAATTTTATAACTTTTTACATAATAAAATATTACCTACTTAATATTTTTGAATTCTGTTTTATTTCTGAAGATAAATGTAGGGTAAACTACGTACATTTTTAAGATGTGATACTCCTGTTGATGTTTTCAAACGTGAGCAAAATTTCACTTCAGAGACACTTTACATCACTCCACGAAAACTTCATGTATGACCATTTTGAAATAAATAAGCACTCATCCATACCAGTTTATTGAAACAAATTGATGTATAATTGATATTTTTACTAATTTTTGGCATCATTAGCCATAAAATTAATCCTCAAGTATAGGTAGTACTTCATTAGCAATCGTATGTATTTGAAATACTATATATATATATATATATATATATATATAGATTAAATTATTTATATTATATTCTTGGCATTTTGGATACACACTAGCAAATTGTAATCGTAACTAAAATGTTGGTTCAGCAATTAGATTTAAAACAACTCTATGTTCCATATGTTTCCAAAATAAATTGTCACGATTGTTCACGATTACGGTTACTATTGTAATATTGTTTTATGCAGTGTACACAAATAAGCTGAAATATATTCCACAAAATTATTTTTAAAAGGTACCAATCAAAATTCTACAAGTGATTTGTGTTTGGTCAATTTTGGATAACTAAGAGAATAATTTTGGGTATTTCGGGAACATGTTATACCGATGGAAATACTTCATTGTTTATTACCATATTTGGACATTACATTTCTATAATATGTGGTGATGTTTATATCGAGGTATGACCCTATTGCAACAAACAACATATCAACAGAAGCTCAAGCGTAAGCATATAAATAGCAAAGCAAGAATATATTTTCATCACTTCAATAAAATTAATTTGGTTGCGATAGACACTTTTAGAACTACTCATAATAAAATATGAACTACTAAATAGTTTTGAATTTTGTTTTATTTCTGAATATGAATATAGGGGAAATTACCTACATTTTAAAACATGATTCTACCATTGACGTTTTCAACACAGAGGTAAGCAACATTTCTCATGTTCCTTTTTTGTACAAATGTCAATCAATGATTCTAGAGAAAAGATTTTTTCAATCAAGTGGCATACAGAACGAAATGATGAACATTATCTAGTTACATTAGTAAATCGTAATAGTCAATAGCATGCACAAATTCCTACACAAAAATGTATCAATCACATTAGCTAATTAGGACGAATTGCAACTAATATGAGGATTCCTAAAATATTTTTTCAATGAGAATTACGTTTGTTTTTGTTTTCTTGATAATAATGTTTGTAATTAGATTCTACAGCAATTTTACGATATTATGAAGAATGATTCATTAATCTGAGAACATTTCATCTTGGAAGCTCTCTTACATAGTTAATAATATCTTAGATATTTGATTCAATAAGTTAGACTGCTGTCTGAAATATATTCGGTATCAGGATTAACAGGATTAAAGTTGTTATAATACGCATTAACAATCTTCAAAGATGAAAAAACAATTCGATTAATAATTATTAGCATTCACTTAAATGAATTGTCACTACCTAATGTAACAATGTTACCGCATGCTTCAATCATAATGAAAAAAGAAAATTAGATCTGTCAAACTCACTTAGATGCAAATATTGCAATCTATCATAATCCATAATATTCCAGATAATATCTCAACATAGCTGGTTATATCATATTTTATATATACTGGTTATATTCATTTGGAGGATAAATGCTCATAATGCATCCCTTGGTATTTCAGACAACATGACAGGAAAGAAGAATGTTGGGCATTGGATTGGGAAGATGTTGTGGGTAATTTCACAGGAATACAACCTTCTTTCTGAACTACAAACTGTCGAAAAAACATACTTCAAGTTTGATATATCTAGAATTCGATTCTACTGGCAAAAGCTTCCTTATTCATAATTTCAAATACTTCGAAACTTGCATGGAGTCATGCGAAGCTTGCGCAGTATTCTACAACTTGCCACTAATAAACATCCGTAGCAACGGCAGGAGAAGGCTCTCCCAATGCCTCTCCTATTGGATTATTTGCATGATTCGAAACGTCGACACGGACTTACATAATTACATTGACCGACACCGGGTTACCATTGAGGAACCTTTCTACCAGTATGATAGCCGCATGTTTTTTAGTGATCGCACCCTAAAGTAGGTAGATAATATTTCATTATTTGCCACAAGAAAAATACAAATAACGTAACGGAAAATGGCGTAATCGTACAAATTGTATTTCTTTGACCAACACGATAAATTTACGTGAAGTTACTGAAGAACTTCTGTTTTGACGCTACTTTTTGTCCAACATTCCAAAGGATTGGCACTGATTTTACACTCGACCATCAATCAAAAAAAATATACTCTACTTTTTTATTTATCCTTGGATCACTATCTGACTAACAATTCTAATGTTTTTGTGAGTCCTGTAATCATCTTTCTGTAGACTAATAGTTCTCTATTATGTAATTAGGATCATAATAACGATCATTATGGTACACTTCGTGTGCCATAATGTTTGTTTATGATAGGAATTACATAAAAAATTTAGAATGAATATTCATTGGTCGTTTATATACATCATAATAATCTTTTTTCTGACTTTTTCTCGAGTTCTTGAAAAACATGATCGAGCCTTCTTTTCTGGAAAAGTTATGGGATGCATTAATTGGTAGGCTATGTTTATGAGAGATACAAATTTTGGACTTTATGGAGTCATGTTATCGATTAGAAAAACAGTTGATATAATTAGATATGTTATTGCTTTTTTAAAGCGAAACTGTATATCAACCAACAATATTTAGAATACTGACTGAAGGAAATATGAAGAAGGTTTCTCTGAATGCTGAGGATGAAAAATTTCTCCTAGTAAACAATCTATTGTATTTCAAATTATATTTATTTAGGTAAGGTTGGCCTATTTCTTCTAATGTGGGTCAACACGAAGGCCAGAAGCCAAGCTAACCTAAATCTGAAAATTTCGGAGAATGCTGACTATTTCCAAGTACAGGTAGGGATCTGGAATGTGCGTTGACATTGTACAGCACACTGGGCCTATTGATTTACTTCGCATACAAAGGAAGGTATGGTAAGGTATTATCTTGCATAATGGATATCAACAATTTTTTTCTGAGGTATTTACGGTCTGTATCGAAAATATCACATCCGTGACCCAGATATGAAACCTGTTCTACAAAGCGAGTGGCCACCATGCTAATTTCGAAGTTCCTATATGACGGGCTAGTTCTATTATATGTAATGAAAAATTGATACATAGGGTTTTATTTCATTTATTGTTATCTCTTTCACATAATCATTAGCATTCTCTGTATCTGTTCCATTTTAATACATAGCTTCAAATATAACTGCATTAGGACGCCCCGGTAGATATCTAATATTAAGAGGTTTCTGATGTTGGAGTATAGTTTTTTAATCTGAGTATTTGAATTATTAATACCCACATAGACTTGTAGCTTTATAACTTCATTCACTCAACGTTGATGATAAGATGACTTTAATAATAATAAAAATGTGAAAATAGAAAGTTCAATAAAAACGGATTTCAAATGTAAGCTGCTGTCATAACGGACACTTCGTTAAAGGTACCATGCCAAAAATACATCAGAGAAATTTTCAATACAGTGTCTATCATGCCCAAGCTTCATTCATTCATAGTTTAAATAATTTGAATGCAATACTACTAATTTATAGTTACCAATAGTATCATAGTTTTGGGATTATTTCGGTGAATATAAAGTCAGATTGAGTCAATATATAACTGCCAAGACTACAAAATAGGATATGATCGTCTCTCACTAGAGCATATACATTGAATGAGACGAAATACACCACCGCTACGTGGCACTGCAAATAATCATGTGCACTATTTGATAATTACAGTGCCACATACATTCAAGGTATTTTGATCCGCTCTCCACCATTCGAGTTTGCCCTTCTTAAACTTCTTGCAAAATACGTTGCTACAGCTGTAAATCATACAGATTTGCATTTGATGATTGGATACAGAAACTAGCATATTCTACCTTTGTTTTAAAATCAGAAAGAGTTATGCCATTTCTAGTACCAAACATAGCAACGAAATTAACATTTCATATGATTCCAACTCTGAACTGAATATTCAACATATGAAATTATTTTAACTTTTGGTCTACTTCTAGCGTTATCAAGTCACATACATTCATGTGTTACAGCATTAGCTTCGGTAAAATGATATTGATGTACAATAAACCTAAATAATAAAATACAATATAGGACCTTAATGTATTGAAATGACACTACTATATTATAATATTAGTATATTATTTAGTTAACTAAATCAGGTTTCAATTATGCTCTACATGAAAAATCCAAATGACTACAACTGGCATTCCTTCCTTTCTTATGAAAATTCAATCAGAGTATTATTAACTGAATTTTTCCTTATTAGTAGTACTGCATTTTAAATATTATGTAAGGTCCTAAAAATAATTGTAACAAGTTTCTATTCATTTACAAATATTTAAATCTACAACGGAACACATTGAGTTTATGCCCTGTAAAACACTCGTTTTAAGATACTTCTCTAGTACCTGATACAGTTTGCACATAACACTACTACAAAATTCATTGCAGCTTGTAGGTATAAAGAGAAAGTGGTCCTTGCAGTGGAACTGTTAAAAAACCCACCTAAAGAATCAGGTAGTTATCAATAAATGATCACATGCTTTTATGCTAATATATGTTATGAAAATTGATAGCATATCTAAAGAAATGTAGATTTTCATTTCATCATTTGTAATAATAATAATAATAATAATAATAATAATAATAATGTCTCGAAACATTTATATCTGTTCGATAAGATTTAGTCCAATTTGCTGAATGTGCAGTATAATTGATTGATGAAAACAATAAAGCAGGAATGCAAACCTCTAAAGTGTTAGCTTGGTTGCTAATGATAAACATAATATCCGGGTGACAGGCAAACTTCCTATGCAACTCGTTCTTAGTGAAGAGTACTACCATTGCGGGTTTCATTATTGGAGAAAGCTTATCGCGTAAAGGCAAGATGATAAAATCATGAATTTTTAACGGGGGGAAGGGTAGCGGAAACCGAAACAAGAGAATAACCTTTTACATGACAGAGAGAATAATGATGAACATTCATATGAATAGAATCGGAGACAAAGTTCAATAGAAAATACGGAAATACTTTCTTCCGAGTATCTGATTATCGATGGGTAGTTAGCGACATAAGTCCAGGAATCAAATTTAACTGGCCATCGAAGAATATCCCGCGAATTGATAGCGGACATGCGATTGAAATGATATTCAATTAATAAATACATCTAGAACTTCATAGGCGATTTTGATTTTATGTTATATTTAAGAATGAATTGTATCACTTTCGGGTAAATTCTCTGATTTATTTCTGTAATAAGAAAATTATAGAGGTTAAGGTCACAACGAAGAAGAATTTACAATATCATAGTCTGAATGAGAAGGCATTGTCGAACTTAAATAAATGTATGAAAATTATCCAACTAAAACTGATAAATGGAAAGTTGTGGAACATATTAATGGTCCGGTCTAATACGTTTACAATCAACAACCAATATATCTAAATAATCTTATAAATTATGATATGGCTTATATCATGAAAATTGGAACCGATTAAGAAAAACAACTTCAATTTCTTTAGATATGTAATAGATTGTAGACATAAATTTATAAGGGTTATAAAAATCGTAATTCATATTCAAAAGAATTAATCAGAAACAGAAGTACATAATACATATATCTTGAAAATTGTTATTATATGAAAGGTAGCCTGGGTTAGAATCGCAAACAGGCTGGACCTCCTGCGAGATCATATATATTTGTATCCATTTAATTGTAATTTATACAAGTTGTCCCAGGATAAGTGTTACAATAGGTATTTTAGTCGAAACTTTGGTATTTGAAATGTTTTGGAATACAACCCTGCTTTGTCTGGAAAAAATATTGAGCGACCATGACAGTTGAGTAAAAAACTCTTTTCTCCTCAGATAAAGTGTCTACTTTGATAAAAATCTTAAGAATTTCAACAAAATGATCATATAGCAAAAAAAATTTAAAACCAAATTTACCACAATATCTTACAGTAAAGTATTTATTCAATATAGCTACCATCTTTTATTGCACACAACTCTATCTGATGAATTGGAGAAATTTCTTGAGTGAAGTCGGTTTTTATCAAGGACAAAATACACAGTGAGTGGGGAGAACAAAATTAATAACTAATGCCAACATCAATCAGATACAAATAGTGACGCTGGGCTCAAATTTCAATTTCTTCGACAATTTTCTGGTAATAAAAATTAGGAGGGATTTCGAATTCTTCAAGAATGATTTACGCGTGTTGACCTAATGGTGGCAAGAATGTGGGATACAGCACTCAAGTTAATTCACACAAGGTTGAAATGTACCATCTGTTTCACGAATACAGTTTTTGACGCAAAAACATGAACTGCTATAAATACCAACATAATAAATGAATCGTTGATAGATCTGTAACTGCGACTGAGTTATTCCAAAATCATCAATAATCTGAATTCCTCACCTTTCATCATAGTGTAACGGAAAAAACCAGTGAGTAGTCAAGACAATGAACTATAAACTGTACAACATCACTTCATTTCACCGTCTTTTATTCTCTGTTACCAGTTATAATACTTTATTTAAATGCATATTAAAATTACCTTCGAAATGTTACCTCGAGATATAAATTCATTTTTATTTATATGAATGTTCTGACTTGGAAATAGTTTCATAGCACCATTTCTTACTCTTGCATCACAGTCTCTATTTGCCAAGGTAACTGAATAAATCTAGAGCGATAGATTCCTATATAAGTTACCTATTTGTATTTTACGAAGTTATCTACTACTTTCAGACTATTAAGGTTGATTTCCAATTGGTTCAACCGTTAGATCTTCAAAACGAAATACGAAGCCATAATCTGCTATATTTTGGGTATAAATCGACCCAATCTAATCATAATCAACATACCAACCTTAGAAATTATATATTGCAACGACCTGATTGTTTGGCCCCTAACTTTTCCTGAATATAGGCACCAAGAAAGTGTTTAATTTCTTAAATATCAATCTATGAAGAACCTAGTTCATACTTGCCAATACCATTAATTGTAACTACACTATATTCCATATTCCTCTTTTTCATAGATGCTATATTTTGACTGGTTGGTATGAGCAGACAACTTATAACCCAGTTCATCAACAATACTTCTTTCGTTCTTCTTCTCTCAGCAAACAGAAACTGAATCTGAATTGTGTGTGGTATAGGAGAGAATGAAAGATTTGTGTTATAAAAATTATTACTATTTGGCATGAGCAGTGTTCCCCCCATCACTTTTTAATTGAGTTTCTTATTAAATACTTATCTATTGGGAAATGAATACAAATGATCAACCATGAGATTTTACAGTTGTTTACTGTAAACGATTCCTAATTCATCTCGAATGAAGCTTATTTCAGTGATAAATTTGGAGTATGAACTCAAACCAAAATTTCATTCAAAACTAGTAACACTTAAGATAGACATATTTAGTTTACCGTCAACCTCTCAACGACTAACTACATTTGAACTTCTTTCACCTTGGTTTTGGTGCATGGTAAGCGCCAACATATGTAAGGTTGATTCAATTCAGATGTCAAAGTATCAACAATGACATGAAATATATTTAGTAATGATTCTTAACCCAGGTATGAATTATATTTAAATTCTCGGGAAATATGACACATCAACACATATGGTTACTATATTTTTATCTTTTTACGTACGTTTCGGTGTTACGACTATCGTCAGAAGAAGTTTGAAATTCAAATTAAAGTCACTGAAGGGCGGAATTCCTTAAATCCCGAGAATTTACATATGTTGATATATGTAATTTCAATAAATGAGTAAGTTTGTTAGGAGCTGAAGGATTGATATCAAATAAACCACTTAATAGTTTGTGATACATTTTGTCTGACAGTATATTTTTTACAAGCTTACCACTGTGAAAAATGACAATTCTATGTAGGAATTTTAGGCACAGAACAAACACATAATTCTCTTCGAAATCTTAATGTACCAAATTTTCATTATCTGATCAATTCTTAATGAGTAGAATACATGCACTCTTGAATGGCAACTAGATATGAATCCAAAATGATACAAAATAAAAATAAACAAAACTTTGAACAAAAAGAGGAAAAACAAAAATAATGTCAAGCCCAACTTTATCCCAACAACTTTCAACTTCAAGATTATTGCATTATAAATCCGGTAACAAAACTATTTGAATTTGTATCTACTATTTCAATGTCCTAGAACAAAAATGTAGCTAAATCTTCAGTCTGGACATTCATATTTTGAATTAAACACAAAGGATATATTTCTAGTTTAGACTAGTTTATTGTATTTATTTCATAAAAATTACTGTATTGGCAATTTTTGGAGAAAAAGATGTATCAATCGGTAAAAACTTGAAAGAAAGTTCAAAACTGGTATTCAATTCTATTCGACACAATGTTTCACATCACCGAGTGGTGTGAGTTGATGAGTTTATCATGCATACTTGCATGATGGTTGCCTCATCAGATTAGCATTATCTCAAGTTTCAATAGTTGCATGGTTCTAAAATTGGACTCAAGAAATTAGAAGATAAGATATCGTAAATAAATAAATTAAAAAAGCCCTGCCAACTAATTTAGTTGAAGTATTTGGGTTTGGAGCGATCCAGTTGTAACTATAAGTATCTAAGTCCTCACCTTGAGCAGTTTTCATTCTAATTTGAGCAGAAGTACTTGGTCCTATTGCGTTCAGTGCAGAAAGCTCTATCCTGTAAATTGTGTCGGACCTTAGAGAATTTAATTCATAATTCAAATATTCAACAGACTGCTGAATTTGGTCACTGCATACCGAATCTCGCCACTCTCCATTAATTTTCTCTGTCTGGAATACACATTAAACTTGGAATAATAATAATAACAATAATAATAATATATGTATAAAGGGGAAGGTGTTTCAAAGTGAACGCTCTTACAAATATCAGTTTTGATTTAGGGAGTTCGCTTTACGCTTCAAATGGAGTTCATGTTATTAACTAACCAATGATATAATTTTGAATGATGATCAACATTTTCGATATGTTTTGACCACAATGTAGGTGGGAAGTAGCTCCAGATATCGAAAGTGAGTATCATCATCAATAAGGTTAACAACATATTTAATTGTGAGGAGACATAGGTAAAACGAAAATTTATGAAATAGTGAATTTAAACTGAAAAAATCAATTCAACATGAAACGTTCTCTTCACTCTAATAGCGGCATTAGCGGCGCCTGCAGCGTCACCAGACAGAAAAATCTAGAGATACAGGCATAAAAGTATTGAAGCATTCGAAATGCGGGCATGGCATGGGCTTGTCCTAGCGGCGAGTGAATCAACTATATTGGTATATGGAGTTAAATATTCAACTAGAATCGGTGTTGGAATATGTTTCAATTTAAGCGCCATTGATGGCGCGCGCCGGGATGTCACACCACCTGCTGGCTAGACAGTAATATGAAAAGAGCTTTCAATGTAACACCGCATTGTAACTTACATTTATTGTATATAATATATCTCAGAAATTGTGTTTACATTTATGTAGTTTAAATCAAACACGTCAACAACATAAACAATCGGTGGTTGGGGTCTAAGAGCTTCTGTCGCTGAGTTTGCATTTTTCCAGGTTTCGAAAAATTTCAGAAGTCCCGTGGCTATTACAATAGGAAGACAAGCATTGGGTGCAAAACTGAACAAGTCCCCGACAGGTTAAAATTTGAACCTTTTAAATAAAAGTCAACAAGTCCCACAGATTCTTTTCAAGGTCGTCCATTATTTACTGCAAAACTGAACAACTTCTATCTTTTTTAATTTCCACTTTTACTTCCTGTTTTCATACTCGTGGTGCCGTCTGTGTACCACTAGCCAAACCTAATTATATAGTGTGGACACTCAAGTACAGAAAAGTCCCAACCAGCTTATTCAGTTTTGTATTCAGTGATCAGCCGTTTGCTTGTTTTGAATTTTATTCAGGCCAAGAATGAGAAAATGTAAATGTAAAATATGCTAGTAATTGTAGAGTATGGGTGCTTAGAAAATCTCATACTGGGAAAAAGATAGGATTATGGCAGAAGGATCAGTTATTGGATAAACCTTTCCACGTGTAACATATTAACCACGTTGGCTCATTAGTGAAATCACATGGAAAAACGCAGATATTAGTGGTGGCAGATGCATTTTCTAAATATGTTTCCTTCGAGCCCATATGTCAAAAGGCTGCTGAAACAAGCATTGGAACATTACAGAAAAATTTGAAAAGAATCAATGATAAGTCTACAAAAATAATCACAGACCGCAGCATAGCCTTTATCGCTCATAGTTTTCGCAAATTTTGTGAAGAAAATGACATTGAGCTACTTTTTATTACAACTGGTATACTTAGGGGAAATGCTCAAGATAAGAGAGTGAGTAATGAATACACTCTTTAATATGTTACGTTCAAGTTTAAAAGAAGAAAATGAAATTGCCTGAAGTTGAACATAATATGAACTGTACAGTTATTTCCTCAGTGGAGTTTACTCCGATGCAAATTATTGTTGGAGAAGACCAATTGTTAGAGTCTACAAAGAGATTACTGGGAGGTAGAAAACTAACCGATAAATCTCGAAGCTTGTTCCAAATGAAGCCGGACACAAGCTGCTGGTGGTGGAAAGCTGGGGACGTTTTTAATAAGAAACATTCTACCAAATGATTCCTACTTACTCCAATTGAAAGGGAGATGAACCTCAATAGCAGCCCTTGAGCAATTGAGGCTTTGGCCTGACAAATCTGAAGGTAATACTAGTTGTTTTTTGCAGACATAATTCCAACCAGACATTGCAGGTACTGTTTGTTTTTGCTGTCAGACACTACTGACATGATTCCGACCAGACTTTGCTAGTACGGTTTGTTTTTGCTGTCAGACGATGCTGACATGATTTCAACCAGACTTGGCTTGTACTGTTTGTTTTTGCTGTCAGACAATGCTTACACAATTCCGTCCAGACTTTGCCGGAACTGTTTATTTTTGCTGTCAGACAATTTTGACATAATTCCGACCAGACTTTACTGGTTCCTTTTTTTTTGTCAGATAATGCTGACACAATTCTGTTCAGACTTTGCCGGTATTGTTTATTTTTGCTGTTAGACAATGTTGACACGATTCCGACCAGACTTTGCTGGTAGTTTGTTGTTGTTGTCAGACAATGCTGACGAGATTTCGACCAGGCTTTGCTGGTAGTACTGTTCGTTTTGCTGTCACAGACGGCTGACAAGATTTCGACCAGACTTTACTGGTACCGTTTGTTTTTGCTATCAGCCAATGCTGACACGATTGCGACCAGAGTTTGCCGGTACTGTTCGTTGCTGCTGTCACACAATGCCTACAAGATTTCGATCAGACTTTGCTTGTTGTACTGTTTGTTTTGGCTGTCAGATAATGCTGAGATAATTCCGACCAGAAGTTGCTAGTACTGTTTATTTTTTCTGTAAGACAATGCTGACACGATTCCGACCAAGCTTTGCTGGTACTGTTTGTTGTTGCTGTTACAGAATGCTGACAAGATTTCGACCAGACTTTGCTGGTACTCTTTGTTTTTGCTGTCAGACAATGCTAACATGATTTCGACCAGACTTTATTGATACTGTTTGTTTTTCCTGTCAGAAAATGCTGACATAATTCGGACCACTTTGCTGGTACTTACTGTTTATTTTTGATGTTAGACACGATCCCGACCAGACTTTGCTGGTACTGTTTGTTTCTGCTGTCAGACAATGCTGATGAGATTTCGACCAGACTTTGCTGGTAGTACTGTTCGTTTTTGCTATCAAACAATGCTGACGAGATTTCGATCAGACTTTGTTGATACTGTTTTGTTTTTTCTATCAGACAACGCTGACAATTCCGACCAGACTTTGCTGATGCTGTTTGTTTTTTACTGTCAGACAATGCTGACAAGATTTGCTGGTACTGTTTGCTTTTGCTGTCTGACAATATTGCCATGAACTTGGTTGGTTCTGATTGTTTTAGCTGTCAGACTATGCCGACATGTGAAACAATTTTCTTTATATAATTTTTTTTAATACTCTTCAGATACGAACGTGGACGTTCGAAAAGCTGGAAGGCCATGTAAGGAATAAATGAATGTTGTTCGGAAAGGCCCGTGTAGAGCGGGGGAAGTCGCTCTGTAATTTGGCCAGGATGGCTGGCGCTCGAGAGGATTAACGAGGTGATAGTGGCCGGAGCTGACGGAGACAAGAAGGTTACGTGATAAAAGTCAGTATGTCGCGCTCCCGGTAATTAGCTTCTTTAATAATTGATACTGTGCAAGATACAATAATGTATAGCATTCTAGAGTGTAACTTACCACACAATATTTTATTTCATATCTTATTATTGGATCTCCATTATCATTGGGTACATCCCACCTCAACTCATAATGGTCAGCATATTGACCTTGCACTATCAAATCTTGGCGATTACCGCTATCTCCACCTAAAACGCTATCTTCAGGGTAGAAAATTTTGGGTTCTGCTGGTTGAGATCTTCTCGGCATCGAAATAGTCTCTGTATTTCTCCATGGGCCCATGCCAACATCATTTCTAGCAGCAAATCGAAAATGATATGTCACTTCAGGAGTCAAGTTTTCCAAAATATATGGTGCTCCTAGAATAATAAGATTGAAAATAATGATGATACATGAAATAAAAGAATAGCTGATGCTGAATATCGAATGTATTAATCATAACTGAACTAGACAATAAAACTCATTAAGTGAATTTAATATTAAAATATATAAAGCGAATCTAAGTTAATTAGCTTGTATATAAAAAAATGTGAATTTAAATTTGTGTTTTATTGCACTATTTTACATATTTTAAAAAACGAATTTATATCAAATAAACAACGAGGCCTTAGAGATATTACATGTCCTACTGAGTAAATTTTCATGTTGAGATTTATTATTATATATAGGTAACAGTAAATTTTAAATAATTATGTTGAATACTAGCATACTAGAAATAACTAACATACATGAATATGAAAGTAGCCAATATGATATATGGTATAGTAACATATTTGGGCATTTCTCTTAGCAAGGATATAATTACCATGCACGCTCAAATATTACACCGGGCTCTATACAGGATCTCTAATAATGTTATGTGAATCTAATCATTGTATCATATTTTTGATGGAAAAATCAATCAACTTAAAATAAAAATCACATATTCTTATCCTTCATGGAAAAATATACTTCTTACACGATGAAAACCAAAGATTTCCAGAGGATGTATGAATGATTCACACACTTGCATGAAAATCTTTTCAATTCGTACAGTGGTTGAATATTCAAATAAAAATTCACATATTATTCCGTTCTTACAGAACTGAAACTGTATTTCAGTCATATTATGATACAAAGTTATATCTACTCACCAAAACTCCAGGTGTGGTTTCTAGGGTAATCCCAAGTTAACTCCCTCTCTGGTTTGTATTGTGCACTAATAGATCTTAGAGGTAGTCCATCAAATTGTTGGGGTGGTACTATACTGAATTTGATTGTTGTGGCTGTCAAACTTTGAGGTCTTACTTGTTGAACAGGTTCTGGTATAGTGGCTTTCTTTAGTTCTATGGTGATAGACTTGTGTCCAAGCTTATTAGTCGCAAGACATTCATAATGTGTGAAATATCTTCTGTCATTGACGGGGTAGACGATAAGATTCGATTTCGGTGAATTTCCTAATATACTGAAGTGCTCAGAGTCGTTAACAACTTCTAAGCCTTGATATTTCCATACTATAGTTGCATTAGGGATAGCTTCAGGAATACATGTTAGATTTCCAGGGTTATTAGCCCAACTCCAGGCAGGAGGGAAATCTTTAGTTCGTTCGAATGTTGGAGGAAATTCTACAGTTATGTGGCCCCTTTTGTAAGCTTTAGCTGTAAGGAGATACAATTTTTAATAAAAAATTAAAGAAACATTTCATACTTCAATTCGCGACTTTTTTGCAAACTTCGGTTGAACTAAAATTCCAACAAGACATAATAATGCTTTGTGGGGTAATATGTAAAACAATTAATTTGGTTACTAAATTATAGAATAAATATAAAATTTTAAATTACAGATAAGATAATAAGCTTCCCAGAGGCGTAGCCCGGCAAGGGCAGAGGTGGGTACTTGCCACCTCTGAATATTTACTTAAAATGTTTGAATTCAAAAAAGTAAATGAAAAGAATGGACATGAGGCATGAATGACATTCAAAAGTATAAAACTATCCGTGTTCAACTTTGTGACTTTCATTCAAGGACTTCATAAACTACCTGAAGAAGGAAATACAGGTATCAGGATAATGGTATTTCAGGTGCACTCGGCAAAGAAGTGTTTTCGTATTTTGTGTGTGTTTAAACCGAAATACTCTGCCTTGTTGGAACAAGCAAACAAAAGCTCTACTTGACGTAATAAGCAGTTCGCAGCTTATCAAGCGATTTTCGTCAATTGTCACTTTCCACTGCATTGCCGACGACGAACACATAAAAGAAATCATTGCTGACGAAAATTAGTAACGTCCCCTAGGATTCGAGATAAGCATGTCTAAACTTGTGGGAACGCATCAACATCGTTCTAATCCTCCGGCTACTAGTCACAC
Organism: Endomychus coccineus; assembly: GCA_958510875.1. Lineage (NCBI taxonomy): Eukaryota > Metazoa > Arthropoda > Insecta > Coleoptera > Endomychidae > Endomychus > Endomychus coccineus. Next base: position 119,915,365 of record OY294068.1, on the reverse strand, counting down.
CAAGTATTATAAAGGGTCCACATTCTTTCCATAACTCACTAGTTCTTCTCATGGAAAGAACCACAACAAAAGAAATTACTGTTGTTTAATAATCTACTCAGTTGCCGATCGAGACCGACCTAGGTATGTTCAAGACTGTCACTGTCATCTGAATAGACATATACACGTAATAGACATCGTTGATGAGCTAGGTCAAAATAGAAGTGTAGAGGCGGACAAAGCTGCCTATCCTAGTAGAATGTCGGACACTGGCTTCTCTTAGATTACAATACTTCGGCAGCGAATATATGCCACCTGAGGTCATAACAAACATTACTCTATGCAGAATTCTAGCCTCACGAATCTGCTGGACTGAGTTTAGTTTCAAGGGCCGCACAATGAACCCAATCAAGTAAACTAAGTGCTTAGGTCCCCCGCCTGCTTCGATTGATTGACTGAGCAATGATGCAGAATTTTATTGTCGGTGAAGAATATGGGATTCTCGTGATCTGAAGGTACATTTGAAGTGTGGAAAAGAAAATGAAGACCAAGTCAGTTTTGTAGCTATAAAAGAGCTGATGAGATTATAAATTAACATGAAAATGTAAAAGTTGAATACAGTCTGCTGAATATTGTCTCCATCTCACCAAAAGCTTTTTTCTGTTGAAGTTGAAAGAAACGTTTATAGAAGAGGAAACTACAGACAGAGATGTAAAACTACTTCACAGCTGAAATTGATTTCATGTTCGCATATCCCAATTTTATGGATCCATTAATTTGAAATCCGCTTCAGCTATCGCATCAGGTTCATAACACGGATATGTTGGGTAGTTGAAAGCATCTCTAAAAACTGCTATCGTTGGCAGGAAGGAGTAATATGAAAATCATCATAGTAGCGAATGCAAAAACGGAAGGGTTTTTGTCGATCCCTTTTTATCTCCAGTTTCCTTCTTTTTTTTTGTTCTAAACATTATATTCGGAGATCAAAGTTCTGTATTTCTTCAATAGAATTGATATAATTGTCCGTCGACACTGAAGTTCATATTACGAGGGTAAGGTGAAAAGTCCTTGAGAATTAAAACAGATAGCGCCACAATCGAAAATCCCATGTGACATTTGTAATTTTCGATATTCAGCTAGAACGCATTAAAAATTTCAGACTGATATGTCATTCAGTTCTATTTTGACACCCATCGAAAGCAACCTTGAACATTTTTGTGAACATGGAAAAAATTGAATTTCGCATCTTGCGTGGAATAAACATTACGCTAGCCAACATGTTAAACATTATGGAGACTCCTCACCATCGATTGGAACGATTCACAAGTGGTTTACTGATTTTCGTTGTGGTAGTATGACCAGAAAGGACGCCGAACGTTCTGGTCATCCAATTGAGGCTACAACGCCAGAAATCTTCGATAAAATCCAATGGGACGATCAGCGAGTTGAAGTGCACGAGATTGCTGAGGCTAGGGGCATCTAACTAGTACGGAACATTCTGCATAAATTTTTGAATATGAGAAAGCTATCCGCCAGATGGGTTCATTTGCTCTTTGTTGACAACAAGCACGACCGTGTGACAACTCTAAACGAGTGTTTAAGAAAGGTTTTTTGCGCCGTTTCGTAACCGTGGACGAAACATGGATCCATCACAACATACCAGAGGCCAAAAAAACAGTCGAAACAATGAACACGTCCTGGCGAATCGAAGCCGGATCCAGATCAAAGTGGATTTATGAACCAAGTTTTTGAACCTATGCCTAATTGTCCATTATACGATTAATTGTTAGCTATAATTATATACACCATCTGTTGTGCTGTTATTATGGGATATCACAACTCTACTTCTTCTTTATTCTAAGTTTTCCTATTCATTCATTTTTATTATATATCAATGACAAAATTAATCAACTATCTTAGAATCAATAAAATATTTATAATCAATAAGAGATTCATTTATTAAAATTAAATTTTATGAAACTGTATTATTTAATCGATCACTACAATTGACCTCGACAAAACCCCGCAACTGACATCAGAGAAAGAAATTAAATACTGAGTGTCTCAGGTTTCAATCGTGGAAATTCAATGAGCAAAAATAAAAAGAAAAGTTCGTATTAGTTTGTACATTTTGAAGCTTCGTTTTCGAAACACAGTTTGCGGCTGATGTTTATTCTCAAATTATTCCATGCGTTTATGTTCTCCGTGTGTTGAAAGTGTAAAATAATTTGACATAATCTCTATGGATACGCCAATGGAAACCCTGAAGAAAAAGTGCAAGAAAGAATACCACAGACATGTTCCTGCACGAAGATCACCTGGTATTTGTTAATTAAGGACTTTTGGATTACGCAACGGCAATGAACAAAACAGACAGAACCAAGCCAATGAAAGAATTCTAAATTATTTTGATAGAAATTCTCCTGCAATTGTTCGAAAAGCTGCAGGACGGACATTGAAGCCTGAACGGATCTATTGTTTGCATAGTGTACATGCATTGACAGGAGAAAATCATTTCACTTTTAACCAGTTCATCATCTCCATCCAGAACATCCGCCAAGAAGAGAAGCTTCTGTAGATGGTTTTTGCGAGAACACGAAAATAAATATTTTTGCAGAAAGCTACATATACCAGACCTGGAGTTGTCAACACACAATTTAAAGGTTTGAGAGCCCGAAAATTCTCACGAAACTAGGGATCGCGGTTTTCAAAATGGATTTAATGTAAATGATTGAGCCGGAATAAAAAACGATAAGCTATGTGGACTCCATAATATCCTAGAAAGATTGGACGCAGTTCATTTTCGTTAGTACTTCGAAAATTTGCCTCATGATGTGCCATAGGAAATAAGACCTAATCACACTGATTTCAACATGACCGAGCGAGCCACTACGGACAGATTGTTCGAGAATGACTAGACGGAAAATTACCCCGAGCACTACATTGTTCGTTTAGGACCCCAGTTGCTTGGCCCCCTAGGTCTCCAGAAATCACAATTTTAGATTTTCATTTGTTTGGGATAAAAAAGAAATCTGCAGTTGATACCAGGGAAGATGTAATTCTTATGATCCAAAATGCATTCAATGATGTAAAAGAAAATACAGATTTCAAGTGCAGTTCAATCTGTTGTTCGTTGATGTAAAAAATCTGTTGATGTTACAGTTTATCAATTCGAACAATTATTGTAATTTATCAATAAAATGTTTAATTTTTATTGACTATTTCATTTTATTAATTGAATTAAATTAACTTTTCCAGGGCGAGCGAATAATATTTTTTCAAATCCAACTTTTCTTCCGTAATGAGTGTTCAAGGGTTAGCACATGCAGTAATCAAAATTATTTCAGATTTAACGTTGGCAGTTAACGAATTAGAAAAATAAATATATTTATTCAAACACAAACACGAATCAGATCTTCCGGTCATAATAGACAAACAAACGTATAATAGATATTACATATAATCAATAAGAAACATTCATCAGAATACAATTTTACAAAACAGGGAATACTGTATTGCTGTAGTAGTTAATCGACCACTAGATAATCACATCAGGTTGATATTGTCAGTTTCTCATTGCATCCGAGGTATAGGGTAGCATTATGATATAGATTAAAAAATCAACTGATATGGAAAAATTTTCCATAGACTTATCATTTTTCATTCCAAATGAACAGCACATAAGTTCATAGATTCTACATCACACAGAAATCAGTTAAGTTATTATCAATATCTGAAGAATGAATTTTCCAATATAGATACAAGAGAAACCTGCGGCATACTGTATTTATTTCAAAAGCCTATCATATACTTTCTCCTCTTATATATACATAATTCATCAAAGAATGATGTGAGTGCTCTTATTCATCATCCACTAGAACTTTTGTTCTCAAGCATACCTGCACTATTTTCTGCAATACAGTCATATAGACCATCATCTGTTCGATTTAGATCTGATATAATCATAGTTCCAATTGTTTCATCTCTGTCGTTAAAGGTTTGTTGCTCTACAGTGATTCGTCTATCCATTTTTTGTTGCCCAAACGTAAACGGTATTTTGCTGCTCAATTTTTGAAAAGTTATATTCGGTGGCGGTCGTCCTCTTGCCTTACATACCATTTTCGTCTCTTTTGTAACAGAAGCTGTAACGTTAACCATCTCGAAAATATTTGGTTTGATCAAGACATTAATTTTCACAAAAGTTTCGTTCCGACCAGCTGGATTTTCAGCAATACATGTATATAATGACTCATCATTAGATTCCACCCGGCTTATGTATAAATCTCCAGAATTTTTCTTTACTGAAAATCTGTCAGTTTTTGACAAATTCTGTCCACCACTTTTTTTAATCCATGAATATTCTGGTGGAGGTTTTCCCTTAGCATTACATCGAATAGTAGCCGATTCACCTTCAATTACAGATTGATCATCGAGCTTCTGCATTGTTGGAGGTATTTGAACTTCAACCTGAAAAAATTGAATCTTAAAACCAATGGCTTACATTCAAGTCTTTTATTTTAAAAATTAAACGAAGAAGACAAATGGGTTCATCTAAATTTTCCAGGTTACCTATGGAATGAATGAACATAGTCAACTTCAATACCGAATATTATTTTGAATTTGGTGATTGAATCAACTGATTTGTAGTTATATAAGGTTAGTTATTGTCATTACCTCGAATTTTAATAAGTTGGCGACATTGTTGCTGAATCTTATTTCATTCTGCAATCACTTGAATTGCTCACATTCAGGCTATATCGCAAGATTCCCTTCTAATCCTGTATATCTAGTTTGTGTATTCTACAAGCTGATGGCACTCAAGAACATTCGATGTACCAAAAATGCCTTCGAATCGAAAAATACCCAACCTTATTATCCAATAAATTCTATCGACAGATCACTTTCCTCAGATCAGAATAAAAAACTCAATAATACTCTCGGTGTTTCTTGATTACTAATTTAACAAACTCATCAATGATTAACTTAAGCATCTTCATTCAGCAGCTACTAATATCATTATATGTTCTTGCAATCGAACAAAACGATTAAACATATATTACATAAGCTACTGTGGAAAGTAGCCATCAACTATTTTTCATATACACCAAAATCTTGATATGTGGCCATACCCCAGCCACAAAAAGTCTTTTTGATATTTAGAAACCTTCGGAATTGTACTCCACATTTCAACAAGCAACAGAACAACTCACTAAAGCAAAGATATAAATAACTAGCTAGAACGAGCAATCTCAAGCTCAAGTATCAACATCATTCTCACTCTGACCTGAAGATTCCACACAATTTATCATAGGATAATTGGCGAAACGTCGGCATATAGTCGTACTCTTGTGTTGCGCAATACAACCGGATAAATTCCAATCATAATAATATTGGAAGCCATGACTACGTTCAAGTAAAAGCTTGTGTGACCTCCATTCATTATCGTTCAAGTGTAAGCCTCAAAACTCCAGGAAACATATATTGATATATCGACATTTGTTTGCATCTTTATGCCCATGTATACTTTTCCGCAATCTTTACAAGGGATGGAATATACAGACTTTTCTAGATTAAATAACATATTTCTGAATTGAAAAGCGACGTACCTTCCAAAAAGATAACCCATTATGTATATTCCAACCCTTCTGAAGAATGCAGAAAGTATACATTGGCCACTCTTCCCAATACCTTGATAAAAATTGAATGAGCATACAAAGAATTCATTCACTGCACTTAGTAAACATGTAAAATACAGCAACCATTCATTTGACTACAGCAATCCAGAAATGTTGAATATTGAAAAGAATAATGGTGAACGTTTGATATTAGAAAGTATCCAAATTGAAAAAAACAATTGTGTCAATGATAAAATTGATTCTAATCTTTCAAAACTATAATAATCTGATTCAAACTTAACCAAATTTCGATATTTTAAAATACCACTTTCTATTGGTCTATTTAATTCAACCTAAAAAGATAATCTATTTGACATTGTTATATTCTGACAGTGACCGTTTTGAAATAAAATTCCATAGCTTTCTTAAACATGACTAGTTATCAGTAATAGAAATGAAATGAAAGTCACAGTTATTTAGATTTGTAAACCATAGAATAGTGTCTTAGGTATTTAATTAGCTGGATTATTGTTGATATTAGTCATACATTACACTTTCACACAGTCTAATGTTTCCTGCTATTTTAATTGGATCTTAAAACACAAGTTGCAGCCGACGCATTTCATTAATCAAAGTCATCCTATTCTTTTCTGAATTACATAGAAACACTAATCAACATAACAATTTTTGATAAAGATATAATTACAATAACGAAACCTCAAACAGGAACTATCCTATTAATTATCGTTATATATATATATATATATATATATATATATATATATATATATATATATATATATATATATATATATATATATATATATATATATATATATATATATATATATATATATATATATATATATATGTTTCTTCTTAGGTTCTCGCGGACGTAATGTGTAGAACTGGATTCTCGGGTATTGATCCGCGTTGTGTGGTTTCGGTCCTCAAAAGGACCAATTTCACGACGTTTCGGCAAAGTCGCATTTGCCATCTTCAGGTGATTCGACCGTAGAGTCTGGAAGATCTAGGCGAGATCTCGCTATATATATATATATATATATTGTACTTATACAATTATTATAAACTGATACTGACCTTGATATCTTTGGCTTTAATTTGTCCAGTACTAGGCACGACAGCCGTGCATTTATAAACGCCATCATCGGATTCTTGCACATTTTTAATAGTAAGCCCATCGTTGTCTATAACATACCGGTCATTGGATTCAATACCTCTTTCATTCTTATTCCAATCGATATATGGCGAAGGGTTTCCTTCCACTTTGCATTTTATTTTATAATCTTTCCCAATAATAGGGTACTGGTTCTCCGGTGCATCGACGAAAGTTATCTCGACTGTAAAAAATACATTTAGAGAGCATATGTCTTAAAACTAATTTTAAACAACATAACATGTCTAGGTGGCAATCAGAAGACACGATGATTTTAGTGACACGAAGTGTAAAAATTGATGGTAAAATATAGTGGTTCATTATTGAATAAAATTGGTTTTGGTGAGAGATTGTACTACTCGTACAATAGATCTGAGAAGAAAATATTGTCAATACGCAAGTCCAGAGTATATTAAAATGTCAGATAATACTCCAAGTCTACATTACCAGTTTTATAGTTTTTAAATGTTTTTAGTTGCCTAATTCAAATCAATCATCTCGGACTAAATATCCAACGTGATACTCACCAGAGTGAACCAACAATGAAGAAAATATATGAAATTAAGATTCCGTGTGTAGTATTTTGATGTTATGATTGCACATGAAGATAGTATTTTGGTACTGGTGTCAATGTTATTCTGACTTTAATTATGAAATTTTTTGTAAATTCGCGTGATAGAGTATTACCAGTTCAAAGAAACTGTTACGCCGATTCATTTGAGTAGAACTCAAAACCTTAATAATAGTACGTTCGGACTTTCTTGAGAATCTTTCACCAGCAAAAATACCACTAGAAATGACTTGCTTAAGTATAGAATCCAAAATATTCATTGGTCCGAACATAGTTAATAGTAGGCTATGAACCGGAAAATAAAATAAAAACATGTACGTTCGAATCAAAATATTTTTTTTGCATTAGCTTCAAGAGGTTCTCAGGATCATTCATACATCTCAGAACCTCTTGGGAACCCCAACTCCACTCATTGGGGGCGAAAATGGCCAATTTTGTCGATTTTACCACTCCAACAATGGATTGCAAGTAAATCAGGGGCTTGGGATTCGTGTTCAGCGACCCAAAAAACCTCCTTGGTGCACTCGAAATGACAAAAACACGTAAATTGCAAAATAACATATAAGGGGGTGCAAAATTGGCCAATTTTGTCGATTTCACCACCCCAACGATGAATTTTCAGTAAATCTGGCTTTGGAATCGTATTCAGCGACCCGAAAAACCTCCTTGGTGCATTCGAAATGCTTAAAACACGTAAATTGCAAAATTCCCCTAAAATGGATAGCAAGTACATCTGTCACCGATTCGTGTTCAGCGACCCAAAGGTGCACTCGAAATGGCAAAATACCTTTTTTGTAGAAAATACAATACAACAAGACCTGGCATGTTGCAAATTTGGGGGAGATTTCGGGCCATTTTCACCCCCAATGAGTGAGGTTGAGTTCCCAAGAGATTTTAAGGTGTATGAATGAACCTCCTGAAGCTAATGCAAAAAAAATATTTTGATTCGAACCCACATGTTTTTTTTATTATAGCTAAAATCCCGGTTCACAGCCTGGATTATAAAGGAGATGCTGCTAGAAGTATCTTGCCTTGTGTTATTCACAATTGGTTAGATTGCAAAAGCTTGTTCAATTAACAGTTACGCAGATAAAAGAGATTATTCTATACAATAAACATCGAGCTCAAAGAGTAAAAACAAAAACTAAATGGAAATCCGTATGATGTTTACAATATAGTACAACACCTATTAAATTTATGAATATCGTACTTAGCTACACATTTGTCTGCTGCCGGATCTAATGTTTTAGCTAGTTATTTTGAAAATTATGCTTTAAGAACATCCTAACTCCATTTTTTACCAAAATCGGATTATTGCACAATCCTTTGTATTTTATGACTATCTATCGATGCAGAAGGATCCTAAGTCCAATTTTCTATCATAAAGTAGTGCATACCCAAGTGTGAATATATCCTATCTTTTTCAGCCATATTATTCTTAGGCAGAACTAGCTTAAGTTACTCGATGCGCAGATAGGCTATACTGGACAATCCGTCATGGCAGTTAGGATACTTGTTTACCACATAGGATGGTAATTGCGTGGCAGAATTTCGTAGAGGTGAACTTAGGATACCGAGATGTGGTAATTGTTATTGTTTGTTGAATAAAGTGATTGAAGTGACTCGATATTGTGAATAATACAATGTCAACCCGGGGCCGACAGATGTTGAATCTGTTTGGAAAACAAACAACCGAAAATCATGAAGAAGTGACAAGTTCTACAAGCACATCAGGTACATAACCTCACTTTCTCTATTGAACTTTTAAAATACCTTTCTTCACTCTTGTTATTGTTTCCCCCTCCAACTTTTTTTACCAACCTACACTTTTTATCAACTTAATAATATTTCCGAAAATTTGACTGATAATTTTTATTTTGCTGATTGACTGGGCCGTTACTTGATCTTCACATTTTTTATTTTAAATATCACGACCTGTTTCGCTAACACAGTAGCATCTTCGAGTAAAAAACTACTGTGTTGACAAAAAATGTAGTGATATTAAAATATAAGATTGCGAAGATCGAATTCTGTAAAAAAGCTACTTTGTTAGCGAAACATTGGTGATATTTGAAACAAAGTTTGTGAAGATCGAATCGTTTTCTGTGTAGTTTGTGCAATTAATAATAAATATTTTATTTTGGCACTAAACAAATTGTTCTATTATTCATTGCAGATTTTGCGCGAAACATTCCACCAAACATGTTGAAGGCGGTGTTGAAAGGGGAGGCCTATTAGATGTATTTTGGGAAACACAAACTTTCTTTAAAAATGCTGATGCTAGTATTATTGCTGCTGCAAAAAATAATTTGTTTCCCATTCCTCAAATTTTTGAGAAACCAGAAATGGAAACTGATGTTGATGATGTAACAAATATCGGCTATCTTCAAGAAGAAGATTTTGAACAGGAAGCCCCTGATCCATTTGAAGTTGATTATGATAGTGACAAGGATCCAGAGTATGTTCCTGATGATGAAGATGAAGATATCAATAACGAGTTAATGAACATGGTCAGTCCTCAACCTAATATTGTTTTGAAGAACCCCGAAACTGGAAAAAGAAAACGAAACATTGAAGCATGGAGAAGAAACGTAATTAAAAACAAGAGAAATAATGGAGAAAAATATATAAATTGGAGAAACAAAACTGTTCAAGCAAGAACTTTAAAACCTGCTTGCCCTGATACTTGCCGATTGAAATGTAAAACCAAAATTTCAGAAGAACATTGAGAAATTGGGCGATATAGACAAACAAAGAGACTTCATATGGCGATTTGTAGAATTTAAATTCAAGAATCGTGAAAGAATTAAATCAAATTATAATCAAGGCACTGTTAATAAGTCTAGCAGACGAACTTACACCTATGTTTACAGCTTACCTGAAAGTGATTCCAAAAATGCTATAGTATGTCAAAAAATTTTTTTTAATACATTGTCAATCAGTCACCAAGTAGTCAAGACCGTATTGAAGAAGAAGGTGGAAAGGGAAGGTGTTGCTGTTGGCGTAATAGAGCCTGACAAGAGAGGCAGAACAACAAAAGATTCGAAGCTTTCTGACGAAGTAAAGGATTCGGTGAGGAATCACATTAATAGCATTCCCTGCATCGAGAGTTACCATTTGCCGAAAAAATACCACCAAAAAATATATATCAGCTTCTTTGAACATTACTAAGTTGTATGCAATATACACTGAGTCATGTGTTGTGAAAATGATTAAACCCGCATCTGAATCCACATATAGGCAAATATTTAATTATGAATTCTATTTATCTTTCTTCATTCCAAAAAAAGACCAGTGTGGCCTTTGCAACAAGTATAATCAGTCTGTAGGTGAAGAGAAGGAAGACATGAAACAAGAATTTGAATCCCATATGACAAATAAAGACCTTGCTTGAAAAGAAAAATAAAGGAAAAAGCAAAGGAGAACCCCGAATTTTGTGCAGCTGCATTTAATTTGGAGCAGGTTTTACTGAGTCCCAAAGCTGAAATATCACAGCTCTACTATAAAAGAAAGTTGTCAACCTACAACTTTACGATGTATGAGCTTAACACACATCAAGCCATATGCTACATGTGGCCGGCGAAAGTATTTCGCTTCCAAAACACGGGAGGGCGCGTCAAGCGCCCGAAATTAATGGAAATTAGAATGCACATGCGATTGTTATTGTTGTTCAATAGTAGCCATGTTTAGTGTTGAGAATCTTATTTGCCACTAATAAGATGTCAAAAGAGCAGTCGTTAATAGAATTGTCAAATGATTTCAACTCTTTGGTGTTCAATTTTTTTAAAGGGCAGTTAGATTGTGATGGAAAGAAGCCTAAGGGTCGACGATTTGGAAAATGAAGTATTAGCTCTAGCACTCTACAAACAAAGTGGTTCTGCATATAAGTTATTGTCACAACTTTTTGCTTTACCTTCGAGGGTTACTATAATGAAATTGTTGAACACCATCCCTATATACCCTGGCTTTAGCCCAGCTGTATTTCATGGATTGAAAGAAACTGCGAAGAATATGAAACCTAGTGAGAAACATTGCGTTCTTATTTTTGATGAAATGAGTCTTAAACCATACCTGCAGTATAATGAAAATACGGACGGAGTCGATGGTTTCGAAGATTTTGGAATTTACAAAACCTCTAACATAGCTAATCATGTACAGGTAAACTATGGGTGAATGGAAATAATTGAATGTCTCTCATTGACACTCTTACACGTTTTTATGCTGCAAGGTATTGAGGGAAAACGAAAACAATCAATTATGTATCAATTTATTAAAGGAGCAGCAAAAGCTGAAACCATTGAATGTTCAATTCAAAACATTGTACGATCTTGCAGGGAAATTGGTTTCAATTGGTGGCTACAATTTGCGATCAAGGTACAAATAAAGTCAGTACGATAAACAAATTAATTATATTTATATGTATATTTTATGTATTTTTGTTTTAATCCATTGTAATTAGTCTCGATATTTAATTGTATCTATATGTATATTTTACGTATTTTTGTTTTAACCCATTTAATTAGTCTCGATATTCAATTGTATTTATATGTATATTTCATTTATTTTTGTTTTAACCCATTGTAATTAGTCTCGATATTTAATTGTATTTATATGTATATTTTATGTATTTTTGTTTTAACCCATTGCAATTAGTCTCGATATTCGATTATATTATTATATTATTGTATATAGTCATTTCTATTGTTTTTGATGTTTAATTGTATTTATATGTATATTTTATATATTTTTGTTTCAACTCTGTTGTTGAATAAAAACTATTGGTAAAAACTGTCGACTTTCATTTCCTACTTAAATTGTTAGAAAACAAAATTTGCATTTATGTGCTGTCTAACTTCGAATTTCCCTCCAAACCATCATTTAGTAGGCTTCCAATCCGCGGGCGGCGCTCTTGTCGCGGTTTCGGTACCTAACACGGAACATTTCATTCTACGGTAGTAGAGATATCTATGATAAGCATTCCATTAGTTCACAAAACTATGAGTGCTTATGCAAAACCGCATAAGGACATCTGAAAGTTAAACTCAAACCAAGACAACGTTAATTTGCAAGCTACAAACTAAAATGAGGAATACATCTGTTGAGCGTCAACAACAACCTTTACCAATTACTAATTACGCATATAATGTACGAGTTCCACATGGTTCTAGTACTAGTAATTTCAACAGGCAACACAGGAATTAGATTATACAGCTGAAATATATAATATAGATCAACAACCATCGGTTGAATTCCCGGACCGTACCGATTCAAACCTTGAGTGAGCGGGAAAACGCCGGGGGCTTACCGAAGGCATCAAGACCGAAAAAAGTACAGGTGTTGAAATAGTCGAGATAACCGACCAAGGAGAAATAATGTCTATGAAGTGTCCCTAAAACTTACAACAGAAGTCCAAGCTAAAATATTAGCAATTACAACATGTGTTCGAATTGGGAGCCCTATGTGAATACACAAATCACAATCATAGGGAGCAACCTAACAGTGGGTAAGGCACTGGAGTCATACACAAACACCTCACAATGTGTACTTGATTGTGTAAAAGAACTAACGGCACTAGTGAAGAACCCCAATAGAGTGATACTCGTATGGGAGTCTGGGGAAACCAGACGCGAAGATACTGAAACTTTCGTCCCACTCTCTAAAGCGGGGGCGGAACAAACTCTGATTGAACCAGAGCCCGCCTTCGACATTTATAATGCCACAGCGGAATCTGTTATCCAAAAATGGCTGGAAACCGAGCATCGTGCCTACTGGAGGGAACTGCCTCGTATGTCGCACTCCAAGTGACTAATGGGAGATCTCCAGCAGCAACGAATAAAAAATCTACTGCCTTTCAGCAGACAAAAATACGGAATCTTGTTGTATTCCTGACCGGACATGCCCCATGCAACAACCATCTCTGCACGATGGGTCTGGTAGATCAGCCAACATGCATGTGCTGTGTCAGAGCACGGCATACGCGGTTGGTCAGCGGACATACCCCGGAGACGATAACACTACACCCGAGGAAATCAGAAGTATCCCCTACATCAGGCTACTGAATTTCATGGAATACACCGGACTGATGAGGAGATAGCAAGCATGTGAGGGTCGCAGTGAAGTGAGGCTTCCTCTGGGAAGGTGTACCAACCTCACGGGGGAGGGATTTTAGTTGATGAGAATCCGGTATACCCGGGGGCAAAGGTCCCCGAGGCGTCTATGCAAGATTTCTCCTCCTACAAAAAAAATTTCACAGGATATAACAATGTGGTCTGATATACCAATAGGTGGGTGATAAGTGGGTATTGATAGTAGATTTCTGTCGGCCCTGAGTTGCAGTTACACAGGTGCCACACAAACTCATTTTCTTATAGATCAGATAACGGATTTATCGACTTGTTATTTGATATGAGGTATTCTAGTTTATAGCAGAAGAATTTGTTAAATCAAGATAATTCGTTGTTCAACTTTCAACTTACGTGTATTTCGCACGCTTGTTGTACAAACATAAGGTAAACCGGGTAAATGAATCTTGTAGAAACATTTCAATTAAAAAACTACTAATAATAATTAATAATTTTATCAATCTCAACTCTCGCTTGTAGATGTAACTCCCCTCGAACATTTGTGGAAATTAGGTAAGAAACTGGAAGCGAATCGGGAGAGTTTAGGAAATTATTCGTTGCCACCGCGTAAAAATATGTTGGAGCCAGATCTGGCTTATGTGAAAGTATCTGAAAATTTGGCTGCACTGGATATATCTGGAAATAAACTCCTTCTACTTCTACATCTCATAACACTACTACTAATACTCAATTGTGTTTTAATTGTAAATTACCCGATCATCGAGTAATAGGTTGCTTAACGTCAAGGAGTGTTTCAAATAAAAGAAGGTAGCATGAAGGTACTGTGAATACATGGCCGAAATTTTCCAAAGATGGAAACCAGGGAAAGCGGAACATACGCTCTTAGATATCCGAAATGATTTCGTCTTAGGTTATAGTAACCCGACACCGAATATTCTTCTTATTTCAAATTATGTTTTACATCACGCGTAAAACGACGATCGACCTTATTTGAAGGTAGCCATTTTGGGAAAATCGATTTTAGGACTTCTACATTATGGTTCGAGTCGTACCGGTTTGGGGGCACGAGGATGGAAAGCATTTGAAAGCATGGGTACCAAATTGAAACCAACACTAGTCACATAACCTGGAAGGCACATTAAAGATTTGATAGCACATCCTGATGAAGACCGGAGCATTAATGAGTTAGGTTGGTTCGGAGGTGCAAATAGGCTAATGGTGTAATCTGCTTGGGGTAGAAGTCTCCTGAGAGGAGTAATTGATGTGTGTAAATGCTGCGCGATATGTACATTGTCCGAATGTATCAACTGTGGTCCGACCCGGAGTGGTATTAGTCTGACCTTTATTTTCACCTATAGGGCGTTTTAGAGACCGGAGTTGGTGCTGGAGTGAAGGGGCCATGTCATGTAATCAGTGAGGTGGCAATCTGATGGCTATTGGGAGAATGGGCCCCATAGAAAGGTCCCTGGGGGCGGGGTGCATTTTGGTTCTCTTAGCCGGATGTTTATTATTTTTATCTACTTTTACTCCTATACTTGTTTCCTCTAGGTAGTCTTGACCGTGTATCCAATCCCACATCTTTCCCTTCTTCAGTCTGAAAACTATCTCTTATCATCATTTGGTTGATCTTAAGGAGGATTGTCTGTAGTAAACTTGTTCCAGCCGGGGTGCGCAGCTACTGTTCGAGTGATACATTTCCCACAGGGCTCCCTGAGCTTGACATCAGGTTCCTCGTTGAGCACCATCCCCGCAAACTTCATGGAGGGGTTTGATGGGCCAACCGCAACAGAACCGTAATATGGATGACAGTATGAATGTGGATGGATGAATCGTGTAATTTGGGTATAAGATCACATTCCCTTCAGAAATAGCGATATGGGTTTTCATATTTTATTTTTGATAAATTTCCACGTTTAGCCTTGGTGAAATTATAGGAAATTTTCTTGAAGTGAAGGGGGAATTTGTAACGTGTAAATTCCACTGTGACCTGCAATATATTATCCGAGTCGCGGTTAGTTCTGTGTCGATCGAAGAGTTCGATTTCTACATCTATTTCCAAGATGTTCTGTGACGTGCTCTGAGATTGGGAGACCGTCAATGGGGTGATCACATCCGTTAGATCTTTGCTGGTGAGATGTCACGTCTGCATATTTATGGGTTTCCAACGGAAAGGGTTGTGCAAATTTTGTTTAATACCGGAATTCTGGTATTTCCTTTCTGTTAGAATCAAGAACATCATTCGTCATTTGGATGGTAATTGTTGATTTTGGATGATTTATACACGATGAGAATTAGATGCCACAAACGATAAAAGGAACTTGTAAATTGATAGTTAGTTTGGGAAGGAACCTATGTTTTTCTAATTTATGGTTGATTTATTCACTTAACTTCAGAGATAAAATTGTTTATCTTGTCAGATAGTTTCTGCCAGGATATAGGTCAGTCTTAATTTTGTCTCATACATTATTGTCAGTTCTTCTCATTTTCATGATATATAATATACAATACTGTATATTCAGAGAATTGAAACTTTGAATGTTGAAGGATTTTTCCATGAGGTTTTCCTACGAGTGTTCCTAAGTCTACTGCACAAGTTCTGTGAGGTCTGCTCAAAAATTGAGACAAATAAAGATTTTTAATTGAGAGGTACTCCTGTCATGATTGTGGTCCAATCTACAATCTAGGCGGAGACGGGCAGTTTTAATTCACTAATTCAAGGTCAGGTTATCTGATAGAGTCAATATTACTAACACAGATTTACCAACTATTGTATTGACTGCATTGTGTGTGGTTATACAGGTTCTCTCATAGACAATTCATAGTGAATGAGTGTGTTTGTGTATATCGTAGAAGGATGCGGAAATGCGAAAAAAGTGGATGCTTGCGATTCCAGTTAGAAATTGTTTTAACGAGGTCTTTTATGTGTGCGAGCATGTATAACGAAAAAGGGAAAGTTATTTTCAAGGTGAGTAATACATTTTGACAAGAGTAACAGTTATATTCCTCTCTCAAATCAGAATAGTAAATATTGCGTTACGAGGAAAATTATTTTACTTAATAATGTGATTGTTGCCATACTTCGATCCAAGCGCTAGCTGGTGACTGAGCGAGGGACTACGAGTTTGGCGACATGTAAGAGACTCATGTCAAACATACGAGTTCCCAGACCTGTATGTACGACCGTGGTCATGACCGTTCAATACATCCTTCTCAGAAAAGCGTGGTATGAATGAATTATATACCGTATTATATAATAAAAATATTTTTTCAACAATGGAGACTTGAATGAATATATTTCATTTAACAATGTCTCTGTAGTTTGGATCAATCAGTAACATTACAAGCTAATTGTTCTAGACAGCTGTCTCGCCGTCTTGCAGCTCGTCTGTAGAAGTTTGCAACGTTACTGAACGATCCATGTTGAGACATCTTCTATATCCTTGTAGATGGCGTTAAATATTTTGATCTTCTTACTATATCTAGGATAGTTATGTATACTCTCAATGGAGATGGTTAAAAAACGTTACAAGTTTGTAATGTTGCTGATCGATCTAGACTATAGAGAGCTTATTATTGTTATCTGGCAAAAGTCAATGAAGAATGAATGAATATATGTACATTTATTTCTCGATTATCACATTAGTTCGGTTTGGTGTCGCCATCTGCTGCAATAAAGTTATCTAGGGTCCCTCGTAACTTTTTTAAAGTTCAAGAAATCAGTCATTGTCGTACATTGTTTGATTTCTTAGTGGGAGATCTACTCGTAGATAGATATTGTGATATTTAGATCTTTTCACCATGCTGTAGGATCAGTCCGTAACGTTGCAAGCTTCCTTATTCTACTGATGAGCTCCAGGGTGTGAAACCGCTGTCCAAAACTATTAGCTTGTAACGTTACTGATCCACTGATCGATCAAGTTTAGAGAGACCTTATCATTATTATCAGGCAAAAGTCAATAAGGAATGAATAAATATATATTTATTCATTTCTTGATTGTTGCATCAAATTGTCGTCATCAAAGTTGTTGCAAAGTTCGGGTAATCTACCCGTCGATGACGTATATTGCATCTCGTAGATGGCGTTAGATATTCTGGTCTTTTTACCATACTGTAGTGTGGTTATATATACCCTCAACAAGTTCAGTCACGTTGCAAGCTGCCTCGTTATACTGATGAGCTTCAGGAGAGCGGAAATTATGTTTAGAATCATTAGCTTGTCATGTTACGGATCGATCTAGACTAGAGATGCCTTACCATTGTTATCTGGCCAAATCTCCCAATGGTTGGTTAAAGTCAGTTGACTATATAATAATCATAATTTATCAAGTTTTCATTTCATATGTAAATTATTACATTTTGAAGCAATTTCTTAGAAATTGTAGCGTTTGTTTTGAACCTGATATCTATCAATTTCTTCAATTGCTGTTCGATCGCAAAATTCTTTTTCTTATAGAGAATACAACATTATATTTGTAGTTTTGGTAATTGCTTGAGCTTCTAATTCTGAGGAACTGAATAGATTCGTATAGAAACTCCTTAAACTAATCAAAATATGTTTCTTGTAGCTAATCACAGAATGGACAAGTTCAAATGTTGTAGAGTGGATGGCTGCATTGAATCTATATACATACTCCGACGTATTCCGGTGCAAGGACATAGGAGGAGCAGATCTTGTGGATTTGGACAAAGAAAAATTGATGGTTATACATTCAACATCAATTCCGAAACATTGCATTTGACATTCATTTTTGAATATTGTTGTCAAGCCATCGTAGGCGCCCATATTGCTGGAGTTATTCGGTGGGGAGTTATGGTGACACAGGGGATACAAAAAAGTCCCGAGTCGATTGTATACGGTTATGGGTGAAATATTAATTACACGTTCCCAATAGAATAGCAAGCTCAATGAAGATCTACTGATCTATTTAGAAACCCTCCTCGTTAAACTGATGAGCTTCAGGAGAGCAGAAATTATGTTTAGAATTATTAGCTTATCATGTTACGGATCGATCCAGACTAGAGATACCTTATCATTGTTTTCTTGTCAAATCCGAAAAAAAATAAATGAATATGTATTGTTACATTGGTTCGGTTTGGTGTCGCCATTTGGTGGTCAAACAGTCTAACATTCCCCGTAACTTTTGTGAAGTTCGAGCATCTATTAGTCAATGTCGTAAGTTTTTTGATTTCTTAATGGTCATCTACTCGTAGATGGTATTGCTCTTTTTGAGATACTGTATGGTGGTTATGCATACCCTCAACAGGAATCGTTCAATAACGTTGTAAGTTTCTTCGCTCTACCTATTAGATCCAGGAGAGTGAAACAGTTGCCTAGAACTATTAGCTTGTGATGTTCATGATCGACTTAGACCAGGGAGACCTTAACATCAATTTATTTTTGGCAAGTTGTTCTGAATTCTCTTTTTTCAGAATTAGAAATATCCAAAAATTCATTCAACGTCAAATTGCATGCAGCTTGTTTTAATAAAATTACAGCTTTGCAACAAGTGTATCCTGTATTCGTATTCATAACGAGACTAACAATTATTTCAAGATATTGTCGCTTTATTAGGATATGGAAGAAGATATTGAAAAAGCGTATTATGTTGAATGCGCCAGCTACTTTTACAAATATAATAAATATGAAATTGATTCCTAACTGGCTGTAGTTCCAGAACTCTTCCTAGTGATTCATTGCAATTGAAAAAGGCAATTATAACTAATTTAATTTAGAATGGAGCAAGGACTGTCTGAATTTAATAATAATTTATAGAATATGTTTCATACAAAAACAATACAATTGACATCCAGGAGGATTGAAATACTTCGGAATCGGAAAGAAAATCAAAAATAATGATTCCCCTTGCTAACCCTAGGCATAGATATTTTCCCATATCTCCCAAAATAAGCCGGACTATATGGTGAATGCGGCATTTGATATGATGAAAATGAATGTTGACAATTTCCGTAACTTAATCTCATGAATGAGCCTGTAATTTTTACAACTTGTCCTAAAATTTCTATTAAACTGTAAAAGATAACTAACAGAACTGTTACGGTTTGTAGTTCTGGATGAAACTTTATGAAATGTGGATCGTATATTCCCCCGCAAATATTGAAGTTGCTGTTACATAGGAAAAAAAAAATATTCACATAGATGGAAACATTCAACCACTCAAGTTACGTATGAATCAATAATAATACTTTCTAACTCGCAATATTCTGAAGGAATAATCACAATGGAATAACTGATAACAACAAAATTGAAACTGAGGAAGTGCATTCGAAAATTTATAGAATTTAAACTTACCAAATGTGTTAACAGTGACGTTCACTCTTAAACTTTCAGTGTTGACATAATTAGCTGCACAGGTATAAACTCCTTCAGCGACTTGTGAAAGCTTAGGAAAAATAAGAACAGAACCATCTTCGTCAGGTAATTTCTGTAAAATAAAGAGATTGCTATTAATTCAATCGAATATGATCATGCTAATTTAGAAAAGCATCGAAAAAATAAAGCCAAAAGAATAACTGTAAATAGTTACTGCACACTCTCAGTAATCAGTTTATCCAACTCGCAGACAGGATTTTTCAATCTTTTTGATAGATGTTTTACTACACTTCGTAGGTGGAAGTGACTCAATAAATTTGCACTCAGACTGTGGACAGGTATCAACCGATCAGACTGTGGGCAAACCTATTGAAGTACTTTCAAATTTAAAAGATAATTGCATTGTTCGGGTACGAAATTCATTTCTACTCGAAGTGAATGCAATCTACAGGATGCAACATTCTTACGTATGGGAAATATCCTTCGGTTGGCAAATAATTAAACCGCCGTGCCAAGTTTTGAGGAATTGAAATTTTTTGCGAATCGAGACAAGAAATATATGAGGAATTGAAGGATTACTGCTAGAATTGAGGTTCGATCAATGAAAAAGGTAAATTTATAAGATGAGAGCCCAAAATTCGAGCAACGAAACTGCAGTTTCATTGGATATATTCTTCATACAGATAACTTGAGCTCGATGTGAAGCAGTGTGAATGGTTGGAAGTTGTTCAAACATCTAACCAGCGAAAATGTCACCGATGATATCTATCAATAGCACCAAAAATATATACACACGTGGAATTGCCGAATTTCAGGAAAAAAATTGTGAACTGAAAAGAAACTTTTAAAGGTAAAGTAGATAAAAACAGATACCACTTAGCTAAACTATCTAAAATTTTTTAATTATATTGTTACTGTCATATTATGTTTTTGTTTAATACATTTTACTTATTATTGCTAAGATTTATGAAATAAATAATTTATTTGTACATAACTGTTCTAGCATTATATCATGAAATTCTCTTCAATATCAGAATCAATATACTGGCTATTGCGATGTTTAGAGACTCATATATATTCTACTATTCATAATATGCAATTTTATTATTGTTTTCATAAAATATTTGAAATGAACATTATTAATACAAAAAATGATACTCTTTCAAATAAGATGCAAAAGCTTTTCTTCCCGCCATTCCACAATTTTCAGCAGGATTTAAATTAAGTTGTTATAAAATTCAACTAAATTACTAATCTCACTTCTATTGTTTATAACTGATGGTTCTTTTTTAATATATATCATCTCAAGAATTTCTCTTTTTTTATTATTGCATTCAGTTGTTAAAATTTTTCCATCTTTGAAATTGAAATTATGATTTAGTTCATGAGAGTGTTTTGCTAAGGCAGCATTATTTTCCAGTCTAGTTCTTTATAACACAAAAACTGTGACATTTACAGTCACAGTTTGTGTTTTCGTAAGGGTTATTTTGTTTGCCCAATATAACATTTTTCACAATCTAAACAATTTATTTTATAAGCTGTGTGTGATTTTTTCTTTCGCAATTCTGGGTCTGAATGTTGTAAATAATTGATTAGTTTTATGTATAGGTGAATTTCATAATAACTTAATTTAAATCCTGCTAAAAATTGTGGAATGGCTTAAAGAAAAAAATTTGCATGTTATCTGGAAGAATATAAGTTTTCGCATTAATAATGTTTATTTCAAATATTTAATAATTACAATAATAAAATTGCATATTATGAATAATAGAATACATATACGCCCGTCTCTGGAGGAAAGGAGTATGGTACAAGTTTTTACAATTTTTTTCAAACTTTATCTGATATCTCCAAACTTCTCAATAGCCAGTATATTGATCCTGATATTAAAGAGAATGTCATTATATATGCTAGAACAATTATGGAGCAATGATTTAATTATCAATTACAAAATGTACAAATAAATTATTAATGCATATATATTTCAAACACCATAGCAATAGTAAGTAAAATGGAATTAAACAGAGACAATCTGACAGTAACAATGTTATTAAAAATAGACAGTTTAGCTGAATGGTATCTGCTTTTATCTATTTTACTCAGAGAAGAGTTCAACTTAAGAAATTTATTCTGATGATGACATGTAATGTCGGAACGTAAATAAATAGAAGAAGAAAAAGCCGATACGACTTGTTTTATTAAAGAAGGAGGGAAAAATTTATGTCTATATTGACCGATAACCCAGGAAAAATAAAATTTAAAAATATATATACATGGTGTCCCAGGTTGTAGTAGTAGATGAAATTTATTCTGATGATGACATGTAATGTCGGAACGCAAATAAATAGAAGAAGAAAAAGCCGATACGAATTGTTTCATTAAAGAAGGAGGGAAACATTCATTTCTATATCGACCGATAACCCAGGAAAAATAAAATTTAAAAATATATATACGTGGTGTCCCAGGTTTTAGTAGTAGAACTTCAACAGTGGATAGAAAATTTGATTTTGAAAAAAGTTCCTATCAACATATATGCACAGACGCTTGATTTTTGAGATTTAGGATTTTATAAAAAAATCCCTAATTTTGTTTGTATCTTCGAAGATATTTGAGATGATAATGAAATTTGGTACCGTGGATGCGTGGAATTCGGTCTTCGCTGCGTTCAAACTTGAAGATCATTCCAGCCTGTAAGAACTCGGTGCAGTTCTTGATAGACCGGATGCAGAAGGCAGTCATTCTGTGTTCAATAAGACTACTTAGGGCACAAGATTTGAGAACCTGAAGCTACTTACCGACCGGGGGAGGAGTAGCTTCGGAAAACTGATCAGGTTATTCTACTGCGAAGTCGTCGGAGCCCGCAGCAGCCTGAACCAGGTGTAAATGTAAAAAAAAGTATACATATATACATGGTATATATGTATACTGGGTGTCCCATTTTAATCCGCCAGTAGCGATAATTCTGAAGCAGTGCATTGAAGCAAAAAGTGTTCCGAATAAAAAGTTACCGGTTATGAGGAGGACATCTGATGCCGTCGACTCTGCCCCCAGCCCCCCCGGGGGCGGCGGGAACAGGGGGCAACTTTCAAATCTTAAATGGAAACCCCTATTTTGTATTGCAGATTCGGATAGTGTTAAAGAGTAGGTCAATTTTATTCGGGGTGTTAAAATTTGGTAATAGATAGCGCTGCAAACGTCAAAATCTGTTTGTGTGTCTGTGTGGTTGTTCGTGTGTTGCATGGGCATGTGAGCATGCCCGCAACGTGTTTGGAGAAATTTTTCATGACAGGCATTAGTTATTCGCTCCATCATGTTCTCGCGCGTGGTTGGAGGATCGCGGAAGACGACGTCTTTCAGGTAACCCCAAAGGAAAAATTTTGCTATTCAATTGATATAAAAACACATTTTCACGTTTGCAGCGCCATCTATCATCAATTGTGGAAAACAACCCGGATAAAATTGACCTACTTTTTAACGCTCTATCCGAATCTGAAATACAAAATAGGGGTTTCCATTTAAGATTTGACAGTTGCCCCCTGTTCTTTCCGCCCCCGGGGGGCTGGGGGCAAAGTCGACGGCATCAGATGTCCCCCTCATACCGTTTATTTTTTATCCGGAACACTTTTTGCTTCAATGCACTGCTTCAGAATTGTCGCTACTGGCGGATTAAAATGGGACACCCAGTATATATATATATATATATATATATATATATATATATATATATATATATATATATATATATATATATATATATATATATCTGTATGCTCTCTTGGTATATTGGTTCGTATATATACTGAAAATAAAATGAAATAAAAATTCTTTTTGACGTTTCGACAATGTTTATTGTCTTTATCAAAATTATGAATGTGTTTCCATGTAATTTAGAAAAGATAGATGATTTCGATTAATAAAATGCCGACTTGTGTTTTAAGATCCAATTAAAACTGCACTATACATACATCATAAGAATCATGGCTTTTTATAAGAAAATTGAAGAAGATTATGGATTCTACACCGTCCATTTATTGAAAACATTCTCAAAGATGATGAATACCTTCGCCAATCATAAAAAATAAGAAAATATAATTATTACGACTAAAAAGTTCAAGAATAATACCAAAATTTTCAAAAATCAATGATAATCACATCATTTTCAATGGTGAGTACTTAGATAATACCTATCTTCAATGTAATAATCCGACGGGCCTTTGAATAATATTGATTTAAATTCAAATTGAAAATTTTATAAATTATTATATCTTGAACACGATATACCAGACAGACCTAGCGACGGTAACCTGAGTCCACTTTCCTGTATCATTGGCCGGTCAGCCATGAACCATGTTTTACAAACGTAAGCACGGCGCGAGGTCAATGGTACATTTTTCCCTGAGTCAGGAAAAGTTTACGTGGAGTTGAACAGAGCAATTCTTTCGCCTAGTTAGATTCCTATTGGCTGTTGTTATATTTCATGGGCGTGTTCTGATCCCGGAATTCGAAATTGAACATATTTTCTAAGATTGGTCCCCCCCGCTTCAATGATTTCATAAAAACTAATTACTTTGAGGAAAAAAAGCAGTTCTCAACCACCTTCTCAGTTAGTTCTCCACCAGGTAGTTGTCGGTAAGGCCAGCTTGCTTTATGTCCACAGGGATGCTCATTGTTGCATTAAATCAAATCAATTAATATAATGTTTGTCCAGAATATACAAATCAAGTTCAAGAAATTTATAGATATTAAATTAACAATGCAACAAAGGTTATACATTCCGGGGGGGGGGGGGGGGGTTAAAGCAGTGCTGGACTTGTTCGCGACCAACAGGGTAAGTGCATTTTGATTGCCAAAGAATAACTGTTATATGGACTTCAACCTCGGAATCGGTAATATAATATAATGTGGTTATTTACCATTCAGATCATGTTCCGCCCGCCACTGTTTTATTTGTTAATATAATTTTTCCTGTCATTCAGGCTATTTTGAGTGTCTATACAAATTCCGCTTATCGGGGATTACTTAGGGGAAATGGTTGTAGAGCATCATGTCGTTAGGTTTACCCCAGCTTACCAGAAAGGGAGGAATTCTTTAATTTTTTTAACATTATTTATCAATCATCGGCGTGATCGAACGCGAAACCGATCACTGTTCGGGGTTGTGCTAATTAGCCTTCATTTATTTCAACTCTCTAAAGAGAACATGGACAAGAACTCGCTCACTGGCGAAGGGGGTAGATCGAGCGACATTGATAATTTCTCCGGTTCCCACTTGGGGTCAACCTGAACTTGACATCCTTTTTTAAATCTATGCTATCATTCCTATAACCCAATTTTGGATTAATTTTATAAACGTTCGTTGTCGGTTAATGTATAATTTTTTTTTTGTTAATATTTTTTTATTCAATATACATTTATTATTTAATTTGATTTACGAGTTTAACTGGAAATCTCTAATCACCTCTCAGCGAATACGACCTTTCAGAATTTACGCTTGAATAGATATAAAGATACAAGTATGGGTAATTGTACGAGCTGGTCCCTTGGAAGGGATCGCGGCTTCATAGTCAAAAACAGCTTCTAGGTGGGCTGAAATATACGCCTAGTGGTGGCAGCCTTACAAGAACCTTAAGGGTACACGGATCAACTGAGATCTTCGATACCCGAGCAGGTTCCAACAAACAAATCTTAATTCACATAACACGTCGATGAGGTATTAACGCTACCTGAAATATTACCCAGCCGACTGTTACAAGTTCAAGTGTTACAAGCAGTGAGATAGAATTTCGAACCTATTCACTCAATGACGAAGCCGTGAATTTCAACCAAAGCTATTCTCATTATGTCTCGAAATAAACTGATTGTGAGGTTTACTTTGAGATTTCGGTGACGGGATAGTACTCCGAAAGACAATTGTGAATGATACAATATGCTTTGGTATTGGGAAGAAATCCTTCATCTGCCTCGAATTCTAACCTATGGCGATAGTCGATGATTTCACGGGTTCTTCCTGTTTCAAACAATCGATTACGAAGAAGAGCACGCGTTTTTTGGAACCAGCATAACTTGATATGGTATTCTTTTGTTGTGGAATCCCTTGGAAAATTCTAAGTTCGTTCGGCCAATATTCTCCCTCAAAAGATAAACGAATACTCGATATGTTCACATGATCGAATATTGTAGGATTAGCTTTCACGTTGTCACGTTTATCGGTACGGGAAAATACGATGACATATCGATGTTTTTCAAGTGACGCACTAGTTTTCACAGCCCATATTCATCCTTATGCATCGGCCCTTATAGCATGTAACACTAACGGAGCTCCCACTTCCGGAGAGCGAATATGATCGGTGAATTGCTCTTGATGGATAGCAACTGATTACATCGTTGGAAAAGAAGATGTATTTCACCTTCAATATCATACTATCAATCAAAAATTCAACTGTGGTATCATCGTTTGTACAAAAACACAGTCATTATGTATGGTTTTGATAGATATATATTTCGAAACTGTGGGAGAGTATCATGTGAATCCCCGCAGAGCGCTAACTATTCCAGGGTCTAGAAGAGTTTCGATATATCTGCCATCTTGTAAACGTAACCAATTTAGATGGGACTCTATGCAGTACTGGTAATTACACACCTTACAATACAATGACCGACCTCAATCACCATAAAGATGGGAAGATATATTTGTGCACCGTACGAAACGTAGATAACCAACAAAACTGGTTTCTGAATATTATCCTAACTGAATTATTTGATACTAGCCTAGACTTGTGAAGAATTTACCCATTATCAACCTTTTGAAATGAAATACCCATTTATTTTTGACAAATCTTTTTACCATTGAGGTCAATTTATTAGTTGGTATCCACGTTTAATTACAAAAATCAACACAAAGATGATAATTTATATTTGTGCACCTTGCGAAACGGAAGTAGATAACCAACAAAATTGGTTTCTGACTATTATACTACCTGAACCATTTGCTACTAGCCTAGCCTTGTAACGAATTTGCCTATTAGCAACCGTTTTGAGACTAAATACTCATTTATTTTTGACAAACCTGTTGGTGTACGCCGAGGCCGCTTTTGCCGGACATGCCGACAGCAGGTGGAGAAGCGTCTCAGGCGCCTTTCGACTGGGCCTGAAGCTGACATCAGGGAGCACACACATCACGTTGCGGCAAAAGACCAAGGTGTTAGTTACTCCATCTTGGCAAACTGCGGTAAATCCCTCAGTCTCGGAAGTAAGCCCGGCTGGCCTTAGGTAGCCGAAGGTCAGCCTGATTGACAAGCCGAACGTTTCGATAGAAAACACCGTGTATCGGCTTGTGAACATGCCGCCTGAGTATATATATATATATATAGACCAAGAGTGATACTGCCTCACATGCCTGGAGATATTGAGTTCATTGTTGGAAACGAGAAATGCCAGATCTACTGGTATTACCCGGTTCCCACCGTCAGGACCATTCAAGCAAATAGGCCTGGCGTTGTCCTCCTCGATAAACAGAGCAAGACTATGTATTTCATCGAGTTGTCTGCTCCGGTTTAGAAGAACATAGAACATAGGAGGGGAGGAGTAGCTTCGGAAAACTGATATTCTGGCGCGACGACCAGCTCCTAGTCCTACGATCATGCTAATATATTCTCACTCGTCGTTTAACCTCTATTTTGAGAACAAACCTAATTCTTGAATCTTCGGGTAGTGTTTGGATATTTGAGTTAAGTTGGATTGATATTGAACTGAATTGTTATACTCTTCACAAACGAAGTCGGAAGAGTATATTGAATTAACTCAAGTTATTTCTACAATCTTCAGGGAAAGTCTGTTTGGTGAGTAACCCTATTATAATAAGCATCCTTTTATAACGGGTTGAAATTTTCATAAAATCATAGCTCTCAAATATACATTGAATCGATTCAAAACTTTCACTTCGCATTTTTCTAGATTTGAAACGGCTTTTTCTCAAATTTCAACAAAATCGTTTCAAACATACAATCATTGAAGTAAACTTAAACATAAGATCCATAGATGACATATTAGAATTAGCTACCTCGGTGGCTTGGAGGTTTCGATTCTTAATCTCACGCATTAGCTATACTAGGGTTTGATTCCGAGAAGCGGGAATGGTTTTGTTAAATTTTTTCAAAACATAACTCCTCAAGTATACATTGAATCTATTCAAAACTATTATAGTAGATTTATGTTGATTTGAATCTGCTTTTCCCCAAATTTCAACAAAATCGTTTCACATATACAATCATTAAAGTAAAATTAAACATAAGATCCATCAATAACATATTAGAACTAGCTGCCTCATTGGCTTAGAGGTTTCGATTCTTACTCTCGCGCATAAGCTCTCGTGTTTGAGTCCCAGAAGCTATAATTGTTTTTCACAATTTCTTCAAAACATAATTCGTAAAGTATACATTGAACCCGTTCAAAACTTTCATAGTACATTTATGTTGATTTTTGAATCTGCCTTTCCCCAAATTTAAAAAAAATCGTTCCAGAAATACAATTATTGAATTAAAATTAAACATAGGATCCATCAATAACATATTAGAATTAGCTACCTTAGTAGCTTAGAGGTTTCGATTCTTAATCTCACGTATTACCACTCGGGTTTGATCCCCAGAAGAGGTAATTGTTTTTTACAATTCCCTCAAAACATAATTCCTGAAGTATACATTGAATCGATTCAAAACTTTTACAGTAAATTTATGTTGATTTGAATCTGCTTTTCCCAAATTTCAACAAAACCGTTTTACAAATACAATATTATTGAAGTAAACTTAAACATGAGATCCATCAATAATATATTAATTAGAATTAGCTGCCTTAGTGGCATAGAGATTTCTATTATTACTCTCACGCATTAGCGTTGGGTTCCATTCCCAGAAGCGGTAATTGTTTCTTACGATTTCTTCAAAACATTAATTTGGATATTATTTCATTGTGTAAAGATCGAGAAATACATAATTCAGTTCATTATCTTTACACAAATGTAGAGAGGAGAGTAACCGCAAAAGATTCCAAGAAGCAGAACATCTTTAGCTTATTTCCCTGTATTTACACAACTAAATATGTTTAATAAATAATAAAAAAATAAATTTCTGGCTTCTGGTAATGGAACCTGAGTGCTACTGCGTGAGAGTAATAATTTAAACATCTAAGCCACTGCGGCAGCTGATTTCAATATATGTTGCTTGCACTAGAACTTTTTTTAACGATTTTAGATATAGCTTGAGTTATTAACTAATCTTATCTTGAGAGACTTCGTCTAAACTTAAATTATATGCAGAAAGCTTTTCTTTTAAGACGGTTTTTTCTTTAAGGTGTGATCACAATTATCCACATAGCTCTCGCTCCAGAGAATTGATAAAAGTAAGGCTGACCACGGCCTTACATTCAAGTTGAAGAGTATATATTCTAAACATAGAAAGCTTACTCTCAGAAGTAGCAACTTTTGGTCAACTTTCAGCTGCATGAGTGAATATTGGGGGAAATATTCTGAGCCCAAAAAGAATCATCATAGACACCCACATCAATAGATATTCTCAGAATAATGTTTCAAAACGAGAAAAATGTAGTTTATAAGCAATAACTGATTTATCACTGTTGCCTTACTGACCCATTATCACGATTTTTATATGGCCTACTTACTAACGTTCAGGTGGCCAGTCTCGGTCGTAACGACATGATTTATGTTGTAGTTGTACGTATTCCACATTATAGTATGATCTATATATTTGGAATGGCTTGTAGTCCCGAGCCGAATGCGAGGGCTACGGTTCGCAAGTGTGAAATATGCCATTCAAAACGTGTTAGTAACAAAATAAGAGAAATTTCACAAAAAAAGTTATTTTTATTCAGCAAAATTGTACTAATTCAGTTATTAAAATCAGAAACGGTTTAGCCTTTCTAGAGATGCAGTATACATTCTGACACTGCTTTCTATCAGAATGATATATGTTACAATCTATTCTTTAATCATAGAATAGATTCTTTCAAGAAGCATGTTGAACAAATATCTTTATCCATGACGACACATTCTGGGGTATGCGATTATAACAGTATAAGTAAACATGATGTTTATGAATATGTCTTAAAAGCCGATTAAAAATTATAAAATTATGATAATTTGTGTTAACGTTACCTACCTGATTAGGTGGTTTGCAAAATTGAGTTAAATTGAATAACAATGTCAATATAACATTATATTTTGATGAATCAATTTTTTCAGGTTGAGCATTATTTTTCAACGAAGAAATAGTGACATAAGTAAATAACAATCATATGCATTTTTTGAATGTAAAAAAGAAATTGATCTTAAATTCATACGTCTCCCATAAATACTATTGTCGGCGATAAGACAAATACTATTGTCGGCGATAAGACATTCATATG
Organism: Endomychus coccineus; assembly: GCA_958510875.1. Lineage (NCBI taxonomy): Eukaryota > Metazoa > Arthropoda > Insecta > Coleoptera > Endomychidae > Endomychus > Endomychus coccineus. Next base: position 119,885,194 of record OY294068.1, on the reverse strand, counting down.
AATATTTAAGGTGTCATGATAGATTTGCTAGTTAACAATGGATAAATTAAGTAGTTTTTTTTACCTATCTAATATAACAGAATTTAGGTTGGACACAAAATCAAATTTATTTTTATTCGGATGTAGTTAAAACTTAAAAGTACTTGTCTATGATACTGAACTGAAAACAACCTAGTGTGTAAAATGACGTTATGAACTATGATGGTTTTCGCTCGCTAAATGCAACGACAACGTTTTATTGAATTTGTTACGTTGTCAACATTTCGGATCTCGCTTTGTTTATTTCATATGCACGCGGCCCATGAGCGAACTCTATCGGACCACTTGCGAACAACTGGTGTATGAAATTGGGACTAAACTAGAATTTCGAGATCCAACAAAAGTTTTTAATTAGAACTTGTGGATTCTCTCAATATGCTTTAATTAGAAACAGCCAGACAATTCATAACGTCAGTTTATTTTATTATTGAGAGACAGTAAATTCACAAGTTAACAAAAGAAGGGAGAAGTTCAAGGTTGAATATTTGATAAGTGTTCCTATTGAGATGAGAACTCTATAATAGTTTACTCCAACACTTCCCCTAAAATGTTATAGTTTTACAACATCCCTATCAAGGATCGAAGACGAACAAATGTAACACGCGAAACAGGCTTCGTCAGGATGTCCGCTGCTTGCTCTACACCTGGAACATGCTGAATCTCCAAGCGCCGTCCTCGAACTTGCTCTCGGATGTAGTGATATTTCACGTCGATATGCTTTGACCGTTTGTGGAACTCCGGATTCTTCGTCAATTTAATGGCACTTGCGTTGTCCATAAGAAGAACCGGAGTGCCATCCAGTGTCGCTCTTCCGGTCTTTCGAGAAACTGAGATGCGTAGCTGACCGCAAATGCACTGTCAGGTCTCGTGGCGACTGCCAAATACATTAGGCAGCCCACTGTTTCGCGATATGGAGCGGTTGCCACTGGGTTTGCGTCTGACATCTTGAACCGTCGAAGTATATCCTCAGCATACCTCTTCTGGCCAATAGCAATCGAACCATCTTCGTGGCAATTTATGAGGATATTCAGGAAGTACCCAACTGGTTCAACAATGATCTTGAACTTGTTCTCCAGTTGATGGAGAAACGTCTCAGCATCTTGTTTTCGGGTTGCCGCCACCAGTCCGTCGTCAACGTAAAGTACTACCATCAACTTCTCGTTGCCATTCTGTCGGTAGAACAGGCACGGATCTGCCTTGCTCTCTGTCAGTCCGAAACTGACTAGCACGTCTTTGAAACACTCGTTCCAGCATCTCGGCGACTGTTTCAAGCCATAAAGACTTTTCAAGAGCTTGCAAACTTTGCCTGTCCTATCTTGAAATCCTTCTGGCTGCTCCATATATACCTCTTCACGTAGAATGCCGTTTAAAAATGCCGTCTTCACATCAAACTGCAACAAGTACAGATGAAGCTTGGCCGACACGCTCAGAAAAGACCGAATGGTGTCAAATCGAGCGACTGGACTATACGTCTCGTTGTAATCAACGCCTTGCTTCTGGCTGAAGCCACGGACGACCAATCGCGCCTTATAACGAGCAACGTTTCCATCAGCATCACGCTTGATTCGGTAAACCCAGCGATTTGTTATCGGTTTACGACCAGCTGGCAGCTCCACTAATTTCCACGTTCCGTTTTCATCCAGTGACGTCATCTCTTCGAGCATAGCCGTCTTCCAACGGTGTTTTCCGCAGATTGAGTTGCTTCAGCGAAACTTCTCGGTTCACCCATTTCAGCCAACAGCATCTCCGACTTCTTGAGAGTTTGTCTGTCTCGCAACTGTCTGCAGCTCGGTGGTGGACTGGTTTCTTCATCACCTCCTGCATTACTTGTTAAAGTGCTGTCAGCATCTTCAAACTCTTCACCATCAGCTTCGCTTACAGGACCTTCATCCATCGTCAATCGTGATCCGTCGTCAGCCGTAATCGGATGCAGTATCGTCGATCTTCCAATATTTTCAGGTTCAAATACTACATCTCTGCTGCGAATCACCCGATGTTCTGAATCGATCCTTACCCGAACACCATCAATGGAGTGTTGAGATAGTTCGCATATGTGTTAGACGTGTGTCTTATACGCGAGACGTGATTATTTCGAATTGTGTAAACTATAATTTATTAAGTTTATATTCCTATACATCCTTTTCGGATTGGCGTACTGAAACTGTAATTTTCGCTTGTTATTAGTAGTTTCAAATTATAATTGTGATTCAGTGAAAAATTTATCCCGCCTGATAAAGGAGGAGGCATCCTATACAGCCCTAATCATCATCATAATAATGATGTTATGGAATTTAACGCAAGCCTAACAGACAGTAGTCAGATAAGTAATGTAGTTGATAGTCAATTTATCGGTAATGGTCCTAACAAATCATCGAATAAAATCGATAATAATTCATCGAGTTCTGAAAAAAGGAATAAAAACATCCTTAAGTATGAAGTAACAGATGGTTCATTGTTTTTATAGAGAGCAATGATGAAAACATAGGTAATCTTCATCCAATTTCAATCGGTAGAATAATACATCAGAAACATTCACTAATCGCACAAAACGTAATTAATATCAGCAGATTAGGCCGTAAAAGAATCAAGATTGAACTGCGTTCAAGTTTAAGTGCTAATAATTTAATAGATTCACAAATCTTAAAGAATTATAATTATGATGTTTTTATTCCACAATACTTTTTGAGACGACAGGGTGTAATCAGGGGAGTTAACAAACAAATTCCGCTGGACGAACTTCATTAAGTCATTCAGCCAGTGATGGGAGAATATTTTAAAATTCTAGATATTAAAAGATTGAATAGGAAACTTATTAAGGAAGATAAATATGTTGAGTACGTCCCTACTACAAGTCTCCTTGTTCAATTCAGAGGAAATAAGTTACCCTCAAAAGTTTCAATCTATAATGTAGTAAGAGAAGTATCTCCCTTTGTTCAAAAAGTGACTCAATGTCGTAAATGCTTGAGATTTGGTCATGTTGCTCAACTTTGTCGTGGCACTGTAAGGTGTCCTAAGTGTGGGGATCCCCACATCCCAAGAGGAATGTACAGCAGAATCCATTATGTGTATCTTATGCAAAGGCAATCACAAAGCAAATGATCTTAAAAACTGTACAGAATATTTAGATCAAAAAAAATCAAAGAAACTATGGCTATTGAAAATATTTCTTATAAAGAATCTGTAAATTTTGTAAAAAATAGTTACGCTAGTATCACTGGAGGAACTTCAACTTTGGAAAATCCAAAACAATTTTCTACTCAACAGTATTCGCAAGCTACGAGTAATACTCAATCAGTTGAGAAAAGACGGAAGATATCTGGTCCTCCTAACAGGCTATGGGAATCCCATAAATCTATTATCTCTCAACCGGCCCACAAATCTGGGAATGGTGTCTGTTTGAATAATCCTCACGCTACTTCACCTTCAACTCAGTTTAAGAATAAATGTAATTCATATAATATTTTAGAGTCTCCTGACTCCTTCTCGAAGACTTACAAAAATTTTTGAAGACTGCAAATGTTCTAATAATAATAGTTTCGATATTAATTTCTTCGATGAATTTAAAAACAAACTTCTGAACACTTTATTTGTAAATGCATAATTCAATGGAATGCTAGGTCTCTTTATGTAAACAAGGGTAGCTTTGAAAAGTATTTGTCCTCGAACAATGTCGACGTAGCAGTCATCTCAGAAACATGGTTTAAACCATCTGTTTCCATAAAATTTTCAGGCTATAACCTGTTTAGACTTGACAGGGCTGATGGCAAAGCTGGAGTCGCGATACTAACAAAAAAAAATATGTTGTACAACGATATATCATCCACATTTGCAAATAACATAATGTGCAGAGCCATATCAATTTCCAGGCCCTCCGCCCTAACAAACAATTTGTTCATTTATTCGATTTATGTAAAACCGAACTCGTTTATTTCTCGAGCTAATTGGAATAGTCTATTTCTCTCTTTTAAACACCCCTGTATGGTCGGTGGGGATTTTAATCTTCATCATTTATCATGGGGCTGTTCATACAATAGCAATTCGTCTGAATATTTTCTTGATGATATCGAACAATTTGGTTTTACCTTGTTGAACGATGGTTCCTCTACTAAAATGCGCCTTCCACATGCAGCTCCCTCTGCTATAGACCTGACTTTATGTAGTTCCACCATACAAAATAAATTCAATTGGAGAGTTATTGAAGAGACATTGGGTTCAGATCATTTTTTGATATGTGTTGATTTTGATTCTCCATCTATTCACAATGGATATTCTTTAAATACGTGTCCTCCAAAATTCAACATAAAATTGGCAAATTGGAATAAATATATAGAATTCGCCACTTTAGCCACAGAAGCTGCAATCGCAGATAATATTGTCAGTTATGAGCAGCTATTAAATATTATACTGGACAGTGCATCACATTCAATTCCTTATTATTCATCAAATATAAATAAACGATTTCAAAATAAGTGGTGGAACACCGAATGTCAAGACGCCGTCTTCAATCGCAAAGCGGCCCTCAAAAGATATATTAAAAATTCAATTGGAAAATTTCCTGGAATATCAACGAAATTCAGCAATTGCAAAAAGAACAATTAAGAATGCTCTTGGAAAGATTTCGTAAACAAAATGAATAAATCCACACCAGTCAAAGACATATGGTCTAACATTAAAAAATTGAACGGTGCTCTTAATTCTTCTAATAGTCAACCGTCTATTCTAGGAGAGTGGTCAGAAGAATTCTTAGACAAACTAGGCCCTCCCTCCACATATGAAGCGAACAATCCTATTGTCAACGTTAATTCTATATTTTCTTCTGAAGAGGAACATTTTTTTCGAAACTTTTCAATGGAAGAATTAAATTTCTGTCTTAAAGCTAACTCAAATACTTCTCCAGGGTTAGACAAAATCTATTATAATATGATCTCTCGATTACCACCTATCACGTTAGAATATATGATATCGGTATTCAATACCATCTATAAAGACGGCGTTATTCCAGACTCTTGGAAAGACTTTGTGATTGTGCCAATTCTGAAACCTCAAAAGAAGCAAGCAAGGTTAATTCCTACAGACATATAGCTTTAAGCTCTTGTGTCCTTAAAACATTCGAACGTTTAATTAAAAACAGGTTGGAATGGTGGCTAGAATCCAAGAACAAAATTCCTCCTTCACAATTTGGTTTCCGTAAGTCTAAATCCACGTACGATGGTATACTATTGTTAGTAACCGACATCTATACAGCCTTCCAAGAGAAGACATTTTTATGTGCTGCTTTTTTAGACATCTCTTTGGCTTATGACTCAGTCAATCTCAATATCCTTCAAAATATATTAGTGGAAATAGGCTTTCCTGTTAAATTTGCACATTTTGTTAAAAATCTGTATTCCAATCGTAATATTATCTTGAAAATTCAGAACAAATTAGGTTCACAAAGACGTACGTCACAAGGTTTACCCCAAGGAAGTATATTGGCTGCTATTTTATATATTATATATATCAACAGTTTACATTCTCTCTGTATTAATAACAACATCAATACAAAATTCTCGGGAAATAGGTCACATTAACACATATATTTTTATTTTTACCCTCGTCTTTACGTACGTTTCGGTCTCACGACCATCATCAGAAGACTTATTAATACAATAACCTGATTACTTAGAAATACTGTAATAACACAAAGCGTCCTTATCGCACAAATTTCGTTTAAATGCCAACGTCGCGAAACGAACGGAAACATGAAAACAGAACTATAACACAGCAATGTTGCAGCGTAAAAATTAAAAATCCACTATTAAGTAGAATCATCAATAAATACGAACACATTTCATAAATGTCTGCGAGAGACTAACAGACAAAGAGTTCTATCCTCTTTGCTAACAGACGAGACCATCTCAAGTGTTCATTTAAGCGCCAGATGTCATAATTTATTAGGTGATAAAAGAAGGTCTTTGGCCTCTGAGAAATACTTTAGACAATTCTACCTAAAGTAAACTTTTACATTATAAGGACGTAAGTAGGAATTTGCAAGAATATTAATTAATTAAATTAGTATAAATATGACTTAGTGTTTGAACGTCAATCCTATGATTAACAGACTTGGAGTCACGTTTTATATGAATCATCTCCAGAATAGATCTTTTATAATAATTGGTTTCCTTAGTTAAAATATTAACATTCTTGTAATCAAATTGATGGTTATAATCAAAGCAATGTTTAGCAAGCGCGGTGGAATTTTCTAAGTTTTTGTTTCTTGTGCTATACTTATGGCCATACATTCTTTTTTGTAAATATTGTTTAGAGATACCAGTATAGGTCCCAACACAATCTAAACAATTTAATTTGTATACTGTGTGGGTTTGTTTATCTTTAGGAATTACAGGTTTTAGATTTGAGAAATATTTCCCAACACAGTTAGTAGGTTTATGCGCTACGTTTATATCATACTTTTTCAAACATTTCTTAATTTTCTCTGAGGTCTCCGGAATGTATGGTAAAGTTATATAATTGTCTGAATTACCTTTTACGTTATTTTTATATGACGATCCATTATAAATTTTGTTTATTCTCTCTTTAATAATAGGATTGAAAAAAGTTTTTGGGTAGCCATTCAATTCCAGTGTATTACGAACAATTTTTAAATTTTTGGGACGGTCCTCTGGGTGGGACAATTTAACCGCGCGGTCTGTAAGACTGTTTATGACGCTTTTTTTATAACAAGTTGGTGCAACGGAATTGAAGTGAAGATAGCGTTGAGACCAAACTTCTTTAGTAAACCACGAAGTTTTTATTTCTCCATCTGCATCATGCCTAATGTTCATATCTAAGAAATTTATGTTTTTGTTAACTTCTATTTCACAGGTAAATTGAAGTTTACAGTGGAAATTGTTAAATTCATTAATCACGTACTGAATTTTGTCATTGGGAACACACATAAGGCAATCATCTACATACCGTTTAAAAAATACGGGCCGAAAATCTAATGAACTTGTAACAGATTCCTCCAGGCATTCCATAACGAGGTTAGCAATGGTAGCAGAAATAGGAGATCCCATTGCTGTGCCGAATATTTGTCCAAAATATTGTTCACCGTACTGAAAATAAGTGCATTCTAAACAAAACTTCACAGCATTTATAAATTCCGATTGATCTAGAGGTGTGTGGTTTTTAATCTCTGCCCAACGTTTTTTGATGCTATTCAATGCCAAATCGACTGGTATATTTGTAAATAAAGAAACAACGTCTAAGGAAATTAGTTGATGGTTTACGGGTACGGATTGATTTTTTATAAATTCATTAAAATGCCATGAGTCTTTCACATAAAATTCATTATTTCCTATTATATTATTGATCGATTTTGATAAAAATTTTGATAAATTGTAAGTAGGCGCTCCTATATTACTAATAATGGGTCTTAGAGGTATATCAATTTTATGTAGTTTTGGAAGCCCATAGATATAAGGTGCTAGCCCATTATGGCAAATTAATTTATTTTTCAATTCAATAGGGATTATCTTATTTTTGTGCCAATTATTTATCAATTTATTCATGTTATTTTGTATTGATAAAGTAGGATCAGATAGTTAGTTGTTAGTCAAAATGTTAGTCAAAATGTTACAAATTTTGTTTCTAATTTCATTCTTTTCTTCTAAACTTTTATTCCTGATTCCACATTCTAAATTTGCAATTATATTGTCGATAGGCAGTTTTTTGTTATCAGGCAATGCAAATTTCGGACCTAAGCTTAACGTATGCTGCACCTCATCCGGAATTTTTGTTTCGGTTAGATTTTTCAACCATTGTTCATTGATATTTTGTTTTTCATAAGCTATGCCTTTCATTAAATTATTTATCTTTTTAGATTGTATGGCTTTTATTTTGTTGATTTTGAAAAAATTGCGAGATAAAGTTGCTATCAAAGTTTAAATAACAGGATTGTTTAATGCGTTTAATTTTGTTTTCAACCTCTGTTACATTCGCGCATGCTTCTTTAATGCATAAATTTAAACAGCTTTTATGAAACGAATTTAATAATTTTGTGTAAGCCTTCTTATTTTGCAACCTGCTAAACATATTCTCCTTTGATTTAGATATAATAAAATTTGGGAAAACTTGCAAACTCCTACATCTTACCAGAAATATTCTGCGATTCTTCTCTTTTGCTAATATCTTCATTAATTTTCCGTATTCCTTCAAATCTCCAGGATAGGTGGTTGTTCCTTCCATATTAAGGCTTATATCCCAGCCAAAATTATAATAAAGATTCTTGACCCACGTATGAATTAATACAAAATTCTCGGGAAATAGGTCACATTAACACATATATTTTTATTTTTACCCTCGTCTTTACGTACGTTTCGGTCTCACGACCATCATCAGAAGACTTATTAATACAATAACCTGATTACTTAGAAATACTGTAATAACACAAAGCGTCCTTATCGCACAAATTTCGTTTAAATGCCAACGTCGCGAAACGAACGGAAACATGAAAACGGAACTTAACATCTTGACAAACAAGAAGAACAAACAGAAAGCAGAAGTAGGTACTGCAAAGAATCGTCTTAACTATCATACAAAAATAACAAAAGAGTTCTTAAATGCTAACCCTGAAATTTTAGTTTTGAACGCGGATAAATGTAATAAAACCGTCATAATGCATAGAAATGACTATGAAAAGAAAATAGAAAACCTTTTAAATGATGAAACGACTTATAAAAAATTAAAATCTGATCCTACTTTATCAATACAAAATAACATGAATAAATTGATAAATAATTGGCACAAAAATAAGATAATCCCTATTGAATTGAAAAATAAATTAATTTGCCATAATGGGCTAGCACCTTATATCTATGGGCTTCCAAAACTACATAAAATTGATATACCTCTAAGACCCATTATTAGTAATATAGGAGCGCCTACTTACAATTTATCAAAATTTTTATCAAAATCGATCAATAATATAATAGGAAATAATGAATTTTATGTGAAAGACTCATGGCATTTTAATGAATTTATAAAAAATCAATCCGTACCCGTAAACCATCAACTAATTTCCTCAGACGTTGTTTCTTTATTTACAAATATACCAGTCGATTTGGCATTGAATAGCATCAAAAAACGTTGGGCAGAGATTAAAAACCACACACCTCTAGATCAATCGGAATTTATAAATGCTGTGAAGTTTTGTTTAGAATGCACTTATTTTCAGTACGGTGAACAATATTTTGGACAAATATTCGGCACAGCAATGGGATCTCCTATTTCTGCTACCATTGCTAACCTCGTTATGGAATACCTGGAGGAATCTGTTATAAGTTCATTGGATTTTCGGCCCGTAATTTTTTAAACGGTATGTAGATGATTGCCTTATGTGTGTTCCCAATGACAAAATTCAGTACGTGATTAATAAATTTAACAATTTCCACTGTAAACTTCAATTTACCTGTGAAATAGAAGTTAACAAAAACATAAATTTCTTAGATATGAACATTAGGCATGATGCAGATGGAGAAATAAAAACTTCGTGGTTTACTAAAGAAGTTTGGTCTCAACGCTATCTTCACTTCAATTCCGTTGCACCAACTTGTTATAAAAAAAGCGTCATAAACAGTCTTACAGACCGCGCGGTTAAATTGTCCCACCCAGAGGACCGTCCCAAAAATTTAAAAATTGTTCGTAATACACTGGAATTGAATGGCTACCCAAAAACTTTTTTCAATCCTATTATTAAAGAGAGAATAAACAAAATTTATAATGGATCGTCATATAAAAATAACGTAAAAGGTAATTCAGACAATTATATAACTTTACCATACATTCCGGAGACCTCAGAGAAAATTAAGAAATGTTTGAAAAAGTATGATATAAACGTAGCGCATAAACCTACTAACTGTGTTGGGAAATATTTCTCAAATCTAAAACCTGTAATTCCTAAAGATAAACAAACCCACACAGTATACAAATTAAATTGTTTAGATTGTGATGGGACCTATACTGGTATCTCTAAACAATATTTACAAAAAAGAATGTATGGCCATAAGTATAGCACAAGAAACAAAAACTTAGAAAATTCCACCGCGCTTGCTAAACATTGCTTTGATTATAACCATCAATTTGATTACAAGAATGTTAATATTTTAACTAAGGAAACCAATTATTATAAAAGATCTATTCTGGAGATGATTCATATAAAACGTGACTCCAAGTCTGTTAATCATAGGATTGACGTTCAAACACTAAGTCATATTTATACTAATTTAATTAATTAATATTCTTGCAAATTCCTACTTACGTCCTTATAATGTAAAAGTTTACTTTAGGTAGAATTGTCTAAAGTATTTCTCAGAGGCCAGAGACCTTCTTTTATCACCTAATAAGTTATGACATCTGGCGCTTAAATGAACACTTGAGATGGTCTCGTCTGTTAGCAAAGAGGATAGAACTCTTTGTCTGTTAGTCTCTCGCAGACATTTATGAAATGTGTTCGTATTTATTGATGATTCTACTTAATAGTGGATTTTTAATTTTTACGCTGCAACATTGCTGTGTTATAGTTCCGTTTTCATGTTTTCGTTCGTTTCGCGACGTTGGCATTTAAACGAAATTTGTGCGATAAGGACGCTTTGTGTTATTACAGTATTTCTAAGTAATCAGGTTATTGTATTAATAAGTCTTCTGATGATGGTCGTGAGACCGAAACGTACGTAAAGACGAGGGTAAAAATAAAAATATATGTGTTAATGTGACCTATTTCCCGAGAATTTTGTATTAATTCATACGTGGGTCAAGAATCTTTATTATAATTTTGGCTGGGATATGAGCCTTAATATGGAAGGAACAACCACCTATCCTGGAGATTTGAAGGAATACGGAAAATTAATGAAGATATTAGCAAAAGAGAAGAATCGCAGAATATTTCTGGTAAGATGTAGGAGTTTGCAAGTTTTCCCAAATTTTATTATATCTAAATCAAAGGAGAATATGTTTAGCAGGTTGCAAAATAAGAAGGCTTACACAAAATTATTAAATTCGTTTCATAAAAGCTGTTTAAATTTATGCATTAAAGAAGCATGCGCGAATGTAACAGAGGTTGAAAACAAAATTAAACGCATTAAACAATCCTGTTATTTAAACTTTGATAGCAACTTTATCTCGCAATTTTTTCAAAATCAACAAAATAATTTCGAAAAAAATTTCAACAAAATAGAAGCCATACAATCTAAAAAGATAAATAATTTAATGAAAGGCATAGCTTATGAAAAACAAAATATCAATGAACAATGGTTGAAAAATCTAACCGAAACAAAAATTCCGGATGAGGTGCAGCATACGTTAAGCTTAGGTCCGAAATTTGCATTGCCTGATAACAAAAAACTGCCTATCGACAATATAATTGCAAATTTAGAATGTGGAATCAGGAATAAAAGTTTAGAAGAAAAGAATGAAATAAGAAACAAAATTTGTAACATCTTGACAAACAAGAAGAACAAACAGAAAGCAGAAGTAGGTACTGCAAAGAATCGTCTTAACTATCATACAAAAATAACAAAAGAGTTCTTAAATGCTAACCCTGAAATTTTAGTTTTGAACGCGGATAAATGTAATAAAACCGTCATAATGCATAGAAATGACTATGAAAAGAAAATAGAAAACCTTTTAAATGATGAAACAACTTATAAAAAATTAAAATCTGATCCTACTTTATCAATACAAAATAACATGAATAAATTGATAAATAATTGGCACAAAAATAAGATAATCCCTATTGAATTGAAAAATAAATTAATTTGCCATAATGGGCTAGCACCTTATATCTATGGGCTTCCAAAACTACATAAAATTGATATACCTCTAAGACCCATTATTAGTAATATAGGAGCGCCTACTTACAATTTATCAAAATTTTTATCAAAATCGATCAATAATATAATAGGAACTAATGAATTTTATGTGAAAGACTCATGGCATTTTAATGAATTCATAAAAAATCAATCCGTACCCGTAAACCATCAACTAATTTCCTTAGACGTTGTTTCTTTATTTACAAATATACCAGTCGATTTGGCATTGAATAGCATCAAAAAACGTTGGGCAGAGATTAAAAACCACACACCTCTAGATCAATCGGAATTTATAAATGCTGTGAAGTTTTGTTTAGAATGCACTTATTTTCAGTACGGTGAACAATATTTTGGACAAATATTCGGCACAGCAATGGGATCTCCTATTTCTGCTACCATTGCTAACCTCGTTATGGAATGCCTGGAGGAATCTGTTATAAGTTCATTAGATTTTCGGCCCGTATTTTTTAAACGGTATGTAGATGATTGCCTTATGTGTGTTCCCAATGACAAAATTCAGTACGTGATTAATAAATTTAACAATTTCCACTGTAAACTTCAATTTACCTGTGAAATAGAAGTTAACAAAAACATAAATTTCTTAGATATGAACATTAGGCATGATGCAGATGGAGAAATAAAAACTTCGTGGTTTACTAAAGAAGTTTGGTCTCAACGCTATCTTCACTTCAATTCCGTTGCACCAACTTGTTATAAAAAAAGCGTCATAAACAGTCTTACAGACCGCGCGGTTAAATTGTCCCACCCAGAGGACCGTCCCAAAAATTTAAAAATTGTTCGTAATACACTGGAATTGAATGGCTACCCAAAAACTTTTTTCAATCCTATTATTAAAGAGAGAATAAACAAAATTTATAATGGATCGTCATATAAAAATAACGTAAAAGGTAATTCAGACAATTATATAACTTTACCATACATTCCGGAGACCTCAGAGAAAATTAAGAAATGTTTGAAAAAGTATGATATAAACGTAGCGCATAAACCTACTAACTGTGTTGGGAAATATTTCTCAAATCTAAAACCTGTAATTCCTAAAGATAAACAAACCCACACAGTATACAAATTAAATTGTTTAGATTGTGATGGGACCTATACTGGTATCTCTAAACAATATTTACAAAAAAGAATGTATGGCCATAAGTATAGCACAAGAAACAAAAACTTAGAAAATTCCACCGCGCTTGCTAAACATTGCTTTGATTATAACCATCAATTTGATTACAAGAATGTTAATATTTTAACTAAGGAAACCAATTATTATAAAAGATCTATTCTGGAGATGATTCATATAAAACGTGACTCCAAGTCTGTTAATCATAGGATTGACGTTCAAACACTAAGTCATATTTATACTAATTTAATTAATTAATATTCTTGCAAATTCCTACTTACGTCCTTATAATGTAAAAGTTTACTTTAGGTAGAATAATAAAGATTCTTGACCCACGTATGAATTAATACACAATTCTCGGGAAATAGGTCACATTAACACATATATTTTTATTTTTACCCTCGTCTTTACGTACGTTTCGGTCTCACGACCATCATCAGAAGACTTATTAATACAATAACCTGATTACTTAGAAATACTGTAATAACAGTAAGCGATAAGGACGCTTTGTGTTATTACAGTATTTCTAAGTAATCAGGTTATTGTATTAATAAGTCTTCTGATGATGGTCGTGAGACCGAAACGTACGTAAAGACGAGGGTAAAAATAAAAATATATGTGTTAATGTGACCTATTTCCCGAGAATTGTGTATTAATTTAGGTAGAATTGTCTAAAGTATTTCTCAGAGGCCAGAGACCTTCTTTTATCACCTAATAAATTATGACATCTGGCGCTTAAATGAACACTTGAGATGGTCTCGTCTGTTAGCAAAGAGGATAGAACTCTTTGTCTGTTAGTCTCTCGCAGACATTTATGAAATGTGTTCGTATTTATTGATGATTCTACTTAATAGTGGATTTTTAATTTTTACGCTGCAACATTGCTGTGTTATAGTTCCGTTTTCATGTTTCCGTTCGTTTCGCGACGTTGGCATTTAAACGAAATTTGTGCGATAAGGACGCTTTGTGTTATTACAGTATTTCTAAGTAATCAGGTTATTGTATTAATAAGTCTTCTGATGATGGTCGTGAGACCGAAACGTACGTAAAGACGAGGGTAAAAATAAAAATATATGTGTTAATGTGACCTATTTCCCGAGAATTTTGTATTAATTCATACGTGGGTCAAGAATCTTTATAATAACAACATCTGTATAATAAAATTTGCAGATGATATATGCATATATTTTATGAATGCTGATATTAATATCTGTTTAACAAATATTCAAGATTTCATTAACATAGTTAGTGCGGGCCTATTAAAACTGGGGTTATTGATTTCGCCTGAAAAATCAAACATATGTGTGTTTTCAAGAAGACGTAGTAATGTTCAGTTCAATATTTCTCTGAATAACATTATTATCCCACTTAAAAATGAAATAACTTTTCTTGGCATTCATTTGGATAGCAAATTACTCTGGAATGTACATATAAGCAGAATTTTAAGGAAATGTGAAAAAGGTTTGAACATATTAAAATTCGTTGCTTACACAAATTGGGAAGCAGATTCACGTATTTTATTGATGTTTTACAAGAATTTCATCAGGTCCTCATTGGACTATGGCTGTTTATTTTATAGTGCTGCAGCCAAATCCCAGTTATCAAAATTAAATGTTCTACAAAATAAATGCATGAGAATTTGCTTAGGTTATCTTAGAAGCACGCCTATAGATGTAATGTTGGACGAAGCCAATGAAAGTCCTCTTCAAATAAGAAGAAACTACTTAGCTCTCAAGTACATATCAAAAAAATATGCATCTCAAGCTAGTTTTTTAAATAAACTTCATAATTTCTATACGTCGTCCTTGACTCATGTATATTGGATAACTAAAAATTACCAGCTATACTAGAATTTTATGAAGAATGTTCATCGTTTAGAGAAATTTCGTTTACTAGCAACTATTCTGGTATGTTTGGCATTGACTTTGGTGCTTCTAGACAGATCCCTAACATAATAATCCCTAAGTATGACTCAATCTGCAACAGTACTATCAAAGCCCATTTTAATTCTATTATGTCAAATTATGTTACAAGCTACAAAATCTATACAGACGCTTCCAAATCCTTATCGGGTACCGGTCTAGCTATATATGATGTTCATAGGAATTTTAGTAACTCCTATAAAATAAATAATATGTTCTCTATT
The DNA here is from genome assembly GCA_958510875.1 of Endomychus coccineus. Taxonomy (NCBI): domain Eukaryota; kingdom Metazoa; phylum Arthropoda; class Insecta; order Coleoptera; family Endomychidae; genus Endomychus; species Endomychus coccineus. The sequence continues at coordinate 119,870,025 of OY294068.1, read as the reverse complement.
TACAATAGTGAATTATTAGCTATATATGAGGCTCTAATTTATTTCGAAGAAATTCATGTAAATTCTGATTTAATAATTCTATCAGACAGTTTGAGTAGCTTACTTTCAATAAAAAACTTGAGATTCAACTCTCATTCTTCCTACATTATCTATATGATCCTTCAAAAGGTAAACCAAATTAGGCAATACAATAAAAATGTTACCCTTCTATGGGTTAAGGCTCATTGTGGTATACGCTATAATGAGGTGGTTGACCAATTAGCCAAAGAAGCTACTACCTAGTAAATGTACAATCCTTTAAGATTCCTGTGAACGATATCTTTAGTCACATTAATCGTTTATGTACATCTAAATGGAGCATGTTATACCAAAACTCGAACACTGGCAGCAATTTTAAATCTTTTATCCCAAAAGTGATGACTCATTCTTGGTTTTCAAATATCCTAATTGAGAATTCCTTAACCAAAGCCTTCATCAAGACCATATGTCGAATTAGATCTGGACATGCAATCTGTCCTCAATATTTATACAAAATTAATATAAATGAAGATCAATTGTGCACTTGCGGCGCTATTGGTTCACTTACTCATGTAATCCTAGACTGCCCTAATAATGAAGCCCACAATAATATTTTTTTGAATAAAATTTATTTGTTCAATATAATTAAACCAATTAATTTGAATTCTATCGTCTTTTGTGGACATTCCAATGCACTATTGGAACTATTTGATGATATCCGAAATATAAACATAGTAGTATAATAGCTGTCTATTGTTATTATTTGAGGTTAGTTGTTATTATAATCCCATCATAAATCCTTCCGTGGCCCAGTATTGTTTGTGTATGAAGAGTAAATGCCACGATTGGTCCCTTGGCCAGTTGTGCCCTTGTCTTATTATATGTTATCTTAAACTTCACCTTGCATTTCTTCGTTGTCCGTAATTGGTTTATAGGTTGATAGGTTAAATTTGTTCGGTATTATGGTATTTTTATTTCTATCGAAAAATGGCTACATAAACAAGAGGCCAATATATTGAGATACACACACACGAACACCATCAATGCCATCCGAATACCCGACAAAGATGCCTTCTTTCCCTTTCGCGTCCCACTTCTTGCGCTTCACCTTGGGAATCAGAACATAGCACTTGGAGCCGAATATGTGGAATTTGTCCAAATGCGTTGTCTTCCCCGTAAACACCTCATAGGGTGTCTTCCCGTCTACACGACTCGAGCCAGTGCGATTCAGGACATGCACCGCAGTATTCACTGCTTCTGCCCACAATCCTTTCGACAGATTCTGCGCCAACATCATAGTCCGAGCCAGTTCCACTACAGTCCTGTTGGTCCGCTCAGCACATCCATTTTGCTCCGGAGTGTATGGATTGGTAATGACGAACTGCACCCCGTTCTTCTTCAGAAGCTCTCTGACTTCAGCGTTGTCGAACTCCTTGCCACCATCGCACTGGAACACCTGTGGTTGACGTCCGCAGTTGTTTTCGACGTTTTTTAGAACTTCTCTGATTTTCTCCACTGTCTCCGACTTGTGCTTAAGGAATTATACCATGCGAATTTTCGAAAAATCGCAGGTGAAACAGACAAAATACTCACTTCCACCTATTGACATGGTCTCCATAGGTCCACACAAATCGGCATGGATGACTTCCCCTGGCTGCGTTGCCCGTTGATGCCCCGACTTGAAGCTTTCTCGATGCTGCTTCCCCTTGACACACGTTTCGCAGAAATCTTCATCCAGTTCTACGTCGATTCCGCGTTGTTTCAGAAACTTCTGGACGTAGCGTTTGTTCTGATGGCCAAGACGTTCATGCCAACTCTGCAACGATTTCTTCGACATCAAATTCGCCTCAACGACACAGGATTGTTCTGATACTTTCATTCGGATCATCATCTTGAACAGCATCCCGCTGCGCACACTGCACGCCTTCATGACACCATCTGCGAAGAACTTGCACTCATTGTTCGTTGACTGAAGAGTCAGACCCTTGTCCAAAGCAGCTGTCACGGAGAAAAGGTTTCTTCGAGCTTCTGGAACGTAAAGAACATCCTTCATCTTACACGGGGACCAGCTTTCGTTCACGCAGGACTCGAACTTGAGTGTGCCCTTCCCTAGAGCGTCGATCGTCGAGTTGTTGTCCATCAGAATTTTCATTGGTGTTTCGAAGTATGTGAAGGATGAGAACCAGTCGCCTCTGTTGGTCTGGTGATTAGTCGCTACAGAAACCATGATCCAGGAGTCACCTTCAATTTCCATGTTTATGACTTCCGTCACAACGGCTTGCTCCACTGGACCATTTTTCTCATGTTTCCTCTGATGGTCAGTTGATCCTCCGTTCTTGTTCTGCTTGGAGTTCTGGCAGTTTCGTTTTATGTGACCCGGACCTCCACATCCGTAGCATCTGAACTTACCTTTAGACGCGTTGTTTCCAGGCTTGTCCGACTTCTTCGCCTTGTCTCGCATTCCAGTACTGCCACCTGAGATACTAGCCTTTGACGCCATCAATGCCACCAACTTCTCTTGCTGACCCTTTCGCAGATTTCGTCGCCTCTCATCTGAAGTCAGCACTTCCACCAAGTTGATCAGCGTTAGTTGATCATTAGCTCTTGCCCACCAGGATTGTCGAAGACTCTCGTAGCTCTCGGGCAGAGTATCCAAAAGCCTCACCATCAAGGATCCTTCATCCGGTTTTACGTTGAGTTGCTGAATCCGAAGAACCAAGCCTTCGAAACGTGCGATATGCGTTACCATGTCATCACCTAGAACTAGGCTGAAACCGAAAAACTCAGACTGGACCGTATGACTGGCATGTTTTGTTTGCTGTTTGAATACCGCATGCAACTTCAGCCACATATCTCGTGAAGTTTCACAGGCAACCAGTAGAGCCATTACTTTTGACTCCACTGATTTAACGATGACTTGACAAGCGACTCGATCGGCCTTATCCCACGTCCTGAGAGAGACCTCATGCGCTGCCAACTCGTCCCGCGTAGCGTTTCCTCCAGGTGCATTCGGTTTTGTAAGTTCTCCGGCACATACCTCATAGGCTTCATCCGTTGCTCGCAACAAATTCCTGACAGCGAACTTCCAAATTGTCCAGTTTACAGCGCCGCATAGGTTCTCGATCCCATGGAAATCCATTGCTTCCTCTGCGCAGTTGCCGGCCAAACCTGAACGCTTAACCACTGCTTCAGTGCAAAAATTCCACTCGAGAGACGCCTGCAGTTTTGTCTGCAATATCCAAATTGTTCAAAGCAAACCATGTTCTGCTACCATGTTGTGGATTCTCTCAATATTGTTTAATTAGAAACAGCCAGACAATTCATAACGTCAGTTTATTTTATTATTGACAGACAGTAAATTCACAAGTTAACAAAAGAAGGGAGAAGTTCAAGGTTGAATGTTTGATAAGTGTTCCTATTGAGATGAGAACTCTATAATAGTTTACTTCAACAGAACTCTACTACATCGGCTCAATTATATAAAATTGGATATACACGCAAAGAAAGACAAGATCCGAAATTAGATTTCCGCTTCCGGAAAAGATCTCACCGGGATCTTATTCAATTCCAAATGATCTCAGGGTTCCCTTTTTTAATACACCACTCTATATGGTCATGCAATAATGCCATTCGTATGGCGATTTATAATGGTTCCAATTGGATGCTACATCGAGTATGATCAGAATGTAATTATTTGATAAGTCTGACATGCTTAATGAATCGGAACTCAATAACATCCAACACCATAAGTTATACACTGACTGACGACTTGAGGGATACAATCCAAACTTTATCTCAGTTCACCCATGTTCAACTGCACATAAAAGACGTCAGTTTCTCTGGGACCATAACTTTCTGAAGTTATGGAATAAAATAAGCAGACACGTTGAAGTTTTTATTAAAGTGAAAAAAATATTTTAGAATACAATATATTATTTTTCTATGACATCTAAAGAGTCTATTAACGAATTACCTCAGCGATTACTACATAAATTGAAATATCAACTCAATATTTATTTTTGTCTCTCTAATAAACGTTTATCATTATTAGTTTTGTTTCGATAAATCACCTCTATCTATAATTATTTAGTCATACTATACATTTACATTTTTAACAAACATCATCAATACTAGTACATATAAAGAAGATAAGATCGCAAAGAAAATTGCAAAGTTTTTAGAATTTCTTCGAGTGACCCTGTGGTGGTGTGAGTTTTACTTTCTGTGATAAACACGAAGAACTCTTCAAAGTGAGCATTTGCGATTCAGCCGCATCTCCCTTTCTGTTCGTAGAATATAGGTTTGAGTTTATAATGTATGGTTGTATGATTCTTCGGTGATGGAATACAATATATGAATACTTCCAATTGACTATCGTTTATTTTATGCCTATTCATCGGTTGCCATTCGGTGCGGTTACACTCTCCACTACCACCATCCTTTAGAAAAATATAAATACGTTTGGGTAGAGCATACCGTTCAGAATTCTCGTTGTTAAATTTATATAGGTCTAGGCCGACACGATATTTTTAGAACCAGAACCTTAAATAAACACATCTGGTTTCAAAATTTGTCACGTCCTATCACCAGAATGCAGATACGAGTAATGCATCTAGTCGAAAAAGTTAGTTATACCTTGAAAATTATTGGATAAACATGTATCCTAATATAACGCAAATATCATGAATTAATAATAATTAATAAAAGTAAAAGTGAATATACAGTCCATCATTACAATTAATATTCACACCACATTTAACAATCATTAGGATCACAAAATATGATTTCAACACACCCACACCAGTAGACGCCTTTGCCTCAGAATATCTGGTCCCCATTTTCAGTCTGGCTGGCGATATGCATCCGGTGTGTACATAGAGGTTGTTGGTAAAGTGGGTTACGAGAGTGTAATTTGGAGATACAGTTTCTTTGTAAAGATGTGTCACGAGGTTATTATCGAAGAGGTTTCATGGCGTCTATCTCGTTATCTGTCAATGGTGGAGCTGTCGTGGCGTTTGTCATCTTGGAAGAGGTGTTATGACGTCTGTGACGTATTTGAGTCGCCCGTCACGTGTTCGAGTTACATGTCACGTGTTCGAACTGTCACTCGTTGAACTCTCATGGCGTATGCGACGTCTGTAAACTGCCATGGTTTCTACCCCGCGTTCAAGAGGTCTATTACCTGTTTGAAGTCGTCTGTCTCGTGTTCGATGAGTTGTCGATCAAAGTATAGCTTTATGGGTATTACATGAAAGGTAGGTATCGACGCTCGGATTATGAGTTTTATGATTTTCTGATATACGTACAGGAAACGTCAATTTTGTAACCGGCGATCGTAGTTCACATACTATGATCGACGGACAATAATGTCACTAACCGTTTCGATGACGTATTCTTAGAGTACATGATACCAATAACGCCGTCCTAATAAGGTGCTCAATGTATAAACCGTTATAAGCTGGCAGATAGCTATCATTTTGCTGCTAATAAATCAAAATACTATAGATGTTATATCGCGGGAAACATGCATGTGAGGTATGTCTCTCAGTTGTACCAGGAGTGATGATTTTTTAACTTATACCTATAAATATTGAATGAGAATTTGAAGTTAACTCCTTACCTTATTTACTGATATTCTTTTACAACAATTATTGAAATCTTTTGCTAATCCATGGGTTTCATTTTCGTGAGAGATGAAACGTTCTATCAATGACTCGATGTTGGTGGCAGTCATTAGTTGTTCATCTCTCGTCTTCTTTGGCACATTTCCTCTAGCATATCATTCTAAATCGGTACGGATATTCAGTTTCACTTCGTTACCAATATCAATAGCAAGAAATATGTTCCACAATTTGCGTATCAATCGTATTCTTCGATTCTGCAATTTTCTGTAAGGCATCATCACGCCAACCGTTTTCCTGAGGATGCATCAGGTATATCCTCCAGGTGGTACGAAAGGTGAAAACTGGCATATCGTATGACCTAACTTATTGTCATAGAAGCCCCTGCTGTTGAGTTACACTAACTCTTACGCTGGTCAGATACATGTATACATAAGGTGTCAATTTCTTGTTGCTGATTCCTATTAGTTCGTTTATATTTATACTATCACTCGGAATAAAATTCATTTCAAACTCACTCTTCAGCTCTGGGTGTAGTGTTAATGTTAGATGCTATTCGTAATTGTTCGTCGCGTTTTTCTCGCTTCAATTCTAGCCCAGAAACTGCTTGTTGTTAAAATCTGCAATCTCTGTGAACACGTCGAACATAGGTATTGTTACTACCTTCTCCTCACCCTCCTCATTTTTGTAATGAAATTCATTGAATCATTCTTCAATGTTCGGGATACTATTGTACATATGCAAACCAACAAGTGCAATACAATAATATGGATGAGATTCTAGTTCTATTGGTGGATAAAGTTCCACAGACATCGACAATCGCACTACCCAACCCTCTTTCTCTTCTTACCCCCAATTTCGTCTTTGTCTTCATAATTTTATTCACGCTGAAAGCTTTACGTCTTTACATCAAACATGTAGCCAAGCAGCGTCCTCTCGTATCCAAACTTCCAAAGTAACGTTCCGGAAATATAAAATACCTTCTTGGCGAGAAGCTTTATTGAGTTGATCGAACAACCAGAATCTCCTCTTTCCAATTGTTTTTCTAATCTCATACCGGGACCACAGCATTGATAACCGTGAATATGAAGTTCAAAAGGCAGCTTGTTTATAAGGATATTGGAAACACTTCTCCATAAGGCTGTTGATTATCCTAAATTGCACCGTGATTTGAAGTTGAAGGTAAAAGATGAAGGAAGACCAAAGATCTCAAGAAAAGCATTTTCATTATAACTTGAATAAAATAACTATTTAAAGTTAGATTTTCACTAGTCTAATGAATAAATAAAACTATAGTTTCGTTAACAGCTTAGCTTCTTCAAACACATAATACTTACATATTACTGACTTACTACAAAAGAGCTACCTAATATATAACTTCAATTATAGTTCGGAAGAGTAACCATTATTTACCGCGATTTGTTTAATGATATTTAACTCTTCATCAAAATTATCGCTTGGCAACGTTGAGTAGTCGGTGTATGAAACTATTGTAGGCTGCTATTTTATGTTGAAATGGATGGTTGAGTCTTGTAAATTGTCAGGGTTTACGAAATACTGAAAAATCAAATTTGATATTAATTTTCTTTATGTTTAAATCCAATAACTTAGTGGAGTTTCGATCCTCCATTTCAATTGTGAACTCAATATTTGGATGAATTGTATTTATGAATTCTAGGATAGGGATGTATTTAATTGTCTACTAGTTCTATGATGTCAACGTATCTATACCAAAATATGAACTTTTTCATAAATGAGTGTTTAATGTATGGTCTCCAAATTATCCATGAATATTTCTGTCAAAGAGGCTCAACGGGTTACCCTTAGTTAAACCATTTTCAGACAAATATGTATTATTATCAATTCCGTTTTGAACAAATCGCAAGTATATTGGCTATTTCTTGTTCAATGTAAGTGTAGATATGATTTTTATCTTGAAGATTAACTGTTAAATTTAAAGAGTCTGAGAGGGTATACTAGAAAATAGGTTTTGTACGTCGAATGAAACTAATATTATCTGGAATTACAATATTTAAACTTCATCAATTGAATCGTAACAGTTTATGATACTATATTTCGGATAGAATTTAGTGGTAGTTCGAATGGTTTTTACAACACAGATATCTTAACTACTTTCAAAATTGTTACAAAGACTTTAGTGTAATTTGACAACACATTTTTCAAGTATTATAATCTTCAATCATGATTCGTCCTCCTAGTCTCAGAATTATGTTCTATTATAAGATTCAAGACCTCGAATCTGAAATGGAGATTGATGAAAAATTCCGGCTCCTTATGTTCTTCAAATCGTGAATGGTGAGCTCATTACACGAGATCTGAATTATTAATCCAACTATTATGACTTTTTTCTAGACCCAACCGCTTGGCATACTGTTGGCCTCTCCTCTTCCTCAATATGTTTTCTACTATACACATCGGGTTGTTTCGTTTTCTGTTATTCCTCTTAGTAGAATTCTGCACTTATCTTTTTTCCCAACAAAAAGATTTATCTGAACTTAAAGTTTGGTCCATTACTGAAATCTATGGCAAATGTATTGTTTCCACTTATAATGATATTTTTTTAGCAATTCCTCCTCTACATTCACTTATATAAATTTTTCAGTAGGAAATAACAATTAATTATATTTATTACTCATTTGTTTGTTGAGGGATTAGGACAACCTTTCATATGGTAAAATTTTACTGCGGAGATGATAGATTTTCTTTAGAATATTCCTTTTGGTTACATTTCATATGATATATTTGTAATAAGTACCTATAATTATAAGGATCATAGTGTTTTTGTAAAGTCGGTCAATATAGGTTTACACAATATATATTCAGTGGTTTTAATTATTGAAAGTGGATTGATGAATACAAAATCTATTAAGACGTGACAATCACGTCAAACTATTTGGCAGTATCACGTCATTTTATGACATATAAATGACGTCAGACATTGACGTCATCGGTCTGTGACATTAGGAGGTCATTTTCACGTCACGTTATCGTCATATACTCACGTCATATCTGGTGATTGGTCATCAGATTATGTCGTCAATTTGACTGGGATAGCTCATAGACGATGTCCTGATCTAACGGCACAATAACGGTTTTCTGCGATTTGTAATTAAATAATCACATGGGGATGTAATTCATCATATAGCCTTTACCAGTGAATAATTTCTATTTTCACATGACATAGGATGTATTCCAATTATTACAATCATAATCCACTTTTAGTATTCAGGATAATTATGACAGCATTATTAAGCGAGATAAATATAATTGTACTGCACCTACCTGTACATATACAGAACTAGCCCTGTTCGTTGATTCTATCCTTCTATTTTTGGGATCGAGCCATTCCAACTGTGAAATCAACTTAGTATTACTTGCTACTGGTTTACACGTAAGGGCTAAGCTTCCACCAACTTCTTTCGTGATAACTTTTGAATTGGGATAAATTTCCAAGTGAGCATCTTGACAGCTTACAACTGAAAAAAAAGTTTACTTCATTATTACTGTTACATGAACTTATAGTAGAATCTGGGTATGTCCAGATATTACACAATTTCTCACCATTACTTCTGTTATTATTATTTCCTACCACAAACAAAGAAAACTACCCAGTAGAACGCAGTGCGAAACGTAACTTTAAAATATAAGTTTGGAGTATATGTGAGCACCACAGATATTCAACTTGAAATGTTATTCTGTAAATTGTTCCTTGTCTACTCAGCATACTATATCCGGGGCTACAGTTGAAGCGTTTTCAATCATTTCAATAATAAATCTACCAACAAGTTTCTCCATTTAACGTCAAAGATTATTTGAAATATGGAGTTCAATTTGGGTGAAATGAGTCCAGAACAAGTTTTCATTCTATATTTTAAATAACTCATTTGAATTTTATTTTAATTAACGAAAACTATTATCGAAATCAAAAGGATTTCTCTTCAAACAATTATCTCTTGTATAAACCGAAAACTGGTATAATTCAATCCACTTACTCTACCTTTTATATGGTTCTACCTCCTGCACCTCTTAAAAAATTTTCCTACATCCTAACTCTTATCGAAAAGAAATATAATGGCAATGTGGTCTATCTGTCTGTTCTGAGGTTTGATTATTAGATGACCAAAAAGTAAATAACAGGTGGATCGAGTTCTCTCTGAGTAATGATGAAAGTTATAAAAAAATTACAATTGTCTACGAGGGGGAATATACGATAACCACCTCAAGTTCAAACTTATTAGTATTCATATGAAATCCTTGTCAAACCTCATAAGCCGCTAGATGGAAATTAGGAAAATCCAAGTGTCTGAACATATTTGAATTAATATCGGGTGGAAGCTACATCTATTTGCTATTGAATTCTCTTTGGAAATAATCGTCAATAAGAGTCTGAATAGAAGGTGAACAGTAAAGAGATTAATTTCCTAAATTTTTTCTCTCACTTTAAAATTACATCCAAATTTGTTTATGGAACTAGGAAAGCAAAACGGAATGTCGTCAAAATTGAGAAGCGTTTATAGTTACATATTCAACATTCAATTTCTTATACATTTTGAAAATGTCTACATGACTCCAATGATATGGCATTTATGAATTGTTCTTAGTGCCTATACAGTTTTGGATAATAAATATTTTTATTAGTTTTGAATTTGTTCCCCATGTAATAAAAAGTATCATATCTGGCTGTGTTCACGAAATTCGCGAAATACGGGGTACTATGTGCAGGTTCATTCAAATATTTTTATATTATGGGTAGACAATAGCACATCTTATTCTATTTTTCAGTTAGATAGTTGATAATATGGTACCTATACTAATCTAAAAATTTGTCGATGTGAATATAAATAGTTTTTGCGAAGGGTTGCAGATTTTTAACAATTTCCTCCGTCCCCAGTATTCCTTTTCTACTAAACTTTGTTTAAAAAAACACATTGTTCGTAATTAATATGTATTCTAGTGAGGAATATTTGCAGCATTAATTTCAATTTCTCATAACCCCTTTACATGTTTCTTCAAAATGCGAATTGACATTGCTGGTAGATATTATAAACAGTACAAGCTATTATAGAAATGGTTGCCCTAAACCCTGCAGGATGCTATATCACATTGATTTCCAGTTATTATTTGGGAAACAGAATTAAAAACTTTGTTGAAACGAATCAATTCAGAAACAAAACAAAGTAAAATTCCTTATTCAATATCAGATATAAATCTCGATAAACATTATTCAATCATGAATATAAAGGAATATAGAAATCAAAATCAAGTCATGTTCATACTAGAAATACCTGTAATAGAAACTCTCCGAGTTATAATTATTATCAATTTGTAACGAAGCTCAAAGTTCAATTTATTATTCGGTTTTGGCTAAGTAGGAAACGCGGTTACAGCTGGTAAAATTCTGAATAAGGTATAACAGAATTGCATAATGAAGTTATATGATTCATTAACTCCGAAAATGCTTTCCGTCTATAATCATACAGTTCTAATCCCGGCTCTCCACCATATCTAATAATTCCGAATAATTGAAATTATTTCCAAAAACGAAATGTACATAGTATGCATTCATAGATGTTATAGAATTTGTAGGCATTCCGATAAAGAAGGTCGAAAAAAACCGATAGCGTTTGAAATAATGCCTCAAACTTTCAACAGCCTCATGTGGAAAACCCACGTACAAGCGAAAAGCGATAATAGGAATCCTCACCTTGCAGAAGTGGATTTGGTGGAGCAGCATGAGCATGAATTTCAGCTATAAAAAGTAGCGTCACTGTCAAGGCCATGGCACAAAATAAGGATTTGGTGGTACAGACTTGACCAGAACCTCGAAAACGTATAAAAGACAGCGGCAGACTGATCAAACACAGACAGAGATGAAAATATTCAAGTTAGTGCTCCCGTGTGCTCTTTTTCCAATTGTGCGAATACGTAACACCTTTTCACGCTCCAGTGAATATCATAAAGTTAATGATAGCTTAGTATTTGATTTCGGGCATCACGATACATTGCATTCCGTGGTTTATAATGCTAGGATTGTGTATTCCGTAAATGGTGAATGTACATCGTTCATCAACCGATTCCGCACCATTGAATAGTAATTAAAGACCGACCATGTCGTAAAAAGATAGATATATTGTAACCCTTTTACTTCCACTGATTGAGCTCCTTTACATTTCCACCTGGATCAATTCTTTTTGTCAAATACCATTCAATTACATTCAATAATTATTATCCGAGTGTACTTCTTTGAATATATTTAATATTTGCAATTCTCCGTTTCATTTAATTATTTCTGCTAAATCGTTTAATGAGCCAAGTTATAATCAATTGTAATTAAAGCCAACTTTGATACTGTTCTTCTGCCCAATGGGCCCTCGTTATACTTCATTTTATTTACCCTCGGGACAAGGCTATCTATAGATAGCACCGTGACACGCTTTGAGGAAAGGACCCTAGAAGAAGTTCTCTAGAAGGAGTAAACTTTTAGAAAAATCTGGTGCCCAAGGAATAGAAGTTTATCCCGTATTAAGTAGTGTAGCGCAAAAGTGACAAGTGACTTGTAGGAAATAGACCGAGGGCAAATAGTTAATAATTGTATAAGGAGATTAACAAGTCTTGAATCCACGAGTTAAAATGGGCACTCGAGGCGCAGCTGTGAGTGAAATTTTTCGAGGGGATTAAAGGCTATTAATTCCCGAATGTAACGTTTTATCCACGCCCACGGTCAAAACCGGTCAATTAGGAGAGTGAAAGCCACGTCAGGGCAAGAGAAAAATTCTGGTTTTGAGAAAAGTCAGATTTGACAAATTAGTTTCATCAAGAATATTGATTTTGAGAATGAAACCTAGAGTCTTAGAATCGTTTCTACGACATGACCAAAATTTTTCGAAATCGACAGACAAAATGAGTGAAAATGTTAAGAGTTTCTTCATTTCAGCTGAAATCCAGCAAGAAGCTCAAGAAGCAACGTTACGGCTGTTACTAGCGAAAAACGAACATGTATAAGAGGAGGAATTGTTGGAAAAAAGGGCATAGGAGAAGCAGCAATTATTGAAGAGGTGCTACTATCCTACGTTTTCAATGTGGAGAAACTGTTTGTTGCTCTTCAATGTGGACAAAGTATTCAATGCTAAAATCAATATTGACAGTGCACAAAGGTATTGATATTTCGAGGTATGGTAAACTTACTTCATATTTGAAAGCTGGCTCAAGTTATTATGAACCAAAAAGACAAAGATACTGGAGAGAAACCAAATCGCAAAATTTCTGAAAAAAGCACCGGATAAGAAACATTTACAAGTTAAGGTAGGAAATACACGATGTTAATATTCCAATTTATACATCGAGATTTTTATTTTGAACTCTACGGGTTGCAACGATCATGGCAGTCGCAGGTGCTTGTCGATGTAATAAGTTAACCTTTTTGGATCCATTAGCCATTTCCAAGATAAAGGCAGTTAACGTTATGTACTTATTTCGGATACGAAAACAAAAATTTCAAGAAGTTTCACGATCATGGAAGAAGCTTTTTCAATCAATGCTGTAGAAATGTGTCGGAAACACATCAGTCTGCGACCTAAATCCACCAGTGGAAGCTTTTCCTTGCAATGTGTTTCATTTCTTGGGCTCCTTGATCCAGAAAGTTTTACCGGATATGGAATAAGGCGTTCTTCGGTAACATTATTGGCTAATGCGGGGGGCGATATTACTACTGTCAAGCGTCACGGTGGTTGTAAACCGACTATGGTAGCGGACAGTTATATTGAAGAATCACTGTCCAGCAAGATGACAACTGCTGAAAAAAGCCAGGCCCTACCTAATGTCGGTGAAGTTTTGGGTCCTCCTATCCTTCAGAAACTCCCTTTCGTGTGAATTTGAATAATCCTAGTCAAAATGGCAAGATCATTCTTGAGATAAAAGTTAATGTTGATATTGATAATAATTCTAAATAGAATACTATAAAATCGAAGGGTGGTATTATGAATTTTAATTTACTAGTCATTAGTGACTGGTGTATTAGAAGGCTTCTAATCCACGGAAAACAGACCTAATATGGTGCTCGTGGATAATTTTTTTGCGGTTCTGTTGCGATCCGGTATTCCGAAAAGTTAAAAGTTGAATTATTTATTGCAATCGATCCGGTAGTCCGATTTGGATGGAACTTAAAATATAGTTGCGACAGGAACACGATTTCGAATCATCCAAAAGAGTTTGTTTTTAAATTTCAGGAATTTGCAAAAACTTCGACGGAAACTTGTTCCTCGTGATCCTTGAGTGTAATTTTTTTTTCGATCCGCATTTTAGGGGAAAATTCAAGTGTTTAACCGTGAATCTCACTGTAAAATTGACCGTTCCGTTCTGTGCTGTGTGAAATTGTTAACTATAAAATATTCCAAAGTAAGATTATTTGAATAATGATTTGCGGTAATGGAAATACGACAAAATAGGGAATGCATTAGCCATTCTGCTATATGGTATTGTAACGAAGCTAAAATTTTGAAAGATCATTTAATTTAGATCAGGTAGTAAATACGGATATTACATATAATCTCAGTTTGGACAGTTCATTATTTTAATAGATATGAATGAATTCCGAATGTGTATTCCGTGATAGTCACTTTTCTAAATCTCCGTAATTTTTAATAACTGCAATTATTCAAATAGATGAAAATAATTCATACCCGTTCAAAAAAATTGCATTTCATTCCGATAAAATATGTTGCAAAAACAGGGGGCTGGCCAGTTAATGCATCAAACTTTGTGCAACCTTATGTATAAAAAAGGGCGAACAACCAAAAAACTCCGATAACACTTGTGTAGTGTGCCGGGAGAAACTACGGGAGCGTCATGCACGCGAATTTTAGATCTTAAAATTAGCGTCACTTTTAAGTATTATTCGGGACATAAGTAAAAAACCCTTGGCACAACATAAGGAATTGGTGCAGCAGACCTGTCCAGAATCTCGGACAACATATAAAAGCCATGACCGATAACAGATCGCTCTCTTGTGTTTTTGAATTTCAATCAGTATCAGTGCTCTTTTGTGATTTCGGTTTTCAATCTGTACCGTTAAAGTGTGATTATCATATTAGAATAAAAGTGAAATAACTATTATCCGAGTTCAAGTCAGATTTGAAAATGTGAATTAACAATAGTGTTTGTGTTTGTGAATTAAACATAATGTAATGATAGCTAAATAGTTTATATTTTTGGGCATTACGATATATCTTCCGATCCGACCGAAATTTCAACCGTTTAATATATCGTAGTGTGATTTGAACATTTCACGTAATAATGCCATCTGAATATTTACCGAATTATACATTATGCTAGGACCTGTTTGATTTGTATTTTCCGCAAATTGACAAATGTGAATCATTTGTCAACCGATTCCGTACCGTTAAATTTCAATACCGAACATATCGCAACAATGGATATGTTGTACCATTTTTCATATACCGTTTAAGCTTCATTACATTTTCCGTCTGGGTGAATTTTCATGAAATAATACCGTTCAATTGCATTTATATTGATTATTCCGGTACTTATAATAATCATTACATATTTTAATATTTGGAATTCCCTGTTTTATTAAATTATTTCTGCTCCATCTTCAAACGAGCTAAGTTTTAACCAGGTATCAATTGTAACTAAAGCCTACAATTTTGATACTGTTTTCTGACCATTGGACTCTGGTTATACTTCACTGTAGCTACCTTAGGGACAAGGCTATCTATATATAGCAGAGTGCCAAACCTTGTGGTGAAGACCCTAGCAGAAGTCTTCAAAAAGGAGTTAACCATTAGAAAAATCTGGCGCCCGAGGATTTGAAATAAGCAATTTACCGAAAAATCGCAAGGTACACGTCATAAAATGACGCACACGAGCAAGGACTTTTGAAAATAGACCGAGGGGGAATTTTTTTTTTGTTAATTCCGAAAAATGAAATGTTGAACAATTTATTGCAATTGAACCGGTAGTCCGTTTTGAATGAAATTTCAGATATAGTGTGACAGAAAAACAAGCTTCAAGTCCCCGAAGTTTCGAATACGTTTTCGAAACATCCCCAGGAGTTTGTTTTTGAATTTTGAAAATTTGGAAAAGTTTCAACGGAAACTTGTTCCCCGTGTTCACCCTGGTAGTTTGGTGAAATTAGTTTTTCGATCCGCTCCCCGTTTCAGGGGAAACATCAAGTTTTTAACCGTGAATCTGACTGAAAAATTGATTGTTCCGTGATGTGTAGAATTGTTAACTACACCTCAGTGTTTTGCTCAAACTTCGATTTTTGCCCATATTTTGCCCTTTGATTTTCCCAGTCAATCGCAACCCGGATTGGGCAAGTCATAGCTCCTTTCCAAGTAAATCGATACCGAGGAAGCCGTAGTAACATTTTTGGGCGGATTGGCCCTACCGTTTTGGAGTTACCTCCCCAAATCGAAGTTACGTTGCCCAAATTGGGGCAAGTGATTTCATTCCTCCTGCCTTATTGGAAGGAAGGTGTGGACTGGTTTTGGTTACCGCACCCTCTTCCGTTACGTACCCCTGAGCAAAAATAATTTATTTTTGCGGTTGAAAATTTTGATTTTGAAATTGATTGGATAAAATGGAAATCCCAACGTGCACTGGTGTTATACCTAAGGCACCGCAGCCTGCGCCTACCAGTATGGAAGAAATGGTAGCGCAATTTGACGAAATGGCGCAATTCTGCTATAATAGCGAGGAAAGCCAAACTGAAGCTACCGAAGTTGATTTGAAAGTCAACTGGATTTATTTCTTGAAGAAGACACAACTTCAGGAAGTGTTGGCCAATCATGACATTGACCATAATGGATCCGCCGAATACTTACGCCGTAGGTGCGTAAAGGGGGTCCGTAAAGGAATAATACGTCCTCCGCGTGGAATGATAGAAAAGATGTCCAGTACCATGGCATCACTTACCACGGCATTGACAACCGAAGTGCCACTAAACACAACACCGACGTTTAGTCCTTCTGGTGTCAAGTCAAGACCAGCAATAAGGAGCACACCGAGGATACAGCCGTCGTATTGGTCAACTTGGTGGCAACGACGACACCTCCGATTCAAACGCCGATCTATTCTTCCCCGCCGAATCTTATGAACTATCAGAGCTATAGGACCACGTCGTCGGATGTCGCACCGGCGTGGATGCATGGACCGACCGTTCCGCAAGCATCGACCATTCCGCAAATACCGACAGTTCCGCAAGCCCCTAAGGTTCCGCAAGTACCCGCCCACTATGTTCCGATTATTATTATTCCGCAAGGGTATACTATTCCGTTTAGTCATATTCAACAAGTACCGGGATTTAATTTTAAAAATCCAAACAGTGCTCCGAGATTGTATCAATACCGAATGAAATTTGATGGAACGTCAGACCCCGTTACGTTCCTGGAAAGACTAGATGAGATAGCTATGCAACTGAATACACCGAAAGATTCCTTATTGTTATCGTTACCAGAAGTTTTGGATGGAACCGCATTATTGTGGTATCGGAACAATCGTAGCCGCTGGGCTACATTTGCCGATTTCCAAAGAGACTTCACCTTATTTTTCATGGATGCCAAATACCACATTGATCTGGAGGTACAGATCAGCCGCAGGTATCAACGCATGAATGAAACAGCTGCAACATATGTTGTGCATATGCAAACACTGATAAGAAGACATGGTGCAATGACCGCAGAACGTGAATTGTTCTGGTTGCACCGAAATTTATTGCCGGAGTATAGGCAATTTATCCGGCAAGGGACTTTTAATGACGTGCCGTCGTTAATGCTACAGGCAAAATAGTTTGAGAATCTGCAGGCTGAGCAGACACTCATGCAGAAGAGGATTTTCCCAGTGTCAGTGAGGACACAAATTCCAAGTCCAACAGTAAGGACTATGGAGCCGCCAGCGCCGGGTAGGCAACCTGCATCTGAACCGTCATCGCCAGTCAAGTCCGGGATACCGAAGATCCCTGAGCAGACTTGTTGGGATTGTGGTCTCCGCGACCACTTCAGGACGCAGTGCCCTATCAGGCTGAAGCCGAATACCGCAACACAGCCCATCTCATGTTGGAGATGTGGGGAAACTGGGCATGGCAAAAATAATTGTCGGAATCCGCCGAAATTATTTTGCTCAAGATGGCGCCGCCCTGGGATAATGTCGCGAGATTGTCCGTGTCCGGGACAGGGAAACGTCCGCGGGACTGCGAGGTAGCGAGGCCGAAGCAGATCCCGGTTGAACAGGCCTCAACGAAGGAAGTGACAACCGCTCGCCGCACCACTGATATGAACCGTACCGCGAATAAGGACTCAGCCGTAAATAATAATACAAAGTGTAAACTCACCGCCGTTGAAAATACCGTTAATTGTAATACCGATAATACCGATAATAAACCGAAATTACCGAATGACTGTGAGAGTAAAGTTAAAGTAGACCGTTTATAAAAGTCCGGGTATTAGGTGTTTTTTCGGCTCTCGTGGACACCGGAGCCACCCGTTCTTCCATCAATGACGCAGTTGTTAGGTTATGCCAGGATTCCAGGTTACAATCAGTCCCCATTAAGGCCGTAGGCACTAGGATGGCCAATGGTAGTTTGGTTCCTAGTACTACCGCATACCGAATCTCATTGCATTTTGGATGTGGTGAGATTGAAGCAGAATTTGTGCATTTACCGTCGTTGCTATCGGATATGATAATAGGAATGGACATTTTGAGCTCCGGTTTGTTTACAATACAGCTACCATCCGCTGGGGTGTATTATAAGGACAATTTGATTGGGACAAATTGTGAAAAAGTTTCCAATGAAGCTAATTCGGACCGAAGGCAGTCAAACGTGTGCGCTTCTGTGATGAAGCGGAGACACACCTAGCAACATTGTCGGAAACTGAACAGGATAAATTGAACCGATTTCTGAAAACAGAAATCAAATATTGTGAAGGAATTCAAGGAACCACGCCGCTGGTTCAACAAGAAATAAAATTGACAAATACCGATCCGATGAAGCAGCGTTACCCACCGCAGAATCCGAGGATGCAAGCAATCATCAACGAGGAAGTTGATCGAATGCTTTCAGAGGAAGTCATCGAGCCGTCAAGTAGTACGTGGAGTTCACCCGTTGTGGTGGTGAAGAAGAAAGATGGAAAACCGAGATTTTGCATTGATTTCCGAATGATAAACAAAGTCGCATATATCCAATGCCTTATATAAGTGCCATTTCGGACAAACTCCGGCGAGCTAGATATATTACTAGCATTGACCTGAAGCAAGGGTATTGGCAAATACCGCTGACACCGGAAAGTAAACACATAACAGCATTAACTGTACCAGGCCGCGGCTTATTCCAATTTAAGGTAATGGCCTTTGGTTTACATTCCGCACCGGCAACGTTTCAGAGGCTGATGGATACCATCATCGGACCCGATATGGATCCACACGCCTTTCCTTACTTGGACGGCATTATTGTTCTGGGAGAGACGTTCGAGGAACATCTCACGAATTTGAGAGAGGTTTTCCGCCGATTAAGGAAAGCTAATTTGAAGATAAACCCGGAAAAATGCCAGTTCTGCCGCACGTAGAAAAAGTATTTAGGCCATGTAGTCACCGCCGAGGGTATTCATACAGACCCTGAGAAAATCGAAGCTATCAAGCAGATTCCAAGCCCGTCTACAGTGAGGGCACTCCGGCATTTCTTAGGAATAGCTTCGTGGTACCGCCATTTCATACCGTCGTTTTCTAAAGTTATCAGTCCGTTAACCGTCTTATTAAAGAAGCATCGTAGTTGAAGTTGGGGAGAGGAGCAGCAAGTCGCGTTCAACAAATTGAAAGATTTGTTGACCAGTGCCCCGTGTTGGCTTGTCCAGACTTCAACCGATCGTTTATTTTGCAAACCAATGCTTCGGTGGCTGCTGCATTGACCCAGAATATTGAGGAAGCTGAAAGAATCATTGCCTACGCTAGCTGTATATTTGGAAAGATACAGATTTACAGTATTGAGTGACCACCAGTCATTGAAATGGCTGCTCTCAATAAAGAGTCCGATGGGAATTGTACCAGTTACAATTCACGGGATCATTCAGTACGAATAACTCTTGATTGTCATCCATTCCTTCCTTGTTCGGTAATGGATCACGTGACAGGGCATCAGCCACTCGGTTCAACACTCCTTTACAATATTTTATTTCAAAATTGTACTGTTGTAGGAAAATGCTATTTGCCTTAAATTCTGCCCCACATGAATCCACCGGATTTTCACCTGCCTTTTTAAATTTTCGCCGAGAACTTGAAGTACCGAATTCAATAGTCCGTTCCTTTACCGCTCCGGTGGAGACCGAGGAAAATATTCCGACCGATCCGAATCGTGAACAGATTTCAGAACACCGAACTAGATTAGATAAATTACGCGAAACTTTCCAACTGGTCCGTATCCAGTTATCCCGTGCTTTTACCCATCAAAGCCGTTATTACAATCTCCGTCGTCGAGATTGGCGTTGTCACGTGAGTGATAAAGTAATGAAGGTAGAGCATCATCTGTCTTCTAGTGTCCGACATTTTGCCGCTAAATTGGCTCCGAAATATACCGGTCCGTTTACCGTAATCAAAGTAATTTCTCCGGTCATTTACGACCTGAAAGGCGAAGATGGCAAGCAAGTGGAACGAGTCCATGTCAAAGATCTGAAGCCGTATAATGTTTTTGGCATTCCGGAAAGTTGACGTGAATTGAGGTACCGAAAAATATAGATACCGTTGGACAAATTATCAAGTAGTATCATTACTTATTATGATCCAATGTTCACAGGTTGATAATATGTCATATGAACTGTCCGACTCCATTGAGATAGTGCTAGATGAAGCACTGCAAAATATGGTCGGATCCGTCGAAGCCGGAAGAGTCCGAGCAGGTCCAAGGTAAGAAAACCCCAGCTACTCCGAAAACCCCGACGCACCTGATCTACGTACCCGTCCAGTTATGGGGATTATGTGAGCTATGTGGAGATCCAGGACACCGGAGAGAAAGGTGCAGTCAGACAGCGCGTCCATCCTTCGTAGTACCACCGAGACCACCGAAATCAAGGTGCGTGCGGTGCCGAACGTGCCCATGTCGGCGAAATCACTGAAGATTTCATGTTCGTCCGTTCCGAAGAAGAAGTTCCGTTTCGAAGAAGAAGTTGTCAGTTTTCCGAACCGCAGAAGAAATCAAGTTTGTCCGACCCGAAGAAGCAGTTTTAAGTTTTCCGTTCTGATGAGGCAGAAGTTTTAAGTTCCATTCTGAAGAGGAAGAAGTTTCAAGTTTTCTATTCCGAAGAAGAAGTTTGCCATTCCAAAGAAATCTTCAAGTTGTTCCATTCTGAAGAAGTCGTTCAGTTGTTTTCTATTCCGAAGATGTTCTAAGTTTTCCGTTCTGACGAAGGAGTCAAGTTTTTCCATTTTGAAGAAGAAGTTTTGTGTTTCCGTTCCGAAGAAGACGTTCCGAGTTTTTTTCATTCCGAAGAAGTTTTAAGTTTTCCGTTCTGAGGAAGAAGTCAAGTTTTCCGTTCTGAAGAAGTGCAGTTCTCCGTTCCGCAGAAGAATTTTATGTTCCAAGTAAGATATTGCTATTCCGCGATGTTCCCGACGAAGGAAATTTAAGTTTTAATGTCAGGTTAGGGTATCTGACCTTCGTATTAAATTTTTTTTTCGTATGAATTCTCAGATGAGAATTGAAAAATGAAAGAATCAGATCATTATTTTAATACATATGCATGAATTCCGAATGTGTATTCCGTGATAGTCACTTTTCTAAATCTCCGTAAATTCGAATAAGTGTAATTATTCAAATAGATGAATCTAATTCATACCCATTCAAAAAAATTGCATTTCATTCCGATAAAACATATTGCAAAAACAGGGGCCTGGCCAGTTAATGCATCAAACTTTGTGCAACCTTATGTATAAAAAAGGGCGAACAACCAAAAAACTCCGATAACACTTGTGTAGTGTGCCGGGAGAAACTACTGGACCTGTCATGCACGCGAATTTTAGATCTAAAAAGTAGCGTCACTTTTAAGCATTGTTCGGGACATAAGTAAAAAACCCTTGGCACAAAATAAGAAATTGGTGGAGCAGACCTGTCCAGAATCTCGGGAAACATATAAAAGCCGTGACCGATAACAGATCGCTCTCTTGTGTTTCGCAACAATGGATATGTTGTACCATTTTTCATATACCGTTCGAGCTTCATTACATTTTCCGTCTGGGTGGATTTTCATGAAATAATACCGTTCAATTGCATTTATATTGATTATTCCGAAAGTGTACTTATGATAATCATTACATATTTTGATATTTGGAATTCCCTGTTTTATTAAATTATTTCTGCTCCATCTTCAAACGAGCTAAGTTTTAACCAGGTATCAATTGTATCTGAAGCCTACAATTTTGATACTGTTTTCTGCCCATTGGACTCTGGTTATACTTCACTGTAGCTACCCTAGGGACAAGGCTATCTATAGATAGCAGAGTGACAAGCATTGTGGTGAAGACCCTAGCAGAAGTCTTCAAAAAAAAGTTAACCTTTAGAAAAATCTGGCGCCCGAGGATTTGAAATAAGCACTTTACCGAAAAGTCGCAAGGTACACGTCATAGTATGTGAAATATATTATTATTAGCCGAGCGAGTATTTCTTTGGGAATTGAGGGTTAACTGACCCATTAATGAGTTTGAATAAAAATTTCCGACCATTATGATTTCCAGGTAATGTTAATTTTTCAATATTTAGAATAGATTCAACCAAGTCGTGATTGAAATTATAGTTACGAAATCTAGTATCCATTTTATAGGCCCAAATCTTAAGAACATATGTTGAACCTTTCCAATCCTCATGCGATGAACATTATAGGAAGGAGACCATGAAGATGAGCAATACTCAAGGTGCGGACGCACCAATACTGTGTAAAGATATCTTTTTTGAACCCTTCCAATCCTCATGCGATGAACATTATAGGAAGGAGACCATGAAGATGAGCAATACTCAAGGTGCGGACGCACCAATACTGTGTAAAGATATCTTATAGAAACAATGTTATGAAAATCGCTTGAAACTCTTTTTATAAAACCTAAGGACTTAAGTGCTTTATTAACTATATAATCACAATTTGCATTAAAAGTAAGCTTTCTGTTCATAATAACACCAAGATCCCTCGTTTCTGTTTTACTAGCTAAGATATTGTTATTGATATGATAATCGAAATCCACAAAACTATTGGTTCGATAAAACCTCATTACAAAGCATTTATCAATATTAGGCTCCATCCCATTTTCTTTGCACCATATACAAAGTTCTGTTAACTCTTTTTGAACTGTTAGAGCAATAGATTCAATGACATAGAAAAGTTTCAATCATCGGCAAAAAGCAAAAAACGACATATCTTGGAAACACACTTTATATGGTTGATGAAAAGAAGAAACAGCAATGGCCCTAAATGTGACCCCGGAGGAACCCCCGATGAAACGTTAATTTCTTGAGAGATGAGTTCTAAGCTTTACTATTTGTTTCGTGTTGGTAAGGTAGATTTTCAACCACTCCAATAATGCACCTTGTATACCTACTGAGTATAGTTTTGAGATCAACAGCTCATGATTTATGAAATCAAGACCTTTACAAAAATTAAGTTATGATACTTAGTACATCCTTTTGACTCAACAAAATTATTATAATGTGTATTATAATTACTTCGTATCAGTAAAGTTATCTATCTATCTATCTATGAGAGTTTGAGTGAGATTTGAATCCTGTTAAAATTGAATTTACAAAATATATTCAATATATCGCCGTACCAACCCGAATCCTTAGATATGGTGACTAATTTTACACGCCATTCCTTGAAAAATTAGGGCGTTTCGCATCATATAGTTAAGATGTGCTTTGTTAGTAAGTTTCCCTACTGTGAACAATGCGGTCCTCAGCAATTCCGATTCACGCTTGATATGACATGTTTTGTTAAAATATTGTAGTATATAATTTTCACTTCCTAATAACATGAAGTACAATATATCGCTGTACCAACCCAAATCCTTAAATATGGTGACTACTTTTACATGCCATTCCTTGAAGTTTTGGGGCGTTTCGCATCATATAGTATAAGATAAGACAGAGAAATGTACTTAGTAAGTTCCCTTCTGTGAACAATGCGGTCCCCAGCAATTCCAATTCACGCTTGATGCATGTTTTGTTAAAATATTGTTGTATATAATTTTCACTTCCTTATAACATATACTCATCATCTCAAGTGGAAATATCGAAATTCCATTATTTGACTCACGAGTTGAACACAGACAACAGGTTTTGAAACTAAAAATCAGTTCAAGATATCAATATTATAACCCGAGAAAGTTCTTGACCCATACATTACAATAAGCGATGTGAAGAGTATCCTACTTCATCACTTAGACAATCAAATCAGTTTCTATCCCAAATAATGTTTTGGTATTCAAATGCAATTCCAAAAGAAGCGCGGCTTAATGAAAGGAACTAATTATTAAAAAAAAAAATTTGATATGATCACGAGATCGTTACTCCGATAGTGATAATTGGACTAATGTCATGAAGTAATCCTACATTATCATTATGGAGTTTGAAAAAACAACAACAACTCATCCTGAGTATGCCACGTCATGAAACCATTGTGAATGTAGTGTAAAATCAAGTATGCATATGTTGCTATCTGATTTGAATGGATTTCCACTTTGTGAACGTGGTTTACATCTGGTTTCCCAAACCGAAGAGACTCCTTAGTCTCACACTTTGCGTTCTAGGCATATTCATGGACATCGAAGGGGCATTCGACAAACACCTCCTTCCATGTACCATGCTGCGGAGAGATACGGAATCGAGCATACCTTGGTTAGTTGGATCAGAACCATACTCTTCCAAAGTTGTAGTATAGTCGAATGCAGGCACATCATCCGATTGTGTCCTAAGGGGGCAGTACTGTCTCCGTATTTGATGCCTGGTGGTAAACAGTTGGGAGGTCGAGCTGAACGAGAATTATGATCTGCCGCTCGAAATTTAGTTTTTGGGAAATGTATTAAGTAAAATACAGCAGATACTGGGTGTACTAAGTTAAGTCGGAATTATTGCCAAGTTAGTTAATATTGGAGCTACGAAGTCATTTGAATTGGCAAACTAGTAACATTTTGCTGATTTTTGATTAAGATGATGAAAACAGAGGAACAATGGCACATCGCGTTTGCGCAATATTTGAAAAAAAAATATTTTTGCACTAACCGATGGAAAATTATTTTCTGCACAAAGCCATCAGTAATAATGTTTTCATGAAAATATAAATACTGTAACAAGGGAAGTAAGCCATGAAACAAAGGGTCAGTTACTATTGTGAACCAATTTATGGTATCAAAAAATTACTATTGAAAATGCCTTTTAACCTCTTGAAAAATGTGATTTGCTGGAAATATATCTGTATTGCCATAAAAATTCCGAGAGAGCACTTCAACATCACAGTGAATTATTTCCCTACGTTCTGTTTTATTGTTACATCGAAAATTTAGAAATAATTAAAGTATTTTTGCTAAAAAAAAGAAAAGAAGAGACATATGGTTTCAGAAGGAATGGAAATTACTGTTTTAGCATATTTTGAAGTCCATCCAAACAATTCTATAAGAGATTTGTCAAAAGAAGCTGGTATTGCTTGTAATATTATTCAAAGAGTACTGAATAAACAAGCTCATACCATACAAATCTCAATTAGTTAAAACACTAGAACCAGATGACAACGCGAGAAGATTACAGTTGTGCATGTGGTTCATTAACAAATAAACTGAGGATCCAAACTTTAGAACAAAAGTTATATTGAGTGACGAGACAAGTTTTTTTAACCCCGGCATGTTCAGCCGAAAAATTGATTACTACTGTAGCACAGAAAACCCCTTATTCATTCATCCGCATAATCCTCAGAGACGGTTTAGCGTTAATGTTTGATGTACTACAGACGGATCTAGAATTGTTTGTCCACATTTCCATCAAGGATTATTGACAGGACAACGATACATTCAATCTTTAACTATGATATTAGGAGAGGTTTTAGACGATATGGACTCAGGTTGACGTCTAGAAATCTATTTACAAGACGGGGTACCTGCCCATAATGCAAATTGAGTTCGAATACTTTTGCAAGGTTATCTTAGGAACAATTGAAAAGGTACGAATGGAACTGTTAATTGGCCGTTCACCGGACATGACACCACACGATTCTTATTTTTGGGGTTATATCAAACAAGTAATTTACAAATCTAGGTACAATACCTTAGAAGAGCTACAAAATGATATAACTGATGCAATAAAGTTTACTGATGGCAGGATTGTTCTCAAGGAAACACGCAGTGTCTTCAACAGAGCCCAAAAATATATCGAACAACATGGCAAAGTATTTGAACATTTAATCTAGAAGATTAATGGATCAGTTTTCAATATTAAAATAATGTGTTCATGTTTATTTTTCAACAGATTTCATTTCTAATAATTACAATTTTTCATGGCTACTTGATTTTAAAGATTTTTCAGTAATAACTCGCTAAATATTGATTATTATAAAAAAACTCTCAGTAAATATTTTGTGCAGAAAATGATTTTCCATCAATTAATGCAAAAATTCATTGAAAAAAAATTTGTTTTTCCAATTACCGATATTCGTTTGCAAATTCAAACGACTTCGTAGCACCAATAATAACTAAGTTAGCAATAGTGCCGACTAAACTTAGTACACCAAATATAGCTTCGTTTCTAGTATCATGTAACTGATGCGTCAAAAGACGAAGTTCATCTAAATTTGTTGATTCCAATTATTTGGGTTATATTTCATCGTAGTTGTGATGAGATATTGTTGCTGGTGTCGTGAATTCTGGGAATTGAACGTTTTTAATTGTTTTGGTAGAACTCCCGTAAGTCTCAAGGATTTTTCCTTTTATTTGAATTCGACAACTTTCGAGAGTTTTCAGTATACAACTTTCAGTTAATGCTGTAATATCTTTCTGTCCATCACATCCACTATTAATAATAGTTTCTTCCGGAAATATTGCGACTCATTGGTCGGTGTCTATTATTTGGATTTTTTCTTGGTGCATTTCGATTTTCACTGATTTGTAAGATTGATATATCTTCGTGAATCTGGCTAATTGGATTTCATGGGGGCTTTCAGCATTGATTATATTTGTGTCTTGAGCTTCACATAAGAATTCGGATGGAGTGACGTCTTCGGATTGTTTCTCGCATAAACTTAGTATTTCTCATTAAGGGAATTTATTGTGAGGAATAATTACTTGGGATTCGGATGAATGATTTTGGATTGGATGTGCATATAAGTGATAATAATTGTGAGGGGCGGCCTCTACAATGGGGATCTCTATAATGAACACTTGTTATCCCTCTTTATAATAATTAATAATTATTGCAACATTTTCTAGTATAATTGTTTATGAGTTAATTTCAAAAGGCAACTGAATCTTTGGTTTTATTTGTGAAATTTGATATAATACTGGAAGTTAATCTTCCGATTTTATTATGGATGTAAAGTATTTAGTTCTGTAAAAGTGATTGCAGTTACTAAAGTTTCTAATATATATTTACTGTCGTTATCATTTGAATAAGTAGCATTTGGAAAACTAGCGCATCTTCAAGTTTATGTTGTAGTTTATTACTGCTAATTGTGTTAATTTTATTCTTTCAGCAAATAAAGTTTTCATGTTTCTTGTGCATTTGAATTTTGTAATTGACTAATTCGGAATGATATGTATCTCCATTTTCGATTTGATTGGGATAAGTTTCATTTTTGATTGACTGTTTATGAGGGTAGTTGTAATTGTATTCTAGGGGTTTTAATTCGAAGCTACGTTCAAGATTCTAATGATTAAGTGTATTTTGCATATTTTCAATTTTGAGGGGAATGCCATGAATTTATTATTTTTCCGCTCCATAAAATTGCAATGCTAGCGATTACATTCTGCTCATTATCCCTTCGTTCAATGTATATAAATTCAATCATAATTTCACTTATTTGTGCTCATGATCATCAAAAATTGAACCGTTTAGATTTGTTTCACTAAACAAGAAACAATTACCGTTATTTACTAAAAGTAATGCTAAAGTACTGTCGAATCGGTAGTGTGAGAATGAAATATATAAGGCTAGTGGTTAAATTTGCTTCTTTATGTTATTCAAATATCTAATTCTGCTACATCATTTTTCATTTGTACTCAGTTCAATATTCCTTGGATTTTCAAAGAATTCATTGTGAATCATCATACCAAAAACGATATTTTAGTATCTTTTGATGTAATAAATATCTTCATCTTCAAATATCCTACTCGAATTAGTAAAACAGATAATTGGAAATAGATGGGAAGATATGAAATTATACAAGAATTTACCTATAAATGAATTTTTAACAGCTTGTAACGAACCTCTTAAATCCCTGAAATAGTTTTGTGCATTATCAAATAGGGGAAATACATATTGCTCATTAGTTCAAATTTATAATGGGAGGAGTAAAGCCAATATAATTATCATATTTAAATGCGGACAGATACATATCGTAATACATTCATATTAGATGATTTGTTTCTGCAAGTAAGATCTGTAGATGGAGAAAAGTATGAGGATCGTAATGTCCATTTGCACACTGTGTCTAATCCGGAAGTAAAGGGACATTGTTAGATTGAGTTAACTACCGTTCTTGCACGCGGTTTCTGATCCGGAAGTTGGGGCGTGTAGTTGTCTTTGTGCGAAAGGTACCATAGCATAAGGAGTAGACCTGACATTATTTTGCAATTACAGTAAGGGAAATCTCGCGTACTAACTTGGGTAGAGATAGGGATAAATGGAAGGAGTCGTAGTTTTGGAGTGTTTAAAGAAAAGAGTGAGTAATATTAACGCTTTCTTCTACAACAATGTATTTTAACGGATGAAGTGTTGTTCATAACTGGTTGTGGTTAGATGAGAAACCCATTCTCTTAAATGTTGTTTATCCAATGTCCTTACTGGCTTTGTTTTATTTGCTCCATGATCTCATTGTGAATATCAGTGGCTTTAGTGATTATTATGATTTGGCAGACCGGTAAACCATTAGTTGATAACCTACACCTACTGGCATTTCGTAATTCTTTGTTGTTTTGTCCTTCCTTGTTTTCTCTTATACGTAATTAACTTCAAATATTTTACTGATTAATACTTTATTTGTTGTGAATATTATGCAAATAAACCTGAGATTGGCATACCCCGTTTCTATTTCACAAGTGTATATATACAGCTGAGGTTTTACAATATAAAGACGATTGCTATAAACAACTGAAGTATATTCACGTTCCAAATGCATACGACATGTGCATGAAGGGCGATTTCTCAATTCTCCGGTTGCTATTGGCTGACCGGTCATATAGTCTGTGCAACAGATATGTATTCATTAGCAATTGCAATAAGCGAATCGTCGCTCATTATTATTTATTGTGATTTATTATATGTCAAAAAAATTTAATACAATACAATACACTTATCATAACTTTCCCTTATTTATAAATCGTTGAAATTCCAACTTGGAACAAACTAATAATTCTAAGTACATATACTAATGCATGGGATCCTCATTTCAGTACTAATGTTCATCTGTTTTATTCGTATATATTTGAAATAGGAATATACTATTATAGATGGGTATGTAATAAATTCTACAATATGTTTCCATATTAAATTATAGTATACTATTGAAATAAGATAAGAAAGATGTAGTTTTTTTGAGATTTAACTTAAGAAAAACAAATTCTCATTTACAAAAAAACATTTGGTAAATTTAATAGCTTAAAACCATCTCCCGAACGAAGAGGAATTCTATGACTAAAACAAATTAAGAATAATATCCTGTTCATATACTAGATTCTATATCCACAAATGAAATTCATAAATTTTATAACACTTCTACCACAATAAAAACCAATGATGAGATCCGATGGAAAAACAATATATTATGCATCATTACCAGTTAATTCAATCAAAATGGTTCTACGACTGTGTGAAATATGGGTCTTTCCTCCCGAATGCCCCGAATTAGGCAAGGATATTTTGGATCTACAAATCTAGATAAATCAACTTTACCTAAGAAATCCATACCTAGATACCAGACAGAATATTTTTTTTTTACGAATGATGTAGCAAGAAAAATTTGAATTCAAGGGACAAAGGGGAGGTACGTCTAGTATATTTTGCCCAGCCATCTGAGAAATTGAAACTATAAACTGTGGTGCCGATACTCCATGAGAAATTAAAGAAAGATATCATCAAGTTCTATCAGGTTATCACCTTTATTAAAACAAAAACACGACCATTAAACTTAAGGCTTCGGCGAACTTTAGCGAAACTTATATCTATTACTACAGGAAATATATCGAAATACCTCCATCAAATACTGGTCATCAAGAACTTGAGAAAAATGGCAAACGTAGAGTATAATGTGTAGGAATAGATGGAATAATAAGAATCCCTTCTGACGTGAAAGGAATTCTCAAACTTCCCAATCCTGAATAGTGTTGTAGAAATGATAATATCATATCGCTCCCATGTTTGCGGTAGACATTTCCAAGCCACTATATGTATTGCTGTACCTGATGTACCGTGCTCATCAAACCGTTTCTTCGATTTGACTTCAATCTACTCTCATTATCATTTATTATTATGAATAATATTTTGTTTGAATGTGTTCAAAATAAATACAACAGAAACATTTTTGTTTCATTGTCCCCTGTACATATGTTCGTGGAGGAAACATCGTTCCTAACACGTGCGTGAAATTATACTTCTTGCACTGCTTAGGAAAATAGCTATTTTGGTAAATTGAAAAGCGGAATACCTGCTAAAAAAATTATCCATTCTATGTATGCCATTCCTATTGAAGATTTTGATAAGTATACATCACCCAAACTCCTAATATATCGTTAGCAGGTTAAATGGACGCAAATTATCATTCACTGTACTGAACGAACACAATAGACACAAATATTATTTTGCAATATGGATACAAGCACTTTGAATATTAGAAAGAGTAATGCCCGACATTAGCAGGTATTCAAATTAAAAAGAAAATTGTTTCCATTACATTTTAATTACTAATGTAATTAAAAAAAAAGAATAACATAAGCCAAATGACATATTTTGAAGTACTTATCACTTTCTTTCTTACCATAAAGAATAACTTTATGATACATGTCTGAAAGATTTTGTAGGTTAAATCCTTAGAGCCTCTTAGTTATCACCGAAATGTAATAATATAAAAGTGTATTAGGTACTTAATTTATAAAAAACTTTTGAAATGACATAAGAATTCACAAAAATATTGAACAAGGTAGAAAAGGAAAAAAAGCAGAATGGCATATTAGCAATTTAATTATAATATAAAATTAGCAAATGTGAATATATCTCAAATATATATATATATATAAAATTCTAGGGAAATAGGTCGCACTAACACATATGCTATTATTTCCGTCTTTACGTACGTTTCGATCTCACGACCACCATCAGGAGACGTATAACTGTATAAAACGTGATTTCATAAAACTAATTGTATCACCACAAGATTCAAGATTCTGAACATCAGCTTAATGATTAGCCATATTTACTTCATAAAACCTCAATATTTCCTCATAATACACTATCACATACTACCGATCTAACTTTTTCTGCGAATTATATTGAAGAACTATTTTAATGATCATATTCATTCATTTTATTCTGAATTACGTTTTGCTATTCAGTAGTAGTAATAGGGATAAAATCAATCTTACTTTGACATTTCGATAGTGCATGCTACCTTCATCAAATATTTTAATATATAAATGTATATTTTTTTATTGAAACAATAGCCATATCTTACTTCATAACTTCTAGCAATATTTGGTAATATACCGTTATATTGCACTAATAATAGAACTTTGCTTAAATTTCATTATGTGGAGCTTGAATATCTTGAGCAACATGATATCCAAAAACTAGCGTAACAAAACATATAGAAAACATTGATTCTGAAAAAGGCTATCAAGCTAAACGATTTCCACGAGTTATTAAGTACATAAGCCCATTTAGAAAAATCGTAATCACGTAATCATAGTAATACATTTAATAATAATACACAACTAGCGTTTCTTCTGAAAGGCACTTATATCACGAAATACAATAATGAGACCGTTTATGACCCCATAAATGTACTCTAATGTAGTTCCAATCGAATTGAATCTATATAATAGAACGTTCATAAAAGCATTCTGTTCAACGAATATATGTTATTGTATGAGAATAAATTATGGTATGTTGTTGAAATATGAATAAGGGAAGAAATCTCATAATTAAATCATCAGCTGATCGGTTGGCTCTACTTATATCGAAGAGTATACACTTTTTAATCGCAAATTAATCCAAGATTTTCCAATATCGTATACTCGAAATTTAACATGTTTTTTCATTTCAAGATAACAGATTTGATATCGATCTCCTTTATCGTCTCTGGATTCTTGGAAAAACCGTAAAGAATTCATCAACTCAGAATATGCGTCGAACATTCTCTTTTTTTAATGTATTTTCAGGCAAACCAGGTGACAATGTTATGCTTATCAGGAGCGATTTCGTAATGAAATCTATTGAAAATGTGACAATGAATCCGTTTACACTCTAGCGACATGTATAATTATGAAACTAACCAATGTATTTTCAATGAATTTGCGGCATGAAGTATGACTCAGTCATCTCATATTATGGGTCTCAAAATGCGATTCCGAAAAAAAACAAGCAATCTCTGAAATTTCATAAGAAATATCACATTGTTTGGAAGGTTCCATTTATCATTTGAGAGCATCGGTATTCATATGGACAAAAAAAAGCTGAATTACAAAAACATTCAAGACTTTATGGCATACATTGAGCTGCGACTGAAACCTGAACAGAATTTGTGAAACTATGGTTAACCATTCAACGCAAACCATGAGGAACTGATCGGAAATATCAGGACAAAGTTTCGTTATTCTTCATTCGGTGAAACATGGTATCCAATAAGTCACAGAAGCAATTTTTAACTGGAATTGGATTGATGAAAGTTAAAAGAGAATTGACAAAACCGCTACATTTTTAATAACAACGTAAATGTTGTAATGACCGAATATTCCCATTTATTAATTAAAACAGCATCTGGGTAATGTTTCAACTCGGTAGAAGTAGGGGAATGGTACACGAAGATTTAGCTTAATAGCGCCACCCCTGTGTACTTGAGGCGTACATGGGGTAGTCGCCGCACTAAGTAATACGTATAATGGCTCCATAAACAACAATTACCAACAGACACATGGGACCCAGTCACATTCGCACCAAACTCTCTAGCCTAAAACGTTAACACGTTTATGGGGTCTTGCCATTTTCGACGAATGTGTGGGTAATGAAGTGCAAATTAGTATGTTCTATATATATATATATATATATATATATATATATATATATATATATATATATATATATATGTATATCTATATTGTTCAATATCTCACTGCTGCCGCTCTCCATTGCTTTAAGACGGACTCGTGGATATTACTCTGGACCACCGTACGACCGGAGGCATCAGATCACCCATTTATTTTACGTGGATGATTTGAAACTGTATGCCTCTGGGGAGAAGAACCTCCATCAATCTCTCAATGTGGTTCAGGAATATACACGAGCCGTAGGCATGGAGTTGGGATTGGACAAATGCGCAGTGTTTCATTTGAGGAGAGGACGATCTCCGGAAGTGTA
Organism: Endomychus coccineus; assembly: GCA_958510875.1. NCBI lineage: Eukaryota > Metazoa > Arthropoda > Insecta > Coleoptera > Endomychidae > Endomychus > Endomychus coccineus. The sequence goes on along the minus strand of OY294068.1, from coordinate 119,836,551 downwards.
CGAGAATATGCAGCTTGCCGACGGAAGCATCTTTAAACACCTCGATGCTGGAGAGACCTATCGATACCTGGGAATTGAACAGCATCCTAATTATGACGCTTCCCAGGTAAAGGTGGCTCTCCGCGGCAAATACAGAAACCTTGTTCGAAAGATTTGGTCTTCCGAACTTTCGAGTGGGAACAAGGTGTCTGCAACAAATATGCTTGCCGTTCCAGACCTGCTCCACTCTTTTGGAGTGGTGAAATGGACGGTCGATGAGCTGCATAGACTCGATAAAGACACCCGGAAAATGATGCATATCCATCACAGTTTGCATTCTAGATCGTCCGTTTCCCGCATTAATCTCCCACGTCATCGGGGAGGTAGGGGACTCCTCAGTCTGGAGGGTTTGCATCGAAGTGTGGTTCTGAGTATAGCTTGTAAAGTTCTTAGGAGTTCGGACCCCCTCCTATGCCTTGTTAAAAGTCACGAATTGGCCGGAGTGGGGGCATTTATCGTTAAGGCAGCACAAAAAGCTGCGGAAGAACTTGGTCTCGAATTTCAGATCAGTCGAGAAGGCCGACTAGAGGGCAACCTCGAGCTCCTACCTTCTCGCCTGAAAGCCCAGATAAATGCCGCGGAGCAAGATCTTACGCTCAGGCGGCATGTTGACAAGCCGATACACGGTGTTTTCTATCGAAACATCGAAACGCTCGGCTTGTCAACTAGGCTGACCTTCGGCTACCTAAGGTCAGCCGGGCTTACATCCGAGACTGAGGGATTTACCGCAGCTTGCCAAGATGGCAATGTGATGGGTGTGCATTTCCCTGATGTCAGCTGCAGGGCCTGTCGAAAGGCGCCTGAGACGCTTTTCCACCTTCTGTCGGCATGTCCGGCAAAAGCGGCCTCGGCGTACACCCATCGCCATAATGCGGCCCTACCGGTGCTGTATTACCATCTAAGGCACTCGTACGGAGTATATATATATATATATATATATATATATATATATATATATATATATATACATATATGAATTATTTTTCATCGCTACCAATAAATAGGTATTTAAATATTTTCTTACTTTTTAAACACCCTTTCAAAATAAATTCCATAAGATAACCTTGATTAGAAAAATCAAAATAGCTCGAACAGGAAGCCTCTAAGTGAAATTTATCAAGAATACTTTTTATAGAAAATAAATCAATGTTTTCAAATTTGTATATAATAATAATTTCCAACCATTGGCGTAGAAGTTTAAGGGGTATTTAATGGGTACAAAACCCCGTAACTACGCTACTGTATTTGTCTCAAAAATATTTTGTCACTCAAAAAATGTCTTATCCAGCAAAACTGAAGTGTACCAAGTTTGAACTGAAAATTTCCATTTTTTCAGAAGATAAGGAAGAAAATGTTATATTTTAAAACTTCAACCCTGTATCTCGGAAACGAAGTGATTTATAGATAAATTTTATATAAAAGACCCCATTTATTTTTGGATGTTCTATCGTCTCCCGAAGTTATGAACGAAAAAACTGAATCATCCTGTATACAGGGTGTCCCAGGTTTTAGTAGCAGAACTTTAACAGTCGATAGAAAATTTGATTTTGAGGAGAAAAGTTCCTATTAACATATATGCCCAGATGCTCAATTATTGAGATACAGGGTGTTGAATTTTATAAAAAATTTCCTAAGTTTCTTTGTATCTCCGAAGATAATCAAGATAGCTCAATGAAATTTGGTACTGTGGATGCGTAGACAGGTTACCACATTTGCACTTAATTTGAGACTGATATTATTTCCAGTGGCGTAGATATAGGTATTTAATAACAATAAACTGACCCGAAAAGTGTTATCACCCTGTAAATGTTACTTTGTAGTAACAAATTTCGATGCAAAATTTAAATCGAAACTAATAAGGTCTCTTGATATTTCTTTGCACCGTTTCACGACAAATTTTTGTGATTAACTACCACCACCATGAAAATCGGGTGAAAATTGGAAAAAGAGGAACATCAAATTAAAGAGCATCTTTGAGTGACATAAGTAAAATAAGCTGTCTTTTCTAATCTCTACAGCGATACATTACAAATAAAGGCCGAATATCAAATTTTTATTTCCAAAAATGTTTAAACTAGATAACTACAATGTAATTTCATTTACAGTAATTCACCAACAAGAGTTAACAAGACACCATTTTCTAAATTTTCTGTACTAATTTGGAAGGAATTCTTCAAAATGATTCCCATTCTCTCGTATACATAGTTCACAACGTCCTAACTTCAACGAAAACCTTTTTCCAATTTTCATGGTGGTGGTAATTAATCACAAAAATAAAATTTGTCGTGAAACGGTGCTAGATACAGAGAAATATCAAGAGACCTTATGTCTTTTGATTCAAATTCTGCATCGAAATTTGTAACTAACTGGTAACCTTTACAGGGTGATAACACTTTTCGGGTCAATTTATTGTTATTAAATACCTATATCTACGCCACTGGAACTAATACCGGTCCCAAATTATGTGCAAATGTCGTTACCTATCTATGCATCCACGGTACCAAATTTCATTCAGACGTTCTGATTATCTTCGGAGATACGAACAAAATTAAGAAATTTGTTATAAAATTCAACACTATCTCAAAAATTGAGCGTCTGTGCATATATGTTAATAGGAACTTTTTTTCTCAAAATACAATTTTCTATCGACTGTTAAAGTTCTGCTACTAAAACCTGAGTCACCCTGTATACAGGTGTCTCAGATTTTAACCGGGAAAATTTAATAGACGATAGAAAATTTGATTTTGAGCAAAAAATTCCTGAAAACATATATGCAGAGACGCTTAGTTTTTGAGATACATGGTGTTGAAATTGATAAAAAAATTTCGTTTTTTGCGAATATCTCCGGAACCGTTTATCGTACAGAAAACAGCTTTTACAAGCATTATCTACTCATGGTAAGCTATGTTCTGTGTGATAAAAAAAATTTTTTTAGTCATAATTAGTGAAGATTTTGAAGGGGTAGTTGGTATTTTTCTCCCCAACTTCTACGCCACTGCGAAAAGTACAGTTTTGAGACAACCATTTGAACCGCCAATGTTTTCTACACAAAAAAGGTACTCTTGCTCATAAGCTCTAAAGTTGACCGTTTTCGAAAAATTAACTTTTATGTTGAAAAACATGGTCATCATTGGTGAAGATTTTGAAGGGGTAGCGGGTGTTTTTCTCCCCTACTTCTACGTCACTGGAAAAAGTACGGTTTTGGGACGCCCTTTTGAACCGCCAATGTTTTTTACACAAAAAAGGTACTCTTGGTCATAAACTCTAAAGTTGACCGTTTTCGAGAAAAATCAACTTTTTTGTTGAAAAACATAGTCACCAGATCATCAATGTAGTGTGATGCAAACGTTTCGAACCTATTTAAAATTTTATTCAATGCCCTTACTAAACTTGAACATGCACTTTGAATACAAGAATGGGGTTACTCTAAACCATATTTTCGGTTAAGTTTGAATTAGATTATTAAAAGTTTGGAATCTCTTTTGTCATTAACACAATTGTTTCTTTCAATTTGGATACTTTCCAATATCAAACGTTTATTATTATTCTTTTCAATATTTGAAATTTTTGAGTTATTGTAGTCAAATGGATGGTTTGTGTTTTTTACATGTTTACTAAGTGCTCTTCAACATTTGAAGATTATTTTTGACACTTTTGTAAAAAGTAAATTTGTTAACGAGCTATTTTGTTATTTTCATTTAAAAGCATTTTTCTCGAAAATGGTGAGATTTTGAGTACTTCAACAAGGGTACTTTATTTGTTTGCAATAAATTGTAAACGAGGAAAATGTGCAAAGAAAACAAAAAAATTATTCTCAAACGAGTTAAGCCGAAAATAATCGTTTAATAGTCACGCACCTAGCGACCTCCACCGTATATTCAAAAACTAACTAAGTCATCATTTTCGGTGTTCTCCCCGAGTACCATAGTTCAATGTAACATCTTTAACTGAACAGGACCTACAACAAAATTTCGTTTTTTTTAAATTAAATTTAAACGGAAGGATATGACTGGAACATAGTTTATATGAAAAAATCTGATTATTTTTGCAAAATCTGTAGTCACCTGCATTAACGGGAGGTCTTTCTGGAACAACAAACAAAATTGAAAATGTAAGATATCAAAACGTTCAAAAATTAACTAACTAGGAAAGTTTTAATAAATATGACCTGTTCACTGTCTAGTCGAACACGTGAAAGAATTTTATTGCGAAATATGGTGTATAGTTTATGAGATGGAAAGAAAATATCACTGGCCCGGTGAATCTTTACTTATAAATGGCCTGTTTAAGTACAAGCGTATTTGTGGGAAAATTTATTAGCAAAATAAATTTCTGCCCGTTTGTTCCAGGAGACTCGACGATTTACCTTATCTAAAGTGGGAGTTATCTCGCTTGGGACGCTACAAATCTCTGCATTCAAAAGATTACTCACAAACAAAATGTGTGGAATTTAATTTAAAACTTAAAATCTGGATTTTTATTTTGCTCACTATTGAAAATTTGAGAACATACTGAGGGTTCAGGGAGTCGAATTAAAATACTCGATCATCATAAAATGTAAATGTTGATACCCTAACTAACCACGATAGTAACGATAGTAGTAGTATTCGTCGAATAGTCCAGTCAAACAGAAATATGATACAAGAGCAATCAAATTTTAATGCAAACAGGCACTGATCTCAAACAAGTGTAACAAACGGTCAACCAGCAGGGTATCTTACTCTTACATTTAGAATGAAAACCCATTCTGCAAACAGTGTTCAGTCTGAATTTCAAAGCCCTGATGATTGTGTGCTTCCGTAAAATCAACTCACGTAAGTAAATTAAACATACTAATCACAAATATCAGAAAACTCTTGAACCCCAACATACGCAAACGAAATCTGTTGGTTTTCTATCACGTAATAAGTATATTCAAAATTCAAATATTTCATGAAAAATGTATTTATTTTGTACGTAATCACCGAACTGAGTTAGTTATCAAGTTATTATACACATAAATTTTAAATATGAAACTAAAGTCAATGCTTATAACAAACTGGAAAAAAACTATGTCATAAATACAGATTGTGCATACAGCTAATTAATATAAGAATATTTTGTTAAATTTCAGTTTCAGATGTAAACAATGAATAGATTTCTGAAGAAGGCGAAAGCCGAAACGCGTCGAATGGAAACATTGTTTCATTATGATAATTCATTTGAAATTGCTGAAAAACCTAAGAAAACAACTTACCTTAGATAAACCTGCAAAAGAAAACCACGACGAATATATATATATATATATATATATATATATATATATATATATATGTAGAACTGGATTCTCGGGTATTGATCCGCGTTGTGTGGTTTCGTTCCTCAAAAGGACCAATTTCACTACGTTTCGGCAAAGTCGCATTTGCCATCTTCAGGTGATTCGACCGTAGAGTCTGGAAAATCTAGGCGAAAATCTAGGCGAACAGTTCGCCTAGATTTTCCAGACTCTACGGTCGAATCACCTGAAGATGGCAAATGCGACTTTGCCGAAACGTCGTGCAATTGGTCCTTTTGAGGACCGAAACCACACAACGCGGATCAATGCCCGAGAATCCAGTTCTACATATATATATATATATATATATATATATATATATATATATATATATATATATATATATATATATATTTCTATATCTCTTAAGTTACATACACGATAGTGGCCAATTAGGCAAAGAAACTTTAAACTTGTTTATATATATATATATATATATATATTATTAACTAAACTCTTACTGAGTTTATTTTTATTTATTGATTATTATTAATGCTTCCGGCTAGCTTTTAATTTATTGATTATGAATAATAATGAACTTTCTCTTTTTTATTATTATTATTTTATGGAATTAAACACAATATTCTTTGAATGTTGAAAAATTTCTATATTTAAATCTCTATGACTCTATTTATCTCGGGTTTCTAATTTACAATTTTATTTTATGTTCTAAGCATAGAACTAGCTTTAACCTCAAAACTATTCAATATTAATAGTTGTTTACAACATTACAAACGACAATCTTTCTTTCAGATTTACAAATAACACTACAATGGAAATATAATAAACAAACTTACTTTTAGTTTATATCCAAAAGTGTGTTTAACTATGTTGGCAATTTTCAATTTAATTCTTTTATAATTTCGTTGATGATTCACTTTTACACAATACTATGCTTTTTCACAATAATCACAGGTAACTAATTTGGATTACTTCTTCTTGAGACTCAGGAACTGTTGATAATACTTTGTTTTATCCTTTTAGATAAAACATGAAACTTTTCGATGCTTTATTTAAATTATTGATGAATGGCAATCGTTGGAAATTTCTTCTTAATTGGAGGTTATTACAGCCTTTTTACTGGATTCAGATACTTGGATAATCGTTGACTTTATATAAAACTTATTAACTTTGGTTTCTTTGAACCTATCGAAGTTTGGAACACTTTCGTTCAATTGGAGGTTATTATAGGTTATAAAATTTTGGTGAGTTGCAGGAGTACTTTCAGTCTACAGATGTAATGGCAAACTCACTTCTTTACTTTCAGATTCGTTTTTATAGGCCTCCAAAACCGACGCTACTTTATGTCATAAACAACCTATGAGATGATTGCTTTTCAAATCAAGCATGCCAAGTTAATTGTTGTGAAACTGACACAAGTCTTCATTGTTACCAGATTGACATTGGAAATTCCTATTGACCAATCAGAATTTAGTATTCTTTACTTTTTGAATTATTTGAGATTTTCAACTTATTTTAATTGTTAGTGATTCCTTCTTTTTAAATTAATATTGCCTACATTTTTCCCCACACTTTGGTATAATATAACCTATGATTGGGTTATTATTAATATGATTATTCCCATATTTATGGTTTTCTTGACAGTTACTTATTCTTAAATCTAATACATACCATATTATATCAATAACATTCTTTTAACATTACATAACTCAAATTTACTAATCCTAACTTACATCTATAACATTATTCAATGTTTTGTACTATCTCATGATAGTTTTGTAATCACTTTACTTATGATTTATGATTTCGTTACACTGAACGTTTCTTCACTTTCACTGAAGTTCTTGTTTATCACTTCTTATTCTATTACATCGTTGTTTATTATGTTTTACATTGTTAATATTAATATCCTAACTATTATTTAGCTTTTATTATTGTTTTTAATTCCATAAAATATTTTTTATTTGATCTTTTCTGATTTTCATAGTTCGGTAAGTTATTATTTTTAAATTTTTATTGTCTATGAAATGAAATCATAACAAATTCCCCTAAATCAATTTTAACATATTAATCACATTAATATTTAAAATTTATTTATCTTTTGATTTTATTTTCATGAACTAAATTTATTAATAATTATACTTGTATATTTGATCAATATTAAATATTCCCCTTATCTTTCCGTTTTCAGGATTCATTAATTCATAACTATTTTCAGCATTTTCATTCATGACTACATACGGACCTTCAAAAGCAAAACATAATTTTCCACATATATTCTTTTTATTATTAGTTACTCTCATTGCTCTTACTATTACTAATTCACCTATTTCAAATTTAATTAACCTTCCTCTTTTTCTCATTTGCCTATTCATATATTTTCTTGCATTTCTTTCTAACCTATTACTGATATCTTTCAAAATTTCATTTCGCTCTACTGAATTTTCATCTAACCATTTTCTATCTGGTTCTTCGCCTTTCATTATTAATACAGGTGTTTTCTCTGTTGTAGTATTTGGACAATGATTTAAACATTTTTCTACTCTGGATATTGATTCATCCCATTGACGATGTTTACCCTCACAAGATATTCTCAGATATTTTATTACTTCCTGTATATAACGTTCTGATGGATTGGATTGAGGATGTCTGATGCTTGTTAATTGATGAAAAATTAAATTCCTTTTGCAAAAATACTTGAAACGTATGTTTTTGAAATATGTTGCGTTATCTGTAATTAACTTTCTTGGCCTACCAATTTCTTCAAAATAGTTTTCTAACTTATGCATTACTTCTCTACTTTTTGTCGTTTTGCAAGCATATAATTTTATATATTTAGAAAATAAATCTACTACAACCAAAATATGTCTATTTCCTTTTTCTGTTACTATTAACTCACTTAAAAAATCTATTGCTACTATTTCTAAACATTCCTTTACTATAATACTCTTTGCTAAATTGTGATTAATTATATTTTTAGGCTTTGCTCTTTGACATATGTCACATTTCTTTGTGATTTCTTTTGCAATTTGGTAATCTCCTTTACCTATATAATTTTCTCTGAATATGAGCCACATTTTCCTTGCTCCTATGTGATTGAATTCACTATGTAAATGATTTAAAATTTTTAAAGTTAGGTCTTGATTTATTCTGTATAATTCTTTCCTACCTATATCTTGTAAATAAACTCCCTCTTTGATTTTACATTTCTTTTTATCCTTCTCTGATAAAGTACTTTGATTGTTTTTAATGCTCTCTAATGAAAATAAACCCCTTACTTCTAATAAAATATTTGCTCCTACTTTATATTTCCTTTTATCAATTTTTAAATTCCCCTCTTCTCTTGTTAAAGTATCAGCTATTATATTTAATTTTCCTGGAATATGTTTTATTTCAAAATCATATTCCTGCAATAACAAAATCCATCTTTGAATCCTACTGTTTACAAACTTGTTTTTAAATATACTTGTTAATGCACTATGATCAGTTTCTACCCTTACTTTATTCCCTAACAAATAAAATCTTAATTTCTTTACACAAAAAACTATACTTGCTAATTCTAATTCAGTAACGCTGTAATTTTTTTCATGAACTTTTGTCATTCTTGACACAAAACTTATAGGCACTTCTTCATTATTTTGTTTTTGTAATAAAACACCACTGAATCTTTGTTTAGAAGCATCTGTTCTTAATATGAAAGGTTTATCATATTGTGCATGATAGACTTTTAATTTTTTAATGAAAATATCTTTTAAATTTTGGAAAGCTTCGTGTCTTTCATTATCCCATTTCCATTTTACCCCTTTCTTAAGTAATTCTACTAATGGAATCTCCTTCTGACTTAAATCAGGAATGAGCCTTTTGAAATAATTTATTAGACCTAAGAATCCCCTCAAAGTTTTAAGATTGGTGGGTCTTTTGAAATTTTTAATTACATCTAATCTATCTTCATCCATTTCTAAACCTTCCCTCGTTAATTTATAACCCAAAAATTTAATTTCTGTTTTATAGAATTCACATTTCTCAATATTTATTTTTAAACCTGCTATATCTAATTCGTTCAAAACTAATTTTATGTGATCTTTATGTTCTTCTACTGTTCTAGAAAATATTAATATGTCATCGATATAATGAACTACAAAAATTTCAAATTTATTTAATATTTGATTCATACTTCTAACTAACGCACTGCATGCACTTTGAATACCAAAAGGCGTAACTTTAAAACGATACACTTCTCCATCTATCATAAAACCAGTGTAATCTCTACAACTTTCATGTAAAGGAATCAACCAGAAACTATGTCTTAAATCAACTTTACTAAAAATTTGTGCCTTTATTATTCTACCAAAAATTTACTCTATATTTTTAGGAGCTTCATATTGTGGTACTGACAATCTATTCAATGTTCGAGCATCTAAACATAACCTAATATCACCATTTGACTTTTTTGCTATAACAATAGGGTTTATATATTTTGTTTTACTTCTTTCTATTATGTCTTGTTCTAGCATTTCACCGATTTTTTTCCTAACATCTTCTATGTACTTGTATGGGATTGGATAGTTCTTGGATTTAAAATTTTCAATTTCTTTGACTTGGAATTTATGAATATAATTACTAGCTATACGAGTTTCATCAATTATTAAACCTTTATGTTGTGAAATTATTTCTGATATTATTCCCCTATATTTCTCGGATATTTTCATCTGCGAGATTATTTCATTTAAATTTCTGCTTGAGTCTTTTCTTTCGACCGCATTTATTATATTGCAACCTTCATTTGGTCTGTCAATATTTTCATTTTCCCCTTTCCCTATCTTTATAATTTCATCTAACAACTTTATTTCCTTTTCCTCGTAATCTATAATAATTCCATGCTTTTCTAATTCATCAGTTCCCATAACAATATCCAATTTCATATTCGGCACTACAAATAATTGCATCTCTAGACTTGACTTCCCTATTATAATATGCTCAGTAATCATTTTTGATACTTCAGTAATTTTCTTTCCACTAATATTTACTAATTCTACTTTTGGTATTTTCAATTGATTTGTTATTTTTATTTCAGACAATAGTTCTTCCCTTATTAATGATAGTTCTGATCCTGTATCACACGTAATTTCTACTTCTTTCCCTTTTAAAAAACCTTTTAATTTAATTAAACCTATACTTTCATTTTCTTCCCTTTGCTGTTCGTAGTCAATGTATTCCCTCTGATGTTCATATAATACATTAACGTGGTATTCGTGCTTTCTTAAAAATCCTGATTTTGTTGATTATTTTGACTTGAAGAGTCTTCCCTTTCCATATTACTTTCTATCCTACTACAGTTTACTTCCCTTTGATTATTTTCATTTCTACTATTATTTCTATTATTATTATTATTTTGACTTCTATAATCCCTATATCTATTTCTATTTTGATTAGCATTATTTCCATTATATCTATTTTCCCTATTATAATAATTTTGGTTTCTATTATCTCTATTTCTAAAATTGTTTTGATAATTATTATTTTGGAATCTATTATTATAATTTTGATTTCCCCTGTAATTGTTCCTGTTATCATTATGTCCATTTTGTTGCCTAGTTCCTATGTTATTCTTATTATCAATTCTATTTAAGTATGATAGTAGTTGATTCATGTTTTTAATATTTGCAATGGCTATTGCCTCAGATATTTGACTTCGATACTGTCTTGAAATGTATAAAACTATCTCTTCCTCTCTCATTTTAGGTTCTAAATATTGCGCTTCATTATATAGGCTAAGTGCATAAGCATTCATGCTTTTTCTAGTCCCTTCTATATACTTCCTAAAATATAATCTTTCTCGACATTTCGATTGTTCATTTTCACCCCAAAAATTATTTAAAAACTCATCTATAAACTCATCTAAACTATTTAATTCCCTTTCTTTGCAATTGAACCACAACAAAGGTTCATCAACCAATCGTTCTCTTATTAATTTTTTCATTCTCTCTATATTCCTTTCATACTGTATTTCATTTTTCAAATCTTTAACAAAAATGCATGGATGTAATAATTTTATGTTTCCATTAAATTTTATTGTATTCTCATGACCTACATTTCTGTATTCTATATTCATTCTCTCTTCGGATCTATTCTCAATTCTTTTTATTCTTTCATCTTGTTCATTTATCATTTTTTCCTGATTTTCTTTCATACTTTGTACATTCACATTCACATTCTCTTCAATATTCCTCCCCATATCATTCATTCTATTTTCCATAATATCTATTTCTTTCTCTACATTATTAAACTTTCTATTTACAAAGCTATTATATTCTTCTAATTTATTATCTATACTTTCTTCAACATGTTGTCTGATTTCCTTTTTTTCAGTTTCAACTATTCTCATTATTTCCTCAGTTCTTTTATCAAATTTATCATTCACTCTCTTAAGTTCATCTCTTATTTCACTCATACCTTGTTCAAATTTAGCATTAGTTTCACTCATACGTTGTTCAATTTTAGCATTCGTTTCATTCGTTTCATTAGCTTTTAAATTTAAACTTTCAAGCAATCTCATTATTTGTGATTGACTATCTATTATTGGTGGTCTTTCTGCACTAATCATTTCACCCTCTTGATCAAATCCTATCAATTCTGGAGTCCTCTGTCTATCTCCTTCCATTTTTACTTTCTTTTTAATTAACCTAGTTCTTTAAATTATTTTGATACGCGGTTCTATTCCTTTTTTCAAATGGCCCCACGTTGGGCGCCAATTATTAACTAAACTCTTACTGAGTTTATTTTTATTTATTGATTATTATTAATGCTTCCGGCTAGCTTTTAATTTATTGATTATGAATAATAATGAACTTTCTCTTTTTTATTATTATTATTTTATGGAATTAAACACAATATTCTTTGAATGTTGAAAAATTTCTATATTTAAATCTCTATGACTCTATTTATCTCGGGTTTCTAATTTACAATTTTATTTTATGTTCTAAGCATAGAACTAGCTTTAACCTCAAAACTATTCAATATTAATAGTTGTTTACAACATTACAAACGACAATCTTTCTTTCAGATTTACAAATAACACTACAATGGAAATATAATAAACAAACTTACTTTTAGTTTATATCCAAAAGTGTGTTTAACTATGTTGGCAATTTTCAATTTAATTCTTTTATAATTTCGTTGATGATTCACTTTTACACAATACTATGCTTTTTCACAATAATCACAGGTAACTAATTTGGATTACTTCTTCTTGAGACTCAGGAACTGTTGATAATACTTTGTTTTATCCTTTTAGATAAAACATGAAACTTTTCGATGCTTTATTTAAATTATTGATGAATGGCAATCGTTGGAAATTTCTTCTTAATTGGAGGTTATTACAGCCTTTTTACTGGATTCAGATACTTGGATAATCGTTGACTTTATATAAAACTTATTAACTTTGGTTTCTTTGAACCTATCGAAGTTTGGAACACTTTCGTTCAATTGGAGGTTATTATAAGTTATAAAATTTTGGTGAGTTGCAGGAGTACTTTCAGTCTACAGATGTAATGGCAAACTCACTTCTTTACTTTCAGATTCGTTTTTATAGGCCTCCAAAACCGACGCTACTTTATGTCATAAACAACCTATGAGATGATTGCTTTTCAAATCAAGCATGCCAAGTTAATTGTTGTGAAACTGACACAAGTCTTCATTGTTACCAGATTGACATTGGAAATTCCTATTGACCAATCAGAATTTAGTATTCTTTACTTTTTGAATTATTTGAGATTTTCAACTTATTTTAATTGTTAGTGATTCCTTCTTTTTAAATTAATATTGCCTACATTTTTCCCCACACTTTGGTATAATATAACCTATGATTGGGTTATTATTAATATGATTATTCCCATATTTATGGTTTTCTTGACAGTTACTTATTCTTAAATCTAATACATACCATATTATATCAATAACATTCTTTTAACATTACATAACTCAAATTTACTAATCCTAACTTACATCTATAACATTATTCAATGTTTTGTACTATCTCATGATAGTTTTGTAATCACTTTACTTATGATTTATGATTTCGTTACACTGAACGTTTCTTCACTTTCACTGAAGTTCTTGTTTATCACTTCTTATTCTATTACATCGTTGTTTATTATGTTTTACATTGTTAATATTAATATCCTAACTATTATTTAGCTTTTATTATTGTTTTTAATTCCATAAAATATTTTTTATTTGATCTTTTCTGATTTTCATAGTTCGGTAAGTTATTATTTTTAAATTTTTATTGTCTATGAAATGAAATCATAACAATATATATATATATATATATTTATATATTCTTTTGTTGATATTCTTGAACCATTTGTAATATTTGTATGTTTTATTGGTATATTGGTTCGTATATATACTGATAATGAAATAAAAATTCTGTTTTGACGTTTCGACAATGTTTATTGCCTTTATCAAAATTGTTAATTGAATTAGTGTTTCCATGTAATTTAGAAAAGAATAGATGATTTCGATTAATGAAATGCGTCTGCAGCCGACTTGTGATTATGATAGATCTAAATGCTTATCATAGAATAACTAATTCATACAATAATTCATAGATATTTATAATTGTACAATCTTGGAATGTCTTGTATTTAATCAAATTCAATCTATTTCAATTGTAGTTAGCCATACATTACTCTTTCACACACAACCGATCCAATGTTTTCTGCAGTTATAATTGGATCTTAAAACACAAGTCGGCTGCAGACGCATTTCATTAATCGAAATCATCTATTCTTTTCTAAATTACATGGAAACACTAATTCAATTAACAATTTTGATAAAGGCAATAAACATTGTCGAAACGTCAAAACAGAATTTTTATTTCATTATCAGTATATATACGAACCAATATACAAAGAAAACATACAAATATATATATATATATATATATATATATATATATATATATATATATATATATATATATATATATATATATACTAGCAGACCCGGCCACGCGTTGCTGTGGCTAAGGTTTTTATTATATTACATAGTAGTAAATTATACAAGGGAAACGGTAGGAGAACACCAGTCATGGGGACTACCATGCTTTTTTACACAGATGCCATTTATTAAAATACATGGCGACCGCCATCATTGATTTTCTACTACCGTTGATATTGAGCAAAAATTAATACAAAAGGAATAAATTTAAATTTTTTTTATTTTTTGTATCCAAGTCTGTAACAAATGAGTACATTACAAAGTTGTTAGTAAATAACATGTAACACTTAAACTTATTAATGAGGTAGGTAGGGCAGATAGTTTTAAATCTTTAACAATAATGTTTATTATTTTGAATTATAAATACTTTTAATTTTAAACTTTCCAGTTAAAATGGTATAAAATGGTAGCTTCAAGAATATTTCCGGTGATCTTTTTGATGACCAAACGCGTACCGTTGCATAATCGAGGTGGATTCAAATAATTACGCAGAAGAATAATAGGTGAACCAACCTTCAATCAAAGATTATGTGGTGGCATTCCAGGTATATCTAGTGAATTTAAAAATTCAATTGGAAAATTTACGCTATCATTTTCATCAACAACAGTGTCGATAGATTTAAAAGACATTTTTGGCTGCCAAAATAGCCCGATCACTGAGCCAGTTATGATTCAAGTAATTACTTTGTATATCCGGAAAAATACTCTGAATCAATTCGTTTTTTCCCTGAAGAACAGTGCAGAAATTGTCTGGTAGTTTAATGTATTGCGTATTTGATTGCAGTTCTATTTTACCGTTCCCTATATCTAGCAATTGTTCAGAAAATAATTGTGCTGATGGATCATTTTGCAATTGTACGCGCATATTTATGGTCAATCGAAGTGTTTCAACACTTCGCCATAAGAATGATCGTTTTAAACATGCATTAATCTCATCCGCGAAAGTAGAGCGAGGTATAACCGGTAAGGTCTGTCGGAAATCACCAGACAAAAGTAAGATAGCACCACTGAAAAGTTTATCATTGCCGTTTAAATCTTGCATAGTTCTATGTAATGCTTCAAGTGAATATTTGTGAGCCATTGTGCACTCATCCCAAATTATGATTGAACTCTTCCGCAACACTGCAGCTAGTCCACTATTCTTTTTTATGTTACATATTGCGTTCGGTTTATTATGAATGTCCAAAGGCAGCTTGAATGTTGGATGTGCCGTTCGTCATTACATTGTAGCTTATGTGAAACGTTAGTACTTTCAACACTGCGCCATCTGTTAGAATACTTACTCAATCCAGTCAACAGATACCGCCATCTGTTAGAATTGTTTGGAACTGACAGATAATTGTGACTGACGAATAATAAACAAATAATTTGCAATCAAATAATATTGCGGCTATAAATTGAGATGGAAGCTATCCTATCTGTTGAGTTGGATCGAACTGCACACGGTGTGCAAATTTGATTGAAATCGGTTAAGTAGTTTAGGAGTCTATAGCGGACAAACAACGTGACACGTAATATATATATATATATATATATATATATATATATATATATATATATATATATATATATATATATATATATATATATATATATATATATATATATATATATATATATATATATATATATAAGAGATATAGAATTAAATTTTCTGAATTATGAAATAACTTAGATAATTTAACATAGGATTATAAAGATGAATAAACGTAAAAGATTGAACCATAGGCGGGATTCGAACCCACATTTCTGGATTTCTAGTCCAGGGTGTTTACCAATTACACCACTTCGGTCCTATTAGATTTTTATATTTTTTTAATATAAACCTCTGAAAGGATAGTAGATCATTGATGAACACAATGCGATTCGATGCCCTACCATAGATCAACTATTCACGCATATTCATCTAAAGTTCAGTCGTTTTTTGAAGTAAGGATTGTAGGTTAGTACTGCTATGGTTGGCAGTTACTTGACAGTTCTTATTCAAATGACAGCATCCCTGGTTCTTATATATTTCAATAGAACTGACTGAGAATTGTTCTGGTTAATTATAAACAAATTTAAAGTTTCTTTGCCTAATTGGCCACTATCGTGTATGTAAATGAGATAAAAATTCTTTTTGACGTTTCGACAATGTTTATTGTCTTTATCAAAATTGTAAATTAGTGTTTCCATGTAATTTAGAAAAGAATGAATAATTTCGATTAATGAAATGCGTCTGCAGCCGACTTGTGTTTTAAGATCCAATTAAAACTGCAGAAAACATTGGATCGGTTGTGTGTGAAAGAGTAATGTAAGGCTAATTACAATTTGAAATGGATTGAATTTGATTAAATACAAGACATTCTAAGATTGTACAATTATAAATATCTATGATTATTGTATGAATTAGTTATTCTATGATAAACACTCTATCCACATCTATTATAATCAACTATTCAAGTTTAAGATAATTCTATGGAATTTAACCTCAAAATTGTTGCTTATAGTGTCATAGTTAAATAATACGTTATCTTTTTCAGGTTGAATTTTGAATAGACATTTACAAGTGTCAGATATTAAGAGGTTCTAATACTTTCAATTGAAATGTTTCCTTGAATTGAAGATAAGCATTATCTAAGTACTCACTATTAAAAATGATGTGATTATCATTGATTTTTGAAAACTTTGTTATTATTCTTAAACCTTATAGTCGTAGTAAGTATATTTTCCTATTTTCTCTTCTGATTGGAGAAGGTGTTCATCATCTTTGAGAACGTTTTCAATAAATGGACGGTGTAGAATCCATAATTTTCTTCAATTTTCTTATAAAAAGCCATGATTCTTAGATAACGAAACAACCGTCATAAGTAACAAAACAGGACTTCACCAATTCCTCGCCGGCGAGGAACTACCGGAACAGGCTGTCCATTAGCTGGGAGCATATAAAACCCAGTTGTTGCCTGAGGGAAGGGAGTCTAGTTTAGACAGTAAAATAGGGCAATTTGAGAAAATATAAGTATAGAAGTTTTATAACATTATATTCAAAACAGAAAATAATAGTCAGGTAATTATAAGTCCGTTTAAAAGAGATAATCTCACAGTTTCCTCACTCGAGTTTGAAGTATTGAAATTTCATTGAATTAAAGAGAGATAAAAACGAAGATAATGTATCGTAGTGACCGATCGTGATTCTGTTGATTGAATAAATTTAAAAGTGAAATCAACACCAATTGAGAGTTCAGGTTTTCGAGAACCAACGTCTAACCGCTGGAGGTGGCTGTTTTTCTAGCGCGACTAACCTGGGGTACAGTAATTAAAGGTGTAAGGGCGGGAAGTCCTGACAACTGACAAGGTTATAATTTCTATTATACTATTTATAGTGGTGCGAAGATCACTGTCTGACCAAACGGGCGGGCGGACATTCGGATCTGAAAAGGGCAGAACTTCTATCGCGACTACCCTGGGGTTCTGTCTGAATTAAGTGGAGGGTACGTCCCGGCAATGTCAACAGACGGTCGGTTGGTTAGACCATTCCCGTTTATTAAGAACCTGCAGTCTGACGAAACTGGCGGGCGGACATGCGGATCTGAAATGGGCAAAATTTCTAGCGCGACTACCCTGGGGTTCTGCCTGAAGTAAGTGAAAGGTACGTCCCGGCAACGTCAACAGGCTGTCGGGTTCTTCAGCCGTTATAGTAATTAATATTGTCTAAAGTAGAGGATTAAGAAATAACACTCTTCATTTTCTATCCCCGCGGTAAATATTTTAGGACCGGCCTGTAACAAGGCGTATATTAGTTGAGAAAACTGAATGAGATTTGTGCATCAGATTGAACAATGGACAATTTAAACGAGAACGACAGATTTCTAAATACATTTTTGCCTCAAAATTGCCAAGATGGCTACGTGATGAAAGTTTAGAGAATTTAGATATAACCTTAATCGATCTATATGGTGATAATACAATTAGGCATCGACAAAATGAATATATCCCTGCCAATATTTCTAAAAACTTGTAGTCCAGGCTGTGAACCGGTATTTTAGCTAAAAAAAAAGTTCGAATCAAAAATTTTTTTGAGCTTCTCAGGATCATTCATACACCTTAAAACCTCTTGGGAACTCCAACCCCACCCATTGGGGGCAATAATGACCCGAAAATGTTGTCGATTTGACCACCCCTACGATGGATTGCAAGTAAATTTGGCTACGAATTCGTGTTCAGCGACCCGAAAAACCTCCTAGGTGCACTCGAAATGCCAAAATACCTTTTTTTGTAGAAAATACAATTCAAGATTTGAAGATTTCGGGGCATTTTCTCCCCCAATGGTTGGGGTTGGGGTTCTCAAGAGGTTTTAAGGTGTATGAATGATCCTGAGAACCTCCTGAAGCTAATGCAAAAAAAAAATTATGATTCGAACTTGAATGTTTTTTTTTTAATTTTCCGGTTCATAGCCTGAACTATTGGAACTTAATCTTTAAATATTAAAAATTTGTGAAGATGGAGGGTGTATCCAACCTTGATGGAAGGTTTCAAAATAAGTTTATCCTCAGCAATTATTAAGGTTAGAACGTCTTTTTTAGTTTGTGTTAGTATCCATCCTGTAAGACGTAGATATGGGACATGGAAAGAAAAGGGAAGGTCTGCTCCAAAAGACCCAAAGCAATCAAAAAATCACATTTTCATTCAATTAAACACATTTTTCTTGAAATGTTGACAACATCCTACATGCAAAGAGCGACTTGAAATTCGGGGGGTTATAATCTATGTATAGGTTAAATTATTCAGTTCCCTTTATTTCATTCCTTTTCAGAGCCAAGAATTTTTACAACGAATAGTCTCAAATTCATAACGGAGAGAAATTTAGATTACCTATTTCAGAATAGTGGAATGGAACTTAAAACAATATTTCGAAAGCAGCTCCTCGAGTGGCGCGAAATAAATGCATGTTTGTTTTAGTTACTTACAATTTTATTAAATTCAATCTATTGATCAGTTAAAGCGACACACCTAGATTTTTAATATGAATCAATAATATGAAATGCAATACGTAGAAGTTGTTTATTTTATAGTCTTATTTATAATGTATGTAATATGACAGTTTTTATCGTTCCCTTTCTACCCTTAGCTGCAAAGTCCCTGGAGTACTCAAGCAATTGCTTAAGTTATTATTATAGGTCAATTCAGTCCGAGTCTCGACGGCTAGCAGCCTGACGAGTGACGACTTAACCGTATTTGTAAGTGTATGTTATAAATAGTTATACCCTTGTGGCATTACAAACTTATGTGCGGAGAAGCACGCTCTCCTTTTCTAATTTTTTAAAATACTTTTTTTCCATTTTATGATTTGTCAACATATTTGAGAAGCAACGAGGGTCGCGATTTAACAAAGCTGCAACGATAATGAAGTACTGGTTCTAACAACGTAAATAATTTTAGTACAGGACATTGTTTCGAACTGTGTCAACAAACATGAATTCATGTTCGAAAGGGATAAATATAAGTAATTATCCATAACTTCAATTTTTTGAATAAACACGTGTTATACAAAAATAAATCTTTTTGTCGGTATTATTAGTTTTCTTTCTATTTACATATTTCAGTAACAGATATGATATCACTATTGAGTTTGAACAAGCAATTTTGGCAATGCAGTGAAATAAGTGACAGATTTCAATAAGATATTTGATAAGTATCATCAAATATTTTACTAACATCCGATAGTTTCAGTGATATATTTCAGTATAGAATGTATAGAAATCACTTAATATTTTGGATGAATACATTAGTTAATATAAGACAAATTTCAATAGTAGTTAATTAGTTATTAAAATAGTTTCAGTAAAATAAGTGATAGATGCAATAATGGTTATGTACTGGTTATTTTCAATATTGAAAAAACTAAACCATATTTAGAAAATTAAAGTTTCATGTAAAATTAAAATATCTCAAAGCAAAGTAACAAGAATCCAATGGGGTTCGCCACATGTTTTCTGTTTTTCACCAATAACACATTTTATCGTGGGAAATATTAAATGAATTTCTTAGAATAAACACAAAATTAGTTTCATACTCGCTTCAATGTGGGTGATACGATACCATAGCTGATAGGGTCAAGAGGGTTGCAATAAGTTCACAAAAGTTTGCGTGTAAAGGAAATAATAAACCTGTCAAGATCAATAACCAATATAAGACGAGAAACTATTGCGTAGCTACATGATAAATCTTAATGTGAACCATCTGGAGATGTGCAGGTAATGGGTAGTCCGGGCTCATTGTTGAACTGAATATGAAAGTGTTACACGTCTTTCTTTCATAAGTTACATAATTATTCAAAATGTATCACACGTAAATCGGAACGTAACGTAGTACCTAATCATCAAAATTGTAATTGAATATAGTTGAAATAAAATGTACATTCAAATCAGTTAGCAATATTTAGAAAAGGACAGATAAGTTTAGAAATTCCCACCGTAAATATTCAGAATGAGAGATCTCAAGAAAGAGGAAAAGAATTATAAGCTATCTTACTGCCTATTGGTTTAACCGTTCTTCCAAATTTACTAGTAAAATCATTGGTTAAGCAATTCGGGGATCCTTCCCTAATTGCAGAAAGAGGACGCATTATAAATATCAACAAAATGCGGAAAAATCTTCAGTTATATTTTCTAACTTGAATTAGTCTTTTGAGAAATCACGTGGCACTTTGTCATTTTCAATTGAATTAATTTTAGTAGATTATTCAGAGTGTTTTTGGCAAGAGGGTATTTTCGCTAAAATCGGAGTTTCAGTTTTATTCAAGTTCGAGTTAATAATATATTTTAATCAGTTCATAGCTTTTGAATTCCCTAGGTTCATCCTGGTTGGGAAATCATTTTTAATAATTTTAGTTTCATTTTCTTCAGTTTGATTCATTTAGATTCTCTAGGTAAAGTTATTTAACTTTAGGATTCATTATTAGATTATTCTTATTAGTAATTTTATAATATTAGCAATAAAATTAAGTATAGTATTCTTTTTATTATATTTAATTATCATATATCTTCTTTCTTTATTATTATCATCATCCTGTGATTACTGTCTATTGAATATCTTATTGTTGTTGATTACGAGTTTCTCTGATTAAAACTAGCGTTTATCCCTCCATTTACTTTCCAGTGTTTAAATTCATAAGTGTGTAGTGAAATAAAAAGGGGTAAGTGTCAAAGTAATTTTTCACGTTTATTTTGACTAATAAATGTTTGAGATCAAACTCCAACGTGTCAGGGTTCTCTAAATTAAATGACCACACTGCAAATAAATAAATATTAGAGAATAGGAATGTTGTAATATTCTTAAGTGAAGTTTTATAGAGTTTAATAGAGAGAGGACCGTGTTACATAGATTTGAGTGAAAAATTGATAGATATGATCTATATTATGTATAAAAACATTAAATATTTGAAAGATCTGACCAAAGATAAATCACAACTGTCGTTCATCTGCTATTTTGATAGGTTTGATCAAAAAAAGAATAAATATACAAGTTGATTTATAGAATAAAATTACGTATTAATATCAATAAAAAAGTTATAAAATTAATATGTTGAGTGTTATGGAATTAATCGAAGTAAGACTCGAGGTAATAAATCGGATCATTAAGTAAAATCACGGTCGTACATACAGGTCTGGGGACTCGTATGTTTGACATAGGTCTCTTGCGCGTCGATAAACTCGTAGTCCCTCGCTCAGCCACTAGCTAGCGCTTGGATCGACGTGGTAAAACGATTTCTTTCCGGAATCGCAAGCAGTGTTACTAAGTATTCTGATTTGAGAGAGGAATAGAACTGTTACTCTTGTCAAAATGTTATTACTCACTTTAAAAATAACTTCTCCTTTTTCGTTATACATGCGCGCACACATAAAAGAACTCGTTAACACGATTTCTATCCGGAATCGCAAGCATCCACTTTTCTCGCATTTCCGCATCTTTCGGCACTTCAAAAACAGAAGTTTCTTGCTTTACACTTTTGCACCCCGTTTTGCATTTCGGCACAATGCACGGTTTCGTAATTTGTTTCTGGAAACGCAGGTATTTCTTGTGTTTACAAGTCAACTGACAGTTGTCAGAGAATACTCGTAGACTACTGCGTCACCCGTGACGTCTTTTGGTACTACGCAACAGTTGACGCTTAGCGGTCCCACTTCTCACATAGGAAACAGCCTATTAAATTAATAGAATGTAGGACTAGTGCTATATGAACTCGAATTTGGATAACTAGTCCTCATAGGACAAATGGTATCAAATAATTCTCTCCGTGTATAGTTATGAAAGTATGATTGTTCATTCAGTTTTATGTATTGTATCAATTGATGAATATAGGGTGATGACGAGTAAATATTTTAAAGCAGATAATGAGTCGTTTACAATGTATTCTTGCACTCGCATTTGCCATTTATCTCAAAACTTCTTTTAATAACAAAGATTTCATCTGCATGAGAAGACACACCCCAGAAATTTAGTCCATAAGAAATAAAAGATAGTACCAATTCAAAATAAGTATCATCAAACAACATTTCCGAAAATGTATTTTTCAAATTTTTGATCTTCACAATAAAATATGAAAAAAAACTAATCTACTTTTTTATGTTCAGATGAATTTTTTCTGCAAAATAAATGCCATCACTTATAAGGACGGAAGAAAATACATTTTACAGTAAGCAGCCAGTTTGAATTTTTTTTTTCTGTTTTTCATGGAATACTCAGAAGATTGATTGTGTGCATGGAATTTTCTTCCACTTATCGATCGGAAAAATCACGAAGAATATAGTTCTGGAGTTAGAATTTATTGCCCCCCCCCCTCAATATAATGGGAAATGAATAAAATCAATAATTTTTTTCAATTTTTCTTGTATTACTAAGAAGATTGTATGCACTTCATTTTCTTTTACGCATCGATTGAAAAGATAACAGGGAATATGCCTCCAGATTCAGAGTTCATTGGCCCCACGTCAATATGGTGGAAAATTAATAAAATCCATTATTTTTTTCAGTTTTTCTTGTATTACTCAGGGCAGCGATAGTATGCACGAAATTTTCTTTCACGCATTTATCGGGAAAATAACGAAAAATATAGTTCTGAAGTTAGAATTCATTGGCCCCCGTCGTTAATATAATGGAAAATAAATAAAATCCATTATTTTTTTCAGTTTTATCTTGTATTATTCAGAACAGCGATCGTGTGCACGAAATTTCCTTCCACACATCGATCGGTAAAATAACGAAGAATATAGTTCTGAGGCTAGAATTTATTGACCCCCGTTAATATGATCGAAAATAAATAAAAACCATAATTTTTTCCCGTTTTTCTTATATTACTCAGTAGATTCATTGTGTGCACCGAATTTTCTTTCACTCATCGATTGGAAAAATAACAGGAAATATGCCCCCGGATTCAGAATTCATTGGCCCCCCGTCAATAGGATGGAAAATATTTAAAATTCATTATTTTTTTCAGTTTTTCTTGTATTGCTCAGACCAGCGATCGAGTGCATCAAATTTTCTTCCACTCATCGATTGGAAAATAATAACGGAAAATATAGTACTGAAGTTAGAATTCATTGGCATATGATAGAAAATGAATAAAATCAATTATTTTTTCAGTTTTTCTTGTATTACTGAGAAGATAAATATAATCTCCGTTATTTCCCGATCGATACGTGAAAAAAAAATTGGTGCACACAGTTAATCTTCTAAGTAATTCAAGAAAAACCGAAAAAAATCATTCAAACTGGCTGCTGGCGCTCCTTGGTTTATCTCATCAAAGCATCTTTGGCTTTACCGGCTGCTGTTTTCACACAAGTTAAGATCACACAGTCAATTTGAGTCGATGACGATAATAGTTTATACATTGTTGTTTTGATAATCGACTGATCAAATCGTGGAGTTTATCATTAATTAACAATGATAACTGTTCAAGTTCAGAATTTCGCAACTTTTATTCTTACGGCTGGTATAGTAGTATAATGCCAGTAAAATACAGTCATGTTTCAAGATTATTTGAGTTTAAGTATGTATCAATATGACGGACACATTCGATGTCAAATCAGTGTATCAAGGGAAACCGAATGAATACGAGTCATTCATGCAGCATCAAGTAGTAACATCTTGTCATGTGCGGGGAATGAGATACTGAGAGTTGACATTAGACAGTAAAGTGTCTGCTTCTGCTGGTGACGGAAAAATATGAAAGACCCGTATAGCGCATTGAATGACAATATGTACGTCTGGCTTTCATTCGAGAAACAATAGATCACTGCAATACTTGAACACGCATACGATACATTCGTGCCCACCGGATACCGATCAAGTGTCATTGAAAAACTTTTGTATTTGAAACGTGCGATATAAAAATACATTTTGTATCATGCGATCCAATATTTCCAATATTAAACCATTCCAGAACATTTAGTTTGAATTTATGCATTTTGAGTAATGAGTATGACAATCAAAGATGGATTATTGCGTTTTTTGATAGCAATAAATCATACAATGAGCGGTTCAACATGATAATCAAATGTTGTAATAATAAAAATGCTTCACTTCAAAAGCGTGTTCCTTGCATATCTACTTTGTGTCATTCAAGTTAACGAATACCATTCCCGATTAATGAATTGTTGCACATGTAATTTGTAAATGCGGTGATTATTAATGGCTAGAAACATATCTCCGTTCCCACTGTACAATTAAAGAATAACAGGGGATTCAAGATAAAAATAGTACTTAATAGAAATAATGAAAATTATATTAAATTGTTAGCCTAGGTTTTACAAGAACATTAGCACTAATAAGAGAATGAATATTAGTGAGAAATAAGTCTTAATGGGAACAAAAAAGCATTGCAGTTCATTGCCATGACAATATCGTACATCCAGATAAGTATTACAGTTGTATTGGTCCTAACGTTATAAAAAATTGAAGGACAGCGAGAAGATGTTTCAGGCACAACAATAATTAGTGACCTAATAAATCTGCAGTCAATATTATTTTCTTCTTAGCTCAAGAATCTGACGGTTTAAATTTGATAGTATTTTGTATTTCAACTAAACCAACAGTTTTTATACATTCATGAACTCACTTTATTTTACCTGCAATAAATATAAGAAAATTACTTTAGTACAATGTTAGAGTATCTACTGGTAGGAATTACTGATTCAAATTTCAATTAAAATTCCGATCAAAGATCTATTCTGCACAAGGTATGTCAAATCTATTGGTTTGATTAATTATTGCATCTGAAGGGAAATTTATTATGAATTAGCCAAGATAATAATGTAGAATGCCAAGTAAGAGTAAGCAAAATTGTAGTGCTATAAGAAGGCATATATTTTGGAAACACCATAAACTTCTATGAAGGTATAAGGAATGTACATAGACTGAATACGAAATGTGTTTCAAATTATCCTACAATAACGTCAAATTTTGGGTTGTATGAATTGATTTTCATCCCCAACTGACACACCATAGCGTGCCTTATGTTGGTTATTCATTTCTCGCAAAAATAATTTATTTCATCATTTAATATGTTAAATTATCACATTACAAAGCAACTACATTTGTCAATAACATTAAGTTGTTCTAACAGGTTTTTGAAAGCTATTTCAAATAATATCCTTCTTGAATTGCTTAAAACTTGAAATGCTGAGAACAAAATAGATCCTATAATAAATTTGAAATTTTTGGGTAGACAAATACTGCACAGAGCTTTTGTACAGAATTTTTTGGAATCAATTGCAAAATGTATCTAAATTACCTAATAATATAGGTCAAACTGATTACTTCAGATCAAGATGATAAAATTGCTAGAATGTCATTCGTAATAAGTTTGATGAATGATAATTCAAAACAAGTTGAGGTAATTTCCACCGTAACTGATAATGGTCCAAATTGGTTAAGCATTCAAAGAGTTTGAAAGTTCTCCGGTGCTAATGAATAATGATGGCAGTAGAAAGTATTGATTGTTTCTCATTTATACATGTATTAAAGTGAAGAGGATGTCATATTATTTAATAGAATTCAAATATTTATAGAGTAGGATTTAAACGTAATTAATTTAATAACGTCATTATGATATGTTTATTGCATTGAGTGCAGGAATTAAAATTTGTATTTTTATACAAAATCTTATATTTTGTATCTCAATTACTCAACAACTGAATGTATTTGTATTGTTTGTTTCAAATACACATTATAAACTTAATGAATCGCTAAATTATCAAAGGAAATAAGATGGAATTCACGACTAAAGCTTACAACACAACACTTTTTGTTATTTAGACTCAATCTATTGTTGGTGCATCAATTAAATATAGTATTCAGATCATTTTGTAGTGCAGAGTAATTTTTGTATATTTTAATAGAACTAACTGAGAAATGTTATGGGTAAGTATAAGCATGTTTGAAGGTTCTTTGCCTAAATGGCCACAGTTTCATGTAAGTAGATTAAGACTATTAAGAGATGAAGAATTAAATCTTCTGAGTTATGAAGATAACTTACATAATTTAACATAGGATTATAAAGATGAATAAACGTAAAATATTGAATCGTAGGCGAGACTCGAACCCACATTCTTAGATGTCCAGTCCAGCATGTTTACCAATTACACCACCTTGGTCCCGGAGTCTATAAACCTCTAAAGGATAGCAGATTATTGATGAAGACAATTTGATTCGATGCTCCGCTATAGATCAATTATTCGAATCGAGTTTCTTGAGAGCAAAGAAACTCCCTCTAAACAGAAGGTACATTAGGGCTGACTGGGATCCTCACGGGTCACTGTCATTTTAACAAACACCTCCATATCATGGGAATCACAAATGACCCTATGCGTAGGAAATGCCGAGAGGTGTAAGAAACTGCCTCGTACATACTGTTGGATTACCCAGCTTCGATATTCTTCAGGCACCGTTACAGCGGCAAAGCCAAACTGTTTCCAGATGATATTAGCAGAATACATTAATAAAGTTGAGGAACATGATTCAAATAGTATAAGGAATATAATAATACATTCTGACAATCGGAGGCCCGTTGGTAGTTGAATTATTGTAGAGTATTTCAGTAATTTCTAGAATGTGATATAATATATTAGCTGTCATCCGCAGGCTACACTCGCAGAATAAAGAGTTGGCTATGCCGCCGCGATATCTATCCCCAAGTTTAAATTCTTAATAAACATATTTCTAATCATTAGAAACAACTAAAGAAGTGGAAAGACGTAAAATCATACTCTAGGCCATGTGTAGGTTTATCTGAATAGGCAGGGTATTATGATATGGAATGGTTTGCCACGGATATTACGTGACTCAATGTATCAGCTGTCAGTCATGTAAACGGTACTTGTCTTGTTGATGGGTTATGTGTTGTATGTCATAGCATGGACAGTCTGGACTTTGATAATGATCCATTAATGTACGGATTAATTTATGGATCATGTGAATTGTAAGAGATTATATTGGCAGTCACAAGTGTCAAAATATATCGTTTGGGACTGAGTTTCGAACATTCCCATCAATACGGGTGTCTACGTCGATGGATGAGCATATCTGCCAAGATTCAAGTCGGTCAGCTTGATAGTTCCTTTCACATCTCATGATGAGCGAGTCAGTCTTTCAGTCAGTGATTGCTTTTTATAGATATAGATTTGTTTACTCCCACGTAAACTGCAGAAAATGTTTAAATAAATACTTCAGATGTCATAAATGAACGAATAATTTCTAAACCTAAATAAGATAACTTCTAAATGTTTGACGTCCACTAATTTAGTGAAAAACAAACTTCTAATAGTTATTTTATTCAAGTTCAGGAAGGATTTTCATCAAGTAATGGCCGATTCTATTGAATTCAAGTAATAATTTATCATAATATTTTATTTTATTTTAGATTTGTATTCACGTAGTTTCATATTGAACAAAATTTGCGGGTAGGATTGAGCTTGATAAAAAGTTGTTCGCATTAAATATCTGCAGTAGAGTTGAAACCTTCAAAACGCAATCTTTATGAAACATCGCAGCAAGAATGAATAGAATCCATTAAGAAGTATTATGTTAAGAAGTGACTCCGGTAATTCATTATTTTCCTCTTTAATTCTAGTGATGTAAAAAAAGGAATATAACATTTTGGCGTTATGTTCAACAGTTACCTAATTTCAAGTATCTATATAGACGGACTTTTCATACATATGATGATAACATTTCTACTGTAGTTAGGTTATTCGAATTATTGAATATTTCAATATAGCTTCCATAATTTTACGTTGATAAAAATATGGCGCACCAGCTAGATTTTCGGTATGTTCAAAGAGGATTTGATAATTATTGTCCAACTTATGTTCTACGAGTGCAAACCTTCCTGTGTGGAGGAAAGCTCATCCAATGAAATAACAAAAGAAGTAAGTCGCTAGCGGGTATTGATGTAAGACGAGACGACACAAAGGGTCTGTCTAGTCTCGATTTCGAGAGAAAATTTCTTATCTCATCTCATCTAGACACTACAGAAAGTAATAAGACCATGTCTATTCTCGACTTGTATACTATGCTGTGTATCATAAGAGAATGTAGTATTGAAAAAACTGAAATTGCAAGAAGCCGACCTTACGTTATTTTTGGGAAGAGGAGCCAAATGTGCGTTTGTTCCGATTATACCTACGTTCACACCACTGCATTAACTGATCATATTCACCATATAGTTGTAATAACATTTTCGAGATCGAATCGAGTATCACCCATAGACATTATATAACCTTGCTGAGCTTCGCTCATATTACTACTGAATGTTTTTTCCTAAGATTTTGACTATTTGAGTTACTTTTAGGCTATTTAGACCGCAAGGAACAAATTTGGAACAATAAAAAATTTCCGCATGCACAGATTTAGAGAAAAGCACAACCCTTCAAAAGAACGATAATAATGTTGACGAATAAAGTATGTTTCACTTAAATAGTGCTGCTGGTTGAAACAGTGGAAACTTGTTAAATCTTCAATACTTATCATCCAAACATGAACCAATATTTTGCATGGAGTCCAGTATCGCAATTCTTTGTACTTAATTTACGATACTTACAAATTTTTTTTTGATCGAGACCATATAGCCATACTGATACCATATTTGGCTCATTCGCAAAGTTTTATTAGCGAAACCTATTTGGTTTGATCCCGATAAAAATCGAAATACAAACATTTTTTTGCAAGATTTCACTACAGAATTTCTGAACTATTGGTCCAAATTTATTCTTCCTTGACCCCTGAATCATGGTTGGGTAAAGAATCTTTCTCCTTTCTGGTGGAAAAATTCACAACATCATGCAGATATCTCTTATTTCGCCGATGTTTTCAATTTTCTCAAAACTAGTTCGAGTGAATAACTAGAATTACTGACAAGAATTATCTAATGCATACTACTATCGTCCTTTATGGAGGACATTAGTTTTATGTCAGTATTATAGTAGGATAGTATAAAATAAGGGTGGTAAATATTGTTATAAAGCACCAAATATATTTTATCAGACGCATTATTCTCTCCGTAAATTTAATATCCCCGAATTTCCAAGCAGTCATTTCATAACATTAAAAAAAATAAGAAATAGTAATAGAAACCATCACAACTTTGTTAATATAGCTCTTTAAAACATCAAGTGAAAGTATGATTCCTTCGATAACGTCTTAAATAAACCAATAATATAGATTTGAAGGAAACAACACTAATCCATTTAAAAGGGCGGTAGTAGTAACCGAATTAATCGATGTAGATTCTGTAGTGAGCGATGCGATGTGGGAAATTATGTCACTGTTTCTATCATTTTTCTTCAAGCGTAACGTTTCCAATATTCCCTGACTGGGGGTATTTTTATTAGGAGCGAAACTTATGTCAACCAATCAGAAGGAGGTACATGATTATGTGGCTAATACCCAAGAAGACTATCATACCTATGCTGCGCAAACCGTTCGCTCAGACATTGGTCAAAACTTGGATCTCCCTCAACTTATCAATTGTCATCATTCGGAAATATAGCAATAATGCGTTCTTAAGTATCGGTGACGTGGATTCCGCATTGCATCATACCTTGCTCAAACTACGCAATACATACCCTGATAATTGAATAACTTTGCCGAACGCTCATTGTTAGGTGAATTAGGTTTTCTTAATGCTTATTAGCCATTTCATTTTGTCAAGTGAAAATGACAGCCTATAACACGATGAGGAGAGACGGGACGAGACGCCAACATTGTGTCGTCTGAACGGTATCACTGATTGGCAGAATGTCTTTGTTCTGTGTGACTAATTCAAGCGAAGTACTCAAGATGTTGACACTACTCGCTATACGGGAGAATAGGAAAGGCGAAGTCCATGAACTAGCAGGTCTTTGGTTTTTTCACAGCAAAATCAAGCCAATCAAGGATATACTAGCTAGATTATCGATATGATCATTATCATCGCCCTCACTGAACATAGCTCAATAGTTCGCATCTTAGTTTCAATGGATTTATATGCAAATGTGTTTATCTTGAAGCAAAATTATTGAGAAAAAACTTATTCTTGGTTGCCAACTGAAATAATTGATTTGTTCATGTGATCCCAAATCTAATAACATTAAGATTCAACGAAACCATTCTTACATTTATTACTTTACATTATACAAAGCAAACATTGCTCTTATATTGCGTAAATTTCTATTTTGTATTAGCAAGCATAATTATAGTAGCTAATAAACTCATAACGGAAGTTATTGCTGAGTTTCTATAAATGGCTGTTTTCGCATAATTTAGTTTCACGCAACTGTGAACTCGTTGAGGGAGAGTCTTAGTAAAAGATAATAACAGAGCAGCAAAATTGAATGCTCCTCAGCAAATTGGTAATGAACAAATATTAAACTTTGATAATGTCGCTCGATTTAATTCTGAATTTATCATGGGAATGTTTGTTACGTAAACGTACAATTGTATATAACTGTGATGGTTTGTACGGAATGAGATATTTGATAATCTTGTAGACGGTAATTGTGAAGTGGATACCATACTGTTGAGTGTAATTCGGAATTGACAATTTTTTTTTGTATTCTATAATTTCCCACCATTGTTGTAAAAAATTCACAGATTTCGCAAGTTTCGCAACCATCGGAGGGTATTGGAAACAAACATGAAATAATAACAACTTTTGTTAATCGAATATTTGGTATCATAAAAGGGACGCTTTTGCATGTAATCATTGAACTGTTTTTCACTCAATCCCAAAAGACATGTAGTTCAGTGGGCATGGCATCACCATTGTTCAAATTCTTTTCTGACGCTGTCTATATGAACGAAATTTTTCAAAATTAGGAAGTTTTTCGGTGTTTTATCAGGTCCTGTCAACATCGTTAACTGTATTTTAACTATTTCAGCAATTCCATTTTTATATTAGATACATTCCAACAGTGGAAGTTATAGCAAGCGGTCTTTGTTTATCCGCAATAAGACCGATTCTCATATTAGATAATGAGCCAGTAGACGAGTGGCGTTGTGCGATCACGTTGTTTCTTACAGCACATAGTACCCAACGAGTACTGCTTCCTCGATTCCAACTAGTCCTTCCTTGAGCGACTATGTGACTGTGGTCGCTCGTCGTTGCCTCTTGAACGTTTCACGATCTTGGTGGATTGGATCCTGTAAGTGTTTTCAACACAAAAAATAATGCGCATTCATGAAAAAGTCTATGGTCATGGCTTATTTTGAAAAATGGAAAGACTGTCGGTACTAACAATTTACCAAAGAATTTAACCTATCTCTATTTGTTAAGTGTTTACTCAATATGGAAGGGAAAATAATATACGAATGAATACATATGTACGTTTTTCCGGATAATTTTTCTTCTGAATACATCTATTTTTGGTTTAATTAAATTGGGGTTATGTCGTTTTTCGTTCAATTTATCAATTCATTTTTCCTCCTTTTCTAAGTGGGTTTCATTTAATTTTGAATACAACACTTTACTCCTTTCTTCGTGAACATTAACATAATCAGTAAGTAGAATTTCGTTTATATTTATATTAAAACGATCTTCATTTGTAATAAGTTCATTAATATTGGCTTTACATTGGTTACTGAGTGACTTGAGTGATTATAAGCTAACACATCATGAGTCATTTTCATCTGCATAGGAGTTTTTTGAAATCCTCGTGCATTGAGTAACCGTATGTTCTATAGGGCTATTTGATCGAGCAGGATTGGATGAGCGAAAATGTACAATTAATTACCTTGTGCGAGTCCAATTATTCATAATCAAAGACCTTTTAAATTCTGTTCCGTTGTCCAAAATAACTTGTTTCGGAACGCCATGATGAGACAAAAATAAAGTTAATCTATCCATAATCTGACTAGCTACTAAGTAAGATCCATATATGCTTGGGCCTATTTCGAAGAAATATCAATTAAAGTTAAGAATTTAATTTGAGCAATAGTGAATATGTCTAGATGTATTATTTCGAAAGGTCCAGTTGGAGTAGGTGTAACATTCATATAACTGGATTTCATTCATACTTGCTTTGCTGACTTATTTCAAAATCATTTATATGTATGTTTGAATCGAATTTTTCATATAAGATCAGTAATACACATTTTTCATTCGTTGTTCTGTCTCGTCTATTCCGCGATTGTGGGTTTTGCTTTCGTGATCACTCTTTATCAAGTATTTTACTTCACTTTTGTCGAAAACGTCTTTTCTATTCGCGATAAAGCATCTACTTTCGTATTCAATTTACCTCTTTTATATACTATGTTGTACTAAGAATCCTCCAATTTGAATAGTCATTGAAATGGTTTGTGATTGTGATAATATTGAACCTTCTGCATAAGAGGTAGGCTCTAAAATATTTAGTACCCCAAATGACGGCCAGTAGTTCCTGTTCAATGCTACTATAATTTCGTTCAATGTACTTGAAGCGTACGTTACTGAAGGTCGTTAACTTAAATAATAGAAGCTTTGTGAGAGTATGGATGGAGCCTACCGCCACGTTCCTAGCATTACAGTTAAGTTAAATGGTTTGTCAAAATAAGGGTACTGCAATACGGGTTCACTGATTAATAGATTTTTGCAAGTTTCTAAACATGATTCAAATTCTTTGTTAAAAATAATTTTTGTACTCTTTTTAAACATTTTGCGAGTAGTTTTGAAAACTAAGCGAATTTTTTTTTTAATCTGCGGTAATAACCCAACAATCCTAGAACACTTTAATTTGTAGTGGATGGTACCGGATAGTTTTTGATAGCTTTTATTTTATTTGGTTTTAGATTTGGCTACGTCAGGAGTTACTGGTGACCTAAGAAAGCCACTTCCTTCCGTAAAAATTTGGGTTTGGCCTAGTTTTATTTCAAGTTAGTATCTTTGGAATACGGTTCGTATATTTTCAATATATAGTGAGTGACGTAAAATAAAGTAAAAGTAAATTTATTTCTCAATAATAATTGTTGCAAAATAATAACAAGATATTAAGAAAATAAGTCAACCAATACAGAAGAAATTTAAAATAAAATACAAAAATAAATACTTACTTATTCAAGTACCTATTCATTAACTGTGTATGGTTCACATTGCACAATATTTTATTTTTAAATTCACAAAAATTCTTTATACATTGAATATCAACTGGCAACTTGTTGAAAAATTTGATGCACATATAGGGACAATTTTTTCTGTTAATGTAAGCGTGTGCTGGTGAATATATATATACGTATAACGTGTGTTGAAAGATTTTTTGAAATCTGTAAAGAATCTTCGGTTTGAAAATAAAAAGAAGGGATTGATAAACGTTTATTCCAATAACAGTTAGAAAGTGGTTTTCCTTGAAAAAACCTCTGCAACTTTGATTATACCCTAATCCAAAGATTATTCGTATTGCTCTTTTTTGCTACCTGAATATCATCTCAACCTGGTAGCTGTTGCCCCAAAATTCAACAGAGATTGAAAGTTGCCATAATGAAAAGCTTTTAATGTATTTTCCTTAAGTTGTGGTTTCATGACACATAATCTATAAATGGTAGAACTCAGCCTTTTACATCGTTGTTCGATTTTTTTATACCAGTTGAGGTTTTTATCTATATTTATTCTAAGACATTTCGAATAATCCCTCATTTCCTAAATGTAATTATTTAAATTTAATGTTTCTGGAATTTGCAGTCTACCATGGCTGACGTAAAGACGATACAGTTTGTCTTACTTTTATTGTGTTTGTTATCCATACACCAATGTTGAGTCAGTGAAAGTGATTTGCAGATACTTTAATGTTACTATCATCTGCATAATTGATGAGTAACTTATTAGCATCCGCAATAACTTCAGGTAGATCATTAATATAAATTAAGAACAAAAGTGGGTCAATTATGCTACCTTGAGGAACTCTCATTTGTAGTGACAATTCCCCAGAAATAAAGTTTTTGTCCACCCTCCGAAAGTTTCGCTCTCTGCGTTCTATATTCTAAATAACTTTCCATCAAGGCTAATTGTTTATCTATGACTCCGTATTTCTCCAGTTTTGTAAGAAGGATTTTATGATCAACCGTGTCAAAAGCCTTGGAGAGATCAACAAAAAGTTCGCATAGTATTTCTTTATTTCCCAAGGATGCTATTATAATTGATTCAATGAATTTAAAAAATGCTGTTTCCGAATTATGGTCCTTGAAAGCCATATTGACTATCACTGACAATCTTGTATTTTGTGAAAAAATCCATCAATCTATTGCATAGTAGTTTCTCATACAATTTGGAGAATGAAGAAAGCATACTGATTGGTCGGTAGTTCTCTAATCTTCTGTATAATTTTTTTTTGTGAGTGGTATTATCAACGGGGTTTTCAAAGAGTGAGGAAAAAGTTCACATTCGGGAGAACTGTTCAAAATGTAGAATAATGGACTCACTATATTCATAATTGTGTCCTTTAAAATTGATACGGATATTTGATCATAGCCAGAGCTGATTTTATTTTTTAGCAGACTAAAGTTTCAATTATCTCTTCCTCGGTTACTTCGAATATGTAGAAAGAGTTTTTAATGCTGGTATTGGTAATTTGTCCTCAGAATTTGGAGAACATTGTTTATGTATATATAGGTATCTGCAATATTTTGTCTGATGTTCTAACTGTATGATTGATTTGATTAGTGAAGGTCATTGGTGTATTTCCATGATAAAATGTGTCTCAGTATACCTGGTATAATTTTTCAATGTTACATTTTTCTTCAGAATTTAAATGATGTGTTCGAATATTTGTTAAATTCAATTTTTGCTTGAGTGTTTCATCGAAGTTATTAAGCTCAAACTATTTCATTCCTTCTCAATCAAATTTCTCAACCGATAAAGGTTCAGAAAAATTTTGGAAGACTGGTTTAGTTGTATGATACAATATTGTCGTTAATGGTTCTCCGATTTTTGCAATAGTTACATATTCAGGAATCTCACAGCTTTTTGATGCGATATAATTATTTCGCCGTTCATAATGGAATTACTCATTTTAATACCGAAGAGCAATTGTTAATTCGTTTTTTGTCTTGTGGTACAGCAATTTCATTGGGGAGTCCAAATAAATAATCAAAAGTATTATGAAATTTAAGTGGATACAATTTAAATGGGTAAAATTTTAAATTGGCAGGTTGTGGTAATTTGAAGAATTTGGAAGCTGGTAATGAACCTATATGTATGTGCGGATTCTTGAAATACAATAGAAACTGAGATCATGTTCGGGGAGTATAAGGTAATTCGCTCGTGTTGCGGTATTGACAGAAATGATTTCACTTTCTATGTTTGGTTGTCCATTTGAGGAGCTATCTGTAAATTTACATATTCCTCAGAGTATACTTATACATTATTTTCTTTTAATTACGTCACTGTTAGGAATATGATAATCAAAGTGGTCATTCTGGACTGTCTCGTCTGTCGTTAACTTCGGTATTA
Source organism: Endomychus coccineus (assembly GCA_958510875.1). Classification (NCBI taxonomy): domain Eukaryota; kingdom Metazoa; phylum Arthropoda; class Insecta; order Coleoptera; family Endomychidae; genus Endomychus; species Endomychus coccineus. The sequence goes on along the minus strand of OY294068.1, from coordinate 119,800,303 downwards.
TATACTTCTTCTGATACAAAATTCCTTTGGGGTGGTCTGTATTGTGAGCGAGTTGGATCTTTAGGGCCTTGTGGACACAATCATAAGAATATATAAGAAACTATGAGGAGTATGTAAGTGGGTCAGCGATGCTGTATATGCTATATTACTCATTCCTTGCACAATAGGACAGAAATTTAAATTTGTTCGAATTGTTCCCGAAGGAACTCCAGCTGTTCTGAGGTCTGAGGAGCCACTCTGTTTTTGAAGCCTCCGTACTTTTTAATTTTCGAAAAATCGATTGATTGAATATATGTTAATTATCCACTCGATACATAATAATCTCGATTTTTTTACACCGACTACTAGATAGATAATTCACGAAACGCAGTTTTAAAAATTATTCGCTCGATATTAAAAATCATTTTATTTCAGCTTTCAACTAAATATCAAACTTCAACATTAATAAAATTCTTTAGAATCATTCATCACATTCACACCTTCCTCACGAGCCTCTATTGCACGATAAACTGAAGAGTTATAACATTCCATTGTTAAAAAGTGGATTTCTGCATCATTTGGGAACCTACATATCAATAATTATACTTTTGGTCCCAATTGGGACGAGCCTATATTGCGCAATAAACTGAAGAGTTATAACATTCCATTGTTAAAAGGTGAATTTCTGCATCATTTGTAAACCTACATAAATTTTTCGTTTGACTATATGTTGATTTTTTGAATGTATAACAGCAAACAATATCATCAAGAGAATATTTATGATACTATCATGAAATTTTGAGCTCGAGCGAAATGTAAGCATATCGACCTTTGAACGTCAGAATCAATAATTAGGCTGTTGGTCCCGCTTCGGTCAGTCTTTCTCCTCGACTTGAAACAGTTCTATGATGATAATAGTTGATATCCACTTTATTCATATCACTTCTCATTGAGCATTCGTTTTATAGGCGGATTCAGTCAGATTAATGGTAATAAACTTGGATCCAAACATGATCTCTATCATAAATATGAACCAAACTATGTGTCTAAGTTGAACCGCGAACAGACTGAACGCACGCGTTCAGACTCGAGGCAAACCATTTTTGGCGGTTTCCAAAAATAGCCGTAGTGATGTCTCGGATTTTCATTGCATCTCCGAAGGCCATAGTATTGTGAATAACTTTTCTATTTTGCCCAAAAGTTACAAGACTACAAAGTAAAAAATGCTTCATACAAGAAAACTCGCCAAAGGGGAGTGAATTAATTTTTCCGCAGAAAACAATTCACAATCAGTAGAACCACAAGTAACAGTGTAAAGTGAATTTAATGAATACATTTGATTGAAAAATAAAAACAAAACAATAATTGACAATTGAGATTATTTTGAAATACTGAACTATTCCAATGAAAGGTTTTCGATACCCCCTACTACAACTTCTCACACGTTCACAATCTCCTCCTAACCTCCTGCACTGTGGCTTTTTCCAACACTTCTCTAGAGATAACTCTACAAGTTGTTCATGTTTTTTCCTTTAGGTGATCTCTACTAATGGAGGCAGTTCTATTTTAAGAGTGCCTTTGAAAGAGAATTTGAGGATGATAAGTCTGGAAACTCAGCTGGTCATTGTATCGGTCCATTATTTCAGACCAACCTATCTGCCAAAATAGCGTTCGAGAATTTCCGTATATTACATGACCTATACGCCGGGCTCCGTCATGCTGGTACCACATGTTAGTACAAATCTTTTGTGGAATGTTCTCAAGTAAGGGTGGTAGTTGTTCACTCGAAATTGCAAATACTTTTCGCTATTATGAACTCCTTCATAAAAGAAAGCAGCAACCAAATGTCCAAAAATAATCCCACACTTTCGTTAACGTGGTGTGGGATTTCTGTCGCCCAATAATGCTCGTTTTTGTGATATGGTTTACCATTGGACTGAATGGTTTTCATCTGCCAAAGTATTTAATGGAAAAGTCTACTATCAGTAATTTATAAATTTACCCTCACTTGTTTTTTGTCAATTCATCGAGGCTATAATTTTCTTTCATGAAAATATGTATCTATTTACAAGCAATGAATTTGTGCCTGATGTGATGGCAAAACGAGTCTTTCAGAGTGGCAACAGATATTCTATGCATCGCACTAGTGAGGTTGGTACCGCAAGGCATTGGAGCAAGTGCAATAATAGCCCATGTGATGTTGAATCAAATGCTTTGCGGTAGTCAATCCAGGCCATGGGAAACTAATTAATGTGTTGTCACTGTTCAACCCGCAGAACCTAAGAGTTGTCTATTTATTTCAACACGAAATGTGTTTGTATCTCTCATTAAGTTAGTTGATCTCAATAGAGATAAGATAATATGTTATTTCTATATGAGTTAAGAAATAAAATAATCATCACATAGATTTTTTGGTTCAACTTATGTTTTGAATTAATCTTGTTTCCATATTACGAAAGGATGATTGATTTCCTCAGCGAAGCGCAAGGCATTATTACGCTTTGAAGGATCGGGGACAAGTTAGATACCTAGACCTTATTAATAACTTGGAGCTTATTGTCTTATGTCTGGAATGTGACATCACACAATGGGTTGTCAAAGTCTCTGTTGATGTGACACTGATAGACGAGATGTGACCTGTTTTACGTTAACTTCGCCCTATATTCCTTCAAAGCGTAATAATGCCTTACGCTTCGCCGAGGAAATCAATCATCCTTTCGTAATATGGAAACAAAATTAATTTAAAACATAAGTTGAACCAAAAAGTCTATGTGATGATTATTTTATTCCTTAACTCATATAGAAATAACATATTATCTCTATTGAGATCAACTAACTTAATGTGAGATACAAACACATTTCGTGTTGAAATAAATACTTTTTGGTTCTGCGGGTTGAACAGTGACAACACATTAATTAGTTCCAGGCCGCTGTTTCGCTCTTTTCATGAACTGATCTGTGGAATGAGATGATGAAGTCTGCTCAACCATCTCTGGCAGAGGTTTAACTACCACTTTCGAAGATTTTTGGAGAACCTAGATGTTGCAACACCATCTTCCGGAAAGCAGAAGTCCTACTGAGAAAGTTATTCACAATGCCACGCATTGATAATGTACCTCGGGTCTAGACCTATAACATTAAAGTTATATATTATGTTAGCTCTTTTGTTGTAAGTTTGTACTTTGTAATATTCGTTTGAAGAAGCGCTACGGTGTTGGCGAAACTAGTAACATATCAGTGGCGGAACTACAATGCGCGGGACCCCGCAACGCGGGGGGGGGGGCAGAGCTATAGGGGCCCAAATGCATCATGAAAAGAGTGAAACATTCTCGAAACTGATAACCGACTTCACCAGCAAGCGCAAAAAAAAAACAAACAATTCTAATACAAAACATTTTAAAACCCTTAGCAAGTATTGCAACCTCCCACATCTGTTTGGCATTACTTTGTATTGACGCACTGACTCGACTGCCTGAAAACAAACAAAAAGGCCCCTCTCTGACACTCTTCAGAGCACTTGTCGAAAATTTTTTGGGTAGGTTGATCAGTGACAGTGTTACGTCGCTAATTAACGCCACTATATATTATTTTATATTATTTAATTATGTATGTACTTCCCAATTTTACAACCGTCTCGTCACCGTCTCGTCCCCTCCGGTAGGTACGTTCATTTGTTTCATGTTTTCAGAACTATACAAACCCAAATATTTATTATTTATGATACCTCCCCAGATGTTATTTATGACCATTTCTTGGCGCATCGACAATTCGAGTTTTTCCATTTGAAGTATTTGAACCTTTCTTCTTACACATTCCTCAGTAATAGCATGTTTTCCACCACTTCCTTCCTGTCACCAATAAAAACCTACCAATTTGTGAACTCCACCCTCTTCTACTTTTCTATTAGATTTTAAGTTTGTTAATTTTAAGAAACCTATATCTTGTGAATGTGTGGGTAACTTTGAAATTTGCATTCAACTCGAATTCGTTACAAAATATTAGATAAATATTAAGTGAACTGTGAAAGTAGGTAAGTTATATTTTCAGCTTTATTTTTTAATTCAAATATGGAAATAAAAGATGTGATTAGAGATTTTGCAAATTTGAAATCCAGGAGGACGCATTTTAAATTTTAAATATATTTTCTTTTGTTAATTTTTAATTGTTAATAATGCAATTTTGTTCTTTTTGTTATTTTTTAATAAAAATATCAATAAAAATTTGTGTTTCTTTTGTAGTAGGGGCCCGAATAATATTTTGCGGGGGGGCCGAAAAATTGAAGTTCCGCCACTGTAACATATATCGTATTTATTAAATTAGTATTGAAATCAAAACTTCCAATACTTATTTTACTAAGTTTAGAATAGATCACGTAATTGCTCATTCTATTCAATAAGTCTAGTTGTAGATTTTCGTTGGGTACATATTTTTTCCATTAACAGAATCAGCAGAAAGTAAAGCCCTTAGTAGCGATATTGACTAGTGACCGATAAAAAGCACCTTAGATTACAAGTTCTAGTCCAGAACAAAGCAGCTACTTGAATGTGGTTCAATGAAATCTGAAAACTGACATTGGTGACAAAGTAGTCATCGTTAGAATTCTGGAAGATTTCCTCGTTTATGCAGTGGAATAGTATATTGAAGAATTAATTAGGCATTGTGCTTATTTTATTGCCTAATCTAACGTGTTTTTCATACTATTTTTTCTAAGCAGGATTTTTGATAAGTTTTAAACACGGTTGTATATACAGGTCTGGAATCTCGAGGCTGTTTCCTATGTTAGAAGTGAGTCCGCTAAGCGTCATCTTATGCATAGTACCAAAAGGGTGGCGCATGAGTCGAGAGATGTTCTCTGGCACGTATACGACCGTGTTCTCTGGCAACTGTCATTGTTGACTTGTAAACACAAGGAATACCGGCGTTTTTAGAAAAAAATTACGAAACCGTGCATTGTTTCGAAATGCAAAACGGGGTACAAAAGTGTAAAGCAAAAAACTTCTGTTTTTAAAGTGCCGAAAGATGCGGAAATGCGAAAAAAGTGGATGCTTGCGATTCCGGAAAGAAATCGTTTTAACGAGGTATTTTATGTGTGCGAGCATCACTTTGAAAAAAATTCTTGAGAAAACAGTGCGTCATGTATAACGAAAAAGGGCAAGTTATTTTTAAGGTGAGTAATACATTTTGACAAGAGTAACAGTTCTATTCCTCTCTCAAATCAGAATAGAATATTGCGTTACGAGAAAAATTATTCTACTTAAAATGTGCGGATATTATCAATCAATCTTTGTATTGTGGGGCTTGAAATTTGAACGATATGGCGCCTAATCCTGACAACATACTTCGATCCATGCGACAGACTGAGCGAGGGACTACGAGTTTGGCCTCATGTAAGAGGTTCATGTCAAACATAGAGATTCCAGACTTGTATATATGACCGTGGTTTCAAATTAACTCGGTGGATCTATAGTTTGGTTTTTTTTTCTTTGATTGAAAACAAAAACATTACATTTGAAGTAACCATTTGAAATTTTAATAAGTTTGACAGATATCAACTTTCGTTGCACTTCTTTTGAAGTTGTTTTAATTCTTATCACTTTCTGAATAAAATGAAAAGGGATGGTTAGATGGGTACTCCTCCCAGATACTGACTGTGTGTCAATAACAAATCCTGGAAATTAAAATGAACTAGCAAGCATTCTTGTATGGTTATAGAGGTAATATACGTCACGGAATAGGAAATATTGCAAACTTGTTAAAGTTAGAGAATAAAACTCAAATTTGAACAAAAACTTGTAACATTTAATTTTTAATCAATGCTGACAAATTATGGTGGCCCAAATGGAAAAACATGTAGAGAGACAAATAGTACAAAAAGTAAGAGCGCATCGTTTGAGCCGAAATAGAAGTCATTTTGAGGTTATGGTCTTGAGATATAAGCAAAATAGTGTATTTTTGGGCGAATCCAAATGTCTTTTTTCTCATTCGAATATTGACCAAAAAATATTCTATTCAAATTGAAAGATGGTATTTTTTATACACTTTCTACAATGTTTTTTTTTATTTTTCACAATCGGCCATTTCCAAAAATCCCTAAAACAGAGATTGCCAGCCGAAAAATGGCCTTATTGACAAAAAAATCCGCTTGTAGATGTCAACAAATGTGATATAAAACATCCTTCAATACTGTTTTTGGGTCTACAGAAGAAATGTAGGACAACTTTGAAAATTTCGCACCTCGGAAAATGTGGAAATTTTTTTGGGTAGAAATGTTTTAGGATGATCTAATTTCAGGTTCTATTATAGTATTTCACGACGCGTATTTTACGATAAAGAAAACCTATCTAGGTTGAATAGAAGCCGAGATATCGATATAAATGTATTTGGACCTGCCCAGAGCCCAATTTTGGGCCTATCGTAAGAAAAAGTGATTGGTGATTGGTAAATTCAAAATTATAATTTATTTTGAATTCGTACAACTTAATTAGAATCAAAATAACTAGAAAATGATCATATCAATTTAAAATATTATTATTGCACATTTTCTATAAGTAAATTAAATTATTTCTAGGAAATTATCAATTTAATAGTATATTCAAAAGAATCGGAAAAGTAATCGATGACTTACCATTATTTTTTGTTCCTACTGTGACTTATCATACCTACGTTTATTAATTCATTGACTCGAAATTTCTTATTTTTTCTGAACCTGTAGTAGTTATTTTATACTTGTATAAACTTATAATGAGTTACAGTAAATTGTACGATATGCGCTGATATCTCGATACCATACCTCAAAATAACTTTTACTTCAACTCAAACGATACAATTTGTCTCTCTACATGTTTTTCCATTAGGGCCACCGTTTTATTTTTAAACGTAAAAAACATGAAAATCGTGGTGATGGATGAATCACAGACCAATGTCCATGATGATGATGAGATCGAAGCGAAGCCGACTCTTCCGTACTCGCTGCATACAGCGAAGAACGTACCAGTGACAATGAGGAGGCGGGGGGGGGGGGAACTACGGATCAATTGAGTACTGTACACGTTAAGATTCACTGTGAATATTTTGAACTTTCATGTAAAATAAATATTTTATTTTTATACGGACAATGTTGCTTAACAATTATTATTTACCTGTCAACTCATATGTCTTCAAGAATCAACATAACGTTCAAGAGACATAATCGCATGAAGGCTCTGTGTGCAGTTGAAACCATAGTCAAAGTATAAAGGTCTGTTGGAGCCTCCCTTCCACTCTTTTTAAAATTCGAGTTCAAGCTGATTGGTCGTTTATTTTGATTATTTAATGTTATTGACGACGACATAATATGATGTTGTTACGTGCCGACGATGAGCCGATTAGAGCAAGGTTGGAGGAGACAGGTGACGTCATCCAGCGCCCAGAAACGATGGTAGGGAGACTTCAACAGACCTTTATATTTTGACTAAGGTTTAAACTACGATACGGCACGTATAATAGCATACAATTTCACAGATCTATCCGCCTTAACACCGTCGCGCAGCCCCACGACACCGTTCGAGCGAACGAACGTATGAGCCGGGGTGTGCTCCGCTAGCCATTAAATTTCCAAAGAATAGAGAGCGAATATGTCATTTTTGTATTTTTTCATGTAAAATACAAGTATTGAACTAAACACTCTGTACATTTCAGCACTTAATATTAAAAGATAGCAACACTAGATTTTTTTGAAAAAAAAAATTTTTCTCGTCTCCACAGGGTCGTAGATAAATTTTTTTCCTTTAAAACTCATTAAAAAATACCAGCTACTCAATGCTGCTAACAAAAGAGACAAAAAATCTATCCTTGAAAAAAACATTTTGTTGTTAAAAAAATCCGATGTTTCAACCGATTTTCCGCACATTAACGATCAATATAAAAAGCGCGCAATAAATAAAAATTTTTTTGCAAAATGTTTATAATATTTTTAAATTGTTTAAAAACGATCTTTGTAAGTTAGTAGAGAGCTACCCTTTCACCAAGTTTCGTGGAAAAATGATTTGTTTTCACGAAGATATGAGCGTTTCAAAAAAACGCGATTTTTAACGGTTTTTTTGCAAATAAATAATTTGTTTCCACCGATCAAACCGTATTCAATATTTCTACAACTTTTGTACAAAAGACACCATGACATAGTAAAATGGAAAAAACCGTTTTTGGCCAACTTTGGGCCCAATTTACTATGGGCCCCCGAGGTGCCAATTGTTTGTATTTTGGTTTATTGAATTCTACGGGAAATTTCCGATTTTTGTTCACTGTATCTCCATTTAAGGGTCCAAATCCGTAGGCAGACTGCACTATGGGTCCAGGTTCTCTTTTCCGACGCGCCCGTCGCTTTTCGTCGTTGAAATGAATGTTCAAAACCTAAAATAGGTTGGAATCTTTAAATAGTCAAATCCATCATGCAAAAAGTGAAAAATGCTTGACAATTGTGTTTGTGGGCTCAAAAGTCAAAAAGATGTAACAGAAATTTTCTATTAGGTAATTTTTGTATGTACTCCGATAAGAAAATGGATTCAGAAAAAATGTGATTCAGGGAAAATGTCAGTGGAACCCTTATTTCACTAGAGTACGAAATCTAGAAATGACTTCTTGCATTCGTGTAAGAACTACTTACTATTGCAACAGAAAGGATCAAAATATTTTAACATTATATTGCTCTTTCCAAGAGAAACCTGACCCTGTCCAATCCAGATTAATTTCTGCCGGTGTGTTGTAATTTGGAGATCAGTTTGAAACTTTGTAGTTATTCAAAAATGTTTACAAAAATAACCGTTTTACAACGTCTACAGAACTAGATATACAATATGCAATGATGCGATCATTTACAAGCAATACCTACACATGAAACTATTGTTTCGTATCATTTTTAGGCAAATAAAAATTTTCCTAGCTGTGAATTATAAAGAATGTACCATGCCACTCATATCACAAAGTTTCAAAATTTTTAGATTAGATGTTACATTTTTCGATTATCACATCTCTTTCCACTGGCCTGATTATTGTCTGCATACATTTGTACATGTATACAGACTGAAGTGTTGTAATAAAGAAAGTTTGAATTATTCCTATATAACTGCTTTCCTAAGGAATGTCTTGAAAAATATTGAATGAGTCATTACCATCAGAAAATAACAAATATTCCAGAAGTAGAACAAGTTTTAAGAATCTTCGGGCTAGACGCGGATAATTTGCAGTTCTCATGTCGCTAATTTGTTGTGAGAACCTAAATTTGATGGTTATTGTTTTTTGGAATATGTTGGATGTTTTGTTAAGTTCACATGAATTGTCGCTTTTTTGTCGCTAATAGCTTTTATTTTTTGGGGAACTGTTATTGAGAAAAGTTGATAATTGTATTTCAACTTTTGTTTCTTATTTAATATGAATCAATTTGGAAGTGATAACTGCCGAAATTTTAGAATAAAAATTATTAATTGAATTGCATAAATAAATATTGGCAAATTAAGTTTAGTACAGTATTTTACTACTTGATGAAATATTGATGCATATATAATTATCACTAGTTTTAAGTCTTCTGGGTAAATTATGCTCGAAAATGAAATAATAATGTGACTCACTCAACTGCAACTTGATGTTTTCCTATATTTTAACTAATTTTTAACATTAGCGAGATAGTAACACAATTCATATAACGATAGATGTAATTCAGCCTACGGATAATAGAAAAGGAATAGTTTATTCAGCAATACACACAAATACATGTTTGTAATCAATTGTCTCCTACGAAAACTAACTTAGATCATTCACATCATGTATGAAGGTTATATTTCAAAGAGCCCGATGAAGTTTGGATTAACGCTACGCAGGGAAACTGTATGAAATTGTTGTTCAGTAAGTTTAGAGTAAACTCGGATTCAAACTCTGTGGCTGTGAGTTATAAGCACTTGGTAACCCATCCATGTGACTTACGGTCAAAGAAATTTGCGTTTCAACTAAGCTTGGTCTCCAGAACTTTGCTAATAACACTCTACTACTACTTTGACGAAATTATACACCAAATTTGTACATTACAAATACAAGGTCTATCATGCACATGAACGCCGCCGTTGTACCAAAACTGATACTAATAGTGATTAGAATGTGTACTTAATAACAGTGGTTAGATATGAAAAATAAAAGTAATTTAACCTCACGTACAATAAATCAATAGACAAGTCAAATCTCACAACATGTGCAGGTAATGGCATCTTTTCATTAGTTGATATATAGGCATTTTACTGATTATCGCGTTCGGCCTTCATAGGATATCTTATTTGTCTTCTTAAATATTATATCAAAAAATGATAATTCTGCCATTTGTTTGTTATCAAGAAATGTTCCCCAGAATTGGCACTGGTTCTTTATAAGTACCGGAGTAGTAACATCACATTTTTGTGTCGATCATTATAGAGATAATCCTAAAATGTATACGTCATAAACCTTAATTATTTTATATGAAGGTTATTGATTAGGAAATATACTAATCACCTTTGTCTTTCAAAATTCAAGACATGGAACCTGGTACCAATTCAGATACAGATAATCAGGAATGATGAGAAAAAAGACATAGAATAGAATAGAAAGAGTCTTTATCCATAAGGTAAGTGACATTGAATGCTTCAGTACAATAAAAGTGATATAGACTAATAAAAATATCTGGGTCACAAAATAATAATATTCACTTTCCAAGAGATGAATTATACCCCTTCTCCAAGGGACGTGCCGAAATTGTGTGAGAAGGAAGCTTCGACTCCTCAATAGATGTGACGATCACGATCAAGGACATCAACAAGAGAGGTGAGTTTCTCTTCAAATTTAACGAAATCTTCAACTCTGCGTCACTCTCTTTAGTTTCTCTTGAACGGGATAATTGTAGAATAATCTCATAGCACATTACAAACAATGTCAGTCATGTTTGGAACAATTACAGAGTCCTACTTCCCGGTTAACACAGTGTAGAGAAACCTAACTATCTCATCAGAAAAACCTTTTTATTTCCGGGTCAAATCAGTGTATAACTAGATATTACGATTTCCAATAAAACTTCCACTGCTAACGCCTACTTCAAGGTCGACACAGAATGTAGATACTGTCAGTAGTTCAGCTATAAAATTCACCCATTTGCGAGTCAACACATTGGATACATGGATGTTGAGCTGCCGAATCACACTTCCACTCCAAGGGCCTACTTCCGGGTCCACACAGCATGTTCCACCTATCTTCGGGTCAACACAGTGTATATATAGTGAATATTGTGATTGTGATACTCAATCGCGAAACTCATTCACCCTGACACCGTACAATTGCTTAATTTATCTCGTATAATTCTTATCGGTACACGGGGTAGATAGAATTAGGGTGAATGTGTGGTGTACAGAAATTGTTTTAGTTATTATATCGTTATCTGTGATAATTACTTTATATTGTCTGTGACTGTTTCATATATAATAGTTAGTCTTGTCTGTGAATTTGTTTACATTTTAAATTGTTTTCAATGAAACTCCTTAATAATATTGTATCGTTTTATAAAACCTACATGTTACTCTAAATCTGTATCGATATCGATAAATATCGTATCATAGATTACTATTATTCATCGATGGAGAACCGCCTCTAATCTATTGGTGACTTCCAACTGAAATTGGATATCCAACGTACAATGTGCAAGATCTGCTACACATTTGGATAGCCCTGAGCATTTAAACTTCCCCGAAATTTTGGAAATTCCTTTTACAAATAAAAATTTTGAATATCTACTGAAAATGGAGGATTAAGCTGAGACCGAATTTCTGATAATGATCTATGCATCATTTCAATTACCGGTGAGTATTACATCAGATATTCCTCTTCAGAATGAATATAATGAAATCATAAGGAGATTTTGGAGAAGAATAATCTGATTTAAATTACCTTCTTTTCCGATGAAGGATGATTATCTCTAATGATACGATAATGGAGATTGAACAAGAAAATTAAGTCTCACCGGTATAGACGATACCCTCACTAAAAACCAGTAAAATAGCTAGAAATGATGTCGCCCTGTCAATTTCCAGAATGTTCACGAACAACCAATTAGGAATTGAGCTGATCCATCAAGTGAGGGGTCTCACGTAATCGAGACACCAAAGTAACATATACTCTACTGGAAGTAGTACACCCAGGATACGTATAATGGTAAGGAAAATTATTATCATTTTTGGCTTTCAGAATTCATGGTCTCCTCCCAATTCGAGCCTATCTCCAATTTAGGAAGAAGAAATATGAGAACGAACCCATTTCTAAAGGGCAAACACCAGAACAGTATAATAGACCTAACAGAGAAGGCACAGCCACAGATGGCTAGTGATAGGATAAGATTGTCCGTCCAAATCCAAAGGAGTTGATGAAATATTGCCCGCCCTGCTCCAGCGAGAGCACAAAGTTAACATCAATCGCTAGCTTTGGACTGGGATACATACTGGAAATATGGAAAAGGGCCTAGATCACTAATCCCTAAAGAGAGAAAAAGGGATACAACACATTCCAAATCCTTGTAACCAAGGATTATATTAGAACAGAAATCTTGAAACGGGTTCCGCCGTAACCACGCCAGCATTCATAAAATGGGCCAATCTATGGAGACCGCATTCGTATTACTGACAGATGGAATCTAAGATGCATCGGAGGATAAACAAACTGTAATTTTTATCATTGTGGAGCCTTATTGTAGACTTACTCTTCTGAGATCCGACCGACCTCGGCAAACTCTGTCAGAGCTATTACGACGACATAGTTATATTCGCCAAAAGAAAGTTCGAGAAAATTCTCTCTGACATAGCTCACAAAAGCTTCGAACACACTGAAGAAAAATGTCAATGAGACTCAACTTCAACCACACCAAAGCTGGCTTTACAAGGAAAAGAAATATTAACCTCAAAAACCATGGAATTAAAAGGGAGCGTTATTAGAGAAGTCTGAGGTCAAATATCTGGGAATTACACTAGATACAATAAGTAAGCATGAAAAGCCCTAATGGAGTGCTGAAACTGTAACCCAAACAGTCTTCGGTGGATGCACACGGGCATCATACACGAGTCTGAGGTAGCAGTACTAATCGAGCTAGTTGAACGATAAATCAGTCAAGAATTGAAAGACTAGCCTGTGTATGCCCAACGACTGCTATTAAAGTTATCCTTAATCGCACGATTTGGTGTTAGAGAGTATGGCGATAAGGACAACAAACATTGACTGGAGAGAGAATCACCAAACTTGAGTATGGACCCTTTCCTGTATATCAGCAAACTTGGGACAAGTCCCAAGAGGAGATACAAAGGTTATCGTGAAAGAATTTAACACGAAACTGAGTCGCAAAAACGAATGGAACAAAACACAATTGAGCAGTCATCAACACGCTGAGTTCTGAGTTCGTAATTAGCTCCAAGGTGGTTCGGGAATGCTTAGAGAAACTGAACGAACGAAGCAAGAGTAATGCGGTTACCTGTCAATGGATTCTTGGTCATACCGGAGTGGAGGGTAACTAAACAACAGAGGAATTCACCAAAAAAGGGATTGAAACATCATTTCTGGGACCTGACCCCTTCTGCGGAATAAGTGCCAGCATCATAATGAAAGAACTCAAGAAAGGAATAGATAATAAAAGATCCCATCACTCGATAGAACTATAAGTACTGAGGCAGGCAAAGATACTTCTGGAATTCTGTAACAAGAAGAGAACTGAAGACTACATCAACCTAAGGAAACATAAACTCAGAATACTTACGGTAATCATAACAGAGCCGGTTAAAAGGACACCTTAAGAAAGTCCGATTTGTCCAGGTTCTGCGAAGAAAAGGATGAAACTTCTATCCACATCCTCACAGAACGCACTACCTTGCAGAACCCAAGGGCACGACACCTACGAGCGTACCAAATAGGAGAGGAAGATTTACCTAACTTGAAGCCATCCGATATCCTGAACTTCAAAAGAACAGTGTGCAAAACATAATTTAATACAGTATAATATGTACCTATTAGATAGTGATGCTGAGGACGGTGTTAAGGTAATATGAAATTGCTGCTTCGAGATAATATATATTATCTTATGTGTTCAGTTAATGTCAGTGCATCTTAAAATAAAGTTACAAGTTACCTACTAACGTAGAATTTCTGATTGAAGATAATATCATGTACTCTCATGAGTTCAGTTGAAGTTAATGCACCCAAAAAAAAACAAATAACATACTAAAATAGAATTGCCGCTTGTGCAAGCTCAGGTTGGTGAGGAATCAACTTACATGTCTGCGGTACCCCATTGCAGTTCAGGCATATAACAAACTTCGAGACTAAGCTCGGCATCCCCAATTTATTCTGTTGGCGCTATCTCCAATTCTGTGCAACATTTATGTCTGACAACGTCGCTAGTCGAACTAGAAGCAACTAGCTCAACGAACACTACGTTTGTTTAGCAACTTCTATTTAATGCTGTCATACTAAACAAGTAGTCTTTACATGCATCATAGAGACAATAAAATCCAGTGAAAAAGCCAAGAAAACTAGTGTGTTGTTTGTGTTATAAGCTATATCGGCTTGCTTACAGTAACTAAAGTCAAAGGTAGTACATTGTACCATATCAACAGAAAGCACCTATTCGGCACTGACTGTGTAACAATACAAGATAGCTATTTGGTACAAGAATGAAGCCAACAAGGAAATAAGTGAGCGTATCCTTTTATAAAAGTTGCCTATATTTGGCTATATGGTAAACAAAAGTTATTCCTTCATACAACAATATCTATCTATTTGAGCTATCGCTCTGTAAGACTTGCCAATTTGTTAAACTAAATCTAGTAAATGCCTGAAACAATGGCAGGCGAAGTTTTGGATCATAAAACAGGAGGTATGAAAGCCACCTTCACGAATTTTAAGAAATTCAATTACAATTTACTAGCGAGTGAATAATGTTAACGATGATAACATTATAGAGTACAGGATAGACTGACGAGATTGGAGAGGTGTCTCATTGAATTCGATGAGATACAGGCCGAAATCGAGGCTAAAGTAGAGGTAAATGATGTAGAGGTGCAATACGAAGAACGAGCTACAATTGAAAATGTCTTCCATCATTGGATGTGAAAGGCCAAGTTTAATAATTCACTAATTTTAAATGAACTATATATCCCCAAAATTCGATTCTCCCAACATTTAGGGGGAATTATGACAAGCGGCTTGAGTTTCGTGATACCTACCAGTCACTAATTCACGAATGCGATAGTTTAAAGCAATACAAAAATACCATTATCTTAGATCTGCACTAGAGAGTGAAGCCGCCCAAGTCATTGCTTCTGTACCTTTTAGCGCATCCGAATATCTTACTGCATGGCATACTCTTTGTAGGAAATTTAACAATAACAATGTGCTAATTCGAAATCATATTAAAGAGCCAATTTGAAGAGAATCTGCGGCGCAAATTGGGACAATCTTTTAATTTTTCTCATAACTAATAATCAGTTAGACAATCATACCAATGAACAAAGTTTACAAAACAAACAGCCCAATATCTTAGACTTAGAGGATTTTAAAACATTCTTGAAAGAAAGAGCTAATTATTCAGAAACGCGAAAACAAGTTCAAATCAAACAAGTTTCAAACAAAATAGAAACGCCTAATAGGCAACATTCTCATAAATCCTTTTTGCTTACAAATTATTGTAAAAACGATCATTCCATTCACTCATGCGCAGAATTTCTAAGTTCAAGTGCGTATCAGAGATTTTCCTTTGCCAAAAAAAAACAATCTGTGTGTCACAACTCTCTATCTGCGCGAAAGATAAACAGTCAAGCATTGCAAACTAGGCCCATGCAAGAAATGCAAATCATTTCACAATACTCTTTAGCATTTTGATGCACACATTTCTAGAGGACCAAGTGAAGCCGTACTAAATTGTAACAGTGGTTTTATCAATATTGGACCGGGTCATGTTTTCTTGACCATAGCTATAGTCAAGGTTTTCGTTAATAATGGTTCGGCTTTCAATGCGCGCCTTTTAGATTGAGGTTCTCAAAGCTCATTTATTACAGCGGAACTTTGTTCTAGGTTAGGTCTAGAATAAGAAAAAGTCAATGTTTCTTTCTATTCCGGGTATTTCTAATTCGCTATATAGTTATCAAAATGAATGTTATGTTCAAATTCAGTCAATGTTTAGTTCGTTTCGATTCAAGGTGTCTTGCTTTATTTTGGATGAAGTAACTATCACTTCGCCTATTTTCGAGCTCGATATATCTAGTTTCAATATACCTTCTAGCATTCAACTAGCAGATCAGAATTTCTATAAGCCTAGTTCAATACAAATTCTAGTGAGTGCTGAGCTATTTTGGTCTTTGATTTGTTCGAGATCACAATCTTGTGGTATCTGGTAGATGCGGAAGTCCATCTCCTCAAATGAATTATGTTTGTGATTTGAGTGTTCAAAACCTAAATACTACTTTATTCAAATTTTGGGAACTAGAGGAATGTGATGCGGTAAGACCATATTCTAGGGGGTACAACATTATTGCGAGCGAATTTTCTTGAATACAACCACAAGGGATGGCAAGGGTCGTTTCATCATCAATATGCCTCTTAAAAATCCTCCTCAGTGTCTAGGGACTACAAGGAATAATGATATTCCTCAGAGCGTAGACCCAGTAAGAACAAGTCTCTGCAAGAGCTATATGTGAACTTCATGAGTGAATATCTAGCACTCAACCGTATCTCTGAAGATGGAAACTTTTCTAACTCTTCTTAAGTCGAATATTCCATGACTTCATCATGAAGTTCTTCGTGAAGATAGTTTAACTAGCAAACTAGCAACTGTATTCAATTGTTCGGCTCCTACGAGCAACGGCTTCTCTTTAAACGATATTCAACGTTCCTGTCTTACAAGACGATTACTATCTATGATCCTTCGTTTTAGAACTTACAATTTTGTGTTTTCTGCCGATGTAGCAGAAAGGTACCGCATGATTCTCATGGCTCCAGAACATCGAAGTCGGCAGAAGATATTTTGGCGCGAATATTCCACTGAGGAATTAAAAACATATGTGTTGAATACTGTCACATATGGTCAGATTTCTTCAAAATTTCTAGCTATTCGTTGCCTTGCAGAAGAGTGTAACGAGGCAATTCCAGTTGTGTCCAATATAAACAAGCACGATATGTATGTTGACGATCTATTAACAGGTGCTATCACTATAGAACAAGCTCAATCTATTTGCAGGGAAATATCTCAAATTTTGAAAAGCGAACCCGAAATTCTAGAAAGCCTTGCAGGTGATTCTAGTGGCTAAATTCTTGAGGATCTTCCTGAGGAGAAGTCTAAAACGCTGGGTCTAACTGTGTTGCAAAAGTGACTCTCATTTATTCTATTAAAGTTCCTTCAGATGCTTTTTACACTAAACGCGGTGTTTTGTCAATAGTCGTTAGAGTTTTTTATCCTTTGGGATTTATAAGTCCTTGTATAATTATAGCGTATCTTGAGATTCTAGAATACCAGATCATTTTTTGTCTTCATGGAATAAATTCAAAGAAGAACTTCCAAATGGTTACATGTGTCATGTAAGGATTTGGCCTGTATAGGATTACATGGATTTTCAGATGCATCGCAACGTGCATATAGCGCATGTGTCTGTATATGTAGCACCAACAAAAATTGTGATGTATTTGTCACCTCGTTGTGTAGCAACAGTAAGGTTGCTCCTATAAAAACGTTGCTTTCTACTTCTAGGCTGGAACTATCTGTTGCACTATTATTAGCTCGTTTGATGAACAAGTTCAAACATCATCGAATATAAAGTTCAATACGAACGTGTTTTGGTCCGATTAAACAATTGCTATTGCTTGAATAAAAACTGATCTAAATCTTCTTGAAATAATTGTGTCCAACCGGGTATCAGAGATCTAACTGAAAATCACGAGTGGAGATGACAATCCAGCGGATCATGTATAGAGAGGGTTGTACCCTAGTCAAATTCTTACTAGCAAGTGCTGGTGGCAGGGTCCTTCATGGTTAAAGCTAGACCTCAGTTAATGGCCTCAACTCAACTATACCCTAGACGGTATTACAGAACTAAAATTCAAAAATTATCTAAGTTTTGCGGTTCAAGATGCTAGTTTCCAATTTCGATTTCATAGATTTTCTAGTTTTTCTCGAATGCAGCGAGTTATGGCCTACATTCTAAGGTTTAGTCAGAATTGTTTAAAGCTTCTAACGGAAAGGCAATCTGGCAGTTTGACCTTGAAAGAATTAAACCAGGTCACTAGTTTTAAGTTAAGATAGTCCAGCAAAATTCTTATCCCAAGGAGTATCAAAATTTACTGCGTAAATTCCCAATAGGTGAACAAAGTAAGTTAGAAATGCTTAGGCCATTTATTAATAGAAAAATTATACGAATAGGAGGACGTCTAAGAATCTCAGACTATCCTCTAGAGAAAAAACACAGTATAATTTTACCATCTAGACATATCTTTACAAAATTACTATTTCAATACTTTCATAAAGTTATGTTGCATTGCGATCCTCAGGTACTACTATATACCATACGTCAATTATATTGGCCGATAGACTGTAGCAATCTTGCTAGACTCACAGTTGAAAATTTAGGTTTTAGGTTTAATTAGCAATTTGTACAACCTGTTTTGAGAGATCTACCTCGCGACATTTCTGGCAACGTTGGTACATCGACTATCTAACAGCAACTCAAGCTAGATCCCCTAGTTTTGATCTAGGAAGATCAAACCAGACCAACTGATTGGAAACTAGGACATGTTACCCAAATTATACGAGGTCCGGGTAGTAACGCTCGCATAGCCCTCGTTAAAACAGATAATGGAGAAATTAATAGAGGTTGTAATCGTTTGGCTCCTCTCCCAGTTAATGCATGAAATTCCCCAGTGATTTAAAGGCCGGGGGCTTGTTGAAGCTATCCACATTTCTGTGCAACATTTATGTTTGACAACGTCGCTAGTCGAACTAGAAGAAGCAGCAAGGCGGCAACTAGCTTAACAAACACTATGCTTGTTTATTTTATTACATATTTGTTTTATGCCAGCTTACATTCGTTTGTAAATTGTAAATAAAACTGTAAAAATGTTCACCACCTTCTATTTTAAGCTGTCATATTGAACATATTCTATATAAAATCTCTTATTTTAGTTTTAACATCGATACAGTTAGCTCATGAAAGTAAGCTGTAAAAGGATATACTGTCTAAGAATCTGGTGCGAGGCTCAAAATTTCACTTTGCTCTTTGAGAAAACGGAGTTTCTACGGATCAAGTCTACAAAATGTAACAACTGTCGAGTTTTGTGTGGAGAGTGAATTAATGGACAGTTTTCAATTACCGAGATCTAATAAGCGGCCTTCTTGAAGAATTTAATCCGAGGCTTTCAGAAAAGACTTCTGATGAAATCTTAATTGCTTGCTTAATTAGTTTTCTTGGAAAAGTGTGTAGCCGGTTACATACGTTGAATAATATCAACATTTGACATTGATAATTTATATAAAATGTTGCAATTAGGATTAATCGGAATTCTCCATGATTACCATATTTTCCATTCAAAATCTTCAGTTCTTACCTGAAACAAAAAGAGAAAAGGGTTACATTTTAATTTCAGATAAACAGTGTATACGTAGTTCACATTAGATTTTTTAAATTCTTTGAGGTCTTTATGAAATTGAATTATACGTAACCATGAAGTCATCAAGCATTTTTCACTATTCCGAAATACATATTTTCAGTAATTCAATATTCGTCGAAGTAGTGGCCGTGGTGGCTGGTAGTAGTTCAAACATCGTTCACAGTTCTTATACCAGATGAGACTAATAAAATTCAAGTGAATTAACTCACATTGTTATAAATTGAAGATATAGCTTCTACCTATTAGAATTAAACGAACTATCTTGTATGGAGTTCGATACAATTATATCGAAAAAAATGAATAAATTTTTGTTTGGTCATCGGTAAAAATATTAGGAGTTTCATTATCTTGCTTAGAAAAAAGATTCTTGTCAATTCAAGTTGTGATGTTTGTACAGTTTTTCTACTTCAATTATTTTTCAATAATTGTGAAAGACTCCCCCTCCATACTCTTAGTTTTCTTTTGGAAAATAAAAGTTAATTTGCTCAGATTTGCTCTACAGACATTTTTCGATAATTAACTCTAACTTCAGTTATTATTCAGTGAAATAATAATTATTTTGTAGAATGGTCAATAATGATGCGAGCTTAAAGGCGTTAGTAAAGCTGCGTTCAATGTTTAAAAGTAAACCTCAATCCCTAATATGAGGATTTCAGGTATTCATATGAAGTCTCCATATCCATGCTCGGGATCCTCACCAACAGCATCCTCTCATGGGATGATCATGTGAGGTCCATTGCGAAAACGGCTTCATAAAACATTGTTTTCTATTCCATATCAAGAGCTTTTTTACATCCCAACAGCTCCGCATAGTCTACAAAGTACGGATCGAGTTTTTAAATCGTATTCATTTTATGCCAACTAAGGTGTTCCTTAATGACCTGTACTTGGACCACATATATTCAATTTATTTACCAATGACATTACTTTTTATTTTTCTGTTATTTTCTTCCTTACGCAGATGACTTAAAACTTTACTGGGTAGTAAAGATTTTGTCATGTTGTATCTCACTAAAGCACTTAGTACTTGGTGGGTAATCGATTATTTGGGGCTAATTGTAAGTAAGTGCACTATAATGACTTTTATCAAGAAAGTTAGGTCTTTTATTTACAATTACAAACTTGTTCTTTGTTCCTTTGTTTCAGAGACAGAGAATTTTATTTGTCATTTGCGTCTAGCATTGAATCAATTGTTTCTAGCTCCTGCATGATGCTGGGCTTTATCATCTAAAATTGCTGCATATTTAACAATATTGATTCAATAATAATGTTACACAATTCGTTTCTTCGTTTTGAACTTGAATATGTATCAGTTGTGTGGAACACTCACTATGCATTCTATAAAAACAAAATAGAGCGCATGAATAAGCGTTTCTAAGATATTTATCCTTCAAAACTGGATTATAATTATCTATCTATTAGATTTTACCACTCTATTAGATAGATTTCCTTGGCAAAAATTATATAAGCGTAGGGAAATTCGTAGTGTTTTATTCCTATATGTAGTGATTCAAAACCTTGTTGACTGTTCTTTAATTTCATCAAGCCTGAATTTATACGTTTCATCTGCTCGTACCCTGTCTACGCATACATTTTATCTACCAACCTCCAGAACAAACGCGTTATTATTCATTTACACCAATTTTCCAATTGTGTAAATTATGTTAGATGATCGGTATGACTGTTGACATATTTCATTGTAATCATAGTAGCATATTAAACTATGTATATCAATTAATAAGAATTTCCTACTTTGTGATTATATGTACTCCTAAGCTCTTTAAGAGGTATATTAAGAGGTATATGTACCGTTGAACTAGTGTAATGAAATAAATAAATAGATATTGTGTGAACAACGGTGATTTATTGTTTCTGCAATTCCTGAATTCTTGTGGGAGAGCTGTAATAATTGGAGCACCTTTGCCCTATGACTTTTCTTGCGGTTGGCGTGTTGAAAGTAAAAAAAAAATTAATTTTGGCATATTTTTTATTGCGTTCTGCTAGTACTAAGGTAAAGCTAGCACATATTTTAAAAATATGTTATGGCGTACACTTTTGTTGACTTTTAATAAAATGGCGGTAATTATGATATATTTTGCATTGTGTTCTGCTGAAATATTACTCTCTACGTGGTTTTGCTAGTATTACGGTGAAGCTATCCGAAACATATGATACAAAAAAAAATCGGTTGTCTGTAAAGTCGGTTTACTGACGATAGTCGAACGTGACAACGTCACTCGACTGTTAAAATTTAATTTTTGATTTTATTATTTTATAATAATAAATTTTGTGTTGACATTATTTCTTTCAGCAAGTAAACTGAATAAGACTTGTTGTTCAATTAGTTACTTAATTATTTTTGCAAATTTAATTGTAATTTGTTGTAAAAAAGTAATAATTTTGAATAATTTATTATAAGAATAAACTGTGATTAAATTATAGTTCATAAATCTTACATTTAAAATTTAAAATTTGGAAACATCATTAAAATTTTTGTAACTCTAGCTTTTAAAAAGCCCGCCTCAATGTGTTAGATATAGGAGAAAATTGTTCCCTTTGACGGCTGGCTGGTCCAACCTGTCATTTCAGACAGGCTGTTATGATATGTGGAAGATTTAACATTTATGTTTTAATTTTTTGAAATCATAGCTACGCTCGATAATTATTTCGGTCGAATAGTAAAGCAATTGATTTTTTACTCATCGTGAAATAGTTCTGTTAACTTATTGTTATAGTTTTGTCAATTATAGCATAACCTACAATCGCTGCACTAGCGGACCGATGCTATTTATTTTAATGATGAAAGCACGAATATTCGACAATATATCACTGAACATATATTTAATATCGAAAGAATCATTACCTTTATCGCCGCAATTATCGTTGCTATAAACAATTGACACCACATTCACTTTTCACTGCACTTCATACTTGACGAAAACATGTAAATGTATTATTGTATAGCAGCTGTCCACGCGGACGCATCGCTCACTCAAGTAGGAGAGAGACAGATGTCGAACGCTGCCGAACGCGGAGGCCGATTGTGCCTCTTTGTCGCTCGTTCCGCGCTCTCGCTTGCACTTCAAGCCTTAAATGGAACGCCTCAGAGCGAGGTAACGCCGCATGAGTCATGTTTTTTCGTGCGTACTGTATGGGAAATACTTTTATAACCATTTTATCAGGGGGTTAAAAGCCTGTGATTACGATATATTTTTCATTGAGTTCTGCAGAAAAGGCATCTCACAAGTGCCACATCCTCCAAATAATATCTGTTCTATGATCGGAAACCACATCCGCCAAACAGTCCTCTATACTTAATCTCAAATGTAAGAAACATATTCTTCAAACTGATTCAAGTTTTAGCCTGAAACAAAGTAACGATGAGTTAGTGTACTCCAGTGAAATCTACTCTTGTAAGTGAATTAAATATATCATTCTTGGATGATCGAAAAAAGAAATTGATCAAAATTACTTGAGAAAACTGCAGTCACAAACGAAATACGACCATCGATTAGGATATTCAGCTTTAAATATCTCAAGAAAAATTAATTTATTTATATTTATGAGTCGTCATCTTAATTTAAAATTTTGGTTGTACATAAAATCCCTACTTCACTGAAAGGCTTTACAATTCAATGCTTTCACCGAAAAATTAGCGGTATTCCAGGCAGGCCAAAATAGCCGTCAGTCGACTTGGCCAACTGCTGCAGAGAATACTCTTACATGACAGAGTAATAAGTTTCAATAACCAACTGAACAGCGCAAGTCATAATAACGGCATCAACTATTCCATCAAATAGTGTTGAATACGAGTTTTTGATTGTAAAATAAACAATTTACCTACAATATATAGTTTTGTGACCTCAGTGGTGTTTTGATCTATTGAGAGACAAGAATCTCCCCATGATAAATCCTGCTTATCGTAGAAGGCGACTAAAAGGTTAACCACACAAGGTAGATGTTTTCTTCGTCGCCCGGTGAAACATCATCACATCGATGAACATGCTGTGAAATGAGCAGCCCCTATGTTTCAGTGTTAGATCGATGCTTCCGGTCTCACCCTAATACCCATTTTCCTGTCTCTAACCAACATTTTATCTATTCCAGGTTTTTCATGAACATCCTGATGATGAAGACAACTGGTTCCAAGTTAGACGCAGGTCGATACATCCACCAACACGACCTATATGCTCTACCTTGGCTACGAGATCCAGATTCAAAGGAGGTATCTGTCTTCTATATCGCTTGATTACCTATAGACTTAAAATCGCTTAACCAGGAACGGCATTGCTTGTGATAAATAAATAATGTCCAATGAAAACTATAAATAAAACCTGATCACTATAAATTTCACAATCAGGAACTACAGTACTTACGATAAGTAGTCAATCTCCAATGAAACTATGAAACAATGCGCTGGTTAACACACACGTACGAAATGAAATGGAACCGATTTCGGGAAGCTGTGATGCCAACGGCTGTCAACTAGACTCAAGCATTTTTGCGCTCGAGACTTTTGTTGATATGCATCTTATGTGATCTAACAATCCTATCAGGTTTAGCATTCCTGAACACAGAATGCCAGGCTAAGGCCTTCGCCGTTATCAATAGTTTCCAGCAGCTAATTAATGAACTAGCACGGATTCCTGATATCAACTATGATTATGCCAATACACTCGACTTATTCCTTACAATTCAGATCCGCTCATCTCTACAACCTGTCCACGAACCAATCCACGCAGAGTTTGGCATTCAGGCGACATGGGTAGTCTTTGAAGATTTTTTTTCGAGTTAACTTGGAATCAGATGACACTACGCAATGTGCCATGGAGATTCCGGAGATTGTCACGCTGAGAAAGGACACTCACATACCCTATACCAAAAAATCATCATCATCTAGTGAACACACTTACATACCCCATACCAACAAATCACCATCATCTGATGAACCACGGTTCAATAGAATATGTTCTATAACCGTCGCTTGAAAACAAACAGCATATCGTCGATGCCGCGGGAGACGAGAACAGAATATGTTGAAGCCAGAAATATCTGCAATTGCGCAATAGACTTACAGAAAGAAGCACATAAAGCCAACATAAGATCAAAGCTTATAGAATTCCCAAATGGCTCCTTGTTCGTTTTGAACTTTTTCCAAGGCAATTGGAAGAAGATAGTGAGATAATTCTACCAATTCATATTCACTGTTGCATAATCAAATATATATTATTCTAATTGTATTTATTCAGCAATCTACATATCGTTGTTATTCCTTGAAATCAAGTACTTAATTTTCGATCAACGTATTTTTTCAAAACATATTTTCTCCAGGGCATTTGTAAGCGCAGTCGTTTGAATGTTGAAACGAAACGTACTTTGTAAGGAAATCGACAAGTCCGGTTTATTTAAATAATTTACTCGGGTACCAAAGCTTCTTAAATTAACGACTGGACATCGTTACCGACGAAAGAAGATCGTCACCAACCAAAGGGCAACCCAGTGCTGCAGAAACCGGACTAGAATCGCGGAAGTTTCTATATAGGCTAAGAATGAGTCAGAGAATAATACGAAACAAGTATTATTTTCTTTGTTTCCGTTTCCTACAGTTTATCATGTGTGATTCGAATTCGGAATCAGAAACGGAATTTCATTCACCACCCAAGGGTAGCTCAGTGGTAGAAGCATCGATCTTCTAATCACTGTGGCTAGCAGTCGCAGGTTCGAATCC
Organism: Endomychus coccineus; assembly: GCA_958510875.1. NCBI lineage: Eukaryota > Metazoa > Arthropoda > Insecta > Coleoptera > Endomychidae > Endomychus > Endomychus coccineus. The sequence continues at coordinate 119,774,919 of OY294068.1, read as the reverse complement.
AGCGACTGCGGATTTTTCCGATGGCCCGAGAAAGTGGTGCGGCAAGATACAATAGGCTGTCAAGCCCAAGTGTTATCGTGACTGCCCTGGTTGCAGGATCAAGCCTCGAGCCTCGTGCCTACCACACGAGGTGGAGTGTTAAGTGGGTATATCTGAGGTGATTAAGTTCGGAACTCAGGGACTACCTTATGGCATGTTACAGGACCATAAGATGCCCATAAAGGGTTTCAACCAACTCGCACGACGCAAAAAAGAAGGGGCGATCAAAATGAGCAACGTTTTCTTTGACCCTCTCAAGTAGACGGAACCATATGTTTGTGTAATGTCCGTCATGACTTTTGGTTCGATTTCGTAGCCATTTTCTGCATAATATGTGAATGATAGGAATGCAAGGAAAATTCCCGGAATATTGTAACGCTATAATCTTCAAACATTACATAAATGACTATATGATTAAGTTGATATAGAAGAAAAAGCCATTCGTTATTTGAAACAAGTCATAAATATACATGAAGAAGGAGGAAGGATTTGTTCTGAGAATTTGGGTTAACAACTCCAAAAAGCTCTTGGAACATCTAAAAAAATTTGATGTCTTTTTTCGATCCTTTGAGGCTTTTAGGAAATTTCATTATAAGAGGAAAAATTATTCGACGCCAGTGAACAGGCCTTCACAGCTGTTAGTTTTTACAGATTCCAGACGGAAGAAGAAATATACGTTTTGCTAATTATGTCCAGGACACATGTCGCGTCTTTGAAACCATTGTGTACCAACGGTTGAACTGCAGGCAGTAGTTATTTCGAGTCGTCTTGCAAAAACTGTAAAGGAATAACAATGACATAACGACAATTTTCTTCCGGTCAGATTCTCGACAACTGTACAGAGTTGAATTCGTTCGGAAAGAAGAAAATATGAAACATTTGTGGCTCATAGAATCGGTGACATTCATGAAACTAATAATCATGAAGGTTGGTTTTGGATTACCTCACATTTCATTATTGCCGAGGAAGCTACAATATGAGATAGCAAAGATATTGAATTATTACCCTGTATGTTTTGGTTCAATGGTCCTAAGTTTTTGCACCTACAAGAAGAAATATGGACTGAAAAGGAAGGAAACGACACTTTTACCCAAGAGGAAATTGTAATGAGACCCGAATGTATTTTGACTATTCAAAAAAATCATATCAGTGGATTTTCTAAGTGTGTATCTCATATGGAGTAAGGCTTCTTATGAACAGGAATGTGTGAAAAATGCAAGGATGCAATGCGACGACAAAACAGAAAAGATGTGGTGAATTTACAAAGAAGAACTTAGAAGAGCACACAAATTTGGTATAACCGATGTCAAAGTGAGAGAAATACGTTTGTTGGAGAAAAGGAAGCTAGTACACTCAACACCAAAGTTTTGAAACTTCAGCAAATAGCGTTGAGCAAACCTTTGATCAATAATCTGATTTTCAAACAGAAAAAATTGGAACGCAACCATATGACCAAATTAGAGCCACTACCTTCAAATAGTACAATAAAATTCAAAGTTTTCCTTATCATCCTTCAGTAACTAATAAGTTCCATAATTAGTTTTCTAAATTTGTAATAAAACTAGTTTATAGATGTAAGAACAAGCTCAAAACCCGTTCAGGCAACACCTTTGATAAAGTTTCCGACCTTGATAAATCAAAATACTATGTGGGTCAAACTAGAAAGAACATTTTAACTCGGTATGAAGAACAAATTGCCCATATAAAGAATAAATGAATAGATAATGATGAAAAATCAGCGTAAGCCGAACATATTTTAAATACAGGTCACACCCCATTTCTCAAGGAAGTTTATCACTTTCAAAACACAGTTCGGACAAATATCAAAGAAATTTGGAAGGGATGAAAAGTATGAACGAAAAGGTATTTTATTAAAATCTGATTCATCTCCAGCTAGGGTAACCCATTGTGTGTATTATTATCCCCAAAATGTATTTAAATAGCACATGTTGATTCCTAATCTAGATTACTCTGATGATGGCTGCTTGGTAGCCAAAAGGTTATAAGTACAATAACAGATAAGGATAATTATTTCTTAATTATGTGTATCAGATTTATTGTTATACCTTGTATCTGATGAATTAGGTTTCGAGTTCAAGTAAATCCATTATCACTGCAGAAAGTATATGAAAAATTAAAAACGGGATTACACTTATTGAACGGCTTAATCTTTTCGAATCGAATTCGTACTATAAGCAGGAATATTGTTTATATTACTGGGGCTCATTAGGAGCTGTGACTTTAGTGCATCATTATTACAAAACTAATATAACTGATGGGCGGGAGATGATGAGAATATACGTTACATGAATGAATAAATAAATTGCAAACATCTTAATTTAAGCACATTGTGTTTGTGTCCCCAATTTAATAGTACATCGCACCCTCTTCCTTTCATGCCTTGAACGATCAATCAAAGCGCATATCACAATAAAATGGGGAATATTTTGAGGTTGCCGATCAAATAACTTTATATGGAAGAGCTTTTCGCAATCTATCTAAGCATTCAATAGACGACGGGAAGGAAAATAATGCTATAGACGCTCAATTTAAAATACGATAGCAATCCTAATTTAGTTTAACCCCTGTTTATTTGTCATTTGTATTTCAGCCATCTTTACTTCAATTTCATCACATGGTTTGAAAGTATCAAACCGGATGTCTGCGTACACTTCATGATTAATGATATTATTAACATTATAACCATATCGATAATATTTTCGTCTTATTTTTGAAGCTAGTTTTAAGCCATTGCTGTTGAGTTGTTTTGGGCAGTTTTTGGAACAATTTACCAAATTCAGTTGAAATTAGGGAAGATTGATATAATATGATAGGTCTCCGCAGGTTGATATCTAGAAGAGTAGCTGATTTTAATTCCTTAGAATCGTGTGATTTTTGGGTAGTTATTAGTCAATGATACCACTGCTTTTTCATAAGTTTGATAATTTATTTTAAGTATCCTATCCTTTCGCCGGGAAAGAAATTGTTTTTCCAAGAAAAGTTTAATGATACTGCATTGTGGCACAAGATTTCATTTGATTTGTTTCAATAATTTCAAAACGGTATCCAATATTCATAACTTATAACATGAATTATTACAACAACGTAATAAACGCATGGCTACTGGTTCAATCCAAAAAAAATAGAAGACCATATTTATTTACTATGTTTTTCAGGGTACTTAACACGATTTACCATGACCAAAGTGTTTCGATTGTGGGTTGAAATTGTTGACTAGCTACTATAATGGAGTTCGTTTCAAGTTTCGTTTGTGATATCATGAAGTTAGTAGATGAATTTCAGCATTCCATCTGTTAAAGATCGCTAATCGTTAGGATAATATTATATCAGTTTATCATTGTCATACTGTCATTTCTCATCAATCAGCATTCATTTATTCATGTATATTTACTTGTTACGTTGTACATTTGGAATTCTGATTTGTCACAATAACAACCTGTTTATTCAATAATCTTATTAATCTGTACATTAGATATAGAACTGCCAAAAGTTTTAAAGCAATATTGACAATATCTCATTTACATAATTCGGAAGGATACAAATTGTTTATAATAGGTATTTCCAACATCTGTCTGATTACTTTGTTCACGATCACGAACATTCGCTAGAAACCCCTACCTTGAAGGGAGAAGATAGGTCTAGGTAGTTGAAGATCAGGCGACATAATTCAATTCACCCTTAAACTTACAACTGAAAGAACATCATTGATATTAACATTCATAACATCATTAACATTAACTATCAAACAATCTTGTATATATTGTAAATATAGTATTATTTTATTTACATCGAATTTGAATCTATTTCACCGTATATATCCGAACATCATCAACATAACAAGAATTATATAAGTTGTTGAGCAGATTCACAACCTGCAGTGTATTATCAATTTATTACACCATCCTTTTTTTGGGTGAGTATACTTAATTACCATCCTAGAATAATTGGTTCAATTTTGAATCTTCTAAAGTTGGAGAATTTACTCAATTTTGCATGTCATCAATCATGAAGACAATAATTCAGTTGGTATGTATATATCATCCAGATAATAGATTTGTTGGCCTCTGAGCTTCGATTGACTTGAGGGTACGGAATGACAATTGCTTTTGATATAGTAATTTTTGTTATAGACTAGGACCAGTTATATGGCGGAGATTTTGGTTTGTGGTTAGGCAGATGATGTGGTTGGGTGTTTTTATGAATTTGGTTACTTGCTACTGCTCGACTCAAATGCATGGTTACACGTAAAAACGAAAATAGAAATTACAGTAAGTATTGTATTTAAAAAATTTTCAACAATAATTTGCTGCCGTATTTGTATAAGAAAAATAGTGAATATGAAAAGATATAGTCATGTGAGGATTAGCATCATACAGAAATGGTAAATAAATTAAATGAAGAAAAAATAAATTCAATCTTAAAATATAACTTTTAAGTTTCATATCCTAGTAAAATATGATAATTATATCTACCCTAATCTATTCAATCTGGAAACCTAAGTAAAAATAGTAAAGTTCATAGACAAAAAACTGTCAATCTATTGTGATTGATTGAAAATATTATCTACAAAACACATTAAAAAAAATATTTTTCTTTTGGTTAATTTTCAGTATGTTTACTCACTATTAGTGGTTGGTTAATTTTAAAACATGCAATTAGTAGTAACTCATTAACATTAAGTATTATTTTTATTACGTTGATTAGTAGTTGGAGATGATGTATAGGTAAGCGCTGTTATCCAAATTTGATACCTCTGTTTACGTATTGAGAATAAATTGTAATTATAAGAAGATAGGTATTGGTAAATTAGTAAGTGGTAGGATAGATTACCCTCCTGGGTTATCATGCATTAACTTTGTTTGGTAAATGCGGGAAGGCTTGTATATTTTGGAGTAAATGAAGACAGAGAATCGCTACATTTTCATGGGTATTGTACTAGAACGCAGCTCTAGTTACTAATTGTATTGGTTATATAAAGCTCTCATCTTCATGCAGATCCAGAGTTAGTTTTAGGTTTAAGGTTTTACCTTGAGACAGTGATAAGAAGTTATTATTTCCTTTAACATATAATACATGTTGTTTCTTTTGAGAATTTGAAGTTTCTCAAAAAATTGAAAATTATGCATTTATGAATCATTAGTTTTAACATGAATATTTTGTGTTTCTGGGTTGCTACTAATTTTCAGCGATGAATAAAGAGCGGTAATTAATGCAAAAATTGCCAATCCACTTTTTTTTTGAAATTGTAATTTTTAAATGGATTACGACTATTTCTTTTAGAAATGTACAGGCATGGATTGTCAGTAGAATGTATCTGAAAATGTTTTATTTTCGGGGTGGCCAGCCCTTGAGCAGAAAATTTCAGTTTATTTTTCAACAATAATAGATCGTGTGGCAAACTTTAAAATAGTTACATGTATTTGATGTTGCTTATATAAATCAATTATGCTCTGATGTTTAATTGATCTAGTGAGTTGAATATATTTTTTGAGATTTGAAAACTCATGAGTTCATGAATCCACTTAAAAATATTAACTAATCCTGATCTGCTGCTATTGTGTTATATTATTTGTATCTTTATGACATTTCCTAAAATATGAATATGAGCATCAGTTTGTTTAAAATTATTCGCAATTCCCTCCTCATTTTAAATTGTAAATAATATAAGAAACTGAATAGTAATGGTTCACTTATGTGGGACAACGATAATAGTAGGAGGATGAATTTTACACTGTATATACGTACGTAGGGAAAGAAGTAGCGACATATACAAAACAGAATTTAGTGAAAGTAATTATGTATTACCTATACAAGAATCCTTGGAATGTGAAATAATAAATACATTTTTTATTATGCATTTTTAAATAAGTGAATTTTGTGTATTCACTAAATTGAAATAACATTATACAGGAAACGTTTTCCTCAACATATCTGAATATGCTAGAAAAATAATGGCGTTGCCACAGCATTCCACGTGCCATTTTTGGTAGAGCTGGATGATTTAAAGTGAAGATTGGATTGGGGCGAAAGGCATGGCGTAACCCTGATGATCCTTGTTTCCGACGAGTTAAATGTGATTTGAGAGAAACAGTGTTCGTAAAACAAAATTAATGAAATTTATTGAAAAAAATCAAGGAATAAAATAAAACATGATACTTAGCAAATAATTTGAGAATTAGTTCGGTTTAAATTGGTAGAGGTGAACCCATTAAAGTGAGTACGGCAAATAATAGATAAATTGATTAATAAGACATAATTAAATATTTTGAGATTAGTTTAGTTAATTAATATAATATAAGGATAAATAATTTTGAAATCAGTTCGATAAATTCATAAAACATAATGGTAAATAGCTTGGAAATCAGTTTAGTCAATTAATGAAACATAATCATAAGCAATTTTGAACCATCCACTAATTCTTGAAACATAATGATAAATAATTAGGAAATTAGGTCAATATTAATAAGACAAAATGATGAACAATTGAATATCACTTCAATTGACTTTTAAGACATGATGATAAATAATTTGGAGATTACTTCAATTGATTCTCCATTGAATGCGAAAAACATTACATTATTCAGATCGACGTGGCCACCAAAGAGTTCTATATATAGAGTAGACAACTAAGCCTTTCACTGGTATCTTAACGGACATTCTGTCCTTCTCGCACATGTACTGCGCTCTCACTCGCACGATGTGCGCGCGTTATACTTATTCTTGTATTCTTATACTCTTAATGATAGAAGGGAGACCGTGCGAGTGAAAGCGCACTAACATGTGCGAGAAGGACAGAATGTCCGACTAGTTACCAGCGCTTTCCTATGCTTAACACACTACTTGTCTACTCTATATATAGAACTCTTTGGTGGCCACACGCTAATGTAAAGTTCGGATCTCTACATGTTCTCTGTCGATCGCTTACATAGCCTTTATCGATGAAATCTTGCAATTTACAATTCACATGGTAATGAACATGTGCGACAGAACCTAACCTAATGCTATGACAGCTCTATTTATTATTTAAAAATGTATTTGAGAACGAAATTAACAACTACTTACAGGAAATCGTTTAAAGTAAGTTTTGTGATCAGATAATATTGTTACGTCGATAAAGAAAAGTATCCGAAGCACTGAACATAGTAGGGCATCCTGTAATAATTAGAACGGAGGTTCAGTGTTCGGGAATGACGGGGGAGTGGATTGACGTTAATAATTAGTTGGGTTTTGGAAAATATTCGATACTGATGTATTGTAATAATTGAATTAAGAATCAATAAAGAAGGTTACATTAGTAAAAGTGTTACATTGGTGGCAGCGGTGGGATACAAAAAGTATTTGTTCTAATCAGTTTATGGTAAATACTAGATTCACCGTATATGACACAGACATGGATACTTCTGGACCCCCAGCATGGTTTTTGAGGATGGAAGAGGAGAAGGAACGACGTAGGAAGGAGGAAGAAGAGGAGAAAGAACGACGTAGGAAGGAGGAAGAAGAGGAGAAGGAACGACGTAGGGAGGAGAAGCGTAGGCAAGCAGATGTAGAAATTATGAATGGTCTAACACAAATTCAGGAAACATTAAAGCTAGAGGTAGGACAGCTTAATATTAGAGTAGATTACTTAGAACAACAACAATAAAATTTAAAAACTAATTTTGTACAAAAGGTTGTAGATTTAGAAAAACAAATTAGAACTGAAATAGTCAATTTGGAAAGATAAATTCAAACCCAAGCTTCAGCTAATAGTGAAGTAGAGGGTACGACCTCGTCTACTTATATAACCGAACCAGGCCTCATTCAAAGTACAGTTTCTCAAAGCCAAACTAATAGGACCCTAAAGCCACCCACGTTTGACGGCCAAATGGCATGGGAAACATATCGACTCCAATTTGAAGCTGCGGCCAGAGCCAATGGCTGGACCGAGACACAGATGGCGGCTTCATCAATAGTGTCGCTTCGCGGGCAGGCAGCAACCGTTTTGCAGTTTCTTCCGCAGGACGCACCCAATTATGCGTCTCTCGTGCAAGCTTTAGAGGCAAGGTACGGTCAACAGCACTTAAAACAGGTATTCCAGAGTCAACTAAAAGTTCGCAGTCAAAAATCTAATGAGAGCCTACAGGAATTCGAGGCCGATATAAAAAGATTGTTGTATCTAGCGTATCCCCAGGCACCCAAAGATTTCCTAGAACAAATCGGTACACAGGCATTCGTTGATGGACTACAGGATGTGGAAATGCAACAAGCTCTCCGGCTGAAGCACCACAAAATGTTGAATGAAACTCTGATTGCAGCTCAGGAATTTGAAGCAGCAAAAAGTGTATCACAATCTCTCCGCCCAAGATTGAGAGAAATATGTTTTCAAGAACATGACGAGACAACTTCCACTAGCAACTCACAATCTATGCTCTCACAAATCTTGAATATACTTCAAACTGGGCGACGAAATTCCCAAAATGAAAGTAGACGATGTTACAACTGCGGAAGAATCGGACACTTTCAAAGGACTTGTAAAAGTAGAACCCGTTCGATGAATAGGGAGTCGAGGAATGAAATCAGAAGGTCGCCCAGATCGACATCCCGAAGCCCTTCACAGAGTCCAACACGAAATACCCATGGTAGATATTCATCATTGACAAGTCGGTCCCCCACACCTAACCGACATTCAAACAACAATCAGGGAAACGAATAAAAGTTGACACTACGGGGCGTGCGTCAACTGCATCTACTGGGAGCCCCAAAATCCGTACTTACATTTTAAATAAAAATGAACATAACTTATCAGTCAGAGGGCATGTTGACAACCAAAACTGCAATTTCGTCATTGATACCGGTGCCACTAAGTCTTTCATTCGAACAGGGATTCTGAAGAGAAAACTACAACCTACTGGAAGAAGCTTAGTTCTTGAAACAGCTACAGGACACACTGTTCCTGTTCGAGGAGAAATAACAGCAACCATACAGATTGGTAATACTCTGATAAAACACTTATTTCTGGTAGCTGATATTAAAGATCAATGTATCCTCGGTATGGACATTATGCAAAATAAATTTATCATAGACCTCCAAAATAAAATTTTAGTAATTGGAAATGAAGAAATAATCCTAAATCTGGGAGAAAAGACTTCTCAACTAAAAGTTGTAGTGGACAAAGATACAGAACTTCCTGAAAATTCTGAAGGAATCATCTTCGCAAGACTTAGTCAAAAACCAAAAGGGCTACATTTGGGTATTGTGGAAAGTCAGGAACTGGTGAATGAAGGAATTCTGGTAGCTCGATGTCTCGTCAATATAGATCAACTAATTCCAGTTAGAGTTGCTAATTTATCGAAGAAACCTTTTAAATTGAAGAAAGAACAAAATATAGGGGTTTGCACACCGGTGAAAAGCATAATTCAGTGCGAAAATAGTTTAAAAGAGAAAACAGCGACAAGCAATACAGTTGACAACAGCCTCATGAAACAATTAGTTAAAAATTATGACCACTTAACATCTGAAGAATTAGGAAAAATTAACGTTTTTATCAATGACAACTGCGACATTTTTGAGACAGGAAAATCTACAGGACGTACCGGTCTAGGGCAGCATCGAATTTATACAGGGGATGCAACACCAATTCGTCAAATGCCAAGAAGATTACCATTTGCCAAACAGAAAGAAGTAGAAAGTATGATACAAGACATGACGGATGCGAATATTATTGAAGAAGCTTCTGGCCCCTGGTGTTCACCCGTGGTCCTGGTAACTAAGAAGGATGGATCCACTCGCTTCTGTGTAGACTATAGGACATTAAATGAGGTTACACAAAAAGATAGCTATCCACTTCCAAGAATAGACGATACGCTAAATACTCTATCAGGTGCGAAATGGTTTTCCACCCTAGACTTGAAGAGTGGATACTGGCAAGTAGAAGTACACTCAGATGACCGAGACAAAACAGCTTTTTCTTCTGGTAGCGGTCTCTACCGGTTCCAAGTCCTCCCATCCGGCCTCTGTAATGCTCCAGCCACGTTTGAGCGACTAATGGAGATGATTTTGAGAGGACTAACCTGGAAGACCTGTTTGGTATATCTTGACGATATAATGATCATGTCGAAAACTTTTGATGAGCATTTGAAAAATTTAAGTGAAGTATTTGACAGGTTGAGGAATGCCAATTTAAAGCTGAATCACAACAAATGTTCACTGTTTCAAACGGAGGTCTATTATTTGGGACATATCGTTTCTGTAGAAGGAATTAAAACTGATCCGGAGAAAATTGTAGCTATTAAAGATTGGCCTAAACCAAGAGACAAAAAAGAAATTAGAAGTTTTCTAGGACTTTGTTCATATTACCGAAAATTTGTCAAGGACTTTGGTCGAATTGCTAAACCCCTTCATCGATTAACTGAAAACAACATTGAATTTGACTGGACGCCTGATTGTCAAAATGCCTTTGTAGAGTTGAAAAAGCGATTAACTACAGCACCTATTTTAGCCTACCCACAGGAGGAGGGAAGATTCATTTTGGACTGTGACGCATCCCAACACGGCATAGGCGCCGTGTTATCTCAAGAGCAAGAAGGCGAGGAAAAAGTGAATGCGTATTTTAGTAAAACCATGGCAAAGGCAGAGAAAAATTATTGCGTCACTAGAAAAGAACTTTTGGCTATTATCAAAGCCCTTGAACATTTCCATACTTTTCTTTATAATAGAAATTTTATCATTAGAAGTGACCATAGCGCTTTACAGTGGTTAATGAATTTCAAAAAGCCTGAAGGACAAGTTGCTAGATGGATAGAGAGACTACAGCAATACAACTTTGTAATAGTATACCGAAAAGGACGTCTCCATAACAATGCAGATACACTTTCTAGGCGACCCTGCTTAGAACGTCAATGCCAGTACTGTAAAAGGCTTGAAGAAAAGGAGAATCCAACCGAAGAAGTTAGTCTCCAGTTAACCACAATCAAGCCAGAAACTGATGATGATCAGAATTTCCTTGAAATACTTATAAAAAGTCAAAAGAAAGACAATGACTTGAAAGTTATACGAGAATGGCTTAAAAATGGAGTCAGACCTACTTGGCAAGAGGTAGCCAAATATGGTGGAAGCATAAAAGGGTACTGGGCTCAATGGGATTCCCTGTATCTTCACGATGGCCTATTGTATCGAAGATGGGAGAGCCCCGATGGAGTACACATAGTTCACCAATTGGTAGTGCCACGATCACACATCAAAAGTGTGTTGGAAGAACTTCATAGTAGCTACTCAGGAGGACATTTTGGTACTAAAAGAACACTGGCACGAGTTCGGGAGAGATATTATTGGGTCAACTGTCGACGGGACGTAGAAGATTGGTGCAAGAAATGTGACCTGTGTAATAGTAGAAAAGGTCCTAGGACAAGAAGCCGAGGTAAAATGGCACAGTATCTTTCCGGAGAACCCTTTGAACGACTTGCAATTGATATTCTTGGTCCACTTCCTTTGACAGATAGAGGAAACAAATACTTGATGGTTGTAATGGATTATTTTTCCAAATGGCCCGAAATAGCACCTCTTCCTAATCAAGAAGCGACGACAGTAGCAGAAGCTTTCGTAACTAACGTTATTGCGAGGCACGGAGTCCCTCTAGAATTACATTCTGACCAAGGACGAAACTTTGAATCTGAATTATGGCAGGAGTTGATGAAAACAATAGGCATGAAGAAAACACGTACTACGCCTCTCCACCCACAGTCCGACGGAATGGTAGAAAGACATCATAGAACTATTTGCCAATATCTTTCAATGTTCGTCTCTGAAAACCAAAAGGACTGGGACACTTTAATCCCTCTATTTCTGCTAGCCTATAGAAGTTCCGAACACGAATCGACCGGCTATACTCCATCTATTATGGTCACTGGTAGAGAAATGAAGCTTCCACACGATCTTCTTTTTGGAAGTCTGCCTCCTGGTGAAGAAGCAGGAGAACGCACACCTCCGATATACATAGAAAGCTTGAAAGAAAAATTAGAAAAAGTCTACCATTTTGCTCGTGAACGTTTGAAACTCAATAGCGATAAAGTGAAGGCTAGACTCGACATGCATGCTACAAACATAAACTTCTCGAGAGGTGATCCCGTATGGTTATTCAATCCCAAACGTAGAAAAGGGTTATGCCAGAAACTAAAACGAAACTGGGAAGGCCCCTACACCGTTCTCAAGAAAATCAACGACCTAATCTACCGCATCCAATTGTCAGCAAGGAGTAAACCCAAGGTGGTCCATATTGAGAGGTTAGCTCCTTACCGTGGACCCGATCTACCCTGTTGGCTTTAGCTGGACCCCAGCAGTCAAGTTATTCGGGACGAATAACTAGAGAGGAGGGAGCAATGTTACGTCGATAAAGAAAAGTATCCGAAGCACTGAACATAGTAGGGCATCCTGTAATAATTAGAATGGAGGTTCAGTGTTCGGGAATGACGGGGGAGTGGATTGACGTTAATAATTAGTTGGGTTTTGGAAAATATTTGATACTGATGTATTGTAATAATTGAATTAAGAATCAATAAAGAAGGTTACATTAGTAAAAGTGTTACAATATATTGAAATAAAAAATCTGAAAGTTTGTAATAGGAATAAGACAGCCTTACTTACAATAATGAAGAAAAATATAGATTTGTAATAATCAGATTTGGTAAAAACGAAATATCGTGATAATATCATATATATTTTACTATTATTCAAAACAGATACAACAATACAGTTTCAAATCCATACGACCAATAGCAATATAGTATTCGTCTTCACACAAATTTTAAGCACGCACATACCCAAATATTAACTTAACGTTAAGAATAGTTTAGATCGATTAAGAAATACTCAAAATCATCATCTGATTCGTGATTTATGGAACAGCAATGCGTTCATGAGCAGTTGAAAGGTCACGACTCACTTATGAGGTTTCCCTAAAAAATCATAGTTCCGCGAAAATATCCGTTTAGAGCCTTTCTGAGTCGTGTGTGGTATTTTTGACATTCATTTTCAGTTTTTCAAATGAAATTCTAGTACGCCAGATGTGATCCGAATATGATTACTTACACTCAAAACCAAAACTAACTAAGAACTTGAAAGCATATTTATTCTCCCGAATCTCAACACCAACTAACTTTAACGTATTCACTATTCATCTTAATATCCTACGACGACCCGTCGTTCTTACATCCCTCGTGCCGCGTCCCTCTTGTAGATCTCCCTGCTATCGATCTTTGTCGGGACAGCCTATCCTTTGTTTGCCTTCGAACTGCCTCGTCATCTTTCACCTCTCCCGACAAGTATTTTATTGAACCATAATGACAACAGTGTGTTTTTGGTTATGAATATAAATCACCAACGGAGTCAATTATGACCTGATTTGATACAAAATCGATATCTGTTGTTTTTGGTGTTGCGAATTTTAGAAATTGAAAATAGCTGTGCCTATAAGCAGTGATTATTGCGGATCGCAATTTTTTCATATAAATTTGACATGCTTGCGTGAAAATAGCGGTAAAACTTTTTTCATTTATGGTCAGACACTAATTTTGTGGTTGTAGATTACGGATTTTGTTATCGAAGTTCTAGATATCTCAATAACGCCAATTAGACGGTCACTTTTTCATTATTAACTGAATTCGACTCAAATTCAACATCAGCTATTACCAGGACCGTAATTACCGAAATTATAAAATTGTGGTAGAATTTCATGTTTGAGAATCGATTAAACATAATTCCAAATTATACCGACACCTGAAATTGAAAAATCAAAAATGGTAAATTATTTTCACGTAAAACGGGTTCAATTGATCTAAGATAACTTAGCCTTAGGAATTATTCTTCCAATTCTATCGTTTTTATCCCTATAGTTCTAGCAAATAATTGAAAATGGGAACTAAGAACCTGTTGAAATATCTATTTTGGATTATGAGCAACTTTCAAAGTTTAGCCAAAAGAAGATTAGGTTGTGTCTCCTTATACAAAAGGGTAATTAGATTGCAATCAACTCGGATACCAAGGTTAGCGAAAAGTAGTTACTGCTTCTTATTGTATTATCTTTTATTGTTGTCCGACATTTTACATCTACCATATTGAATTTGGAGAAAATAAATATGGATAAAAAACATTTTGTTTCCAGAGCACTATAAATATTTGCTCCTACATTTGTGACGTGTGTTTCTGTTAGTAAAATATTCATAAAGTTATCATGCATTGTATTGTGTCCAAGCTGGAAACATTCCGCTGCAAGCTGCATTTTGATTCATTGAATTTTGACAAAATATTCATAATCCTGGAACCCACAAAATCGCTAAATATCAATTTTGGATAGCACCATGAATCATAAAACTCATCTCGATTTCTTGAATTTTGACAGATAATTCAAAACACCCTAACATAGCAATTTTCGATAGAATCTGAAGATAAATCTCAAAACTCGTTAGCCATCTTCATACGGTCATTTTGAATTCTTGAATTTAGGCAAAAATCGAACACCCTAAGCTCATTAGCCATCGTTTTGAATTCTTGAATTTAGACAAAAATCATTATCTCCGACCTGGAAAACTCAAACAAACCATCTTCTAATTCCAGCGTTGACACAAGTATTCTGGAATAGTTCAGTTTACTATATTCTTCTGAGGCTGTTCTGCCGACAGTAGATGAAATAGTGACAGAAATTCTACAATAGAATGGAAAATACTAATTACAGCCAATTCTAAGTTATCTAGATCAAACAGTGTACACATTACATTATGTTAATAAACCAATCTGGGTTACACTTGGGATGAACGTACGAATTCATTACATCCGTAATCCATTTTATTGTTTAAGTGATTCTCGACGAAACACAACTGAACGTCAGTTTCATTCCAAGAATGAAATTCATTAGCGATTGTTATCTCATGAGGTTTTGTAAATCGAACTATGAATCATTTAGCAGCTTCTCTTGTGTTGATGTCTTCCTCTATCCATAGGGGAACGTGCTACTGAGAACGTCGCGACTCTCTGGCGCCAATATTTCAGACTCCTTTTATGCGTTTATTATATTTTATTGCTGCATAACACATTCGCTGAAAGAAATATTTATCCCTAAATTTTTCTTGTGGAAAAGATATTTACAAATATCTTTCTAAAAAATTCTATCGTTTCATTTACTATGTAATATGAAATGTTATCCTTATTGTGAAATTACACACTACTATGTAGATATTATTTCTATTGGTAACTTCCGTTACTCGAGTAACGGAAATCGCAAATAAAAGTGATATCAACATAGTAGTATTTAACTCTACAAAATGAAGATCTTTGCATTTATTTTGTTCAATATGACATGCATTTTGAAATAAGCATACTTATCGGAAACCAATATCAGCATCTTTTTTGATTTAAGGCTGCGGTTCGGATATACTAAATTAGATGTAAAATATTGCCATCTCATTCTGTATTGTTAACAAAAATTAAGCTCACAATGTATACAATTTTCATATAAAATTAATGCTGAAATTATGAAGAATTGTATGGAGTAATTTCCAGTAAGATTGGTTGATTTACGTCTTCGAAATAAATTATTGAAAACATGATAATTCGCACTTTTAACAGTTATAATTTACGTGATATGACCTTCACCATGGTATTATTCTACTCATACAATAAAAACTATAGGTTGCCACGAAAATCACCACGATCAGATCAATACTTTTGTAGATCAATACAAAGCCAACTTCATCTACATTATTATAAAATATTGGGAAAGCTACATGTTAAATGCAGATTTCGAAATGTTTCTATCAACCTTTCGAAGGTAGACGACGGAACAAAAGTGATTTCAGTGGCGTAAAAGGGTAATAAACAAATATTTAATAAGAACCCCAGCCTTCAAGCTCGTCAACCTATTCACGTATCGGAGCGCCCTCTACAATCTACGAGCGCCCTTCGAGAGAACTAGGTTTGCTCGATGTCTTGACTTTGTCAGCTTTGTGTGCCAAATACCGCTTTCTTTTTCGATGCCGACTGATTGATCTTAATCGTTTTGTGGTAACTATAGTTTATCCACTTTCAAGATAGAAGGCATGTAAACAAATGCATGCGGCGTTCACGTGAACAGAATAGACTCACATTGCGGTTTGAAATGCTGACCCAGGTTATAACAAATATGCTATTTTGTTCGAAATAGTAACAAATGGAAAGGAAATAAAAATATTTATTCTGAAAATTCGAAACTGCTTTCAATATAATTTGAATTTATAAAAAGTTGTCGAATATTTGGTTCAATTATTTTTATCAAGTTCCCACGTTTTTTATTTTTTCCTTCACATACCGAATACATTTGTCACGAATTCATACTTTGTATTGCTTCATAAAATTAATCTTCGCAATCAACAAATGTGGTATTTTTAGATACAACATAATGTTTAATTTCCGCCCGAATGAGATCATTTGAATTTAGCTTACAGTGATGGTGGGAGACTTTAAACAGTTTTATTTTGTATTCTCGCCATTTTATCAACAATATATGTATTACACGGCTCTATATGTCTGCTAGCTCAATTGAGCAATTATGCTCTAACCTTCTCATCCTGAAACGAAATCATCATAGATAGTACAAACTTGATGTTAGACTTAATTCTTAATAGTATTCTTGGGAATGTTTTCTAATCTTCTGGAGTGGTAAATAGCATTATGCAAAACAATCACGGTATTTGCTTCCAATTTTGACAAGACGTTCGAGAACCAATTTTCGGAGGATTGTCAACAATTTCTTTGTGGTAGTGGTAATCCTCATTTTGGTTAGATTAGAATGCCCATAGTGCCTCGGGAACAAAGCATATAGGTACTGCCGATATGGCAAATGATGAACCTTTTCCCCTTTCCTTATAATTGAAATGATTCATATTACAATACTTTTTGGAGGCCTCTTCATGTCTATATTGTTCAATTGTTTTGAAATAATTTCTTCATAAGGATGCTATTTCTTTCGCTGGATTTTTCCATCCTCTAACTGATAGAATATGTGGTGTAAGTCTTTTTTTCAATTTCGAACTTCTAGACGATTTTAAAAAAATTCTGACTTTGAAAAGTCGATTTTTTTAGGTTGGGATCTTTAAAAAAAACTAATTCAGAATATTGTTAGAGGAATCAGGGACGAACATTTTGAGCCCATATAGAACAGTTTTCGTCTAGTAGAAGTCGAGATATTGAATAAAACGCGTTTGGGCCCAATTTGGGCCGATAATTCATCCTATTAAAAAAAAAACAAATTGAGAATAAAGAAGATGCTTAAACCTAACAACTCAGAACAAAAACAAAAATATCTACAGCGAGGTAAAACAAATTGCGCTCCGAATTTTAGTTTTATATAGGAAAGTGAGGTAGCTAACATAGACTTCACGCGCGCGCATTTAAATTTTATATTCAATACTTAAATATCATGAAGTAATGGCTGAAAACAGTTGATATGTGCTTCGGGTGTGATTGAATTTACGAAAATTCATTATTCAGGTGAAAAAAATTCATAGGTTTGATTATAAATATCGAGGATTTTGATTAAAAACAAAGTCTTTTACCTATTAATTTGTACTAAATTCATGTATAAACAATCGTGTTAAGTGAAAGTATTTATGAATGAAGTAAAAGTATTAAACATTCTTATCGTTTGAATTTTGTATTGTTTGTAAGAAAATTAAATATAATCATTATTCTAATATTTTTTTTTAAAACATTGTTTTTTTAACCAAAATCCTTGATATTATATAATCAAATCTATGAATTTTACTCACTGAATAATACATTTTTGTAAGCTCAATAACACCCGAAACACCTATCAACTGTTTTCATGCATTACTTTATGATATTTGAGTATTTAATTTAAAATTTTACTGCGCGCACGTTAATTTTCGATATCCACATCTGTTTTCTATGTAAAAATAAGATTCGGAGCGCAATTTTTTTATCCCGCTGTAGATATTTTTGTTTTTGATCTAGAGTGTTGAAAATCAGAGTTAGTTACTTTTAAGCCTCTTCTTTATTCTGAATTTGCTTTTTTTTGAAAAGGTTGTGTTATGGGCCCAAACGCGTTTCATACAATATCTCGACTTCTACTGAACTGAACTGTTCTACTCGGCCCAAAATGTTCGTCTCTGATTCCTCTAACAATATCCTGAATTTGTTTTTCTTTAGGAATCGTAGCCTAAAAAAACTGACTTTTTGAGGGTCCGAATTTTACAAACCCGTCTAGAAATTCAATCTACTCTATCAGTTATAGGTTGGCAAAATCTGAAAAATGCACTCAAATTTGGTCGAAAGACGCGTTTTTACGAATTTTCAAAAAAGTCGATTCTGGCGCGAAAATTCAACTTTCATTTAAATCATTTTTCTTTATAACCTACAGTCTTTAATCTATTTTCAAAACACTGGAAAATAAAAAATTTTGCAGTAAAAAACTGCCGTTTCTTTTTTAGCACAATTTTACGGTTATATAAGGTAAAAATTCTTAATTAGCGCATAAAAATGAAAAAAGTTGTTTAGAAAAAAGTTCAAAAAAATTAACTAAAAATCCTTGAGCGACCGGACTATAAACCTCTGACTATAAACCTCCATGTACACGCTGTATGTTGTCCGGAAGTAGGAGCTGTGAGTGTTCGCCATGTGGGAGTGCCCTTTATGTAGTCTTGACATACAATTATTCCGTTTGAAAAAAAAATTTGTGTACTAATACGGATAGAGCGGAACAAATCGAAGATCAGATTATCCAGTAAACCGTTGATTATCACGGGATTTGTGATATGACCAGTGGCGGCTCGTGAACTTTTTGAGAGAGGAGGCTGGACATAAAACGTTTTTGTAAAAATATACTCTATTCAGCCAATTAATTTAACCTTCAGTGACAAAATTGATTGTTACCCAGCAAGAACCAACGTGGAGGTATAGAGTTTCTCTTGCCCACAAATTTTTTTTTCGTTCGTTTTTTGTTTTTTATTTTTTTTTGTATTTTTAATTTTTTTTCTTTTTTTTTTGGAATTTTTCATATTTTGTTTTTTGTTATTAATTTTATCAACTTTTCTATATATATTCGAAATTCTACGGTTTTTAATTTACGAAAAATGATCAATAATATTATCATAAAATGTATCATTATGTTTTAAGTGTTTTACTAAATCTTTTTCAATAGATATTAACATTGTATAAACGATTTTGGCCCATTGTATTTCGCATGTATGTTTTAATTCGTTTGAGAGTAGAAAATGATCTCTCCACCGATGCCGACGTGACAGGAATGGTGACTGTCAAACAAAGTAGTTTATAAACCTGAGGTAAGACTTGTTGCAAATCATTATCTATCATATATTTTATCATATCGGCATGACTGTCGTACTGGCCTAAAATATCTTTATCCCAGTATACAACGCATAATTCATTGTGCAGCGCTATTTTATCAAAAAAATTATATTTTAGAACTAAGTTATCTGAAAGTGTATTGAGAAACTCTTTTGAAAAAGATTCGAAAAATCTTCTATTCGTCAAATCGAAAAACTTCAATTCATGTAAATCGGAAAATCGAATCTCAATATTTGACCTTTAATAGTATCTAAAATTTCATAAAAAAGTTGTTTATAATGTAGTTTCTTGTCTACCAAATTATATGTTTTCCTCCTTTTCACGGGAGAAGCCTCATCAGTTGAATAATTTCCAAATAAAATATTAAAATGAAATTCTGTATAACGGAAACTTGAATTTTATCAATGAGATGTATTAAACGATCTCTTGAATGAATTATATTAGTGAATTTATGTTGTAAAATTCGAAAAATAAGATCAGTTTGTTCAAATATTAATTTAAAAGTATCAAGAAATAACAAAAATTCTTCATTTTCTAAATAAGATTTTAAACCAACAGCAGCATTCAATGAAACCTGATCTGTTGAAAAGTCATCACTGTTTAATATAAAATCAAATATTTCAATTAATTTGTCTTTATTTTTATGGATGGTAAACTAAACATTGCATGTGATGTAAAATTCCATCGAGTTCGAGCATTACAGGGAATTCTGTTTCCTACTATGTTATTTAAAACTTACGTTTGTTTGAAGACCGTTTAAATGTCCCGCCATTACAGATGCCGTCGTAAGTCTGATTTATTCGCAAAGTCGAATCGTTGAAATGTTTCCATTGAAAAATTGAATAAATTGACCGCTGTTCTTCCCGAACTAACATCGTAGAACCCTAAAAATCTTTCCACTAGTTGTCCATTTTTACAATTAATAATTTACCGAACAGACGAATTCTAATCTAACCTTATTTCGCGTGGTGTCACTCAACCATTATACCCGCATAAAACAAAACAAATGCCTGCAAGTACTGACGCGTTAGTCATAAAATCGCGAAGCTTACTGTCGTATTTACAAAACAAATCTAACAATTACCTTTATTAACTGAATTTTCAGTTTCATCATGCCCTCTAAAAGCCAAATCTTGAAATGATAAATACAATAAGAAATCAATGATTTTTTTTAAAACTTCGGGGTTTTCTTTAACTGTATTATTATGATTTTCGATTTCGCGTGTTCGTGTAGAATCAATCGCATTAACAATATTCTGTTTACCGGTTAATTTAAACTTAATACACGATGTAATATGTTCCTGCGATTTTTCATGTCTTTCTAGGCCACGATCTAAATTTTTCAAATCATTATAACCCAAGTGCCCCCAACATGAAGTTGTATCTGATGTGAATAGCAAGCAATACCAGCAATATAATTTATTGTGTACATCAGATCCCGTTAACCATACATATTTTTTATAATTATCAGTATTAAACGATCGATTTTGATACTTCCCTGCCATCACTAATCCTTTCAAATCCGGTAAAGGCCGTTTGTTTTTGAAGAACACTTTTCTATCATATGTTAATCCACTAAATGGATTTTCTAAGAACTTTGCAACTAAGTCACTCATAATTTTAACGTTCACCGATTCCGATTAGATAAATTATAACTTAAAAATTAACTACTTAACCTTACTACGCCTAGTGGAATAAAAACAACAACTAACCGCATTCTTCTAGCAGACGGAGGCGGGAGCGCAAGTAATCGTATTTCATTCGACCGACGAATGGGTACGAAAAGCTAGCCTCCCTACCCTGTTGCCGTTTTCGCCGTTTCACGCTATTTGGTGATTGACTGGTCGGAAAAACGGCAACTGTGTTGAATAACACATGCTCAGCGTTTGAGATATATAGAGAATCTAGCCTCTGACCACTGTTGCCGGATTGAAAATAACTACTGAGAACGGGGAATTAATTGTAAAATTTAAAGAATTATCAGAGAAACAGGAAATAAAATGGACAATGATCATTAAGATAAATTGGTGAGGAGGCTGAGCCTCCTTAGCCTCCTTCGAGGAGCCGCCACTGGATATGACCCGAGGTTGAGTGCACGTACCCAGGATGGAGCCTTTCACTTGCTCGTCTATAATTTCCCGCACTGTAGACTGCTTTAGAAACCCTTAAATGCTTGCTTCATAAACCGCATGCTTGATAACATTCATTACGCTGATATAAAGATACCCAGCCCGTTTTAGTGGACAAGTTTATTTTAGTCCAGGCAACGAACCGGAAAAAAAAAGACATGTAGGTCACAATCAAAAAATATTTGTGGGATTCGATTCATGGGGTTATCAGGATCATTCATAACACATAAAACCTCTCCGGTCAACCTCCCCCCACCCCCTTGTGGGCCAGAAATGGCCAAAACTTGCCGATTTCTCAGCCCCAGAATTGATTAAAAGTAGATCTTACGTAAAAAAAATCCAAAAATAATATATATTGGCAAAATATACCGACGTGGACTTTTTAAATCGAAATTGGTGCGTCAAGGGTGCTTTGTGTTAATACAATTAGTTTCAAGAAATCCCGTTTTGGGCATAATAAGTTTTCTGATGATGTTCGTGAGACCGAAACATACGTAAAAACGAAAATATAAAGCATAAGTGTTAATGTGACCTATTTCCCGAAAATTTATATAAACTATTCCTTAATAAACATATTAACTTAATTTTAAGCAATTTCAAAATAGGCAAGATCGAAATGAAAAAAATAGGTTGGTTGATACGAACAAATTGGAATAGTTTTGTCATATAATAAAATAATAAATCCCTAAGCTGCAAAAAAATGTGTTTTTGTTTGAACCCCTCAATTTGATAAAACCTTTTTTGATATCAAGATTTTTCGTGTCCGATGAATTCAAACAATATACTATGACATCTTCTTCAAATAAATGTACATCTCACTGATTACGTATTAAATAATTTCATAAACAGTGAAATCTCTAGCCCATGACAGTTTTACGTGCTCCTCGGCTTACCTATATTAATTCATTCTGTACGCCACTCATTCAATTTTATGACAATTATCTCATTCCACTCTCATCTAATAAATTATATTTCTCGTTTCAAAGATATCACCGCTATCGACTGAATATACAAGTTTCCAGACAGTTTTCTATGTGAACCTCGTGAGATGCGAAACGATAAATTTGCATGTATCGTGATCTCATGCGTATATTTAGCGAAAGCCCTGGGCAGATTATTATTCCCGTTCTATCGAAAGACTTCCTTTTCCACAAAAGCTCAGTCTTAACCAATGACAATGAGTTAACAAACATTTCTTACATTCATTTATTATAATAAATGGAAACTAATCACCCTTAACCACTAAAATTACTGTTAAAGTAATGAGAATCTTTCAACTACATCATCATCATCAGAGTAGTGTAAATTATAAGTCAAAATGTACCTGTTTGAATACTATATGGGATTAATAACTCGAATAAGGGATTATCCTCAGCAGAAATTTTTAAATAGCTTTTTCGTTTATAAATTCCCATTCTATTTGAATTAGCTAGATATCTGTTCCTACTGGGTTTTTAAAGAGATGAACTTTCTTGAGAAATGATGTTTTATGTATTTAAAATATGTTCGGCTAACGCTGATTTTTCAGAATCATACCGAGTTAAAATGTTGCTTCTATTTTGACCCACGTAGCATTTTTGAACACGACTTGATTTTGTAAATCCTGGAATTATCTAAGATGGAAACTTCATCAAAAGTGTTGCCTATATGGTTTTTCAGCTTGTTCGAACATCTATAAACTATTGTAAACTTGGAAAACAAATTATGGAATGTATTAATTACTGAAGGATGATAAACGAAACTTTTGAATTTAATTGAAATGTTTGAAGGTAGCGGCTCTAATTTGTTTGCGTTCCAATTTCCTTTTTTGTTTAGAAATTAAATTATTGATCAAAGATTTGTCGTAACCATTGTCCAACGCTATTTGCTGTTTCTCAACTTTGTTGTCATAATTTCCAACAAATTAGAACAACTTCCTTCAAATAGTTTGATAAAATTCATGTTACAATTATCCTTCAGTAATTAATAAATTCCATAATTTGCTTTCTAAATTTGAAATATGCCCATGGATGTTAGAACAATCTAAAAAAACCGTTTATATGCAACACCTTTGATTAAGATTCCGACAAAACCGGGATTTACAAAATCGATTGTTTGGCGTGTTTAAAATGCTACGTGGGTCAAACTAGAAGGAAAATTTTTAATATTTACAAAAATTAAATATGGCCTGGAGTATAGTACTAAATACAAGAGCATAGAAAATTTCACCGTCGTTACTAAACATTGTTTTTATTTTAACCATAAGTTATTATATACATTATATACATATATACATTATAAAATGTAAATATTTTTTCTCAAGAAACCAATTGTTGTGAAAGATGTAACTTGGAGAAGATTCACATAAAACGTGATTCTATGTCTGTTGATCACAGAACCGATATATTATAGTCATTAAGTAGAATTTATACAAACTTAATTGATTAAATACTTGAAAATTTCTACGTATTTCTTTATAATGTTGAAATGTTTCTATGTAGAAAGCCGATATAATGAATCATGAATTTTGTTACAGCTAAGATCTTTGCTATAGTAGTCATTTGTTACGTCCTTCTCTATAATCTACTTGTAATTTTTCATATTCTTATAGTCTCTCACAATTATGAATAGTACCAAGAATAACAACAAATATCTCAAATCAATCAACTTTTCGTTTCCTTATTACCGTAAGGTATATTTGAAAGCCAGGAGGGCCAGATAAGCTTATTATACCAAATATTACCAACTACCTACTTCATGAGTAACAATTTCGACCTCAATAAACGGCCCATCTCTGTAATCCGGCTGGGATGAAGTTCAAGACAGGCCAGAATTCAAGATTCAATATTTGACACATTATTCATTCAAACTATCACATTTACTCGTTCATTACTTCATATTTTGTAAGCATTATATTGTTGAGTGTTAGAAATAAAACTGCTATTGTGAATCAAATTGGTCACTCCTTGAAATCAAAATTGAATCAGTTTACAAAAGTTTGATATACTTACCTAGATAATAAGATGACGATATTTCCGCGATTGTAAGTAAAGTTTTTTTTCTAAAACCGGCCAGAAATTAGTACTTTCCGGTTTGTTTTAGGTCAGAAAATCTCATTTTGTCGGACCGAGCCAGAAAATTATTGTGATAGTCCGGTAAAAGCTTTTACCGGACTCATTTTTATTTACTTTCCGGCCTATCTTTAATGAAAAAAATAATAAAATAGTTAGTCTAAGATAGCGGTCAATTGGTTTCTATAGTAACCGAGTTTTGTATTATTTAAAACTATAAAATAACTTGACATATTTTGACGTTTAGTTGAAAACGTGACATTTATTATAAAATGGATATTCAAAATGATGCATTTGATTGTGAATTAATGGAAGATGAAATTATACCAGATGAAATTGTTAAGGCGGCCACCCAAGCAACGTTTGATTTATTACCGTCGAAGTCCCAGACACGATATGAACAAAATTCAAAAAGCAGGTAACTCAAACACAGAAATTGTCTCAAAAACTCATTAAAATGTAAGCAGTTCAAAAAATCTCACGTCAACGAATAATTTTGAAATACCGTGCTTACAGATAAGTAATGCTAATAATTGTACGATTAATATACCTATTCAAAAATAATGTTTATATTTGTAAACCAAAAATTAACGATTGTTAAAAAAAATTGTTAAAATTAGTTAATAAAGAGTTCTTGTTATAAAAATGTAAACTGAATAATATGAAGTTTATGGTATAACAATGCCCGTTTTAAAAAATATTGTACGTAATACGTCCCTAAAGTGCTTTTACTGGACTCGCAGGGTTGCAATTTGCCCACTCGTCCACTAAAAGACCACTTTCGGGACTTGTTACATAAACTACTATTATTTACATGGCTTTTTGAACACGCTTAATAGCAATTTCATTCACTGAAATTCAGTGTAGAAACAGAAATAGATAATCAGGATCTTCGATATCAACATTATAAAGATAGTAATCACTTGGATTTCGACATATAGAGAAAACCCACCCAAACAAATAGGTATACTCCGGTAGATTTAGCTACAACATTTAAATATAAAATAGTTCCATTTCATAGTATTGTTCATAGATTATTGAACATCCCTCTGAGCCAGCAAAATTATAACAACGAAGTTGGGGAAACTTCAGCAAATAATTTAATTTCTAAACAAAAAAGGAAATTGGAACGCAACCAACTAACCAAATTAAAGCATTTACCTTCAAATAAACTTCAATAAAATTCAAAAGTTTCACTTATCATCCTTCAGTAATTAATAAATTCCATAATTTGTTTCCTAAATTTGCAATATAACCATTTTATAGATGTGAGAACAAGATAAAAACCATTTAGGCAATAACTTTGATAAAGTTACCGACTTCGACAAATCCGGGATTTACAAAATCGATGGTAAGTCGTGTTCAAAATACTATATTCAAACTAGAAGAGAAATTTCAACTCGGTATAAAGAACATTTTGCCTATATGAAGATAATGATGAAAAATCAGTGTTAGCCGAACATATTTTTAATATAGGTCACACCATTTCGCAAGAAAGTTTATCAAACACAGTACGGATAAATATCTAGGTAATTTAGAAGGGATGGAAAAGTATAAACAAAAGAGCAATTTATTGAGTTCCGATTTATCTATTGTTTACATCATTATCCCCAAATTATATTTAAACAGGTACATTTTGATGTATAATTTAGTTTACTCGGATGATGGCTACTTGATATTTTAACAGTATTTTCAGTGGGCTAGGGTGATTATTTCTTATTTTAACGTAATGCCTGATTATATGGGATAAAGTTTCATCACAATTCAATTTTAAAATACGGCCGTTTTTACTTTCCTCACTATACGTAGTATAAGGGGAGTATTGTCTGTGTGCGTGTATGCGTAAAGTCTGTGGAGACGATTGCACCGTATGGATTGGTCGTATTCAATTTTTCGAACGGAATTATATTATTTGAATGAACCTTGATGACAACAGTATTTTTCTGGTTGAAAATATATATTACACAAAGATCACATGAATAAACTTTCAACGCATCATGGTATTCGAAATAAGTTCCGAATTGAAGAAAACAACATACCTACTTTTTTAAAAAACGTATTTCCAATTTATTCAAAAAAATTAAGTATACGCAAACATGGTCACAAGCTAAAATTCTAATTAAAAAAATATTTGAATAAAAGCAAATGAACAATGGGAAGCAGCAGTTTAATCAAGATCGGTACGATTTATAATGAATCTCCGAATAGGCAGCGAATTATAAAATGGTTTTGTACAAATACGTTTTCAAAAATTTTATTTCAAGCGTGAAATGAATAGACAATAGCTTATTCTAAGTTCTAATCAATATTGACTTGTTACATTGCTAACACTCAATAATCTGCATTAGAACTACAATTGTTCTAAGCACCAAACAATACAAAAAAAATACCTTTTTCTTCACATAACTTCAACAAATCGGTCAAATCAGTCGATAACGACCAGTCAATAAGCCACAACCGTAATTGTTCGTTTTGTTTGCAACAACGCACATTTTGAAATATTAATGGAAAATCCAGCAACCTTCAAGGAATTTAAAACATCAAAAGACAATAACCCTTGTTCAACTGTTTCGGATGGAATTACAATATCGCCCATGTAGACAAGTTTAATGTTGTTTTAAATCTCTCAGAGCTGTATTAATTGTTCATTGGAAGAAGGATGGAGCGTTGGCAAGAACAAACGGCATACGAAGGTATGGCCGTCCGAAGTAACAAAAGCAGTTTTGTGTATTGAATCGAGATGAATTGGGATCTGGTGGTAATCAGAAGCCATGTCGAGTGAAGTGAAAATTTACCACGACAAAGGCAATTAGACCGAGGTAGTGGAAATTTGTCTTTCACAGTGTGGGCACTTACTCGCGAAAGCGCTACACATCCTTATGTAAATTTTTATCAAATAAAACATGACATGTATAAGGCGAGTAGCTTTCACGAATAATATTTTTGATTAATAAGTGATTAATAAATTCAATTGTGGAAGCCGTTACTTTGTGATAATAGTGATAATTTCAACGAAATAATAAATAAAACTACTTTGTTTTATTATCACTTATAATAAATTAATAAATAGAAAAAGACAAAAATCAATTTACAATAGCATTTGTCCCTTTATAAAATACAAAGATAACTCATTAAAATATGTTTCTTTAACTTATTTTGGTCCTATAAGCGAAAAAATTGCAAACATGTTATCCCATCATAACCTGATTATCAGCTTTAAACCCCCAAACAAATTATCTCATATTCTGTTCAATGCGAAAGATAAAACTGACAAATTTAAAGGACCCGGAGTTTATAAACTAACTTGTTCAGAGTGTGATAGTTTTTACATAGGTAGATCTTGCCGTAACATAGCAGTTAGATATAACGTTCCTTAAAAATAATAAAACCGATTCTTCATTTGCAAATCATATTTTATAAACAGGCCATACCTTTCCTAATTTGAATAATGTCCAAATTTTACATAGTCAAGATCAAATTCCAAAATTAAATATATTAGAGTCAATGGAAATTTTCAAAGGAATGAAGATGTATGATAATAAGATCCTAAACGATCAACTAGATTTATATTACAGTAATCTCTCCAATGTATTAATAACCTGATTTTAGTATTTAAAGTCCGTTAGTAAATATACCCGCACCACTAAGGTCCTCACGGAATTACCTAATCACCTTACCCCTCTCTGGTTTTTCCTAGAACTATTTCCTATAGCCATAAGATTTGTTTGTAATCCTTCTTTCGTCTGAAGATGACACGTTTAGAGTTGAAACTATAGTAACGTATTAAATATCAGTGATAGTAAAACAAAGTAGTTTTATTTATTATTTCGTTAATAAGTGATTAGTAATTTTTGGAATCTCCTCGCATTTTCTAACTGAAAGTCTATAAGGAGGGCGAGTGACAAATTATTAGTATAATTAATTTCCAAACCGTGGCGACAGCTGTTCTGGTTTTAATCATATCACAATATCGTTCAAGAATAGACTCTATTTTAGAACGATATTCATTAGTTACATTCAGTTTATATTGATCTTCATCTAATCTGCAATTCATAAAGCACCAGGAATTTGTCGACTGAATACCCGTACAGTCTGTCACCGCAGCAAGACGTATATCAATAAACTAATTGCACGCAATAATGACATCATAATCAAGATTTTCGCCAGAAATAATCATTAAAGTTAATATATTAATTACATAGATTCATAATCCCTACATCAGCTTTAAATTGGTATTCCGATAAAACCGAAGCAGCAATTCCTTTCAGCGTGGCCCTTGCTTACCACACTTAAAATACGACAAGTTTAATTTTGAGTCATTATTATTTGGTATAATTTGATAATCAAATCGAGATCATCTAAGCTTATTAATATGATTCTTAGGTTTATTCAAACTTTCATCAAAAGTTGGCTTCAAGGATGTGCTGACGTATGAAATTTAATCGGATATCATCTGAAAATTTCAAGAAACGACTGACTGTTGCACTTTACTATCTTGGATACCATGAACGATTACCTCAATTAAATCTACTGTTTTGCACAGAGCACGTACGTTTTTCAATAAACCCACCTTTTGATGTACATAAGCAACATAAGTACCGGGATATCAAAAACTATCTTGGTCAAGGGTGGTTGTGGAATCTAAAACGTGTGTCTTACTTTACTTTTGAAATAATTATGTCATAATTAATTTGAAGTTTCTAAAAGTGCGAAATTTCTTTTTTTTATACGAATATTGTAACACTCAGAAGTCTTTACCGCTTTGGACTCCGGGATTTTCACGTGGCCTATCGAAATTAGAAGGTTCGAATTATCTAAAAACATAATTGCATGAACGCCAGACGTCCTATGTAATTAGCTACGGACGAAATCATTTTGACATATGCTTCGAGGAGCTCGCTGCGCGTAAGTTAGAGTTTATACATTTTACCTCGGTCTTGTTAATTTGGGGCCGTTTCTTGCCCCGTGCGACCGGCCACAGTTGTAATAAAGTGTTTTTGGCTATGGGCCGCTAGCTTTTACCCGCTTCATGGATATTTTAGTCGCGAGAAAATTCCCTTTCGTACGTCGCACGTTAGACGCGCTTAGCCGAGATCTGAGAATAGCTCAAACTGTTTTAATTGAATTTTCCTATTTAATGGATATTAATCGAAAAAAGAAGGGCCGCCGCACACGGTCCGATACTAAATCTAACTACATGGAGCGAAAACGGCAAGCGAAAAGTCGTCGTAAAGCCGTATTAGGTACAACCAGTTTGCACTTTTCTAACTCTCGTGCTACGGGCTTCTCACGTGAACGTCATTCGATTTACGGAAAATTGACTATTTCAAAACAGTTTTTGACCAGGATTGTTGCTATCACGACCTCTGAAAAGGTTCAAAGTTCACATAATTATTTCATAATTTGTAGTTCATTATTGTTACACAAC
Source organism: Endomychus coccineus (assembly GCA_958510875.1). NCBI lineage: Eukaryota > Metazoa > Arthropoda > Insecta > Coleoptera > Endomychidae > Endomychus > Endomychus coccineus. The sequence continues at coordinate 119,744,923 of OY294068.1, read as the reverse complement.
TGAAATAAATAGGTATGAAATTTGTAGGTTATTGATGATGTCAGTATGACAGTGACATAATTATTTCAAACGTAAAGTAAGACACACGTTTGAGATTTCACAACCACCCTTGACCAAGATAATTTTTGATATCCCGGTATTACAAGGACACAGCAGCTTCATAAAGCATAAGGCCGAGATTTTTTTTTGGTGGAAAAGAAACTTAAAATTCGTTCTATAAAGTAGACCATTTACCTCTGTCAGGTGAACAATTTTCGAACCAAACTTTCGCGTCATTGATTAGAAATCTTCCAAATCTTACCAAAACTAAGTCCACTGAAATTTTGTTTTTACTTTCTCCATCTCGTTCAGTCAAATCTTAGCATGGTGGAGATCTGGGCGAAACAAAGGCATGTCAACTTGTTCAGATGGATTCTCTCGATTTTGAAAAGTCTTCATAGCTTTCACCTACATTTCTTCCATTTTAAATCGTTTCTGAGCTAGAAACTAATTCAATATTGAAGAAAACACACTTTTTACCCAAAACTGATCCCCAATTTATTTAAAAAAAATTTAAGTGATACAAAAATAAATGCCACTAGCTAAATTTCTAATTGAAGAAATAGAAAAATATCGGAATTAAGGCTGTTTTATCCAGGCCGGAACGATTTCTAATGAATCTTCGAACAGGCAGCGACTTCGAAACAAGTATTCAACTCCAAATTTTACGCAATCTAAAATGTCTAAGTTTTACAGGACAGGCATTCCAGCGCTTAAAATAGAATATAACTTGACTCTTCCATCAACTGTTTCTAAATCATTTGAAACATATTTCACCCGCAGAAGTGTCCGAAAGCTATTTTACCAATACAATTTAGGGAAGTCAGTAATCAATTGATCACATGCAATTTTTTATTTTTATATGCTTATAAATTATATTTTCATCGGAACATATATATAGTTATCATTTGTTGGTTGTCGAGTTATATTTTAAATAGACTTCATACCTCCAGTTCTATAAGTCGTAGTAAACTCAATTTGGGGCCATGTAACTTGCTCCAAGGTTTTATGTATTTTTTACTGCCGATACCGAGGAGTAAGATTACATGAGCCCTTAAGAGTTCACTACTACGGACAGAACTGGAGAAATGAAGTAGTGAGTATTTCAAATATAACTCGAAAATAAACTAATGATATACATAGCTATATGATGTCAACCAAGGAAATAGAATTTAGTAGCAAATAAAAATATGAAAAAGTATTATGCATTATGAATTGAATTGATGGAGCCGTTACTTGATGGAATTGCCATATTACAAACCGAAAGAAAAGTATTTTTACTAGTTACTAGTAAAGTTTGATAGTCACAACGTTGGCGAAACACATCACACTATTTTGTTTCGATATAGTGAAAATATGTTAACAATTGTTCTACTTTCACTTTGTGAAGTTGAAAGTGATAAAAATTAATATTTGATGAGTGGAAAACTATATTTTGATAGTGATTATAAAAAACCATCTCAGATAAATATAATAGTATTCCATATCAAATCGGTTTATTGGTTATAACGGTCACGTAATTTATTTCATATCACGCACCACTATTTCTTTTGGCTGGAAACACTTGTGAATATCATGTTTTCTTCCTTGAAGTATTTTGATTTATTGTATTTTAATCTGACCTCTCAAGCCTCAGATTCTATATTATATAATACCAAGTAATGCTTCATTTACTATGTATTTTTTGCATGCTACATAACTAAGAAACTTGCAAACAGCACCTCTTTTTCGAATATCAGGTAGAAATCTTTATTTTTGGTGTTAGAATATATCCAAGACAAATTAATTGAAATTTTTCAATTATTGTAGAACATTTTGCATGATACAGAAGAAGAAATATTTATTTGAAATAATATACAATACTACTAATATATATAACTAAAACAATTATTGAATTAAACCTTGAATTAGCAATAACATAGGTATGTCTTACATCTTACAGAATAAGAAAAACATTATTATAGAATAAAAGTTAATCTAATTTAGCTCTCTTATATGTGTCAACATATGGTGTCTGAACAGTTTACAAGATTCACTAGATTTAATATAATGAGGAAAATTATTGAACTCTATAATTCCTTTAAAAAACAAAGAATTTTTTACATTTGATAATTTAGCCCTTGGTAAATTGTTTTTGTTCCTATTTCAGGTGAAAAGATGGTTGCTTCATTGTGTAAAATTTTGTAAATGAATATCATCGATAGCAAGAAAGGTCGTTTTATAACTGAATTTTAATGTTTTCAACATCCTTGAGTTAGGAATATAGCTTAAAATGATCATCATGCCTATATTTTGTAATTGTTGTAGCTGTGTCATTTTATTCAAATTGAATCGGTTTAATAAAGTTGCACAAAAGTCAAAATGAGGTAGTGAGATCGACAGGTATAATATGATTCTTGAATTAATAGATAAGCAATTCTTGAGAAAAAGTATAGCTTGTTCAAAATTTTCTTAGTAACGTACATGAAATGTGCGTCCAAAGAAAGTAGATTATCCAACTGAAACCCAAGATCCTTGACAGTTGTTAAGATTTCCATTTGCTCGATATTAATCGAAATCTCTTATGTCATTCACATTTATCTGTCTATATTTGTATTTAGTTAACATAATCATAACATTGGTTTTGGGGACATACAGTTTAAGCTTGTTGATTTTTAAATATTCACTTACACTTATTAGAACATTATTCATCTTTTGTATGCCTAACTGTGACTCTCTGCTTTCTCCCTGTCAAGTAACTTTCGAGCCATTTGAGTGCTTTGCCACGAATTCCATATTGATTCAATTCAGTTAATAGTTTATTCAGGTCAATGGTCTCAAATGCTGTTTTAAGATCGAAGAAAACCGCCACGACATATTTGCCATCATCTATATCATTTTTGAACTTAGTTATAGAAAATTACAATGCTGCTTTTACGCGAATGCTTTTTACGAAAACCGAATTGATTACTAATCACAATATCATTACTATCGATGTGTTCTAATAACTGATTATTAAGAACAATTCCCAAAATTTTGTCTATAGGTGGTAATGTATTGACAGGTCTAATTTGAAAAATTTGGAAAAGCATTAATTTCATTCAACTACAATCTATTTTTATGGATTTTATGATATTACTTTCTACACTGAAAACAGCAAATAAATGGTTTGATGATCGATAATCTATTGTAGCTGCAGTTCGTGTGAATTTGAATTTTTGTTTTATTTCACTACTCTACATATATACAGATGTGTATAGGATATAACTGTAGTATTCTTTACTCAAATTAATGAATGTAAAGTTTTCGAAAAAATGTTTTTAATATTAAAACATAAAATAAAGCAATTTGAAAGTCACGAAGGAACCATGTTTTCTCAGGCAAAGTAAAATAAATTCAAAGGGGTGAGAAGCAAAGCAAATAATAACTGACACCCGGGTAATTATTGTGGAGAATCCCGAGAAGAAGCCGGCAGACTGTGTCACGAAACAGGATATTGGGAAAGTTCAGTTGGTTTCCGCAGCGTCATAGTAAAATTTGTAACTGCACAAGTAAGACGAGGAAAGTATTGATTCGGGTTTCAGAGTAAAACAAATTTCATGAGTTATTTGCAAATGGTAGATTCGAGGCTAGAATATTTCCGTTGAAAATGCATCATAAATAAATTTTCAAAAATTGAAACCAATTACTTACGTATGGACGAAGACGAGAAACAGAAAAGGTGGTTACCTGAAAAAGAGATAATAAATAAATTTTGACATAAATTATACATGGATCATCTTTCATTATCACATTGTATTTCCGTACATATCACATTAAAATAACTAAAATATAACAGAACGTTAACGTAACTGTGTAACTTCTTTACACGCCTTCAACGCCTCTACCAGTTTCCAAGCAATTGCAACAGATTGTGTATTGAAACTCAGAGAACAATATAGCATGGCGAAGCCGACTCGGCTATCTGTTCTTATAAGTATCTGTATAGTCATAATTACGTAGCTCTGTTTGCGTTTTGAATAGCAGCGGTGGAATAGCCATTATTGGAATAGCGTTTACAAGATGGTTCATTGTTATTGATTTATGGTTTTGGAATATAATCGTGTTAGATGGTTTCACTGTTCGATCGAATTTTCCTTATAACTATTGAAGGAATGGAATCTGTAGTATTCTATTACCCCCCTGTTTAAGTTTTCCTTGTTGGTTGCGTTGAAAGTTCGGTATCTCTAGTTCTACTCATGTACTTCTCAAGTGTTGTACCAGCAAGGGCGACTGACCAATCCGGTATCAAATATAGCGATTGATCGTATTAAATATGAATCATAAATAATTCAAGTTAGCGTTTATTATTTGTCGACCATATTATGTGCCTTGAAATAATTATTATTTATTGTCGGACCAAGCATGTATTTCAATCCAACATTCTACAAAACGACCTGTATTCTACTCACATGGCTAACTGCCAAGGAATTAAATTAGAATTCACATTCAGGTTGATTCAACTTTACATAATAATATATCAAATTCAATCGCTATTTCAAAGTCGGTTGCGATATTCAATCAACCGAGAGATAAAAGGTCCCAATTTCGGATCTTGGAAGCTTAAATACTCCAACCATGATCAAAAATCAATATGAGCCTTAATCTGATGTCATCGGTTCTAGTAATAACAACATTTTTATAACCGATAGCAGTGACCTACCCCATGTTGGGGAAAACAACAGTTCCGAGGTTGGCTGAGGCCCGGGCCGATGCTTCATAATTCTGGCACAAGCTAGGAGCCAAAGTCTGGGCAAATGCATTTCTATTCAATTTTTCTTTTTCCAATTTTTCATATTTTTTCTCTTTTTTCTCATTTTACGGTGTAACTAAACTTATATTTAATAACACAAAGATTCCGCATTAAAGGAATATCTACCTACGGCGGGATTCAAACCTCCAATTGGTTTATATAGCAATTGAGTATTGGGGCCAAATGGAGAGAAGAATTACTATAGGTATACAGCAAATTTATTTCTGTAACCCAGAGTCGGGATCTCGAATCTGACTGAGGCTTGGCGCGATTTGTAAAATAGGACTGGGGTTTGGTTGGAAACTTGAAAGTCAACGCTCGATTTAGAAAGTCTGATTGGGGCTTGGTTGGAGACTTGAGAGTCAAGGCTCAATTTGTAAGGTCTGGCGGGGACTTGGACGGCCTAGACTTGGGTCAATGCATTAAATGAGAGGCTGGGACGCCCAGGTTCTAGACAAGCTTGTCCCCATTGTATGTATATTGAGTTTATTTGTGTCACATATATATTCTATCGAGCTCATACACTGAAGGAAACAAATTCACTCGCTCGCAGTGATTTTTGTAGCTGATGAATTCTTTTGCGGACGAGCATATGGCCTATATTTTAGAAAAGAGCTCAATACACTGAACGGACTGATCCAAAACCAAAGTCAGTTAACGAAAGTTACTTCACCCCGCCGGTCGGTAAGTAGCTTCGGGTTTCAAAATCGTGTGCCCTCAGTAGTCCTATTAAACTTAGAATGACTGCCTTCTGCATCCGGTCTATCAAGATATGCGCCGACTTACAGCAGCGGAGACCGAATTCCACCCAAAACACCGACAATCAGAACCACTAAGACCTTCTGGCCTGGGTATAGCGTGCGGAGCTCGAACAGGAGATCTTGATACTTTGTACATTTTTCGTCCTCTTTCAAGACTATGTTCTCCCCTGCCGGAGCAGAAAATTCTATGACATACATAGTCTTGGTATTTTTATCGAAAAGGAAAAGGTCAGGCCTATTTGCTTGTATGGACCTGACGGTCGAAAACGGGTAATTCCAGTAGATATGGCTTTATTCGTATCCGAGAACGGACTCAATGTCTTCTGGCATATAAGACAGCACCGGCGCTTGGTCTATTCCGTACGAGTGCCTTAGATGGGAATACAGCACCCGTAGGGCCGCATCATGGCGATGCGTGTACGTCGAGGACGCTTTTGCCGGACATGCCGACATCAGGTGCAAAAGCGTCTCAGGCGCCTTTCGACAGGCCCTGATGCAGCTGACATCAGGAACCAGCAAACCCATCACGCCAAGGTATTGATTTCGGTGAAACATGCCATCTAGCTCCGATTTTTTGATTTTTTTGAAAGACGTTAGAGCAGTGGACCTTCCTTTGACCTTTGAGAAAATAGAAGAACGGATGAAACCGTGATCAGGAAGTAAATCAATCACAAGAATTAACTTTCAAATAACCTTCACTAGGCTAGTATTTCCAAAAATATATAACAATCTAACAAACTAACCTGCGATAACATTGCCGCTTGGAGTTTTGTACCAACGCTATTGGAATCAAAAGTTTATGGAGGGGGTCTTACTGCGGTCCTGGTTTCATATGTTCATCGATTTTCTGAAAGACGTTAGAGCAGTTGACCTTTCTTAGAAAAGCGGATGAAACCGTGATCAGGAAGTGAATTAATTACAAAAATTAACTTTCAAATAACCTTTATTAGGCTAGTATTTCTAAAAATATATAACAATTTAACAAACTAACCTGCGATAACTTACCGCTTGGAGTTTGGTCCCTACCATATTGGAAGCAAAAGTTCATGATAGTCCAGGCAACGAACCGGGGAAAAAATACATGTAGTCAGAATCAAAAAACTTTTGTGAGATTCGATTCGTGGGGTTATCAGGATCATTCATACCACATAAAACCTCACCGGTCACCCCCCCCCCCTCACACCCCTTTGAGGTCAGACTTGGCCCCCAAAAGGGTAATTTCGAATTTAAAATGCACCAAGGGTTTTTTTGGGTCGCTGATCACGATTTTGACGTCAGATTTACTTCAAACCAATTATGGGGGTGGAAGTCGATCAAATTGGTCAACTGGGGAGGAGGGTGACTGGTGTGGTTTTATGTGTTATGAATGATCCTGGTAACCCCACGAATCGAATCCCACAACAAATATTCGATTCTGACCTATATGTCTTTTTTTTTATTATAGCCGAAATCCCGGCTCATTGTCTGGACTATGAAGCGAGTTTTACTGCCTGGGCAAGAATCGCTGATGCGGAATCAACATATTGTATTTGATAACAACTGTGCCAAAGCGCATTTGTCGCGAGCAAGATTTTGACCATAGACTGTATATTAAAACGTTAATACGTATCCAATGAAATATACGATTCTATGGTTTGAGAATGTTTGGTGTCAAGAGAATCTAGTTACGACGTAACGTCACTTCTTAAAATGCAATTAAATGGCGGTTACTGTTTACAATTTTATTTCGCAAATTATACGGTTTCTAAATACTGTTGAACCTCTAATTAGCATTTATTTACGGAAACAATGCCATAGGTTGCTGAAAATAACAGTTTCGTGCAAATTGTGACTATTATATAGAAGAAAAACATGACAGAATATGTCTTGATTTGGGACAAATAATATTTTTTTTTGGGAAAACGGCACTTTTGCGGAGAGTTTTCTTTTTCGATTCTACATAAGGAACATGTAAGTAGCCTTTAAAAAACATTTCGTCGAAATCGGAGCTGGTACCCATATACGCAATAATCACCGAATGAATGTCATTGATGATATAGTTAAATATGAATATCACCCAAGTATATGGAGGGTTAGATATAACAAAATTTCAGGTTAAGTGTTTATACGTGAATAAAAATATTTGTATGAAATCCCAAGCATCGAAGAATTTAATTTAGAAGAGTTTTGTGTAAGGTGAATCATAGAGATCAATTATATACTTTGGAATGTTAAGCTGGTTGCATATTCATTCGAAAAAGCAACCGATATTTGAATTTCATATCACTATTCTTAACCAACAACAGTTAATGTACACTCCTAGAAGCTAGCCGGAAATTAAAATAAAACAAGAATTATTAATACATTATTTCGCTTTCTTCAGAAATCTATTTTTTGTTTACATTTGAAGTGAGGTGATCCTACGGGAGCACACACTCATCTTGGCTTTGAAATTCGGACTGACTTTCGCAGCTAACGTCGAAATAGGCGGGTGTTTAAACGACACCCTTATGACCAGTTAGCCCTAAAGGGACAAAATAACACCTACAAACGTGTCCCCTGCGATCGGAATTGTTATTTGAGCAGACTATAGTACTTCAGTTGTGTTGCAGTTTGCTTAAATATATTTAAATTGTCATGAATATATACATCTTTCCTTATATACTAGAATTATGAATTCCGATATGATTTGCGGAAACAATTCAACTATTTAACACTTTGTTTTAACAATAATAAAAGTAAGTGTAGTTTAGATGCTCATCATATCGTTGCTGAACCAAGAACAGCGATTTTGAGTTGAACCTTCAGCTTATTTTTCGTAAAATACATATCGTGAAAAAAGAGCTCAAGAGTTCACAACGGCCGATACAACGGATATTACAGGGTATTACATCGCTATCTAGGTGAATTCGTAAATCGAGTTTAAACTTCCCTTAGGTACATTGAAATATAACTCGATAATCTGCAAATGAAAACTATATGATATTTAATTGGGAATGGCAAAAATATAAATGAACTTTGATCGAAAATATATTGTAAATGATTAGAATCAGGTGAAGACGTGGGAAGACATCAGATTATACTCCATGTTAATGCATCGTGAACTTAAACGAATTGACAACATAATGTGTTTTACAAGGGTCGATACATGGACCTTTATCTTTATCAGGAAAAAGCTCAAAAGTAAATCATTTCGAAGAATACTACCCCGATAGGAAGTTATAATACATACATCATTTAACAAATACTAGAAAGGTTGAAGACAATAAATGAGTTTCAAGATGTTTCACAACCATTGTTCATTCATGACCGTTATATGACCTAGCAACTACGGTCACTTGCTCTAGACCTAAGACAAAAGTTTGTTTATTTTCCTTATGTTAAGTGCCTAGACTGTTAACCGCATCAGGGTGTTTATATTTTATTTAAATTGTAATAGGAAGTATTTTCAATTATTTAATAATAACTAGATTATCACATAAATTTAGGTCTCCCCACCAGACAGATATAGTGTCTTTAGGCAGCTTACAATACACAGTAGATTAGAAGCATGTCTCTCATTGTCATAGACCCATTATTCTAAGGAGACAGAATTGCTTACATTTAAACACGATCAGACATTGCCAAAATTTCGGGCCACTCAGACCGCTGTATATTACAAGTATGGCCATATGGAATGTGCTGTTGCCAAATTAGTTGTTCTGTGTGCCGGATTGAGATTTGTGATTATTATAAAAACGTCGATAGCATTATTTATTGGTTATATTAGAAGCAATACTGTTTGAAGTGTCGTTTTCTCTGAAAAATATTCCATAATTTATGTTAACCTGGAATATACATCGAATTATAGAATATTTAAATTTTTAAATATAGAACTTTCCATTCCATTGCATCATTTGTTCAGAATGCAACAACGCCGCGCACCTTTTATGAATGGGGACTTTGTTCTGTACTACGCAATTTGACAGATTCCGTGTTTCTAGTAGCTATTTCGAAGCGGTGTTGCCTTACAAGTGGTACTGAGTTTTCATTCATAGTTACAGCGTTGCCAGTAAGGAGTAATTATGACTCGACGACAAAGAGGTCCGTTGGTTTTCTTTGTCATACTTCAAGTAATCATTGCGACAAGTCAAATGGAGTTCTATGAATGAGATGTTTCGTCTCCTTAGGATAATAGGTCTATGCTTATTATCTATCTATATTATATAAAACGTAAATACCACTCACTCACACATCACGAAATTTCCAAAACTTTAAAGCCGACCGACTTTGCAGGTAGGTTCCTTATATCAAGAAGGGATCCGCTAATAACGGATTTTTCTAAATTCAATTACGAAGGTGGTAAACGGGATTCGATAGACGTTTTTGACAGCTCATATAATCACGCTCAGTTTTCATGATAGACAGCCACCTTATTTACTTGTTGTTATTGAATTGAAACAAAACTGAATTTTCATTTTATCTAAACTGTAGTTTTGATTATATTGGTCTCACAGACAATCGAAGCACATGTTTGAATTCCGTAAAAATAATTGTACATTCTAATGGTATCACACCATTACAAAAAATGAAATTTTTAGCATAAACTGTTTTGGAAAATGTTACGTGTTCATAGTATTTGAATGTTTTGGAGGTGACCTATATTTTTCCAGCGCTACTACGGTGTTCGAATTATTCGGCACTCTGGATAGAAAAATGAAAAAAAATTTTGCGAGTAGAATGTCATTTGTGTAATATCATTGGATTCAGAAAATTATGTACAGGGTCTGTAGATTCCGTTAGTTTTGTAAGGTATTTCGCTTATTTTTGAAGATAGAAAGATGCAGTTCTCGCGATCTTATTCTACTTTTTCGAGAAAACAACGCAAGGGGAGACAGGTTTTTGATGTATTTTAGTTTTTAAGCTAAAGTCAAAAATTGAGGAATCATCGATTTCAGTGCCTTCTGTAGCGGCCCTAGCGGCCCCTGTCTAAGTATTTTGAAAAATGTTTTCACCCTATTTTATAGATTTTTATATGTAGAATCTAATGGAGTTTGTTGTTCTAACCCTCGGTCTAACCGCTTTCGAGATATATGCCAAATAGGCTTTTTTTAATGGAAACGAAAGAGTATTTTTCAGGCTTTCCAAAAATATAGACATCATATATTTATTTTCGTAAATATGGATGTTATAACGGATTTTTGAATTTTTTTTCACATTGGACAGTGGTAAATCATAGGTGGTCATGGAAACGAAAATTACGCTGAAGCATATTTATTTATCATGCAGAACTTTAACACTTCAATTTTCTCCAATTTCTTAGTAGGCCATGACAAATATCAAGTTGGCCTTGATCAGTTAATTATGTGCGAAACATGTGTTTATCACAATGGGGAACAATTCGATCAAAATTTGTAGATTTCATGATTTAATTTTTGTTATCTTTAAATTATATATAAGATAAGTATCCGTTGTGAATTAATCATAAAACTTAATATGCTTCAGTGTAATTTTTGTTTTCAAGACGCCCTATGATTTACCCCAATATCAAAAAATCCTATTTATGAAAATAAATATATGGCGTCATATTTCTGAAAAGCCTGAAAAATGCTCTTTCCAACGGCGTCATGACCTACTATGGTTTTCATTAACAAAATGAAAGTTTGGCATACATATCGCTCGAAAACGGTTAGACCGACAAAAAATACAACATTGGATTCTAAGTAAAATAATCTATAAAATAGGGTGAAAACATTTTTAAAAAAATACTCACAGAGTGGCCACTACGAAAGTCACCCGAAATCGAACATTTTTCAATTTTTGTTTCCAGCTTAAAAACTGAAAGATATATGAAAAATCTGTCTTCACCAGCGTTGTTTTCTCGAAATAGTAGTAGCGGAAACCGCATCTTTCTATCTTTAAAAATGAGCGAGATACCTCACAATGTACAATGTACAGAATATTCTATTTAAAAACCGGAAATAAATATCACTTCCGGCGATATCGGAAAAAGATAAAACTGTTTGGTATATCGAAAAGTGATGTACAATAAATAGGTGTATTCGACATGCCAAGTTTTAAAAATTTATCTCTATGAATAAAAAAAAAGGAGGGTATACTATGAACCTGATATACCCTGTATATAACTCAAGTGTCTGACGCTTCGACAAGCTCTCCAAGAACACCTGAAACTTTCAGAAGTTTACTACATGGGAGGTTGAAAAGTGCATCCACATGAGTATTTATTAATGGTTTATTTTAAAACCTAGCTTCCAAAAGTTTCCAAGCTATTTCATAATTTTCTGAAGTATTTTCAAGTGACCTCATGACCCTTACGGCCTCTGGCCCCTAAGATAACCGAAGGTAATGAAACTTTTCAATATTGCTAATGGAAGCATTATTATGAACAATAGCAGTGAATGTATCTTTAAAAATGAGCCACTGGCTATATGAACCAACAAACCTAAGTAATTTAGTATCTGATAATTAACATTACTTGAATTGTTAGAAGAAACTGTAAACTCGAATATGTTCTCTGAGTTTTATTATGGAGCATTATAATTCGTACAGCACTAGCTTCCAGAGTATTCTAATATTCATTCTCAAAATTAGCAGTTTCTCGATAGTGCAGATTCATGTTTTTCATTTCTTCATTCGCAAATTATATCTGTAGTTGGACCTGCTCAAATGATTGTAGTACCTAATCTAATTTTTTTACTCGACTTTACAGTTGAATTAGCTCTGGAGTATAATAATTCGTATAGTACTAGATAGCTTCCAACGTATTCTAGTATCCTTTCTCACAATTAGCCCATTCTCGAACGTGTATATTCATGTTTGTTTCCATTTCGCAAATTCTATCTATAGTTGGTTGCGGTACTGAATCGAATTTTTTGACTCGACTATCCAGTTGAATTAGATCTGGAGCATAATAATCCGTACAGCAGTAGCTTCCAGCGCATACTAATATCCATTCTCAAATTTAGCACTTTCTCGATCGTGCAGATTCATATTTGTTTTCATTTCTTTATTCGCAAGTTCTATCTGTAGTTGGACCTGTTCAAATGATTGTAGTACTGAATCAAATTTTTTGATTCGACTTTCCAGTTGAATTAGATCTACATAACAATTCGTACAGCACTAGCGCTTTCAACATTAACTAATATTCATTCTCGATCGTGCAGATTCATTTGTTCGCTAGTTGGTTGCAGTACTTGTAATGTGTTGGGATCGTACACGAAGGCACTATTTTAATAACTGAGAGTTGTTGAGTATTTTTGAATGGATTTAATTCCTACACTTAACAATATATTAAGTACAAACTAGACTATAACGAATGAGTATATATTTAAATGTTTTCTTGAATGTTGAATGAATAATAATAATTTGAATCTTGAATTCTGGTTTCGAACTTCATCCCCTCTTGGTAGTTGTTCTTCTCCAGGAGTAATGGAAGAGGTGGGGACTCTGTATCTATTTGTTTAGATACGGTGGATGTTCTTGGGGTGGTTGGGAATTCCTATAATTTATTAAGCAATAGGTTGTTGACTGGTTTCCAGATGTTGTGAATTGGGTAATTGGTAAGAGTTGCCATGATAAACTTATATGGCCTTTCCGGCTTTGAAATATAGCTTAAAGTAATTACAGGAGATTCGGAGTTCAATGATTTGTAATCGTTTGATGTTAGGGATAATAGCAAAATAATATTGGAATAATATATAGAAATAAGGATTGGCGTAACATATGCCGGCCCCCTTGAAATCACCAGATTTCAATGGAAGAAAAGAAAAATGTAGCTGACGAGGAAGATCGCTATTGTCGATCAATAGGCAAAATGCTTAATTTTGTTGTGGGCCTCTTGTACACTCCAGACGATGTGCGTACACTTGCAGCGCGAACAATGCCGTCTCCTCCAGGATGAACTAGTTCGATGCGTCCTACAATCCACTTCATAGCTGGAACATTGTCTTCTCGGACAAGGACCAGGTCTCCGATAGCAATTTCAGATTTGCCAGATCTCCATTTGGTCCGTTGCTGAAGTTGATGAAGATATTCCTTGTGCCAGCGATGCCAAAAATGTTGCTTAAGTTGTTCAATGCGTTGCCAACGAGACAACGTATTCACTTTTAGATGCGTTAAATCAGGTTCTACTTCTGCTTGCAATGAGTCTCCAATAAGGAAATGAGCAGGAGTTAGGTAAGAATTATCATTAGGATCTGTTGAAACGGGGATCATAGATCGGGAATTCAGAATACCTTCAATTTGAATAATCAAAGTATTTAATTCACAAAATGTAAGAGATGCATCTCTAGCTACTCGGTTAATGTGATATTTGACTGATTTTACTGTGGCCTCCCAGAGACCACCAAAATGTGGTGCTCTTGCCGGTATAAAATGCCATTTAATTCCTTGTTCAGACAAAGCAGTTGTTATTGCGGACCGTGACTGTTGAAGAAATTGATTGCAAAGTGTTGTGAGCTCATTTGTTGCACCGGTGAAGTTGGTAGCATTGTCTGAGTAAATATGTGCAATTTTACCTCTCCGGGACGTAAATCGTTTTATACTCGCTAGAAATGCTGCAGTAGACAAATCTTCTACTAACTCTAAATGTACTGCCTTGGTTTCAAAACACACATACACGGCTAAGTATATTTCTGAAAATCTCTTTGATTTTCTAGAACCTTCCTTGATGGTAAAAGGTCCCGCAAAATCGACACCACAGTTTATAAATGGCCGAGCTTGCTGCACCCTAAGTGAAGGTAACTCACCCATCAACTGATTTTTGAATATAGGTTTGATTTTGAAACAAGTTACACACTTTCTAAGTAAGTGTCGTACCGTATTTTTTCCATTTATTATCCCATAATTGCATCTGAGAGATGCCAATGTGGCTTGTATACCACTATGAAGCAACCTAACGTGTTCATATTGGATGAGTAATTTCGTAAAGGGGTGCGAGGACGGTAAGAGATATGGATGCTTCTGAGAATATGAAACTAACGCATTACATAGCCTACCGCCTACTCTTAGAATTCCGCATGGATCTAAGAATGGATTTAGGGACAGTATTGAACTTTTTGATGAAAGCTCCTTTCGTTGCTGTAAGCATTCTATTTCTTTATGAAAATGCGTGTCTTGAATAACCTTGATAAGTACCTGTCTGGCATTATTGAATTCGGTTGGGACGACACTAAGTTCTGTCGGTCTACACTTGCCTTTAGTGTGATTGATAAATCTTATACAATAAGCAGTTACTCTGATAAGTTTGTTGAAGTTTGAAAACCATTCAAAAATACTCAACAACTCTCAGTTATTAAAATAGTGCCTTCGTGTACGATCCCAACACATTACATGGTCCTTCGAGCCGGATGGTAACAGGAAAACTGACTAGCAAGACAGAAGTATTTTAGCGGTTTAGTGATCCATTGGTAATCAACTCCAAGTAGCAGACATTGAAGCCCAAATACGGACAACAACCGACATCAAAAGGTGAGTCTCCAATCTATCCCGTTAGTCTTCCAGAATTTTCCAAGCATCCTCATTTAAACATCAAGTTATTTACACAAATTCACACTTAACAATTCAACTAGCAAAATGAATAATGCTCAATTACAATTATAAACCTGTTGGCTTTCCACTGGTTCATCGAAGAAATAAAACAAGGCATGTTTTACTAATAACTATAATAACTATATTCGCCAACACATACTAACATAAATACAGTTGCGATCTTAACAGTTTACTGGCTACGTTGTCACTGACTCTTACCCAAAGATCTGTCCAGGTAGTCTTTGGGTAGAGGGTGGGTGCATCCCTATGTCGGCTTAACGTTCTCCCCGCTTTGGAAAATATGATTTTTCAAGACATGAAAAATTAAACTTAAATTAACAATCAAGATTCTTTTGACAATAACTCCAAACCAGAGCAACAAGTGTTAATTATTAAATTAACAATCGAAAACATTTACAACAAGAAGATAAACATCGGCTATATACAACCATGAAATGAACAATGAATGTTCTATATGAAATTAATAAATAAATACGGGACCAATGCACTGTACACCATCACTTTGCAACACTTTGGTCGTCTATCGGCACAACACATATGCGATGTACACCTCTCTTCGTTTCGCCTCGGGTGGTTCTGAGGGTGACTACTCTTACAACTCCATCTGTCCCTGGGTGAAGCTTGGTGATTCTTCCCATTGGCCACTGGAGGACGAGATCGTTGTCCTCACGTAAGATGACTAATGTGCCAACAGTAAGCGGTGTCGAAGATCGACGCGTCCATTTTGTCCTTTTTTGAAGTTCGCTTAAATATTCTTTTCGCCACCTTTCCCAAAACGTTTGTCGAAGTTTTTCAATCCGTTGCCACCTGAAGAGCCTGTTATCGGGGAGCTCTACGAAATTGTGCTCCAGGGGTGCAGTTAGTGGGGCCCCAATTAGAAAGTGACCTGGAGTTAACGGCTCCAAATCGTTGGGGTCATTGCTTAAGGGGGTAAGGGGTCGAGAGTTTAGACAGGATTCAATAAGTAAAAGGAGTGTGTACATTTCTTCTACAGTAATTATCGCGCTTCCTACTACGCGTTTAAAATGAGTTTTAAAAACCTTTACTCCCGCTTCCCAAATTCCACCCATGTAGGGAGATCTAGGGGGAATGAAACTCCAATCAATCCCTTGGCTATTTACATAGCTCAAACCATCGGAATTCAAATTATCAAAAACTGATTTTACTAATTTTAATTCATTATTTGCCCCGACCAAATTTGTACCGTTACCAGAGAACAAATGTTTTTCTAGCCCTCTTCGTGCCATCATGCGCTTCAGGGCACTTAGAAAACTTCCTGACGTGTAATCAAAAGCCAGTTCAAAATGAATTGCTTTTGTTACCATACAAATAAAAACTACAGCATATGATTTGATAGTGACTTTACGGCCTCTTCCTTTTCGCTCATACAATGGTAGAGGACCAGCGTAATCCACGCCACAATTAATGAAGGGCCGCGCTTGCGTAACACGTACAGACGGCAAGTTGCCCATGATTTCTTCGAAGGGAACGGGTTTAGTTTTGTAACATTTAAGGCAATTGTGAATTACTTGACGGACCGAGCTCCGTCCTAAAATAAGCCAATATACCTGACGGATAGCGGCTAGAGTTCCTTGTATTCCACTATGTAATTGCCTTTCGCAAAATGTTGTTTTTGAGTCATTTTAACTATAGCTACATCAGCAGCATTGATTTCTGATACGTTTAATGTTCCTTCTGTTTTTGACTTATTCTTGCGACAATTATTTATAAATCTCAAGCAGTATGCTATAATTCTCTTTAATTTTGAATGAATTAACTTTACACATAATTGGCAAATCTGGAACACTTTGTTGTACGACTAATGTAATTCCCTTTGACTCCGGTAGATCTGTTAAATCAATATTTTTATTGGGCCACGATGAGGAATTTTGTGATAAAAACAGGGGACCTAGCCACCACAACGCTGATTCTTGCAAGTCGATTGGTTTCATACCACGTGACAAAATGTCGGCGGGATTTTGAATAACCTCTATGTGGCGCCAGTCTTCAGTTTTTGTAAGAGTTTGTATTTCGGCAACACGATTTGCTACAAAAATGTGCCAACGGCTAGAACAAGATGAGATCCAAGCGAGCGTAATCATTGAGTCCGACCACAAGTAGATTCTCTCAAAATTTAATTCTAAGCAAGTCTTTACTTTCGTCACCAACTGAGCTAATAATACTGCCGCACATAGTTCCAGTCTGGGTACAGTTATTGTTTTAATTGGAGCAACACGCATTTTTGAGCATAATAAGATAATGGAGGAAGTATCATCAAAATAAGTGGTTTTAATATAAATAACTGCTCCATATGCTTTCATGCTTGCGTCACAAAATCCATGTAGTTCTATGGATTTGTGGGGATTGCGATTAATAATTTTTCGCGGAACCTTAAAATCGTTCACCTGATGCAGATATGTCACGTACTCCCGGAATTCTTTATCAAGCCCTTCAGATACAGGATCATCCCAACCTAATTTCAGACTCCATAGGCTCTGCAGGATCAATTTACCTGTCACCAGAATGGGGTTTAAAATTCCAATGGGATCGAATATAGACGCTATTTTACTAAGAACTAATCTTTTGGTGATTGTTTTGTGCCCGGTTTCCATTTTAACTTCATATTTTAGAATATCATTTTTGCAATCCCACAATAGATACAAAGTTTTCGTTTGCATATCATTGTCTAACTTAACGAATGATGTATCCTGTTGATTGAACGTTGGTAATAAATTAACGTCATTAGACGCCCATTTACTTAATTCAAATCCACCACGTTTTAAAATGATTATTATCTCCTCCCTCAATTTAATCGCTTCTTCTAACGAATCGGTACCTGTTAATAAGTCATCCATATAGAAACCGTTTTCAATAGCTTTACTCGCCTTAGGAAATTCTTTAGCCGATTCGTGCGCTAATTGGTGTTAGCATCTCATTGCCAGGTAAGGGGCGCAGGCGGTACCGTAAGTGACAGTTTTTAATTGGTAAGTTTGCACTGGACCATCTGGTTTAGGACGCCATAAAATCCTAAGATAATTACGGTCTTCTGGAATGACCCAAATCTGCCTAAACATCTTTATGATATCGGCACTCATAACAAATTGGTACTGGCGACACTTTAATAATAAAGAAAATATGTCTCTTTGCAAATTGGGACCGACCAACAGGAAATTGTTTAGACTATTACCCGTAGATGTTTTATAACTACCGTCAAATACTGCTCGAACCTTTGTTGTTGTACTGTCCCGTTTTATTACCCCATGGTGAGGTAAATAGCACCCCGAGCTCGGCTCTACATTTTCTACTAATTCCATGTGATCTAAATTTATGTATTCGTCCATGAATTTATTATACTGCGATCGGAATGTGTTATCTCGCTTAAATTTTCGTTCTAAGGAATAAAATCTTTGAAATGCTGCTTCCCTTGTTTCCCCAATGTTAGGTACT
The DNA here is from genome assembly GCA_958510875.1 of Endomychus coccineus. NCBI lineage: Eukaryota > Metazoa > Arthropoda > Insecta > Coleoptera > Endomychidae > Endomychus > Endomychus coccineus. The sequence goes on along the minus strand of OY294068.1, from coordinate 119,726,377 downwards.
TGTTTAAACGGTAAATGCACAACAAATCTTCCGTTCGGGTCACTAGTATGAGTTTCTAAAAAATTAGTTTCGCACATTTGATCTTCTACACTTAAAATTTTATTATTACGTTTATTGAATTCTTCTATCTCCCAAAATTTTTCTACTTGTTTCTCAAGCACGCTAAGATTACATGAGGTGTTATTAATCTGAATTGCTGCTATTGTAAATGGACCCCCAATGATCCAGCCAAGTTGAGTGTTTTGAATGAAGACTTCGCTCTTAGAGAGTTTAATGCGTCCTTCATCTAATAAGTGCCAAAATAATTGTGCACCAATCAAAATGTCTATATTGGCTGATATGTGAAAATTGGGGTCTGCTAATTTTAAATTACCTGGGATTTTTAAAGAAGACTTGTCGAACGATTGTAACGGTAATTGATTTGTTATTTTCGGTAAAATTAGACAACGCTTATTAGAGGAGTAATTACTTGTATTTGATTTAATTTTGGTATCAATCGTATGCTTTACCATATTATTGGATTGTCCGATACCGGCAATTGCGAAGTTGATATCTCTCCATGGGAATCCTAATTCGTACTAAATTCAATTGTTATAAAATTTTGTTGTGACCCCACGTCCAACAATACACGACCCTTGTGTAGAACACCATTTACATCGGATACATTGATGATAGCTGTAGATAATAACGCTTCCGAATTAGTACTCATTTCACCATTCGTAATTGCGATAACATTTTGAATTGGTCTTTGAAAATGAAGTAATGTGTGATGTTTATTGTTGCATGTTCTACAACGACTTTCGGATAGACATGACCTCGTATCATGACCACCTCTTAAACAATTAAAACACAGCTTTAGTCTTTTTACCTCCTGTGATCGATTGTTTACATTGAGTTTTATAAAATCTTCACATTGAAATAGTGAGTGAATTTTCGAACAAAACGCACATGACTTGGGGTTGGTGGTTTTCCCCCGAAAATGACTAGCTCCCGAGGCAACAGACCTCTTATTGAAATCATTGTTTTTAGATTCTTGGGGCATGTTAGCCAAATCTATTGCTTCCAGCATCTGACATCTTTGCTCTAAGAAGGTTTTGAATTGTTTCAATTCAGGAAGATCTGCAGTTTTTTGAGAGTTCTCCCATTCCCAATTTGTTTCTTCATCTGTTTTTGTGGTTAATAAGTGAACAATCACCAAATCCCACTCTTCGACTTTCACCTTTTGTGAATCTAACGCACTAAGATGTGCTTTCATATTATCAAGTAATTGCTGTAACGAAACTGCTGTGGATGTTTTAACTTTCGGCAACTCAAACATTTCTTTTATATGATTCATCACAATTAATTTTTTGTTATCAAAACGTTCTGTAAGTAGTTCCCAAGCCTTATTGTAATTATCGGAGGTTATAGTTAGAGCATCTATTGTTCTTTGCGCCTCTTTAGAAAGGCAGCCTTTTAAATATTGAAATTTTTGAATATCAGATAATTGAGGATTGTCATGAATTACTGCACCGAAAGTGTCGGAAAAGGTCGACCATTCTGTATATAAACCCGAAAATTTCGGTAAATTAATAGTGGGTAATTTCACCTGTGGTTGATTGGAAGAACATGAATGATTATTAGTATTTTGTGATTCTGTACCTGTTCCTGGTATAACTTGCCACAACTCAATCTTATTTTGGGCGTCTGTTAAGATCTCATAATATGAATCCTCGAAATCTTGACGTTCTTTCGAGTCTTCCTTTTTGTTAATTAATTCAATAGCATTTTGAATATTATTGAATTTTTCTAGCAAACCCTTGAAATCTGATAAGCGGCTGATTAATTGTTTGACCTTTGCTTCATCAACTGTGAGTATAAAATTTGAAAACCGTGTTTTAGCACCCTTAAGCGATGTACGTTGATTGATTAAAGTTTCGAGTTCCGTCATTTCACTTACTGACAATTGACGAATGATATCTACTGTTTCGAAATGTACAACTCCAAAGTAGGTATTGGGACAATTGGAAAATAGGATAAGCAATGACCACTAACCTGACCACGATGCCTAGGCAGCGGCTCCTCTTGATTAGGTGATTGATTCTTGAATCGACACGAAAGCGATGATTTGATGAATCTCCCTTGAGATTCACGAAATGATTATTTTTCTCCACGGAGAAACACAGCACAATGGATTGCACACTACAATCCGGCTCGACGAAGGACCAATTTTATGTTGGCTTTTCACTGGTTCATCGAAGAAATAAAACAAGGCATGTTTTACTAATAACTATAATAATAATATTCACCAACACATACTAATATAAATACAGTTGCGATCTTAACAGTTTACTGGCTACGTTGTCACTGACTCTTACCCAAAGCTCTGTCCAGGTAGTCTTTGGGTAGAGGGTGGGTGTATCCCTATGTCGGCTTAACAAAACCATTGATCAATTAATAAGTAAGAGATCACAATTAAAATCAGAGGCAACAAAACTACGAACGTATTTTAATTCCAATTCAGACAGAGTGGTTGAGCTTGCGGAACGATTAGACAAATTCATTGTTTCCCTTGATGCATATAAACAAATCGAATTAGCAATTGAGAATTTAGATCTTACGAAAACTAATTGCGAAGAAGCAGACTTGTTCGAAAACAATTATTATGTTCTTGTAGCCGATATCAAATCAGTAATGCAATCATATTCACATAATCAACAAAGTGGTACGTTCATAGATCAACAAACAAAATCTATTCGCTCACCTGAAGTTCGCATACCTAACTTCAATGGCGAATTTGATAAATGGCTTTCATTCTATTCTACATTCAAAAACTTAATTCATGAAAATAATTCAATTAGTCAATTAAACAAATTTCACTACTTGAAATCTGCATTAAGCGGAGAGGCCGCTGCAGTATTAGAATCGTTAGAAATTACTGCTCCAAATTACGAATCAGCTTGGACAATTCTAGTTAACAGATATGAAGATAGGGCTTATATTGGTGCAAATCATATGCAAAAATTATGTGATCTTCCAATAATAAATCAGGAAAACTATAGTGAGTTACGTCACTTAGTAGATGGTTTAATCAAACATACTAGAGCTCTAGAATTGATCAATCAAAATCATTGGGAAACATTAATCATATTCTTAATGGCAAGAAAGCTAGATCCATCAACTTTACGGATTTGGGACGAAAATGCACCCAAAACTTCGCTGCCATCTTTAGAACAATTCATTAGTTTTTTGGATGGAAGATGCAAGTTATTGAACAAACATTTCAAACAAAATGAACCACTCTCTCGAACTATTCAAGACAGTCATCAGAACAATCGATTCAAAGAAGGATTTCTCAAAAAGGTAACACATGTATCAACCAAAAAGAAATTTTCTTGTGCAATTTGTGATAATCCTCATTTAATTTATTACTGCGAGAAGTTGTTAGCATTGTCTATTTCAGAACGTAGACGAGTAATAAAATACAAAGGCTTATGTTTAAACTGTTTTCGTAGCAATCACACTGCAAGTAATTGCAATTTTGGTAGTTGCAAAAAATGCAATGAGAAACATAATTCTTTACTACACATTGATAAGGTAATGAACCAAGAAGCTAGCACCTCACAAATTACTGCAAATCTGAGTTCGCAATATACAATTCAAAGTCAAACACTTTTATCAACTGCTCTTGTTCAAATTCAAAATAAGCAAGGAAAATTTATAACTTGTAAAGCACTATTGGACAGTGGCTCACAAGCTCATTTTAATACTGAGGCTTGCGCAAAACGGTTGGGCATTACTAAACAGAGGGCAAATATTCCTGATCTGGTATAAATCAGGGGACTATAAGTGCTAAATTTTCCACAACTATTTGTTTCAAATCTAGAGTAACGGACTACACAGAATATATAAAGTGCCTTGTTTTACCAAAAATAACACAAAACCTGCCATTAATATCAATAGACAAAAGTAAGTTTCATATACCACAACACATTAAACTTGCCGATCCTGAATTTTATATATATCAAAATATAGATATGTTGATAGGTGTAGAAATATTCTACAATCTCCTATGTATAGGGCAAATACAATCACATAAAAATCAACCATGCTTACAAAAAACAAAGCTAGGCTGGATCGTATCAGGTAAAATTGAATTTCCAAATACTTCCAACACAATATGCAATTTGTCAATTCAAAACATCGATACCCATTTAACAAAATTTTGGGAAATCGAGACAATCACGAATCATAAACCTCAATTCACTAAAGAGGAAGGTCGGGTAGGTTTACTGTATTCCTTCCTATTAAGCCAGAAGTGCATCAATTAGGGAGTTCAAAAGAAATGACAGTGAAACGATTATATTCATTAGAAAGAAAGTTTCTCAGGCATCCACATCTCAAACTTGAGTATGTGAGGTTCCTAGAGGAATATGAAGAACTAAGCCATATGCAAAGAATAGCAAACCAGTCAATATATACTACAGCATCTGATCAAACATTCTATTTACCACACTACGCAGTAGTGAAGGAATCGAGTACCACAACAAAGGTACGCGTAGTGTTCGATGGTTCTGCAAAATCAGATAATGGGATATCGCTGAATGATATTCTAATTGTAGGTCCAACTATCCAACAGGATCTATTCTCGATTGTAGTCAGGTTTCGAACATATAAAATCGCATTAACAGGCGATATTGAGAAAATGTACCGTCAAGTCTTAGTAGAGCCAAATCAAAGGAAACTTCAACGAATTCTTTGGAGGAAAAATGAATCGGATGAAATTCAAACATATGAGTTGAACACAGTAACGTACGGCACTGCGTCAGCTCCATGTTTAGCAATTCGGTGTCTACAGCAATTAGCTGTGGAAAAAAGGGATGAATTTCCTAATGCAACTCAAGTCATTGAACGGGATTTTTATGTTGATGACCTGCTGACGGGAGCTAATTCCATTAGTGAGGCAAAGTTGCTACAATCACAACTGGTATCAGTCCTACAAAAGGGTGGGTTTTCACTTCGAAAATGGGCGTCTAATGCACTTGAAATCACTGAATCATCAACTGAAGATGCCAAAACTATTGTAGAAATAGACAAGGACACAAGCATAAAAACCCTAGGTATTCATTGGGATCCTAAATTGGATCAATTCAGCTACAGTCAACTAAGACAGGTAGATTGTAAAAAAATAACGAAACGAAAATTGTTATCAGAAATTGCTCAATTGTTTGATCCACTAGGTCTTATTAATCCCGTCATCATCAGGGCGAAGATTATAATGCAACGGCTATGGCAATTAAAACTAGATTGGGATGAAAGTATTCCATTAAACCTGTATACCATGTGGTATAATTACAAATTGGATATTCAAAATGTAAATAAAATAAAAATTCCAAGAAACATTATAGCTCACAATACTATCGAACTTCATGGTTTTTCCGATGCGAGTGAAGCAGCATATGGAGCGTGCATCTATTTGCGTTCTTTCAGTTCCTCAGAAAATTGTAATAGCCACCTCATGTGTTCAAAATCTAGGGTGGCACCACTCAAAGCGATAACACTACCAAGGTTAGAACTTTGTGGAGCTGTCTTATTAGCTCAGCTCATGAAGAAGGTGACTGATACGCTAAATATTTCAATATCAAACATCTGCTATTGGACAGATTCAGAAATTTGTCTAGCTTGGCTAAAGGCTAACAATAAGAAATGGAAAACATTTGTTGCCAATCGAGTAGGTGAGATTCAACAACTATCAGATGTCAACAAATAGTACCACGTACGAACCAATGAAAACCCGGCAGACCTGTTACCACGGGGTACAACTGTCAGTATACTCACCGATTGTAACTTATGGTGGCACGGCCCAAAGTGGCTTCAATCCAACGAAAGCCCATCATCAATGAAAAATAGTTTTTCTGGGAACCTAGAGATTGTTCCTGAACAAAGGATCGCCTTAATCACAAATCAGCAGAATCCAAATGAGGAATGGGATATTTTTAAACGGTTTTCAAACTTCAACATTGTTGTTCAAAATTAGTTCGTTCTCGAACGTGTAGATGTCTTAAAACGTGTATGATTGTAGTACTGAATCAAATTTTTTTACTCGACTTTCCAGCTGATCTAGATCTGCAGCATTTGTATCTAAATTATCTAGAGAAGTCTTAAAACGTGTAAGATTTCCTTCCACAGCAGCTCTTCTACGTATAATTGCCGGTTTTCTATCGTATATCTGTGAAGATCAGATTCATCCTTTGTGAACTGTTATTATTACAATCAGGTTTATTAGGAGTCCAGAAGCTCCTACAATAAATCTTCGTTAAAGTACTGAATCTTATTTCAAATAATAGCAAACCAACTTCACCAAAGGGGAAAATTTGAGAATGGTGAGATATTTCAGTTTTTATCAAAGGAAATGAAGGGAAATGTGGGAGGGCACTATTTCATTATATGAGGTATGAAATTTAAAGTGTTGTTTACACTACAACTCTATTTCAACGTTGTGAAGTAAATTCCCTGATGCACATATGGCGATATGGAAGGCCATAAAATATGTTGCAATCGAAGACAGCAATCTTGAATCGTCAACTTCTTAGAGAACCGCTTCACAAAAACTATTTCGTGCCAAGAGCTACTTTACATCCCAGTGGCTCTTCTTCATCTACAAAGCACAGATGCGACCTGTCCTGGAGTACTGGTCACATGTTTGGAGTTCGGCTCTCAAATATACGCTGAAGCTCTTGGATTCTATCTTGTCATCTGGTAATTTTTTCTCACCGTTAGCATCTTAGAAGTTATGTAAATATTCTGTTTATTCATCATCATCATTGGTTCTCTGTCAAAGAAACAAATGGAACAACGTCAGCTTTGCAGATGATGGTACGTTTTTACCACCACTTTCAGACAGAGACGTAATTGATGAAGATCTGGCTAAGATTTTGAAATGGTGATCTGATAATCTAGTAGTAGTTATGCAACCAAAACTCAAGTCACTTCTCCAGGAAGGCGGTCCCACAATACCTAATATGATTATGTCAAGTACAACTATTCCTATTAAGTCCCCCATATTCATGCTCAGGATCACCACCAACCGCACTCTTTCATGGGATGATCAAGTGAGGTCCATTGCGAGAACCGCTTCACAAAAACTATTTCGTGCCAAGAGCTACTTTACATCCCAGTGGCTCTTCTTAATCTACAAAGCACAGATGCGACCTGTCCTGGAGTACTGGTCACATGTTTGGAGTTCGGCTCTCAAATATACGCTGAAGCTCTTGGATTCTATAGAGTCGAGAGCTATTCGCCTGATTGATGATGTCACACTTACGAGTCCATTGACCTCTCTAGGACATCGTAGAAAGGTGGGCGATCTCTCTCTTCTCTATAGATTTTTCATGGTCGGTGTTCATCAGAAATCTCTGTTTTTCCACCATGACAGATTCCAGATAGCCGAACTAGACGAGCTCAAGCTAGTCATCCCGTCATTGTCAAGTTCGAGACCTGCCGAAAGTCTTATTAAATATATGATGATTACTTGATAAAATGATAGAAAACATCTCTTTAGAAAAAATCACAGCTAGATTCCGCATTACATCAATTTGTCTTTGTGAAACATAGCTTTGACGCACACAATGAAATAAATTTTATATTGAATCATTTCAAACCTGGATATCCGTTATAGACAACAAATGGGTACTTACAAATTTATTGAAGAAGGATATGGATGAATCAGTTTTAAAGAATGTTAGATGAATACGAAATGTTTTTCAAAAAACTGAATACCTATCACATTTTTTCATATGCTGTTACATTTATGTAGGAACAAAAGAGAAATAACAATGATCAGTGTCCGACGTTCAATTTATAATTCGATAAAAAGATAGTAACGCTCTTAAATTGTTAAATAAAACCTTCAAAATGAAGATAGTGCATATATACAATGAACGTTTGTTGATAAACTTGATAGTATCTTTTATATGGGTATGAAGGAATTTGCAATGTTTCATGTTAAGACGATAAAAGCCTTATCAAAGTTGAAATTTTCTGGAGCAATGGACGGCCATAAAACAGAAAACGTAAAAATATGAACTACAACGAACATATTGTGAATAATTCTAGTTCTCAGAACTATGGGGATATATCTGTAAGTTTCCAATTTGTATTTGTGGAGAATGAAGGGGGAGTTTGTCATCAGTGGCGGAGAATATTGGTATCGTTGCATCTGAAAAACTAATTAAAGTAATTTGCTTTGTTAATTATTGGGAAAAGGATTTAAGTGTTTCAGAATCTAGGAGAGAAAAGATGTATTAAAAGACGTTTCGAATTAACTGTTGCATTTTATATGAGAAGAATATAGTGAACTTTTGATTTCCAATTTGAATACACTACGTGATTTATGATAGCACATTTTTTGCAATGTAATTTATGTTATAGAGGAATATCTCGTCACTTCGTAAAATATCAAACTGGACTTGCCTCTTCAATTATTTTGCTGATGGACGATATTTGAATATGGATATGATATTCAGGGAACTAGGTAAAGAATAAATTATTAAATGGCTAATTAATCATCTATGAAGAAGCGCTTACAGCGGGAATCTAAATATCTATCACAGGGAATAAAAGTTGAAGAATGATGGATGCTTATTTAATGAGAAAAGCTTTAAAGAAACAAACAACTGCCTGCATAAACAAACTGTTAAGCTGTCAGCATTTTCACACAGTTAAATCGTAACATACTGTCAGATCGAATTGAACTTACGAAAGCTGTTTAATTTATTTACGCAAGTGTTAGACATTAACCATTATTAGGCATATCGTTCAACGATAAAAAATGATTTTGTGACAGCTACTTCCTTCAAAATGATCTCATAATTTATTTATGTAACGGTATTATAGTTAGGTACATGAAGAATTCCATGAAGTACAATATAACACTTAAATCAGTGTTTCTCAACCTGTGGGGCGCGCCCCCAGAGGGGGCGTGATAAAACTAAATGACGGCGAAAAATGTATCGAGAAGAGTAAAAGTATTATTATTAGTAACCCCCTTGGACCTGTCTTACAGAGAAAAGTTTTTCGAAAGAAGGTTTAATAGTAGAAATTGACAATCTAAGTTATTTTTCTATATTTAGCTGAGATCTATATTTTGTTTTCAAAGCAGCCACAGAAAATTCAGTTTCGCAAAGGTAGGATGTTGAAAATGATTATAATCTACGAATAGTCTAGTCAAGAAGCTGGGGAACTTTCTAAAAAAAAGCAGGGCGTCGTATCGGAAAAATTCTTTTTGCATGATGTTTTGTGGCCGACGTAGATCGTTCGTGAGGGTTGAGCTGACCTACTGTGGCCTCCCGTTCACCTCTAAATGCTAAATTGAGATAATTTTTTATTCATGAAAAAATGAAGATGAAGCCTCCAAGATAGGTTCAGGTCGGTTTCTTGGGTCGCAGAACATGAATTTGAGGTCATTTTCCAGGAAAACTCATTCAATGGGAGGAAAATCAGGGAAACTTTGTCATTTTCATAAAAAATTACCCATTTTTCACGCGATTGTACTTGTATACATGAAAGATGTTGGCAGTCGGGTATTTCGATCCAAAGTAGACCAAGACCAGTAAAATTTGCGGAAAGCTGTGAAAAACCTGAACAGAAAATCTTTCCACGTAATTGAAATTATCGTGTGATAATAGCCATAGAGGTTTTTGTTGTAGCTGACTACGAATTTGATAATTAAAAAGGTGAAAAATATCATTTTCCGGGAAAACAAAGTTTTTTTAGGAATTCTTCTTTTTTTTATGTAATTTTTTTTAGTGTCGTGTAGATTAGCATTTGTGTTTTTGATGTGAATATTAAATTACAAAAATTGAAAGTAATGTAAAAAAAACAATTAAATTAAAGAAAATTACAAGGAAAAGTTGATATACAGAGTGTTCTATCGCAGAAGTATATTTCTTATCCCATAGTGAGTGGAAAAATCTCCCGAAACACGTCCAATGAATTTGTTTGGTGGACATCTTTTGACGTATATTTGAGGCTTGAACGTGCAACCCCCTAATAGGGGGCGCTTCAACCCCTCAAAATTGAATAGGGAGAGAGAGGTTGAATGATACGTCATTTGAAAGGTATTGGAAGTCTCTTTACAACGGTGTATGAAAAACGTAAATTTGATGAACCGTTTTCGCCAAAAATTAATTTTGTTGCTCGAATGCGCCACCTAGAATATTTTGGTTATTTGTACAATGTACAGGCTCATTTTTATTAAGCCTTTTTTACAAACTTAAACAATCTTCAAAAAATCACATTCGTAAAAGAATTGAATTGTGTTGTCATGCTTACAATGAAAAAAATTAAATCTGCGTGTTTAAATCAAACAAAATCATTCGACGTGTTTCGGGAGATTTTCCCACTCACTATGAGATAAGAAATATACGGGGCAGCTCGTCTGAGATGGAACACCTTGTATATGGGTTTTTCTGGTCGTTGATTACAAATTTGACATCGAAAACGTTTGAAAATAACATTAAGATTATGTGTTAAATGAAAGAAATTAAAAAAAATACAAGAATCTTTGTTTTAATTTACACAAGTTTGTAACTGTTTATTTAAAGCTACAATATTGAAACATCAGGTGTCATTTTATAAAAGCAAATAAATGCTGACAACAACATTTTGTTAAAAATAAATTGAAACTTAATTTTATACATACATATTTATAAATTATTCTTGATAGAACATTTTATTCATCATCGTATTCATCATCTGATTTATTTTCAAGAATCGGATCGAGAGTTATAGTAAGCATTTATTTGTTTTTATAAAATAAGAAAATTTATATCAAATGAAAAATTATCTTCAAGAATGGGGTGAAAATAGGGTTAATTTTGCGTTTATGAGTGAGGCCACAGCAGCTTAGCTAGAATTTTTCCGCTACGACTTTTTTTATTTAGAAACTCGGCCAAATTCCTCAGCTTATTGACTGGACTAGAAATGTTTTCAGTGCATCATTCAACCCTGGCCAAAATTTAGAGAGTTATTTATAACTAAATTGTCTTTTGATTTCGTCACTTGCCGCCGAGTTTTGTCGGGGCAGCCTCTCCCATGTTTACCTTTGAACTTCCTCTCCCGACAGTCGCCCATCCTGACTCGATTTCGCCATCGAAATTTAAAGTTGATGTTCGACCGTCCTGAATTATGAACATAAGTACCTAATGCATAGTGATCTACAAACACATTTCGTGTTTGAAGTCAATACAAGACAACACGTCTTTTAGTCCCAGACAGCGGTTTCCCTCTTCTCATGAGTTCGTCAGTAATACGAGGCAGACGTGAGTAACTGATTAACCATCTCCGAAAGTGATATAATAAAACACCCTCGAAAATGTTTGGCGAACCTCTAACACTGCCGGTAAGCAGATGTCTCACTGAGAATGCAATTCACGATTCTATGCATTGAGAATACTGTTCGCGCAATTTAAAGAATCGACGGGGAAACTTTGATATACTACCGCCAGATTCCGTAACAATGCGTAGTGAACTTACATACACATTTCGTGTTAGAAGGCAATATACAAGTTTTGGTTCACCAGGTTGAACAGGGACAACATGTCTTTCAGTCCCACACAATGCTTAGTGAACTACAAACCAATTTCGTGTTAGAAGGCGATAGACGAAGTTTTGGTTCAACAGGTTGAAAAGTGACGGCACGTCTTTACTCCCAGATAGCTGTTCCACTCTTCCTATAAACTCGTCAGTGGCACGAGGTAGAGGTGAAGTCACTAATCAACCATCTCCGAAAATGTTTGGCATACCTACATGTTCCATCGCCAAACGTTTTCAAGGTTGTCCTATTATATCACTTCACATCTGCCTCATCCCATTGACGAGCTCATGAGAAGAGCTAAACAGCTGTCTGGGACTAAAATACGTGTTGCCACTGTTCAACCTGGTGAACCAAAATTTTATATTTCGACTTCAAATACGAAATATTTATGTATAGTTCACTATGCATTGTTACGGGACCTGGCGGTAGTATATTCAACTGTTTCCCCGTCGATTCTTTGAATCGCGAGAACTGTATTGTCTACTGTGCATTGTGCATTCTCAGTGTGGTATCTGATTTCCGGCAGATGGTGTTGGAACATCTAGGTTGGCTAAGCATTTTCGAGGGTGTTTGATCATATCACTTGTTAATTTAGAAAACCCATCCACCATCACAAGTAAGTAAGTTGTTGTTTAGACTGTTTCACAAATGGTCCTAAATGGTCAAAGTGAATAGTGTCAAATGGGATGTTTTATTTTCTACCGGGTATAGCATTACGAGTCTAATCATTTTAGAAAACCGATAATTTCTTTTTTTTTAGATGTATATCCGCCACCTACAACTTTTGGGACGAACCACTCTAAATCGCCAATTATTTTCCTATATGGGATACCATTTTGTAACTCATAATTAATAAAGTAATATTTTGATTCAGTGCCAAGTCCCTCGTTCCAAATATCACATATCCTCACATACTCATTTTCTTGAAATTGCACTGCTTTTGTCCAATCTGACTCTGCCAGATTTAAGATGTCATTTACCTTGTTAAACTTTAATGGGCATCTACTCAGACAATCGACATGTTGCATTTTATTCCCCGGTCGGTATTGAAGATTGAAATCAAATTTCTGAATATCAAACCACCATCTTGCTATTCTTCGCTATGAATCTTTCTTTGTTGTAGTTGTTCCTCAAGCTGCACTATCCGTGTATATCATGAAAAATTGTGGAATAGGAAAATATTTTGAGGAAAATACTATAGTCATCGTTTCTGATTTGTATGAATAGTATTTGAATTGTTCATAAGTGCACTGCTTGCTGAAATAAGCTATAGAGTCCCATCCATTCTTAATATTTTGTAATAAAATACCTGCGACGCCAACGGAGCTCATGTCGGCGTGTAGTTCGATGGGTAAGAGTGAGTCAAAAATTTTTAATTTTTAACTTTTCATATTTTCACTTCCCTGACTATATAGTATAAGGGAAATATTGCAATCAGTCCAATAAAACGTGGAGTGTCATTTTATTTTTGAGTTTACTCTATGGCAATTTTTGGTAGTTCATGTGACAGTGACAACATGTGTGAGAATGAAATAAAGTTATGTTATAGTGTGAATCATTTGAAAGTCGACCTTGCAGTAGGTGTATAAAAACACAGTAGTAGAAGCATTAGGTAGACTAGTTGAATAAAGTTTCAATGTAACATAGAGTATATCTTAACGTCTTTCATTAGCGGTTTCTAAATTAATTTATAATTATTTTCCGCTCCTACAATCATCCATTTGAGGCGCAGAAGTGTCCGAAATCTATTTTGCTTACAAAAGGGGATCAATTGATCACAGCTTTTTCTATTTTATATCGAGTCAACACAAGCATATTTCATAACTCTGAAATATTATATCTTTTGTATTCTCAGAGTTAAAATAAATCATTTTCAATTTCAAGGCAACATTTTAATTTCACATCTGGAATTTTATATTGGGCTAATGACGCAATAGTTCCACCCCTTGAAGCAGATAAGTACTGATCCCTACGAAATTTTGTACAATTGACCATCAAAACGAGAGGAAAGTCAAACTCTACATGAGATTTTGAAAATACCACCCATTCCCGTTTCCCACCCCGTAAAGGACATGAATAACGACCTCGACAAAATGTTACAGACTTTGCCTTTGATCAATAGGAAGTCTCTGTCTACATGAGATTTGGGAAAAATACCCATTCTGCTGCCCTACCATTCGAAACACCGTACCGTACCATAATGAAGCACGGGTAAATATTTATAAATTGTTCATTGGAAAATGGAATGATCGAGATTCTTTCATTTTTTCGGGCGTAATACATATGACTATATGAAAAAAATACTGTGGTGGCAAAATATCTTTCGATACTGTACCTGACAAACCCGGGTAGAGCAGCTAGTAATACAAGGAATTGCCCTAGTATTGTAAGACTCTTATATTGTCAATATGAATGAACCTTCAATGGTTATTGCTTGAGTATATTTTGAAGTATTTCCAAATCATTAAATGTTTCTTATCATTTGCAATATATTCTATTTCTACTGGTGAGGAAATCGATCTATGAATCTCAGTTCATTTACATGCACATCACAATAAATATGTTGAGACAAATTAGAAGAATCTGAAATAATTAAGTCACGTAAAAGTTTTAGATTGAACGTATTGCTATGCAAATTAATAGTTAGTTTCTATCCAGCCATGTTAATAATAATTATATTCTTAATTATCTTGAAGAACCCCTTATCGTATGTCAAGTAACTCCTCCCCAAAAGCCATTTTGACATACTATGCACGCCAGTCTAAAGTTACCTCAAGTGAATCAAAGAACTGACAATTTATGTATAACATCTGCACATATGAGAAATCTTTTGGCATATTGTTTCCAAAGCTAAGTCAAATATTCACCAACTAGTCTTGATTTCCCATTCACAAGTTTAAAATATTGTATTCTGAACAATCCGCTTTCAACTGGAACTGAAGTTTAAATGAGAAACTACGTGACGTATTAGTAGCTACTTTAGTCGAGGAAGCATTCCACCTTCCTAAATTGGCACAGTTGGATGGATTGAGATGCGGTTTTCTGCATTCGATTCAGAAAGTGATTTACAGATTTTGTGTGAGTGCGCTTTTTGAGGTGAATACAAAAAACGGACTCGAATTGGTTCTCGGGGGTTTTTGGCGTCGCTGAACATGAATATGCTATCAAAAAAATTCCCCAGGAAAGGTCAAAGGGGATTTCAGGGAATTTTTTTGATGGCATATTCGTGTTTAGCGACCCCAAAAACCCCCCAGAAACCAATTCGAGTCCGTTTTATTTATTCACCTCAATAAGTGCACTCAGAAAAAAGCATTTTTTGGCTGTAGAAATGCAACACATCTTTTCGGCAAAAAACAGAACCGACACAAAATTTCTAAATTACTTTCTGAATCAAATGCATCTCAATCCATTCAACTGCGCTGGTTTTGGAAGGTTTCGACTTTTTCAGTGGTTTATTTCCCCTACTACTTAGGGAGTTTGTGGAATCAGAAATACGTGTCGAAATAGAAGATAATCAAACGAGTGAAATAACTCAATTTTATAAAATTCCTATTGTTCAATCTAGCTTCAAAACAAACAAACCACTATTTTGTGATACAGTAATCGGTTACAGTATCACAATTGAGTCGCATCTACCTGTTAGTTCGATTCAATCATTTGTTTGTTCCGTCTTGAGAGCACTAATATAACGTACAAAATTGTATCTGGTGGTTAGGTGGTTCATGACTAGCCCGCCTGATTGTAGCTCTCAAACTAATAACTTCTTTGGAAATCTCTTTTGAAGAAAGTGTACGTCGATGAAAGTCACAATCTAAGATTATTCACATTTATTTATTTATGGTTTTTTAAACGGATAATACCATATTTTATTGCATTTTGAACTCTACAACTAAATATGAAGCAAGTTTGATGGAAGCCTACTATATCTAGGTTTTACCGATTTTGAAACATTGGAGGATTTTTGGAAATGTAATGTTTCCGAAATGTTTATTTTTTAGGTTAGATTTGGTATTCTTAGGCTACTTATTTCCAGGTATGTAATTTCATAATAATTCCCAGCGTGTTTCCATAGAGGAGCTTTGTTTGACTTCACTTCAAAAGTCTATAACTTTGTTATTTACAAAAAGGAAGGTGGCTGCAGATAGAAGGGAGTCCTGCACATTTTCACGTAGCTGTTAGAAATTATCTCATTTCTTTGTTTCCAAATAAATGGATTGGGAGAGAAGGACCTTGTCATTGGTCACCCAGATCACCCGATTTGACATGTGTTGATTTTTTGTGAGAATACGTTGAAAATATGGTTTACAATTCGATAACAACTACATCATCAGACGATATAAAAATTAGAATTATTAATGTATTTATGATCATCGGCTAGGAAATGGTAAGAAAATTTAGGAGAACGGTTGACGAGAGAAATATAATACGTATCTAGAGAAAGATGCAGATCTTGTAGAACATTTATCATGATAATTCTTATTATCTAAACGCAGATAGTTGAAATACAGAAATATTGCTTTTCAAGATTCAGACAATTTCATTTTAAAAATCGAATGTGGTGGCCGTTGGTTATTATGTGATAATTCATCAAGTTGATAATAAAATACTTTGGTGGTTTTTGATTATATGAGGTTGGGATATCTGCGTGGACACCGCAGAATAAAAGATGACGTTGTGGTAAGGTGGTTTATTTACTGATACACAATAAGAAACATCACTAAGTCAATAGTACCCGGGACAGGATAGTACCATGTCGTTCTCGGTAGAATATCGAGACATCTATATCTATCAATGTAAGTGTCACCTGAAAGGTAACGTTCGCCCCTCTTGTCACGGGTGACGTACTGCTTAGTGTATCAATAATAATTGTTCTAAATAATATATACATATTCAGCATGAATATAATAACTTAAATATTACGCTATATTTTCCCTACATACTATTACTTTGTTTTGAAATTGAAAAATTTAATTAGTTTGACAATTATGTCCATTTCGCAAACAATATAAATTTTCAAAAATCCTCAGATATTTAGAAAAATGAAATGCCTAAGTATAGTAAAATCTTCATGACGTTTGCCTTCGATTTTCTTGCAGAAGTCCAATGCATTGTAAGATGTTCCATTTAAAAACACATGGCTTGATAATTGTAGCTTTTTTGGGACATTCTGTATAAATGGAAATAATTTTAGATCAAGGCCTTTATCGACTGTGAAAAGAGCTGTTGAGAAAAGAATTAGTCTGGAAGCTACAGTCCCACGCGCTAGCCGTTGAACACCCTATATAGAGAGCATTTATTTACAGTATTTCTTCCTTTTACGTATTCTCTAATATGAAACTATGTAATCACACCAAATTGATAGAGACATTAGCAACAAAACGTGATAGAAATTATTCTTACCATATTTACAATATTCAAGTAATGGAGAGTAAGATCAATAACATTTATTTATCAACACTTAAGTGAGTTTAAACAAAGTGTTTTATTCTGATCCAACTACAAACTTGTATGTTTGTCTTGTCTGTTTCGACACAATGGTCATTCCATGTTTCCTAACTTAGTTTCCTGTATATCCCATAGTGCAACTCGTAGAAATTAAGGGAAATGTGAAAAACATAAGGCAGCATGGCGGCACAAACAAGCAGTCTGGTTGGTGAATCCGGGCGTTGCCCTTCTCGGTCTAGCAGTAGGGAGGCTTTTGTTACTCATTTTCGATTTTATTAGCTAATTTCACTCACAAACGTACGAGTGCCACATCCATATAAGTAATCTATTTTCGTTGAACTACCTGCAGCTCAATATGTACTGAAAGGTTTTTCTGAATATCCTTCTAGAACTATCCTGAAATCAGTATGTATAGCAAGTTCATTGGTATACCTGATGACATTATTAACAATCAGTACATTTTGTGCACACGCTCATTGTTGATGATACGATCAAAATGTCATAACAGCTGATCGAGTAATCATCTTAATAAATTGATATTGAACTCACCCAAAGTAAAAGCTAACCCTTACGGAAAATAACTAGGCACTTAAATTCACAAACAGATTTTTTTATATAATATCTACTTAAAACACTCAGCACATTTCGAAGTACATGATTTTACAATAGTAATATTAATATATTTGGAACTCAAACACAAGATTCTCAAATATAAAAAGTTTACGAGAATTAACAACAATACAGGGCTAATTTTTCTTCTATAATGGAAGTATGATATTATCTAAGCTAATCAAATTTCTCATAATTTTACTAACCCAACGAAATTTTGTGAGTATTATTATTTTTTATTCCATTCAATTTTATAATGATAAGATTGACAGATCGGGACATATGAGTGATAAGATTTTTTTATTGGCAGAAGCTAACACGGCGATATAAGTAAATAACAAAAGTTTGCTGGAGGGGAACAAGTGCCTCATTAAATAAATGATATTAAGTTGTTCCAAGATTGCCAGGTGATAGGAGGAGCTCTTCTATCGTAACCAATATCACCAACGAATACAGAATTATTAAATCTATCAATTTCAAATCCTCTCCTAATGCACTATAAATAAGAAACAATCAAACTTATTCACTGAAAATACTGTTGAAGTACTTATGACTTTTCAGCTACCAAGTAGCCATCATCAGAGTAAACTAAATTAGAAATCGATAAGCATTTTTTTTAATAGAATTCCCAAATATTACAACGAAACCAAAACCAGAAAAATCGAAAACATCGAAACTGAAAAATATCTATTTAAAACTCCCTACACGTTTTGAACTCTACGATTTCACAATTGCTCAGTAATATTAATATATTTCAAACTCAAACACAAAATTTTCAAGAATAAAAAACTTACGAGAAGTAATAACAATACAGGAAAAATTTTTCTTCTGTTATAGGAGTATGATATTATATAAACTATATATTCAAATAAAATAATAAAATTTCTCATAATTTCACTAATTTAACGAAATTTTGTGAACATTATTAATTTTTGTTTCATTGAATTTTATATTCATGAGACTGACAGATCGGAACATATAAGTGATAAGATTTCTTCATTGGCAGAAGCTAACACCGCGATATAAGTAAATAACAAAAGATTGCTGCAGGAGGAACAGGTAGCTCATTAACTAAATGATCTGGAGGTGTTTCAGGATTACCAGGTGATGTTAGGAGGTCTTCTACCGTAACCAATATTACCAACGAATGCATAATTATTAAATCCATCCATTTCAAATCCTCTCCTAATGCAATATAAATAAGAAACAATCAAACTCATCCACTAAAAATACTGTTAAAATACTGAGGACATTTCAGCTACCAAGTAGTCATCGGAGTTAACTAAATTAGAAATCAAAATGTGCCTGTTTAAATACAATCCGAATTCACCAAGTTGCTTTCTCGATTGAACATTTCCATCCCCTCTAAAGTACCTAGATATTTGTCATCACAGTGTTTCAAAAATGATGAGCTTATTTGAGAAATGGTGTGACCTGTATTTGGAAAATGTTCGGCTAAGGCCTGTTTTACCATTATTGTTCTAAATGTAGGTGAAATTTTCCTTACAGAGTTAGAATTTTCCTAGTTTGATCCACATAACATTTTGAACACAATTCACAATCAATTTCGTAAATCCCGGAATTGTAGAATCCGGAAAACTTTATAATCGGTGTTGACTAAGCCGTTTTATAGCTTGTTGAGTTGTATTGCAAATTTAGAAAGCATTCTATTAATTACTGAAGGATGATAAGTGAACATGTTTAATTTTATTGAACTATTTGAGGGTATTGGTTAATTGGTTGCCCGCCATTTTTCTTTTTTGTCTAGTAATTGAGTTATTTATCAAAGATTTGTCGTAACCAATGCTCAACGCTATTTACTCAAGTTTCACAACTTCATTGTTATAATTTCGCTGGCTCAAAGGAACGTTTAATAACATATGAACAAGACTATTAAACGGAACTGTTTTATAATTAATTGGACTAACTGAATCCGCAGGAATATATCTATTTGTTTGAGTGGGTTTTCTGTATATATTGAATTCTAAGTGATGACGATTTTTGATAATGTTGATATCAAGAAAAGAAATATTCTATTTCGACATTGAATTTCATTGAATCGAATTGGTTATTAAGGGTGTTCCAAAATCCAAGTGAATCAAAATCTTTACTTATATTGGCGAAAATACCATCGACATATTTTGCCAAACTTTTGGAAATTAATTCAATTTGAATTTTAAGTTCGCTTAAAAAAATATAGGGCAAAAAAATGATAGAGAGAATTGTCCTTTGTTCGTTTATAGTAGTTTTTCTCAAAAGTGAGAAAATTTTATTCCATACATGATGACAATTGATCACGTATTATGTGGAGTTTTCATCGGGCATATTAGTAGTTGTTTGGGCTTGATATAGTGGACTGTAGATTTAATTGATACACAGCACTAACCTTGAGACCAATTTATTAACTTTACTTTTCACAATTATTTACAGTTAGAAATATAGATGTTCGTCGTTTGGTGACAAGAATACTTATGACCTAAAATGTTACGGAAAGGGTCTTATGCCTGAGTGGCAACCCAAGAGGTATAAATGTACAGTCAAATACAAAAATGTTGGTACATAAGCTCCCCACCTTGAACTATGCAATAGTTCAAAAATGGTTCATAGCTAAGTATTGAGCAATTAGCAAAAACAACATAAACATAAAAATAAATTATAGGGTGTGACAATAGAGTAAGATAAAAATTTTTATATTGCGTCACTATTAGGCACTAAATTGTCCTTTTCTACCGATAATGGAAGGAGGGCACAATCGAGAATTTGCTCTTTTAAAGAGTCTCATTGTGGTTTTCACAGTTGCAACGCGCACTAAACCATCATCCCCGGGTGTGTAGCCGTGATTCAACCGAGTAGCCAGTGACTGGGCGGCAAGTTGTCTTGCTTAATTAACACTAAATCGTTAAGTTGTACGTTCGGTGATGTTTTGGACCATTTCTGCCATTGCTGTAACGTTGACAAGTATTGAAGGGACCATCTTCGCCAGAAGCATTGAATGAGTTGTTGAAGCAGTTGATGCCTTGACAAACGATTCATCGGAATATCCAAAACGCCTGGATCCGGAACTGTGACTATTGGCTTTCCAATTAGGAAGTGTGCTGGGGTTAAGGGTTGGATATCATTGGGATCTGTTGACAGTGGATGAATAGGACGAGTGTTTAAGATTCCTTCAAATTGTATATTAATTGTATTGAATTCTTCATATGTTAATTTGGTGTCTGATATTACTTTATATGAATGAAACTTTATGATTTTTATAGAGGATTCCCATAATCCTCCAAAGTGGGGGGAATTTGCAGGAATAAAATGCCAACTGATGTTATTGTTAGCACAACTTCTTATTACATCATCTTGTGATTTTTCTAAAAATGCATTTAAAATAGTAAGTTGTTTAGATGCTCCCACAAAATTGCATCGTCCGAATATATGTGACCTGGATTACCACGTCTAGAAGCAAATCGTCGCAGACCGGCAATAAGAGATTCGGTCGTTAAGTCCATTATTAATTCTAAATGGAAAGCCTTAGTAGAAAAGCAAATAAACACGCAAATATAACCTTCTATTTCTTTACAATTGCGACCTTTTCTGTCGCGAAGTATAAATGGACCTGCATAGTCAATGCCGCAAACTTGAAAGGGTTGCATTGGAGTGACACGTACTACAGGTAAATTTGCCATTAATGAATTAATACCTTTGGGATTCAATCTGAAACATTGAATACAATTTCGAGTGACCGTCTTTGCGACACTCATTCCTGATGTTGCTCAACACTTCTGGCGTACATTGGCCAAGAGCAATTGAGGACCTGCGTGGAACAGCTTCACATGTTCGTATTAAAAAATTAGTTTTGTCAAGACTAGAAACTTTCAATTTGAGCGATAGGAATTAATTGTAAGAAGTTGTGATTTAGTTCTTGAACTGTAAATTCTCCTTATTGTCGTTGATCTTTTTTGACCTTACAATTAGAAATGAATCGTATGCAATAGGCAAAAATTCTCTTAATTTTAATTAACCTTGAAAATCTCTCAAATGGAAAAATGTTAGCAGCTGTTTTCGCCGTATTGCAAGCTATTGTTCTAATTTCCGGTATTATTTGTAGAGGTTCGAATTTAATTGAATTAAGGTGATCATTCGTTGTTGATGACAGCCATGAAGGACCGTGCCACCATAAATTGGAGTTTTTTAATTGATCCGGATAAGCACCTCTTGAAGCTAAGTCTGCGGGATTATCCCTTGAGCTTACCTAGTTCCAACTAGCAGTTTTTGTTAATATTTGGATCTCATTCTCCCTATTTTTTACAAATGTCTGCAACAAATAAGGTTCAGTTTTGATCCAACTTAAGACTATTTGTGAATGTGACCATAAATAAACTTTAAAATTGATTGTGAGAGCTTCAGAAACCACTGTTAATAATTTTGCCAGCAAGAGACTACTACATAATTCTGAACGGGGAATTGCTAGTACTTTTAGTGGAGCAACCTTGGTTTTAGCACATAGTAAATGAATGTGTACATTGTTACCGTGATCAATTGATTCAAGATATATGCATGCACCATAGGCATGTTGTGATGCATCACTAAAACCATGAAGATCAATCTGAGCAGGTTGTTTGCATAATGTATGTCTGCTGATTTGTAGAGTATTTAGAATACGTAAGCGCTCACGAAAATGTAGCCATTTGTGTAACAGGTCCGAAGGTACAGAATCATCCCAACCTACACCTTGGACTATCATCTTTGCTGAAACAATGCATGGACTCACAAGACCTAAGGGATCGAATAATTTCGATATTTCCGAAAGAATGGTTCGCTTAGAGCATTTAGAATGGATAGGAAATGACTCAATAATGTACATTAAGGAATCTGGCTTGCTCAGCCATTTGATGCCTAGTGTCTTTACATGATCATTGCCACCTAGATCAATTATACTGATCGGATCATCATTATCCTTTACTTCATCCAATAGATGTGAACCATCCGATACCCATTCGCGTAAAGGAAAACAACCTGAATTTAACATATAAATTATATTCTTGCAAACCATAATGGCTTCTAGGCCAGTTTCGAAGCCAGTTAATAAGTCATCGACATGAAAGTCGCGATCTATAATTGAAGATGCAACTGGGTATTCACCAGAATGATCTATAGATAACTGCTTCAAACAACGTAGTGCCAAGAACGGTGCGGCTGTAGTCCCGTATGTTACAGTATTAGGTGTATAGGAAGTAATTGTTTCAGAAGGATCATTTTGCCAAAGAATTTGTTGGAGGTTTCTATCATCAGGATGTAGCATTATCCGTCTATACGTTTTCGTAATATCAGCACATACAATAATATTGTGCTGTCGGAATCTTAATGGAATAGGAAATATATCATTTTGAATAGATGGCCCTACATATTGTAAATTATTCAACGACCAACCTGAACTTGTTGGTGAGGATCCGTTGAAGACTACTCGAAGCTTTGTTGTAAGGCTATCATTTTTAATAACGCCATGATGCGGAAGGAAGTACGAAACTTTGTCACCTGAAATTTTGTGACTTGGAAACATTGTCATATGACCCATTTGAATATATTCGTTAATAAATTCAGAATATTCTCTTTTTAGAGACTCATTGAATGCAAATCTTCCAAACACTTAAATGCTACAGAGGCAGACTCGCCCAAATTGCTAGATGAATATTTAAGAGGTAGTTTAACCATAAATCTACAGTCCACTATATCAAGCCCAAACATTGGTCCATCGAACCGCATTATAGAAGAATCAAGGTATTTATCACAATTATAACATTCATGGCTTCAGTTAAGAAGTACAGTACCTACCCTTAAGAAGCAGAATTTATACCCCATCAAGTCAGTTACAACCATCCAGACAAGTAGTGCACGATCAATACAATACAATTACAATTCAATGATACAACAACACCATTCGCACTACACAACTGGCTCACTGGGAAAGTACCTGATACTTGTGCTTCCCTTTTAACTTTCTCTTCTTTTACTTACAGTACAGTTACTATTTCTTCGAATTGTTTCTTAAGAATCTTCGATTTACAATTTACAATTGAACTTTTCTTTGTTAAGAAGCTGTTACAATAGACAGTATATCTTAATTCAAAGTAATATTTAAAATTACAATATATTTAAGAAACTATTACGGTAAGAGGTAGATATTATAAATTATTCATAATTCAATTAACAGCCAAAGTAGTAAAACAATATATTCACTATGGCCAATGAATTGATGCAATTAAAGAGGAAGCGTGGAGCTATTAAAGGCAAACTAACAAGTTTTACATCATTTTTATCATCAGTTGAAACGAGGTTTAATAATAATGAAGATATACAAGAAAATACAATGTACGATTTGAAGATGAGGGTAGAATTAGTTACAGTAGTGTTGACAGAATTTGATGAAACGCAAAGTAATATTGAATATTTGTGTGAGGAATCAGAATTACTTCTGTGCTATTGGAAAAGTAATCAACTCTGAGCAGGCTTCTAACAATAATTCTATACCATTCAATAATGTAAAACTTCCTACTATTAATTTACCCAAATTCAAGGGTGACTATCATGATTGGCTCGAATTTAGAGATACATTCGAGTCTCTTATTAATTCAAATGAAAATATCACTAGTATTCATAAATTACATTATTTGAAAGCATCTCTAGAGGGTGATGCTAGAAAGGTACCGTAAAACGGGGCTACTTGATAAAACTTTTTGGAAACTTCATACTGTCAGCTTCAAATTATGAAACTTTCTCGAGGATAAAAATCACCCAGATGGCATTTCGTGTCGAAGGAAGCTCTTACAGCAATAAAAAAAATTCCAGCTCTCACCACTTATCAAAAAAAATATATAAAGTGCTCATTTTCAAGTAACCCCGTTATGGAGTTATTTGAAAATTGACCTGAAAAACACTTCTGTTTTCTTGTAGACCTGGTATAGGGGCTAAATGAATAGGAATAGAAGTAATACAAAGTTGTCTGCTCAATAGGTTCTTCTTCAGAGAGTATTTCTCTGGGAGTTTCATCCACAACTGATTCTTGATCAGTAGTTTCATCATGGATATGACCATTGTCAAAGTCTGAAAAAGTTTCTATATCGTCATCACTATCATCATTTGTAGTCCATAAAGGTTTTTTGTTTCGTAAATTGGCGGGTAATATATCTTCGTCACTCTCAGACCTGGACAATACTTTCTTTCTCTTTGGTTTTGTCTTTAGTTTATCCTTTGTTTTCTTCTTTGATTTTTCTTTCTGATTTTCTGAAGGCGTATTTGCAATATCTTCTGAACAAATACTTTTGCCAGGCTCTACCGATAATTTTTTTTTGCGTCCTCTACTAGATGTTCCTGGCTTTCCAAATCTAGCCTCTTGGAACAGTTGTTTCAACGTCTCACCCAGTATGTTCTCCGTTTCTGCAGTTGCTGCAAGATCTTGTGTTTTGGGAAGTTTTTGAAGGATTTTTTGGCGGTCAATAGGTGCAATGCCTGTTGCTTCGTATCCAGATTTGATGTTTTGCGGATTTTTTAAATAAATCGACTCCAAACACTGCCTCAAAAGCCTGGGAAATACGTCTTTCCTGATAACTCCTCTATTTTTTGATTTCCAAACTTTCAGCACTTGTCGCCATTTAATTTTTATTGGTCTGAAAACACTAACGTCTAAAGGCTGGGTCAAGTGAGTGCTGTTAGGCGGCAGCAAAACAAACGAGATATTCTGTTTCCACAAGTTGTGATGACTTCGAGTGAAATGTGGCTTGCTAAATTATCCCCTATCAGTACTTTACGACCAGGAGGTAAACTAGTAAAATAGGGAAGTGCAATTTTCATAAACCAGTCTTCAAAAATATTGGTATCAAACCATCCAGAGTGACTTCTATTGTATCTGGTGTTGGGAGGGCCACCATCTGTCCAGGTGCTCCATAAGTGGTCTGCCTTATATATAGACTATATATGGTGGCAGCATAACACCTGAAGCAGAGCAAGAAAACATGACTGAAGTCGAAGACTTCGAGGTGTCCATAACTTTGTCTGCTCTCTTAGACTGCTTTCGAACAATGGCTTTGATGCGACCGGGGTCATCGGTGAAGTTTGTTTCGTCGTAGTTGACTATCGCTTCGGGATTGACATCCTTGAGCACGTTTGTAAGATTATCGAAATATCCATTTATAGTTGTATGATCAATCTTTGCCCGACTTTGTTTTATTGACTGCGATATTCTCTTAGACAAATCGTCTTTATGTCGATTCAAAAACTTCTCCATCTAACCCTCTCCAGGTCTATTATTCACGAATGGTTTCCCTTGTTGACCTCTTCTGGTCAAAAAATCCTGAACTACATCTTTTATATCACTAGGTTCGTAAGGAAAGCCCCAATCTGTTGCTATACATATTGCTTTTACAATGGCTTTTTCATCAGAAAGTGACAATGCAGTACAGTGTCCCGGATTTAATGGATGTAATCCTTCAATTTTTCTATACAATGTGACATATGGTATGCCATATTCTTCACTGAGTTGAGTCAAATTGCCCTTTTCATACCTCCGCACAGCAGCATTCAACGTTTCCTCCGTGTAATTGCGGTACGGCCGACTTCACACCTTTCTCTTATATTTTCGAACCATTTTCAAGAAGCCCCTAAAATGACACCAAAAAATAAAATCTACCCCACTGGCTTTCGAATTAGCTACAGCGATGAATTGAGGTTACATTAGTGTTAACCGGTTATGATGCTCTTAGGAAAAAAATACATCGCTGTACTAATAATTCCCAGTATATCTGGGCAATAAGAAGTATTCACGAAAAAAAACATTGTTTTTTACCTTACTGTTTGTAGATTTCTACGTGCCACACTATTCCGCAGAAACAAACAAAAACAACGTTACCGCCACTTGTTGTTATGCTCTAACTGACTTACTTAGAATTATGTTTCCTATGACGTTAAGCAGCAGCACCTGTTAATTCAATCAGCTGCGTTCATTTTCAACTAGCCCCTGTATTTTCATGTAGCCCCGTTTTATGGTAATTCAATCGTTGGAAATGTCGGCTAACAATTACTAGACCGCTTGGCAATTATTGTACCACCGATACAATAATAATCGTTTAATTGTTCACAATCACTTAAAATCATTACTCGATATAGGAGGTATAACAAAAGAGTCATCTCAAGGGCTGCGAAATATAATAGACGGTATATATAAACATATTAGGGCATTATCTAGTTTAAATCAACCAACTGAACATTGGGATACAATATTAATATTCATATACTGATTTTTTGAAATGTAGAGCAAGTCTATTACAAACCCTTGAGACTAAAGCAAATACAATTCAAAAAGAGACTTACTATTCAAAAAAAACCTGTTGTATTGACCACTCAAACGCTGTTTGTTCCAAACCAAAGACATCCTTCGAAAGATCCATAAAACTCAATTGTAAATATTTCTGTATTATATTAGGTATCGTAATTATTTAAGTGAACCGAAATGAGCTCAATCCGTTTATAATAGGTATTTAGGAACACAGTGATACTGGACTTTCCAGTCGTAAATACAAAGTAAGATTTCGCAGAAAGGTTGCCTACCAATAAACGATTAAGCGGGATTTTCCAATAAAACATTTTAATGAACTTCTACCTCTAAATATTACACTGAATGACAAACAACCCCATGTGGAGTATAGTAGGGATAACTGTTTAGTTTAAAATTTCTATCAGGCTGTAATTTTTAGTATATTTCCAACTATTGAATTTGTCACTCCCTTTTATATTTCACCATTACTATTACTAAATAGAAGCAAATATAATCAAGTCGTGTTTTATTACAAGTGTTGGGAAGAATATTCAATCATTTCAAGGTGCGATCAATGCTGTCGCATCTAAACATTTCGCATCCAATCACTTTAAGGTGCGATCACTGCTGTCGCATCTTACCATTTTGGTCCTTCGAGCCAGATTGTAAAAATTCCAGTGCCTTTTGGTTTTTTACAATTCAACACATCCGTTCACTTAAACTGTCGGAAGCATCAACCTAGTTCAGTGTGAGTGTCAATGGAACAACATCACATCATTTGCCTATAATGCATATATAGGTACATTAAAGCTCTCAAAAAATAAGCCACTAGTACGAAGCCAGGGCTTAGCATCGCATACACATCATCAAAGGAAGAAATAGCGTGGGTGAGTATTCCTAATATTCCCATTTAGTATTGTTTCGTTTATGTTAATAAAGTCAAAATCAACATGCCTGATTCAAATGAAAATGCGAACAGATCGAAATCATTAATAAAGAAACGGGGTACTTTAAAAGCAAAATTAACTTCTTTCAGAAATGTTCTAAATAAGTTTGAACCCGATCACATGTCTGAGGAGTTACAAATACGTTACAATGATATCGAAATAATTTATAGTCAATTTAATGAAATTCAAAATGATATTGAAGAATTAAACGATGACGAAGATGAGGCATTAAGTCAACGCGAAGCTTTTGAAACTCATTATTATCAGAATCTTGGTATCGGAAAGCGTTTACTTACAAACATTCAACATTCAAAGCAATATTGTTCCTGGATCTCCACCATATCAACAACGTGTGAAGTTACCTGAAATTAAAATTCCCGGCTTTGATGGACGTTTTAATGAATGGTTAAATTTTCATGATTCATTCTTTTCGTTAATACTTTCAAATAATAATATTTCTAATATCGATAAATTTCAATACCTGAAAGGTGCTTTGAGTGGAGATGCTGCGCGAGTTATTCAAGCAATATCTATCTCAGATGCTAATTATCCAATTGCTTGGAATAAATTGATAGAAAGATTTGAAGACAGTGAAAGCATTATCATAAAACGTATAAAATGCCTTTTTGAATTACCACCTGTAGCCAAAGAATCATCAGCGTTGTTACGTCAACTATCGGACGATATTTCAAATCAATTACAGGCGATTAAAACTATAGATGACCCAAACAATTTAGCAAACAGGCTGTTCGTTCATTTGGTTGGTCAAAAGCTAGACTATAGCATAAAGCGCGAATGGGAACGCCACATCGTCAAACAAAAAGCTCCCACCATTGAATGCCTTACAACATTTTTAGCAAACAGAGCAAAACTATTAGATAAATTGTCCAATAATAAGTCTATAAGTCATAACCTATCAAATACTGGTCGTGACAATACGAAGTTGCCCGGTAATTCAAAACCCAATTTCAATTATCTCGTTGCACAACCAAAGGTTTGTTCATTCTGTAAAGATGCAGAAAAGCCGCATTCGATTTTGACATGCCAAAAATTTCTATCGTTGACATTAGAGTCGCGAGTTACGTTACTCTATCAGGGTAACTTGTTTTTAAAAAATATTAAAATGTTAAAATATTTACTTTATTAGAACATATAATAAATGATTCAAAATAGAACTGCACAAGGCGAAGCAGTATATCAGAATGAATACATCATGTTAATTATTTCCAACACTTGTAAAGAGATAACTTGCAGTTCTTAGAATTATCTCGGGTCGGTTGCCTATGAGTTACATAGTCAGCAGGTTCACATAACGTAACACCTCCATCCTAAGAGAAAAAATTACGAAGATTTAATTTTTACTAGATGGATTTCGGGTAATGGAATTTCTTCTCGGTTTGATTTCTTAGTTTTCTTGCCTTCCCTCTTGTGCCAACGATACATCATTACAATTATTATGCCGATAATTATTAGTACGACATACAGGGTGATGGTCCAGACACTGGCTCCCATATGTATTTGCGGAATCTGAATTTCTTGGAATTTCTTCTTGGTGTTTTCCAATTGATGAACCATGCCGTGTAATTCGTCTAGGTTTATAGGTTCCAATTTGATAGGTGGTAGTTGATCTTGCCGTAATTTGGCCAAGTCAGGAATATTTAAGTTTGGTAAATCTATTGATGACACAATTTTTTTGGAATCTTGATAACTCTTCAAGATTTGTCCATTTACTTGTAGTTGACATCCTTCTGGTATTTTTAAGATGTAGCTTCCTTCGAGGGCTGACGTATCTCTATTTTGTGGGCACTGACTGTTCACGATGGTTTGATTAGGAAAAATGGCTATCCATTTGTCGGTGTCGATTTTGAATAATTTTTCTTGTGACAGCTCTACTTCCAGTTGTTTGCAATTGTTATAATGGTTGGTGAACTGAACTAATTGTACTTCACAGGGACTGTCCTTGCTTAGTTGGTTAATGTTCATAGCTTTGCATAGGAACTCGGCTGGGGAAGCTTCATGGCATTCATTATTAGTTAGACCGTAATATTTCTCATTAATAGAAAGGAATTGGTTTTGAGGAACAATGATATTAAAATTAGAATTAGGTGTTTTCATTGGGAATGAATATAAATGATAATGGTTATAAGATAAGTGTTCTACAAGAGGAATTTCGATTATGAAATTAATCTTTCTATTCTGATAATAACTTTTAACTGTTACAATTGATTCGAATATAAGAATAGTATTGTGATTGATATCGAAAGGTAATCGAGAATTTTGTGGTAATTCTGCAATTTTTGACAATTCAGTAGCAAAATCTTCGCTTTCCAAAATCGAGGGATGGAACATATTTAATTTGGCAAAAGCAATAGCATTGACCAAAGTTTCCAGTATTGTTTTGATATTTGTTACTGCAGTGATCATGTGATCAAGAAGCATTGCTAATGTGAGAATATCCTCAATTTCAATAATTTTATTTTCAACCTGATTTAAATGAGTACTTAGTAATTCTACGCGTTTGTACAATTCAACTTGATTATCTGTTATCTTTTGTGTTACATTCAATGGCGGTTTCAGTTAATGTTATTTGTTCCTCTGAGAGTAATTTAAATTGTCCTTGAGAATTTTTTAATTGCGTTATCGCACTATCGTATCTCTGAGCATCTTCTTGGTCTAAGTTTCCGGTGATAGCTTTGAATACTGTACCCAATCCGTTAATGAGGCCTCTCTTTTTTCTAGTAATTTCAAGGGGGATGATTTGATTAAATATTTTGTTTACCTCTAATAATTCATATTCTAATAAATTTTCATAATTGACTATTTCGGTTTGATATTTTTCCTCTATGTTGAATCTATCAATAAGATGTTCTAATTTAAGAGTTTGATCATAAATTCTAGTATAACTAGTTTCTAAGGGTTCTAAATTAACTTCTAATAAAAGTCCAATAATCTATTATGTTTTGCATGTTTCCTAGCTTTAGTGCTAAGAGTCCTGGGTTTTTGTTGATTGAAGTGAATTCGATTTCTTGTCCGCTTGCGATGACGGTGAGCCATCTGTAACAATTACAGGTCTTTTAACATTGCGAAGATGGATACGTCTAAGTTTATCATTTTTTGAGCAAGTCGCCACGTTTCTATCATTAATGTTAATGACATCAAAAGGTCCATCGTATTTTTGCGCGGTTTTGTTACGTTTATTTAATTTAGAGTACACTTGTGTGGCGTCATTGAAGTTTTGTTCAACTGTATCGTTATTTCGTTTTGCGTGTATTTTAATTTTTTGTTTTTCAATTTCTTCTTTAACTTTCTCGTAAGTCAGTTTAAGTTTGGCCTTATGAGACTCTATATATTCTTGTAACATTTTCTGTTGATCTTCAAGATCATATATTTCTTTGTTATTTGAATGTCCCAATGTTAATTCTAAAGGGGTATAATTGGTAATAGAGTGTATAGTATTATTGTATGCAATGACTGCATAATTCATGTATTTTTTAATTGACTCGTTTCTATTGTCTTGTTTCAATATTCGAATGTGCTCCAGGATAGTGGAGTGGAATCTCTCTACTATTCCGTTGGATGCAGGATTATGTGGTGTAACAAAATGAATATTTATTTTATGTAATGAAAATAGTTGTTTCACAGTTTCTGAATCGAATTCAGTACCATTATCAGTGATTATTGTTTCGGGGACTCCATAGAATTGAAAGTAGGTGATAAAAGCATTTACCGTTTCGATAGCGTTCTTTGACGTTATTGGAATAGCTTGAACCAATTTAGTAAAGGCATCTACTAATGTTACATAATTTTGACCTTCAACTGTGAACGTATCTGCATGAATAACCTGAAATGGTCTTTGAGGGGTTTCCGTTAACATGAATGGTATTTTTGGTGGGTTTCTGTCGTATTTGGCTTTTTGACATTTTTGGCATTTATTTATGAACTGTGTTATGATATGTTTCATATTTTGGAAATAGTATTTATTGGATAATTGTTTGACAGTTTCGGTGATTCCACGGTGATTAGTTTTACCTTCATGGTAATTCCTTATTGCATCTTCAATGTCATCGGTTTCAATGAGTGGAATTCTATGCTTTGTGCATCTTATAATCTTGGGTGCGTTGTTATTGAATAATTTAATAAAGATCGCACTGAAATCTTGATACATTTTTTCTTGGTCGAAATTAAAATAGTATGTTTTATTGGCTGCTGTATAATTTTTCAGAAAATGTATAATTTCTTGTTCATTATTACTTCTAGAAATTTGGATGAAAAATTTATTTTTATTTCCTACTTTGATGTGTTTAACAGGTCTAGGGTTCATAGCTACTGATAAAATGAAGTATTGATTTGGCTTAGACTCAATTACATCCTCAGATATTTCTATTCCTTTGTTGGGTTCTATATTGACATTAGAATGCGAGCTGTTGGATAGATCGTTTATAATGGGGATATCAAAATCTTCCACTAACGAATCTACCGGTTGATTGTTTACATCGGAGGTTTCCAAAATTCTTTGTATCGTAGATGGTGATGGTGTATTGAGTGTTCTATTGTCGCTGTTCAGTTCTTGCAATAAATTTTCTTGTTCATCTAAATTAGGAGCAAGTGATTCAATATCCATATCGTCTATCAATGTTCCTGGTCTAATTCTTGATTTTAAAGTGTTTATTTGTATCCGGGATAATGCATCTGCATTCGTGTTATATTTTCCTTTCTTATATATGATTTCATAATTAAACTCTTCCAGTTTGAGTCGCCATCTCGTAAGTTTTGAATTTGGCTCTTTAAGCTTCATCAACCACACTAAGGGTCTGTGATCGGTATAAATGTAGAACTTACGACCGAATAAATAGGGTCTGAAGTATTTCATTGCCCATATGATGGCTAAAAGTTCTTTTTCAATAGTGGAGTATCTTTGCTCGGTTTCGTTCAAAGTCCTGGATGCATAGCTTATCGGTTTATCACTGCCTATAGGTCCTTGTGATAAGACGGCCCCAATTGCCACATTAGAGGCATCCGTGGTCAAAATAAAGGGTTTGTCATAATCAGGGTACTGCAGAATCGGGTAATTTGTCAATATACTTTTGCAAGTTTCGAAAGCTTGAATGAAATCATCGCTATGTTCAATTTTCATGTTCTTTTTCAGACATTGAGTCAATGGTTTTGTTAATTTTGCAAAATCCTTGATGAATTTCCTATAATATCCTATTAATCCTAAAAAGCTTTTGATTTCTTTTCGAGTCGATGGTAATGGATACTTTATTACTGCTTGTATTTTCTCAGGATTTGGTCTAACTCCTTCGGACGTAATGGTATGTCCTAAGTAGATAACTTCCTTACGAAGAAACTCGGACTTGTCGAGTTGTATTTTCAAGTTTGCCTTCCGCAATCGTTGAAATACTTCTCGCAATCTTTCTATATGTTCTTGGAGTGACGTGGAGAATATGATAATGTCATCAAGATATACGAAACAAAGTTCGTTCTGTATACCTCTGAGAATATTATCCATTGTTCTCTGAAAAGTTGCGGGCGCGTTCTTAAGCCCAAACGGCATTCGTTCAAACTCGAAATGACCGTTTTCGGTGCTAAATGCTGTCTTTTCTATATCTTCATTAGACATTTCGACTTGATGGTAGCCCGATGCTAAGTCGATCGTTGTGAAATATTGACTTTTTCCAAGCTTGTCCAATATATCAGCTATATTGGGAAGTGGATATTTGTCTTCTATAGTTTTTTCATTTAGGCGGCGGTAGTCAATAGCCATCCGCCATTTTTGTTTGCCACTGGCATCTTTCTTCTTCGGTACAATCAGAACAGGGCAACTCCATGGGGAACATGAAGGCTGGATGATATCCTGTTTCAGTAAATTGTCTACCTGTTCTCGAACTTCCTGTTGGTGAACTTGAGGAAGTCTATATGATTTCACGAATATAGGATTGTTATCCGATAACCTGATGTTGTGCTTTACTTCATTAGTAAAACTTAAGGGCATTCCTTCATGGTAGAATATATCCTTATATTCTAAACAGAGTTCTTTAATTGCTTGTTGTTCTTCTGCATTCATGTGATCCAGTCTTAATGAGTTCAAATTTTGGTATTGTAAACTCTCTATATCCATGTCATCCTCTATTATTGTGTCTTGATCAATATCCATTTTTTCTAAGTGATTACATTTTATTTGTTCATAATCTTCGATTTCAAAAGGTTGCGTTATAGTAAGTGTTATAGGGGATGTATTGGAATTTATAATTGAAGTGGTAGCTGTATTATTTTCGATTTTTACTACTGAGGTGGGGATTTCAACGCCATGTTGGAAAGTAATTTTGTTCAAAATACCTATTTTATTATTTGATCTAACTGGTAATTTAATAATTTTTTGCATACGAGGTTCTATCGTTATTTTATAATTTTGGATAGGGTTGACATCATAGGGATAAGACTCGTTTGAAGAATCATTTGTATAAATTGGAATTTTGGCATTTTCTGTTACCAATAAATTTTTGTCAAAGTCAATAGTTGCTTTCAAAATTTTTAATAAATCTAAACCAATAAGTCCATGATATTTTGGATTGACATCGAATACATAGAATTTATGCTTGAATTGTCCTGTGTTGAATATGGTTGGTAACGGGATTTTTGCAATTTTATCGTGATTAGTAGTGTGATGAACGGATTGTATTTTAAAAAGTTCCTGTTCAACAAATCGACTATAAAATCTTTTCACAACATTATTGTTTATTAAAGACTTCATAGAGCCCGTGTCTATCATGAATTTCAAATTTACGTTAGGTATAACAATATAAGGTAACTTTGAATTATTGTCATTATTTAGATCTATCAGGGTTGGTTGTCCATGTTCAGTTCCTCGTGAAAATTTACGTTTTCATTTTCATTATTAAATTGTTCTTCTTCTGCTTGATGTGTAGGTATAACTGAATAATCAAGTAAATTATCTGAGCAAAATTCAGTATCTTGCTCTTCGTAATATTCAAGTGCTTTCGATGTATGTGCCTCATGAATATCTTGATGATATAATTCTTCAGCTGCCCAATTTACGGGTGATTGTTTAGGAGGGTGATTTATACGAGTTGAATTACGCGATGTAGTTTCCATAGGTGTTTGTTTGTATGTAGGTATGAAATTATCATTTGTTCGAAAGACATTGCGTGTCGAATTATTTTTACCAGGTGAATATTGGTTAGTTTCAGTATAAAAATTACGTGGGGGTGCTTGAGGAGAATTCTTATGAGATTTCGACTGATTAGTAATTTGAGGTCGATTAAATTGATTATAAGTGGGAAATCGATTAAATTGATTATTGGTTGGAAATCGATTTGGTTGATGATTCATTATTTGCATAGGGGGTCTACTATTATTCACGTAATATGGTACAAAGTTATTCACAGATCTGTTAACTGTATTCATAGCTACGGCTCTTGGATTTGAATTATTAACATTGCTATATGCAGCACTTGTTTTAAAATGTTTGTCTGCGTACTGGAAATTTTGTTCTTCCATAACTAAATTCATTGCTTGTTCCAAATGAGCAGGTTTTTGTAAGCGAACTGCTAGACCTAGTTGTCCGGGCAATCCATGCAAATATGTCTGCAGCGCAAGATTATCATAGATAGATGTTTTTACATTGCGGACGTTTTCGTCAGGAATCGTCAGACGTAACTTAGTTTGTAATAAACTACGCATATCTTGTACACGCATTCCGAATTGATAAGATGTTTCTCTTGGTTCGGGTTTCAAACACATGAGATCTCGAACGAGACAATCTTCGTTTCTCTGATCCGAAAAATATTGAATCAGTAAATTTTTTATATCTGGCCATGAATTTGCGTCATCACGACTACCTATTAAAGTTCTGGCTCTGCCTTCTAATTTATTGATGATAGCTCTTAATAGCCATTCATTTTTGGGATTATGCACATTAACTCGGTCAGCAAATGTAGTTAATAAGTTTTCGCAAGCAGCGATAAATATTGCTAAAGTTGCTTGATCACCATTATAAGTGGGGATTGCATTTAAATGGAAGCTTTGTAACTCAGCCATAATTGCAGAATTATCAGTGTTAATATTATTTAAAATTTTATTTAGTTTGCTTGTTCTAATGGGGGATCTATCACGAATACTGTTATTTACTTTGAAGTTATGTGAATCTTCGAATTCAGAATCAGACGAATTCATCAAAATAAGGAAAGTGATATAAGGAAAGATTGAGATGGAAATCAATGAGAACTTACAGTATGAATCCAAATGTTTGCATTTCTTAATTATAGATGCTTCGGCGATGATGTCCTCTGCTATCTGCGGCTTTGAAGATGTTGTCCACTGCCCTTTGTTCACTTTACCAATACAACGAACGATGTATGGACGGAGATTAGTCAAGTTTATGTTCACTTTGTTCGATTAGCGAGTAAATCGTTAAAACAAACCGGCACCAATTTTCGCGATTTTTGTCGAAAATTCCACCGTCTCACTACTATCCTACCGACTGCGCCAGTTACGTTACTCTATCAGGGTAACTTGTTTTTAAAAAATATTAAAATGTTAAAATATTTACTTTATTAGAACATATAATAAATGATTCAAAATAGAACTGCACAAGGCGAAGCAGTATATCAGAATGAATACATCATGTTAATTATTTCCAACACTTGTAAAGAGATAACTTGCAGTTCTTAGAATTATCTCGGGTCGGTTGCCTACGAGTTACATAGTCAGCAGGTTCACATAACGTAACACGCGTATAACACAATCAAAATTTCGTAAGTTATGTCAAATATGTTTATACCAGGGTCATGATGTGCAAAGTTGCAAATCAAGGTATTCATGCAAGATATGTCATAAAAAACATCATACATTGTTGCACAATGAAAACTTAATCACACCAATACAAATCAATCAACCATCGACGTCACAGCAAGGTAGCTCCCCTACCGTGACCCATTGTGCACATGCAATGCAAGCACAAACATTGTTATCAACCGCAATGGTCACAACTTTTGATAGCATAGGCCAGAAACATCAATGTGGAGTTCTATTTGATTCAGGCTCGCAATCAAACTTTATATCTGCTGAAACATGTAGCCGCTTAAAGTTAGAACAAAACAAAACATTTATTCCGGTGATAGGAATTAACCAATCTAAATCAAACATTACTTCTAGCACTTCTATAAACATAAAATCAAATACAAACGATTTTCAAATTGAATTGCAATGTTTGGTCTTGCCTAAAATTACAGCACACCTACCAAGTGAACCGATTGATATTTCACATATACATATACCCAAAAACATACAACTAGCAGATCCGACATTTCATAAGCCCGCTAATACAGATTTATTGATAGGCGCAAATCTATTTTGGGATTTGTTATGCATAGGTCAAATTAAGATTTCCGATTCAAATTTAATATTGCATAAAACAAAATTGGGCTGGATAGTCTCAGGTAGTCATGTTTTCCCTAGATATCATATTAAATGCAATTTGAGTATAAATGACAAAATTCACAATCAAATATCCAAATTTTGGGAACTTCAAAATTATCAAGAAGGCAGATCGAACTTATCACGTGAAGAGAAAATGTGCGAAAATCATTTTTTACAAACCACAAAGCGTCACAATAATGGTCAGTTTATTGTAAGCATTCCTTTCAAATCAAATATGCAAGCCTTAGGAAACTCATATACAAATGCATTGAAACGGTTTTATGCTCTGGAACGGAAGCTCGATAAAAATTTGGCATTAAAACAACAATATGGTGATTTCATGTCCGAATATGAAGCATTAGGCCACATGACGAATGTCACTGATCAAGATGCTCATGATCGCGGATTTCACCTTCCTCATCATGCAGTTTTCAAACAGGACAGTTCAACTATCAAGTTAAGGGTGGTTTGTGACGGTTCCGCCAAAACAACATCCGGTCTATCATTAAACGATGTTCAAAATGATTTATTCAGCAGTTTAGTACGCTTTAGACAGCATTCATTCGTGATTAAAGCGGACATCGCAAAAATGTATAGGCAAATATTAATTGAGCCCGATCAACGCGAGTATTAAAAAATAATTTGGCGCTCGGACGCTACTCAACCTGTGAAAGTTTACAGTCTCAATACAGTGACATATGGCACCGGAAGTGCACCATATCTAGCTATAAAATCCTTAAAGCAGCTAGCTGCAGATAATCATCACAATTCAAAGATTACGAATAATAGTATCACAAATGACTTTTACGTTGACGACCTTTTAACTGGGGCTGAAACAGTAGAAGAACTCATTCAAATCAAAACTAATGTGTCTGATTTACTAGCAACGGCAGGATTTGACTTAAGGAAATGGGTATCAAATACAAATCACGAGCCAATCGAAGTACAACCGGTAGACATCGTGCAATCATTACTTACGAAAAACATAACAGAGTCAAAAACATTAGGCGTTCTTTGGAATAATTTGTCTGACTCACTGCAATATATAGTACAATTGGAAAAAACAAATCGCTTCACAAAACGTTCGATGCTATCCGAAATTTCTCAACTCTTCGATCCCCTATGTTTGATAGGTGTAACTAATATGCTAGCAAAGTTGATACTACAAACCCTATGGCAACTAGAGATCGGATGGGATCTATTCCCATAGATCTTAACACTCAATGGTGTCAATTTAAACAAACCAAACTGATCGTGAGTAATCACAATTATACTTTCAAACTAAAAATAATGTCTTCACCACGTTTTGAATTCAGTACTTGCTCAATTAACAAAAAATTCATAAAACATCATTTAAAACGGATAATAGGAAACGCCAATTTAACGTTTGAAGCATTTACTACTATATTAACACAAATTGAAGCAATATTAAATTCCCGACCCATCACACCCTTGTCCAATGACCCACATGACCTCCTTTATCTCACTCCTGGACATTTTTTAATTGTTGATTCGCTGCTATCTTCCCCACATCCTGACATCAGCCACATACAGTAACGGAGCAAATGGAAAACACAACAGGAAAGGACAGCAACACTAGAGTGATTTCAATAAAAACCTCCAACGGCTTAACAAAACGTACAGTGTCCCGTGTGTGTTTTTACCCATCGATGATAATGTTTAAGTGAACCCGTTCGACTGCAACCGATGAACTACAATATATCTGGAACATGTATTATTGATCTGTATATACTGTATTTGTAACATACTATTCTATGTAAATGTATATATTTGTATTATGATATAATGTCCATGTGATTGTATATCCATGCCCTATTGACCTTCGTGGAACTCCATTGCACTACCAGCTCATGGGTAGTACACCCACAGATCTTTCCAGGGGGGGAGTATGTTTGTTCCAAACCAAAGACATCCTTTGAAAGATCCATAAAGCTCAATTGTAAATATTCCTATATTATATTAGGTATCGTAATTATTTAAGTGAACCGAAATGAACTTAATCCGTTTATAATAGGTAATTTGGAAAACAGTGATACTGGACTTTCCAGTCGTAAATACAAAGTAAGATTTCGCAGAAAGGTTGCCTACTAATAAACGATTAAGCGGAATTTTCCAATAAGACATGTTAATGAACTTCTACCTCTAAATATTACACTGAATGACAAACAACCCCATGTGTAGTGTAGTAGGGATAACTGTTTAGTTTAAAATTTCTATCAGGCTGTAATTTTTAGTATATTTCCAACTATTGAATTTGTCACTCGCTTTTATATTTCACCATTACTATTACTAAATACAAGCAAATATAATCAAGTCGTGTTTTATTACAAGTGTTGGGAAGAATATTCAATCATTTCAAGGTGCGATCAATGCTGTCGCATCTAAACATTTCGCATCCAATCACATTAAGGTGCGATCACTGCTGTCGCATCTTAACAAACGCAACAACGCATTAGTTGTCATTTTTGTTCAAAACCCCATTTAATATACAAATGTGAAGAATTCTTAAAGATGTCAATACCTCAAAGACTTAAAAGTACATATGATTTGAAGTTATGTACCAATTGCCTAGGTGAGCATCACACTTCTAAACAATGTAGGTCAAGTTCCTGTCACAAATGTAACCTTAGAGACAATACATTATTAGAATAAGATCGTGCTGAATTGACAGAAAATGTCACATTAACAAGTCAAGTTGAAAACACTCAGGTAATTTTACCAACAATTTCAGGTTTTGTCATCGATTCAAAAGGATATAAACACTTAGTAAACTGTTTATTAGATAGTGCTTCACAATCTAATTTCATAACTGACAAATTGGCCAAGAAACTTAATCTTGAAACAAGATCTACAAATTATCCCATTCCAGATTTTGTGTATAAATATGTACCCTGATAACTACCCCCGTATTCGAAATAATCCACAAAACAGAGTTAATATATAGTTTCTTGGAATTTTTCTTTTCACTGTATATTCAAAACGAGCTAAGAAAGCATACCTACAACATTTCAGATTTTGTGTATCAATATTCACCCCGATAACTACCCCCGTATTCAAAATAATCTCCAAAACAGTGTTAATATATCGTTTCTGAAAACTTCTTTTCACTGTATATTCAAAACGATCTGAGAAAGCATACCTACCACATTTCAGATTTTGTGGATCAATATTCACCCTGATAAACTACCCCCGTATTCGAAATAATTTCCAAAACAAAGTTAATATATCGTTTCTGGAAATTTGCTTTTTACTGTACCTATATTCAAAACGAGCTGAGTAAGCGTACCTACTACATTTAAGATTTTGTATCTCAATATTTACCCTGATAACTACATTCGTACTCAAAATAATCTCCAACACGGAGTTAATATATCGTTTCTGGAAATTCCGTATATTCAGAACGAGCTGAGGAATAGTATCAACAACATTTTAGATTTTTTATCTCAAGACTCGCTCAAGACTACATCCGGTAACGTTGAATTCATAATGAAAAACTCTTCCATCATGGATGAAAATATAAGGTAGTTCATTTAGAAAAATGTGTGAGATGTTCTGGGAGAGGGAGGGGGCGGTTGAATGTTGTACTAAGTGTGGTTATGTCGACATGTGTTCCATAATGCTTCGACACATATTTATTTAATGCTAATTTACTGCTCACATCAATCATGTCTGATCACGTTGATAACAAGTAAGCATCTGGCCAAATGCTCAAATGGTCTCGCTCTCGTATTTTGAGAATGACGAGACATAAACTGTTTTGTTGAGACCAATGCAGAAACTAAAAAGTCACTTATCTCTTTTAACTATGCTTTATGTATTGTTAAATTAGATTCTGAAATAACTATGTAACCAGGATTAACCAGTTCCTGATGTATGGGTTTCATTTTCTGTCTCAGCAGTATTGCCTTTATTCACTCTTTCATCATTATCTTCCTTTTTCACTTCAGACAGGTCAACCTTAAAGTCTTCATTATCCTCCTGGATTCTCAGATCGTGGAGGTGAGAAATAGTAAGACACAATATTCTCTATACAATTATCTGTATACTCTGCTAGTCTAATATCTTGAACCAGCCGCATTCCCTTTTCATGTTCTCTAGGATATCGATATATTCGTTACTCAAGTCATGCAAAACGTAACTTATTGTCTATTAAAAGATATGGAATAAACATCTTTCTATTTAAATTTGGATCATATTGAAACAATCTAATTAATCTTACCAAATTGTGAGCAATTATTTCAATTGCAATGTAGCAGTTAGTTGTTATAAAATTATCAGTAATTGTTAGATTTGGATGCTCAGACACCCATCTTTTCCACATGTGCAAGAAATCTTTGTTTACCAGAGCTGAATGAACATCACTATTAAATATGCCTGAGTGCCTTCACTATCTGGAATTGAACTGAGCAAGTCGCAAACTTGATTAGAACACATTTTCTCAGTGACTCGAAAATTCATTTTATCTTCGGATTTTAAAAGTAAATGTTGATTCCGTGATTGCTCTTGAATCAAAATAAATAAATGAGTTATGCCATCCTGAATGAAACAGTTTTCGCATGCATTAATATCCATTTAAAACAAATCCCAGTTGAAATCTTTCTCATTGTTGGAAGGAATTGTTGATTTCAGTTTCACCGCTTTCATAAGTCGCGTATACCAAAATCAACAATCTTATTGGATGTTTGATCATATTCCATTTCACCGCTGATTCTCGTTCTATCTGGGCCCAAATGTATTTGTGAAGGTTTCTTACGTTTAAAAAGTCACTGAGGCCTTCAAAATCAAATTTCCCTTCCTTTATTTTTTTTCGATCTTTTTCGATAAATCTGTTTGAAAAACATTTAGAGGCATCACATTTTTCATATATGCATGGTTGGTTTGGTAGAGCAGTCGTCCACCTATGCAAAAGACGTAAAGTGCACATTTGTTCATTGTTTCGTTAAAAATGTTACCGTTAGGCCATCTTTTTGCATTTGTTTGCGAGATTTCGACAAGAAATTTAAGAAAATATTTCATGATCCAAGTTTTCATTTGAATGGTGGTGAATGATTCATTTTCGGTATTCAGCAATGTTACTGAATAAATCTTTTACCGTTTGTTCATTTAGCTCTACAATGGAGCAGACTTTATCAATAATATGATGAAAATCAGTGAGTGTACACTAACTTTTACTGCATATGGATTCTCTTTTTCTTGTAGATTGTTCCAGTCTCTGATATTTTAGTGTAGTCCATTTCGATTTAAGAAATGAGTGTGATACATGATTCTATTTTGGATAAATTTGAAGCAGAGTTTGATTGGCATTTATGTGAGTTTACCGCTGATTCGACGGAATGGTCGTTCGTTTCTGTTTGGGATGAACTTATAGATATTAAATTTGAATCACAGTTTAATCGATGTGACTCTGAGCGCTTAACGAATTTGGGGGATGTAACATGGGCTTTGGTGTTGGAATGACTTAATGCGGATGTTGATTGCTGATGATCAGAGGAATGCGATAATACGATTCCATCAGAATTAGGTGACTGAACTGGTGAAATAGATGCGATGTGTTGAAAATAATTTGTTGTTAGCAAAAAACATTTCGCTTTTGCCTAGTCAGAGTCTTCTGAATTGGTAGTGTTATTACTGATTTTCATATGTTTCGTGAAATGTTTATAGAAATTTCCATAGATCCAATTTGCTTGCCTTGTATCAGACGATTTAGTTCTGACGATTTTTATTCTCGAACCACAAAAACAAACAATATTACAAAACGCAACATCTATGATACAAGTATACGTTATGTCATTCATCCTACGATTAATTTCAGCCCATAATTCTCCCGTACATTTGAATTTTGTGCGAGATTTTAAAGTTTTGGCCAAAACTGCATTTTACTCTGTCAATTTAATATTCAATAATCCATCTATTGGAGATCTAGATCCATATCTGGATGTGGTTGGTCGGTCTCTAACTTCTGATGAGGAACTCTGTGAATCAGTTTTTTTTGTACTCCTAAATTCTGTAAATGTTCGTTACTTATTCCTCTAGAATAACTGTTCTGTTGTCCATTAGTGAGAAAATCTTTCAAGAAATTTAATACCTTTCTAAGACCACAATAAAAAAAGACGTATGGCACTCGGGGACTGCCGCGGTAAAGCTATTGCATAGCATTTTTTCTCAACTTATGCAATTATAATTATTTATTTATTTTTAATTTATGCAGTATCTTTTTTTCTTTGATATTAATTCAAGTTACACTTTTTGAGCGTGGTGACCGATAAGAAAACAAATTTTTTTCTTTTATTGAATAAATGAGAAGTTCATATCGTTTAAATATTTTAATTATCTTACAATACATATAGGTTATTCAGGAATTTGTTATCATTGAAACTATAGATTTATGGTAACTGAAATAAGAGACATAAGTTTGAGACTTGATATCCTCTAAATATCTGGAAAATACCGCGTCAATGGTGATCCCATATTTTGTTGTGGACCCTTGTGGATCATTATTCATTTTCAAATTCAATTTTTCCGAAAGAAAAGTTGTCAATAGCTTTGATTTTTCATCAGCGAAGTTGATGTTGAAATCGCCAGCCAAGATAAGTGGAAATTTATTACCATTTGTACCAAGTATTTTCGACACTTCTTCAGTGTACTCCAGTAAAGTGCGATGAATAAAATGCTCTACCTCGTCCAATTTTGGATTCGAAGAAATGTAAAT
This sequence comes from Endomychus coccineus, assembly GCA_958510875.1. Classification (NCBI taxonomy): domain Eukaryota; kingdom Metazoa; phylum Arthropoda; class Insecta; order Coleoptera; family Endomychidae; genus Endomychus; species Endomychus coccineus. Next base: position 119,682,338 of record OY294068.1, on the reverse strand, counting down.
TGCTACCATGACTATGTGTAGGCCATTTCTAAGTTTGCATAAGCACGCACAAATATCTCCAACAAATGAGCCTAACATTAACATCGCTAACGTGTGCAATATTTATTTCAATATTCGGAGTCATAATATTAGTTACATTATTATTATTTTGGTAAACAGCTACCCCACCTTTTGGAACAGTATCTCGTTTGAATTGAACAATACAATTGAAATTAGGTATTTCAATCGGATTATCATGCGCCTTGCAAGTTTCGCTAAGAAGTAACACATTTGTTTGTCTCGTAACTGAATCTTGTAAATCGTATTTGTGACTATTTAGACTTTGAAGACTTTAAGACACTTTGAACTGTCGTCTGAACACTATTCAACGACAGTCTTTTGAATTCTTGCAACAAAGATGCAGTCGATGCAGCTTGCCTTCGATTATGATAAAACTTGAATGTAGAATTATCGTTTTTTGTCGTGATATACAATTTTTCAATATTAGTCACCCGAGAGAGCGCAACATAAACGAGTTCCTGAGAATGTGCTTTACTATACTCATATACTATTTCGTCAAAAGTCCCACCTTGCGACTTATGTATAGTTATAGCAAGAGCTGAAGTTAATGGAAAATGTTTGCGTTTGGCTATACATTTTCTATTCGATGTTTATGAAATATTTCCTGTTCGTAATTGAATGGGAACGGCGAGATTGCCGACTCTATTTTGCACTGCTAGAGCGGCTGCTTTTTGCCTCAATTATGTCACTGTCGCACTGACATCATCAATAACCTACAAATTTCTAACCTTTTTATTTTAGTTTTAAAACAATAATGAACTACAAATTAAAAATTATCTTGGTCAAGGGTGGTTGTGGAATGTAAAACGAAATGTTAACTTCGAACCTTTTACAAGGTCGCAATAGCCACAAACGGGGTCGAAAACGGTTTTAAATTGGTTAATTTTCGATAAATCGAATGACGTTCACGTGAGGGGCGCGTAGCTCACGAGTTAGAAAAGTGCAAATCTTCGGAACATATAACGTCTTTGCAAGGAATTATCGCATGCGGTTTGCACTCCATGTCGTTAGTTTATGAACGGGGCCAACTAAAGAGCATAGTCTCGGGGCCCAAAATGTCGATTTAATAGGAAAATTTAATTAAAATAGAAACAGGTACTCTCAGGTCTCAGCTAAGCACGTCTAACGTATAAACTCTAACTGACGCGTAGCGAGCTCCTAGAGGCATATGTCAAAATCATTTCGTTCGTAGCTCATTACATAGGACGTCTGGCGTTCATGCAATTGTGTTTTTATATAATTCGAACCTTCTAATTTCGATAGGCCACGTGAAAATCCCGGAGTCTAAAGCGCTAGAGTGTTATAACATTCGTATAAAATATAGAAATTTCTCACTTTTAGAAACTTCAAATTAATTAATTAAGTTGACACATGTTAGGTTTTTGGGTCTTAGGTCTTTTCGTTACGGAATTTCTTGATTCGGTCGCCGCGCTCAAGGCCCGCGATAAAAGCTATATGCAATAGCTTAAAAATTTGACAGAAAACTGAGAAAAAATGCCATAATATTTCTTAGACTCTTCTTTTATAATAATTTCTTTTAAATTGTGTGGGGTGCGTGTTGACGCGCGCGCTTATGTGCACAACCCTCTGTGCGCCGTTCCTATCAGTCGTATGAATTTGGAATTTTGCACATGGCTTGAAACTCTTCGAAGTCTTGAAAATATGAACTGCATTGTTTTCCACTAGCCCCGTTTCGAGCGATATTTCTGATATCCATTTTCATTTTTTCAAATGGAATTATGGTATTTTATTGAACCAAAAGGACAACCGTGGTTTTCTGGTTTTAAATAAATATCACGTATATATATAACCCACGGAAGTGTCCGAAAGTGACGTCATCGATGTGACGTCATGACATATTTTATATCTTTATACCAGTCAAAACGGGGATAGCGCGCTCATAAACAATACAGTTGCTATTTCAACACTTCAAAGCGGTCTGCAAAATTTCAAATTCATACGACAAATAGGAACGGCGCGGTCGTCTCCACAGTAGGTTACGCACGCGCTCACACACACAGATCATGTCAGAAATAATGTATGATGATTCAAAAGTGCTTAAAAGGGTATATCCGAAAAATGGTTTTGGGCCGATTGCAATACTTCCCTTCTTGCTTCCATTCCATATACTACGTTATATAGAAGTGAAAATCTGTACAAAAAACCGTAAGTATGTACATGAATTCCATGTTCTGTGGAATTATATTAATATTTTTTATGTTTAATAAATATACTATTACCTAGAATCGACCTTGAATTAAACTTACAAAATAATGAATAGCATTATTTTGTAGGTTATTTGTAATCCTCGTTGTAAACCATTCAAAACATCTTTCAAATTTTATATTCAGGGACTACTCTAGATGAAAGCATGCAAAAACACTAAAATATCTGGTAAAATAATTTTATCATTACCATTGATGCACAAAATGAAACAATAAAAATATATAGTACTTACCGTTAAATTTTTCAAACGGCACTATTCAACCTATTTTTATTAAACGACAAATTATTGCACACACTGTAGATAAACAATCGTTTGTTCTTCACCGCCACTACTACAAAGACAAAAAACGTCGACTCATAAAAATATCGTCCTGAAAATCCCACTGGAATCCCACGAATCCCACATGCTTGTCCACTATAATTGCAATGTAGTTTACCCGAAGGGCAAACCGCAGTGGAAGTTTAGTGTACAAGAACATGGAAGTTAGTGGAAGTTAGTAGAAGTTAGTGGAAGTTAGTGGAAGTTAGTAGAAGTTAGTGGAAGTTAGTGGAAGTTAGTGGAAGTTAGTGGAAGTTAGTGGAAGTTAGAGGAAGTTAGTGGAAGTGCATGAAAGCTTCTGTTTATTTACGCACGCGTCGTTGCCGTCGATATTGTCTTACAGTATACGTATCTCATACCTTTAGTGGTTAGTGGTGTTCGTTGTTGACAGTTTCAAACATAAGCAGTCTAGACTAGTTTTTGTCTAGACTAGTTTTTGCTTGCAGCATTGATTTCATTTGTTTAGTGATGGTAAGTTTATATTATTTTATGGGTTCTTATTTTCATAATGTATAGTATTCAGTGGCGTAATAAATACCCCTGCAGAAACTACACCATGGCATTTATCGCGTTTTACATTTCGGCTTACGCCTTTGAAGCGGCAATTACCGCCACTCGAATCCAAGACATAGATCAAGATTTGATATTAAGCGTTTGAAATGCTAGTTAATAATAATATTTGTTATGAATTGAATTTATTTCTTATTTCAATTACAGTAGGGATCAATATTTAATATTAAGCGTTTGAATTGCTAGTTAATATTAATGTATGTTATGAATTGAATTTATTTCCTACTCGATTTCCTATTTCAATTACAGTTGGGGAATGGAGAGTCCAGTTATAAAAATTGCTTTTTATATAATTACAAATATGATATAAATAGCAAAGAAAACCATAACTACTTAATACAATTTGATTTAAACGAAACTTTGTTATTTTAAATGCATATGACCATATGATGTATATTTTACAAGCAAGTTGCCTCCTCGGTTGCCTCTTATCGTTTGAAAACAATAATTAAGCACTTGCCTATGTTTGTGCTGTCGTAGCATACCGAAATATCGACTGTCATGTTTTTTATATCTTCGGGGGAATTGGTCAATCCATTATACTAGATATTATGTAGAAACCTTACTGTCAATATCTGGTACTAAGATATCACAAATATAAGCAAGTGTTATATTTTTGTGAAAACACTTCCAAACAGTTTTGTTGCTCTAGACGCACATATTAATAACTGATTATGATCTGTTAAAAAAGTATGATTCTATTGTAATCGTGAAAATTTTGCATTTCGCTCGATATATCGTGGTCGAGATCGTAGTAAATGGTATATCAGTATTACATGATTTTAAACTTTTTTAGGACGCCTGTCAAAGCACACTCAGCGTGGACGACCACGAGGATTTATTCCACATGATTCGGTTAGCTGAAGAGGAATTGCATATTAAGGTTCCCAAAGAGTTAATAAATCTGTTAATTTATAATGGCTACTCATCATTTGGCGTAATCGCAGATTTAAACGATTGTGATATCGACAATATTGAAATTTTTGCTCGGGACGTATTGCCGGAATTAATTGAACAAACTGAGTATAAAAAATATTATGGATGCTACTACAAATGCCCCCAAAAGTTTTCAATGTTAGGCGGTCACAGGAAAATTTTGAAAATGTTATCCAGTTACCATAAGACCAGAATTAGTAAAATTGGAAAACATCGACAAGATAATGCATGCCAATCGAAATCTCAATTTACGACCAGAAAAAGAGCAAGATCCCCGGACGATCCCAATCTACAATCTACCCAGAGCAGATTTGACCAAAGAAAATTCAGATATATTAAAAGTAATAACAGAATGGATTAAAAATAAAACCGATATAGATAATTGGAATGTTACTCAACAACAAGTTAATAATATCATTGTCAAATGTGTATCTTCATCAGATGCGCATAATTTATACTGTAACGTGACGTGCTTCTGTAACACAACCATAAGACTTACTAAAAATTCGACCAAGTCAAATAGACAAACAAAATGGATATACAGTAATTTTCATCACCATTATAATGCCAAACATTCACGACAACGGCAGAAGAGTTTGTCGAATATTGATCACGAAAAGGATGTTTCCAAGCCACCACAGACAATTAGACATTATTTTTCGTCAATACCACCTTCATCGGCATCAACATCATCAGAAACGGTGTCTAATTCGTCAAATACTCGCTCAACTACGACATATAAAAAAATTAACATTCTCGAAAATACAAAACTTTCGCTAGATGATGAATTAATTCATGATTTGAACGGGGGGGAAAGTGGAGCAACTGATCTCTGCTCAACAAAAGATTTGCTCATTGATAATTCTTCGCTACTCGTTGGCAATTTGCCACTTGTGCGTACGGCTGTATCAAAAACAAAATGGATGTGTAACAAATATCAGCGCAAAGAAAGAAAACGAAGAAAAAGGGAATCATCAGACGTAAACCAGCTTCTTATAACCAACTTTTATCCAATTATTCAAAAGATAAGTTCTATTATAAATGACAACCCTGAAATTTCCAAACATTTTATGGATAATATATCCACGTATCAAAATATATCTTCAGATGATAGTTGCTTTGGCCTTTCTGATACGGAATTTGATGTATGTAATAAAACAGGCTGGTTTCTCGAAAAATTGATTGATATTTCTAAGAGAAATTCTCATTGTGCTCCAAATAGACATTCTTTTGATAACGAAGTGAAATATATTGCCTTGTACCTATATTACGTTGGTGGCAAGCTCTTGTACGAAACGCTTTACGCGAATCTACCAAAAACATTGCCATCCTTGACTACCCTTAACAGATTCGTTAACAATCAAAATAAAAGAATCGATGAAGGAGTTTTTGATTTTCAGGGTCTTAACAGTTTTTTGGAGGAAAGAAACCTACCCAAGGTTGTATGGGTAGGAGAGGATGGAACTCGAATCACTGGCAAAATAGAATATAATTCTAAAAGTAATAAAGTTATGGGATTCACTATGCCTTTGAACGAAAAAGGTCTACCACAGACAAATGCATTTGAGGCAACTTCTGCAGAGAATATAAGACAATATTTTACCAGTGGGCAAAAAGCGAATTATGCTTATGTTATAATGGCACAGCCTCTATCGATGACAGCACCTTCTTATTGCCTTTGTATTTATGGTACCAATAATAAATTTACTTTCAAAGACGTTGTAGAAAGATGGAAATACATGGAAAAAGAAGCTCAGAGGTATGGAATACACATCATTGGATTTTCCGCGGATGGAGATAGTCGGCTATTAAAGGCTATGCGAGTTACGTCTGTCTTGCCGCCCCTTCCAGAAAATGAAAGCAATAGTGATTGGCCATGGTTTCAAATGGGCAACTTTGATAGCAAATGCTGCTATGTGCAGGATACAGTTCACATCAGCACAAAGTTACGAACGCGACTCCTAAAACCTTCCATCGTTCTACCCATTGGGAAATATATAGCATCCGTTAGCCATTTACATATTCTCATTCAAGAGTATTCCAAAGAAAAGCATCTATTGGTGATCTCCGATTTAAAACCTGAAGACAAAATGAATTTTCGAGCTGCCGAAAAAATGTGTTCCAAAAAAGTGATTGATATGTTAAAGGTGATTTCGGATAGTGAAGCTACTGTGGCATATTTAACAATAATGAACTATGCAGTTACATCCTATTTAGAAAAAGATTTAGATATTCACACTCGCATTTATCGTATTTGGTTTGCTGTATTTTTTTTACGTGTTTGGAGGAAATGGATACTTGATCATGCAGAATATACCCTTAAGGACAACTTCATATCATTAAATTCATATGTGTGTATCGAAATTAACGCTCACAATTTAATAAAAATTATAAAATTAATACAGAGCCTTCCAAATTTAAACGAGTCAATGTTTTTGCCATGGCTATATAGCAGCCAAGTATGCGAGAAAATTTTTCGGACTACTAGATCTATGACATCAACATATTCAACTATTGTCAATTTTAGTATCAAGGATATTATAGATCGAATAAGTAGAATATCCATAATTAATGTTGTTCTTAATGAGCTCAATCACGAGTTTGTTTTTCCACGCCAGGAAAAAAAAGACTCGTTAGAATTAAAATACCAAAGAATTGATGTTATTGATAGAGATATTGAGAAGACAATAAATAATGCAATGTCCGATGTACTAAGCTTAACCCACAAACTTGGGATATCCGTAAACGAGGATTCGTGGAAGAAGATAACTCTGCCTGTAATACTTCATGAAAAGACTGAGGAAGATAACCTGGGAGACAATCAAGAAAATGATCATGTAGTAACTCACGAGAGCGAAGTTGTTCAACTAAAAAATGTTTTAGACCGACAAATGTTGGATGAAACAGGCAAGAACCTCAAATACCCCGAGAGTGACACAGATATTGATCTCGATAATGTTCTGGACATGACTGAAATTGCGTCATTGAAAAACGAACTTTGCCTGAAAGATTTTTCGAAAGATAAATCACATATATCCAAGAACAGTCCGTTTGTTGCAGTAACGGTTGGAACTAAACATCTTGTTATAAAAAAATCATCTCTGTGTTGGTTATTTGATCAACCCGGTGAAAAAGTTAGCTCAGACAGATTGAAACGATTTATTTCTAACAGCAAAATAAAACTCTGCGAGAATGCTCTTTAAAATCGGCTGGATCAAATAACCCCATACAAATTAAAGATAAAATCACAATAGGAGACTGGTGTCTTTTCAATTTCGAAATGGGAAACACAAATTTTGATATTCACCATTTGGATCACGTCCTAAAGACCTGCATAGTGGGGCGGGTGCTATCTTTTAGCTATATGGAAGGATCGCATAAGCAACGTCAATATTCATTACACACGGCAAAAATAATAGGGTTTAAAGGATCTAATCGTGGACTTGGGTGTTTATGTACTTGGTATCGCATAGATAAAAATGGAATTTTTCATATTATCGAAATGAAGAAGAATCCATTTTACAGAATATCCAACTATGCTGCAACAATTTTTTCTGGAATAATACAGTTTGACGAACTCAGTTCTAAATTACTAATTAAGGATATTAATTACCTGCAGAATTTTGATTCTCTTCCGAATGAATTGAATAAAGAGGTGCAAGAGAATATATCAACAGAGGGCTCGGCAGAATCAGAAAAAGAGGTTGTTTATAATGATTCTTCTGATGTCGAATCTTCTACTTCCGGAGAAGAAGGTGGAGTTCCAAATCAACCTGGTGTTATTAGTGTAGAACAGGAACTGTATTATGCTGTTTTCTATGATTCAATGTGGTATATAGGACGCATTATAAATAGTTTGCCTCAGAATAATTTCTCTGTAAAATTCTTGAAAGAAAATTTAGGTAGCTTTTACTGGCCTAAAAGAGACGATATAGATACAGTTAATGTAAAACATATATTTTATGGTCCAGTGAACATGGTTGGTTGCAATCCACTTCAGATATCAAGAACTGATAGACTTAATATTGAGAAAGGGTATAAGCGCATCAAAAAAATCTAAATAGAAATATAATTGTATGTAAATGTAAGATAATTAAGGAATTATTATGTTGTATTACTTATTGTACATAAAGTATATGTAAATGTCTTATTTTTGGTTTATACATAATGTACCCACTGTTGATATGGCAAATAAACCAATAAATTTTTGCAAAAGACACTAATATAATCTCTCTAGTAGTTTGGTACAGCTAAAGAAATCTATTCTCCGACAAGATAGTGCCTCTCGAAATCCGTGTAAGTCAATGGAAGTTAGTGGAAGTTGGTAGAAGTTAGTGGAAGTTGATGGAAGTTAGTGGAAGTTAGTGGAAGTCAGTGGAAGTCAGTGGAAGTTAGTGGAAGTTAGTGGAAGTTAGTGGAAGTTAGTGGAAGTCTTTTAGGAAGTGGAAGTTTGGTGTACAAATTTTAGGCTGCGGTTTGCCCCTCGAGTTTACCCGTCGGGTATACGTGGGACAATAATTAATGTTTGAAATGATTGGGCTCATGGAATTATGAATTTTAGGTAAGCAATACAGTTTAGGAAGATTAGGATTCGAGAATAAGCTTGTATTTTGAATTATCGGAGGTAATTCATGATCTTTAATGTTTGATTCGCTAATTTAACGCATTTAAATGGAGAGTTTATGAAAATCTGTTCGTTCAACATGGTATTCTCCGAATTGTTATAATCCACTTTGTACAAAATTACAATGGAATTTTCTTTATCTGCTTACAAGAAATGACAATTTTTTAATGATTTACAGATAGTATTCAAATTATTGGATGTACTTTTATGCGATGTTGAAAGTTGAGAGACCAAGCCGTGTTTCCAATATCATTTAAATCCTCCGTAGGTAATTTCTCAGGATGAATTTTAAAATTCGAACGTTTATCTATAAACTTATTTCCTATTCGTAGTATCGGTTTCATTGTGAATATTGTAAATATTCTTCGTTTCTTCGCATAGGGTTTCTGTTAACAATTTTTGAAACTTACTGTCGATTGATTTGCTTTTTCTATTAGTTTTTGCATGAACTGTTTAGTAATTTAGAATAAATGGACTCGAATTCCTATGATGTCTCAAATTCAGTTTTAAATGTAAATATATAAGCTAAAATTTGTAATTGATCTTGTTTATGATATTTGTTACTGATTTTAATCATCTCTGTTTTGCAGAGAAATTGATTTTAAACTATTTCCACGTTCCTTAATGTATATATATTTTGATTTCCAATTTAATAAAGTTGATGAACTCACCTGACCGGGAAGTCATTGTCACTAATAAACTATACGAGTTCACACTGTGGCATACACTATAATAACACTGTAAATAAGAAAACAATCACAATTTATTAAATTGCTCATTCGCTTATACATTATACAGCAATTTAATGGATTCAGATTTATCTCCGAATAAGGGTGCTCCCTTTTTTACTCTTTTAATGCCAACTAGTATTTGAACACCCAAATTTTCTCCAATTTTATAGTGTATCCACAGCGTGAACTCTAGTCTCGATCGATCAATAACATTACGAGCTTATAGTTCTAGACAGCTGTTTCTCTCTCTCTCTCTCTCTCTCTCTCTCTCTCTCTCTCTCTCTCTCTCTCTCTCTCTCTCTCTCTCTCTCTCTCTCTCTCTCTCTCTCTCTCTCTCTCTCTCTCTCTCTCTCTCTCTCTCTCTCTCTCTCTCTCTCTCTCTCTCTCTCTCTCTCTCTCTCTCTCTCTCTCTCTCTCTCTCTCTCTCTCTCTCTCTCTCTCTCTCTCTCTCTCTCTCTCTCTCTCTCTCTCTCTCTCTCTCTCTCTCTCTCTCTCTCTCTCTCTCTCTCTCTCTCTCTCTCTCTCTCTCTCTCTCTCTCTCTCTCTCTCTCTCATGGAGCTCGTCAGCTTGAACGTTACATAACGATCCCAGGATGAATTTTGAAATTCGAACGTTTATCTATAAACTTATTTCCTATTCGTAATATCGGTTTCATTGTGAATATTGTAAATATTCTTCGTTTCTTCGCATAGGGTTTCTGTTAACAATTTTTGAAACTTACTGTCGATTGATTTGCTTTTGCTATTAGTTTTTGCATGAACTGTTTAGTAATTAGAATAAATGGACTCGAATTCCTATGATGTCTCAAATTCAGTTTTAAATGTAAATATATAAGCTAAAATTTGTAATTGATCTTGTTTATGATATTTGTTACTGATTTTAATCATCTCTGTTTTGCAGAGAAATTGATTTTAACTATTTCCACGTTCCTTAATGTATATATATTTTGATTTCCAATTTAATAAAGTTGATGAACTCACCTGACCGGGAAGTCATTGTCACTAATAAACTATACGAGTTCACACTGTGGCATACACTATAATAACACTGTAAATAAGAAAACAATCACAATTTATTAAATTGCTCATTCGCTTATACATTATACAGCAATTTAATGGATTCAGATTTATCTCCGAATAAGGGTGCTCCCTTTTTTACTCTTTTAATGCCAACTAGTATTTGAACACCCAAATTTTCATTTCCAATTTTATAGTGTATCCACAGCGTGAACTCTAGTCTCGATCGATCAATAACATTACGAGCTTATAGTTCTAGACAGCTGTTCTCTCTCTCTCTCTCTCTCTCTCTCTCTCTCTCTCTCTCTCTCTCTCTCTCTCTCTCTCTCTCATGGAGCTCGTCAGCTTGAACGTTACATAACGATCCCAGGATGAATTTTGAAATTCGAACGTTTATCTATAAACTTATTTCCTATTCGTAATATCGGTTTCATTGTGAATATTGTAAATATTCTTCGTTTCTTCGCATAGGGTTTCTGTTAACAATTTTTGAAACTTACTGTCGATTGATTTGCTTTTTCTATTAGTTTTTGCATGAACTGTTTAGTAATTTAGAATAAATGGACTCGAATTCCTATGATGTCTCAAATTCAGTTTTAAATGTAAATATATAAGCTAAAAATTGTAATTGATCTTGTTTATGATATTTGTTACTGATTTTAATCATCTCTGTTTTGCAGAGAAATTGATTTTAACTATTTCCACGTTCCTTAATGTATATATATTTTGATTTCCAATTTAATAAAGTTGATGAACTCACCTGACCGGGAAGTCATTGTCACTAATAAACTATACGAGTTCACACTGTGGCATACACTATAATAACACTGTGAATAAGAAAACAATCACAATTTATTAAATTGCTCATTCGCTTATACATTATACAGCAATTTAATGGATTCAGATTTATCTCCGAATAAGGGTGCTCCCTTTTTTACTCTTTTAATGCCAACTAGTATTTGAACACCCAAATTTTCATTTCCAATTTTATAGTGTATCCACAGCGTGAACTCTAGTCTCGATCGATCAATAACATTACGAGCTTATAGTTCTAGACAGCTGTCTCTCTCTCTCTCTCTCTCTCTCTCTCTCTCTCTCTCTCTCTCTCTCTCTCTCTCTCTCTCATGGAGCTCGTCAGCTTGAACGTTACATAACGATCCCTGTTCAAGGTATACATAACAACCCTACATTATGGTAGTTTGAATCGTTGCATTGCATCGTGAATCATCCTCTCAGTGGGACAAAGAGAGCGAAACTGCTGTCCGGAACTGACAGACGTGAACTCACTGTTTGACTTAGAGAAAACTTAACTCTGTCAAGTGGCATGTAATGTAATGTGATGTGTTGATTCTGCATTCAATGCAGAGTACACTTAAGCTTACATGAAAATTAGTACTATTTGTTAATAGGTACATTAGTTATCGTATGTACAATATCACAGTGAAAAGAGATTATCTCTAAAATGCACAGTAGCCAGTCCCATATAACCTTTACTTTGTGAATCAAGATAATTGTTCCCTAAGTATCGTGCTTTTGCACATTTTACATTGTTTTTAATTTCTATTCTTTAATTCGACCATCATTTTCAAGTTCATGTCAGATCATCAGAATCGTTTTGTACATAACTGGAAAATACTATCTCAACAATTTAGTTCATTATAATGAAACCTACTGCTTATTGTATCCGATCTGATATAATATACGTAGGAATGGTCAATATGTTTGAAACGAAAATCAGTAAAAACAGCTAAGTGGATGCAGATATGAATTCATGGAGTGGGATCATCTTAACACAGAGGTTTGGGGTATTTACACATAGATATATAACATCCTTCAAAAACTCGATACACGCAAGCTAATTATTCATTCATACCACGTTCCACTGAATTTTTATGCACCCTTACTCGAATCCTCATTCAAGCCACCGGTGTCGCTGATGTTCAGGATTTCATACAGCACGTGTTCGGCAGGTCGTGTCAACAACCCTGATATTGCATCCATACTGTTAACATTTGATGTCATCAAATTAATAAGCATCTTGTCCTGAACCTATAAGGAAATCTATGAAGTTAGAGGGAATTTAATCCGCTTATACACTTTCTACATGAAGTAGGTATTTTAGCTGGAAGTTTCTCAGAAAAATGTATGTTTACATATATATATATATATATATATATATATATATATATATATATATATATATATATATATATATATATATATATATATATATATATATGTATGTTTTCTTGGAATATTGGTACTGAAAATGAAATAATAATTCTTTTTGGCGTTTTCGACAATGTTTATTGTCTTTATCAAAATTGTGAATTAGTGTTTCCATGTAATTTAGAAAAGAATAGATGATTTCGATTAATAAAATGCGTCTGCAGCCGACTTGTGTTTCAAGATCCAATTAAAACTGCAGAAAACATTGGATCGGTTGTGTGTGAAAGAGTAATGTATGGCTAATTACAATTTGAAATGGATTGATTCTGATTAAATACAACACAAAACATTCTAAGATTGTACAATTTAAATATCTATGATTATTGTATGAATTAGTTATTCTATGATAAACACCTATCATAATCAACCAATTAAGTTTAAAAATTCAATTGTGGAAGCCGTTACTTTGTGATAGTTTATCATTTTAACGAAATAATGAATAAAACTACTTTGTTTTACTATCACTGATATTTAATATAGTAGTTACTATAGTTTCAACACTAAACGTGTCATCTTTAGACGAAAAATGAATTTAACAAATATTGTATCTACTATATATAGGTTAAAGAAGGATTTCAAACAAATTTTATGGCTATAGGAAATAGTTCTAGGAAAAACCAGAGAGGGGTAAGGTGATTAGTGGTGCGGGAATATTTACTAACAGACTTTAAATACTACAATCAGGTTATTAATACATTGAAGAGATTACTGTAATATAAATCTAGTTGATCGTTTAGGATCTTATTATCATACATCTTCATTCCTTTGAATATTTCCATTGACTCTAATATCTTTTATCTTGACTATGTAAAATTTGGACATTATTCAAATTAGGAAAGGTATGGCCTGTTTCTAAAATATGATTTGCAAATGAAGAATCTGTTTTATTATTTTTAAAGGAATGGAAATGTTCTTTATATCTAACTGCTATGTTACGGCAAGATCTACCTATGTAAAAACTATCACACCCTGAACAAGTTAGTTTATAAACTCCGGGTCTTTTAAATTTGTCAGTTTTATCTTTCGCATTGAACAGAATATGAGATAATTTGTTTGGGGGTTTTAAGCTGATGGTCAGATTATGATGGGATAAGATGTTTGCAATTTTTTCGCTTATAGGACCAAAATAAGTTAAAGAAACATATTTTAATGCGTTATCTCTGTATGTTATAAAGGGATAAATGCTATTGTAAATTAATTTTTGTCTTTTTCTATTTATTAATTTAGAAACTACTTGAGGACCGAAACCGTTATTTGTAGCAAACATCTTATCCCATAATTTTTTGTGCTGAATACGGGTACTTTGAAGCAAATGGGGGTTTTCATTTGAAAATTCAAAGTTTTTAGCATTTTTTGAATTGATATTTCAATAATTTTTTGTGGGCACCCTGTACACGATCGAAATGCTGAAAGCGCTTTATAAAATATGCAGCCATTATCAAGAAATTCGTTTAAAAAAAATTATAAATTCGGTGTATATTTCTTCTTCAAACAACTATAAAGAAATTTGCACGTTCTTGAGAGAAAGACCAACGGCAAACGAAACGAAACGTTCTACTTTACTTACAAGGAACTTTGCAAAAACTTTTGAAAAGTATACACAGAAAAATTATCAAATAGTGGACCTAAAATAATAAGCTGATATGATTCTGGTGAGATTTTTGTGCATATAACCAACTCCAACTCAACAGTTAACACCTAAGCACCAGTACCAGTACCATGGATATTCTCTCCCGAAACGATCAATTTTGATGCAATCTAAATTCAACATGAAAATGTAAATCAATGCATAGCCATCATCCCAAATAGGGCAAATGCAATTTTGGACTGCAATTCAAGTTTGGGAAACATGAATCTACATGGAAGCTATTCCATTATTCTACCAACAGACTGCAATCTTCACTAGCAACAAACCCTATTACAGACTCATCACAACCCAAGTTCGATCTACAAAATAATAAACATCCCACACCTAAGAGAAAAAAACGAAAGCCGTGCGTCACCATCCCATTCGACTTGAAGCTGTAGATTTAGACGATTTTCAATCCTCATTCAGCTCTACAAGACAAAGGAACACCTAAAAGAGATTCCTAAGGCCCACATCAATCTACAGAGCCTCCGCATATGTACCGTTCTTCTCTACATTATAGGTATGTACTGAAGAAATGGATCCATTAGAGAAGATCAACTCCAAAGCTAACCGAATCTCACGATCTCCCATCCATCCAAAGGGATTCCAAAAATCATTTCACTGAGTTTTGATTTTCAGGGAGGGAGGAGTTACGTTCCTGTTCAACATGGCACACCCTACGATTCTGATTCAGCATATGTAAAACTATATAAATATGTCCAACTTCAATATAGAAACATTTTTGTATTCAACTTTACTTTGTGGTGTTACACTAATCTAACTGTAGTTAATTAATAAAGTTAAAAAAAACTTAAAAGTAAGTTCGAATTTAGTTTCCATTTATGTGAAAAAGAAATCAATATAGTTCACGTGTTGTAACGGTGAAACAGCCTATGATGACATTTTACTCTTTGAAAGATGATAAATTTCCAAATGAAAGATGCTTAAGTTTAAATTTTGTTTCTATATAGATTTGCAGGCTTCTGTTTCACATTAATTGCTCAGTAAATTCTGAATAGATTTAACAAAAAATATTCGGATTGATAACTGAAAGAAACGGCGGTAGACTCATCAAAAATATACAGGACGTTCCATCGAACAAACTCAAAAAAAAAAATCAAAAACCGCGATTTTGTTTTCTGACTAACCGGAAATGACGAAAAAAGTTGGAAGACTAAGCAAAACGAATTTCACTGAAAACCGCATGAATCTATCTTTTTTCGTTCAAAAGTTATAGGCTCTTGATGTACCGGAAAACTCCACCTTTTGATTCTCCTTAAGCATTAGACAGACCAGTTTCAATATTTTTTCTCTAATGCAGACTCGTGCACTCTAAAGAAGATTTTCAAAGAATCTCGATGACTGCTGGAACTGATCTAAAAATTAATCGAACCATCACATGTCATATCTAAATCAATGAGTATAGATAGTATGAACAATAGTACATCAGAAATAAAATATTTTGCTACTATTTATTATCTGATCGCCAAGTTTCACAATATTTGGAACAGAAGCCGCATTGTAAAGTTTGGTTATTTGTTGATCAACAAATTACGCGTTGACCAAATGAGGTGTAATTGTTGGTCTCAGAACAAACCTTCTCTTTTTTTGGAGAAAGATGTTCACTAATTAAATACATTAAAAGCAATTACTTCGTATCGCACCGTAGCATCTTCAAGCGGATATTACAAAATAGTAGCATTCTAGTATTAAACCATTGAAAATTTAACTTCCAATACTTAGTTATTTCATATAAGTACCTAGTCATCACGCAACGGATGAATATTCTATTCAACTTTATTAATGCCTGCAAACAATCCAGCTTTGATTTATACCGAATACGTTTGATTTTATTTTGGTTTATCTGGGTTAATTCTACAATATACTTATATTAGCTGATATATACGAATAGTGTTGTCAGATTTAAAGAATATTCTTTGATTTTAACTAAAACCTATAATATTAGGAAGTATGGTAGATAGAGCTGATTATTTTATCACTATACGTAGTATTTAGTGTAAGGGAAGTATTATAATCGGACCAAAATAATTTCTGGTTTTTCGAGGATATATCCGTTTTAACAATTCTATATCAATCTAGAGTATTTTTGACATGATGCCCTTTGTGTGTCTGCGTATGTGAGTAACCAATTATGGAGACGATTGCGTCGTTCCTATTGGTCGTATGGATTTGAAATCGCTTGAAAGTGGTGTAAATAGGAACTGTATTGCTTTTGGGTGCGGTAGCCCCGTTTCGAGTGATTTCTCTAACATCCATCTTCATTTTTTCAAACGCATTTGCTTCCATCGAATTGTGGTATATTATTGAACCATAAGGACAACCGTGTTTTTCAGATTATGAATATATATCACATGTATATATTTAACCTGCAGAAGTGTCCGAAATTCTCATTTTAAGATTCAAATGACGTCATCGATGCGACGTCATGATCGGTTTTATGTCTTTATTCTATGGTACATTTTGATAGGTCATGTGATATCATGTGTCAGTATAAAACAAGGCAGTATCATAGTGTGAATAATTGCGAACGTCAAGCTGACAGCAATGTAACCTGAGTATAATTTAACGTCGTTCATTAGCGGTTGTAAATCATCATCTATATATTTACTGTTCCTATATTCACTTTAAATTTAACCCGCAGAAGTGATCGTAAGCTATTTTGACAACAAAAGTGAGAGAAGCCATACATTCATCATCTCTTTGAACTATCAAATTATAAAATGTAAATTACCTAGCAGCATACATTTTGAGTGATCGTGAAAGATTTTGGGGAATAATTTGTTCCAATAGCCATTCATTTTTGGATGTTTCAAAGTTCTGGGTATGCCATTAAATTAGACAATCCTTCATTCACTGAATTATACTCCACGCTTTGTTTTATGTGAGCTTTGATGTTTTTGCCTGATTGAAAGCAAAGACAATTGACCATTATTTATATAGTGATAACTTATTTACTGAGAATTTAGAAATAGTTCTCAACCGGGTTTAGATCCTGAGTCGGAATAAAAGTGTTTGGTGATACTGATGGAACTCTCTCAATGGAATAACGTGTTGATAAATTCACAGGGTATGGTCCTCGGGGATTTTGCATCTGAAATGAACATTGATGTTATACATGCGGTCGTAACGAACATACCATGAATACTTCCCAAAGACGATCGATAAGAAAGTGAGGCCAGAAAGGGATCAAAAGGGCATAAACCACATGCGTTATTTGATGGTCATTTCACCCTTACATGAATTCTTATTAGCGTATCATTGAAACCTTTGTATTCTGTACAGGGCAGGGTTGTGTTAATTTTCCGACAATCTCCCTATTTCGTCAACTCTTCCTCAACATGAATGGCTAAAAATAATGGAATTATGAACCAAAACTGGTCAGTTCTAAAAATTTATCTTCAATTCGGCCGAAAATATGAACTGAATTATGAAACAAATTGTAGCAGGAAAAGTTATCAACATAGAATTCCGTATACATTGGTTCATGTTTATTATAAGTAAATTCTTGGAAAATAGGTCACATTAACACATATGGCGAATATGTTTTTGTCTTTATGTTTGGCTCTCACGAGCTTCATCAGAAGACGTATCAAAGTAATCACTTCCTGAAACGGAATTCCTTGAAACTAATTGTACTAAGCACAAAGCGTCTTTATCGCATTAATTCCAATTAAAAAAGCCTTCATTCATACTTTGGGTGAATCCAAAAAATTGTAACAAATGAACAGTTTGTGTTAGTTAATGACAACATATAAAATCTTGTAATATTTTCATGTAAGAGTAATTTGAATTTTGTAAGTAAATCAAAAATTATTTATGTAGATGGAATATTATCTGCACTGAATTTTTTTAACAATTCTCGATTCATGGATAGTTCAATGGACATTATGTTCTTCTAGTATTTTGTTTGTTAAAAGATATGAGTGAAAACACAGCTTATTAAAAATAAAAATGTATGCACAAAATATAACTTGCAGTCTAGCCGCAAAAATTTGTTGTAGATTTTAAGGCAGTTGATAATTAAAAATAGCTGGCTGCAGATTTCATCTGACCCAATCGTGGTATAGACAAATTCAAAAACTTTGACTTAGCTAAGAATAGAAAAATAAGAATTTTTCTGACTTTGGACCCCGAAGAAGTGAATGATTTTTATTTTCTGGAACTTTGCAAGTTGAAACCCAATAACAAAAATTTAGAAAAGTCTTAATAAGACAACAAACGCATGTGAATTATTTCAATAATTCGTTATATCAAACACATCCAACTGTATACATGTTTGTAAACGAACTTCTAAGTGTTCAATCTATAACTTATATTGGGTGCAATAGTATTAATTAATACACCTCACAGACTTAATACAGATACAAAAAAGAAACAGAATAAACTTGACTATGTGAAAATAATCTCGCATTTCTACGCATATAATAATAAATAATATTACAATTGCACGCTGAAAAATGCATAAATGTACTCAAAACAAAATGCATTTTGTAGATTTTGACAAATATTACCTAACACAACCATCAAATCACATTTTGCCATAAATGCCGCATTTTGGGCGGACTTTGAAAATTTTTGACCTGGCACAGTTGAAGAAATTTTAATGTTAGAGCTCTTCAGTACGCGTATTTTGAGCTATTATAGATCAATTTTGCTGTAGTAGAAGTGTGGATATACATGTAAACGTGTTTGGGCCTGTAGCGGGTCCAATTTTGGACCCAGCGTAAAAAAACAAAATTCAATGGAAAGAAGATGACTTTCTCTATCTAAATCCAAAAGTGTGTCCAACCTAGTCAGAAAAAAATCTAGAGCTAGTCGATCATGTTATGAGGACGTATTATCAAGTTCAACTTTGGTTGAGTGATTAAGACCTAATCCCTGAAAAATGGGGATGGAAAAGAACTATAAATGAACTTGTTCCAATTGATAGTTTGAAAGAAGACGCCCCTGAAAATTGATTAATTAATTAATTATATCTTGTAATTGTAAAAAAAATGTCCTGGACGATGTTTCTGTAAAAAAGTTGGCTTGAAATGTAGCGTATTATGCAAACATTGTGGGGGTAAGTGTTTGAATGAAGTTGAACCGGAAGTCACCTTATTAGATGATAAAGATATTGATGGAGATGTTGATGATAGTAGACAAGAGAATATTATTGTAACATCTGATATAAATTATGATCATGTAACTTAGACCGAAATGTATTTAAATAGCGATGACGAAGAAAATATTGTATATTGTTCATCTGAGACAGATGGTGAAGATAGAAATGTAAAAGTAAAAAAAAACAATGTAAACAGCGCCGATATAATTTACGATAATGATAAAAGTTTTTTTGAATCCAGTATTTTTTTTATCAGTAGTTAGTAATATTTTTTGATACTACATTCGTTATTTCATAATATAAAAAAGGTATTTTTCCTCTCAACATTCCTATATATTTAAGTAAAAAAACTAATAATAAAAATTTTCTTTTCCTTTATTGGTTTATTTTGTAGAATCTATTTATGGACGCTTTACATACCTTTCTTGTGTTTTTTTCTATAATGTTTTTTGATACAATAAAAAATTTGAAAATTCAAAATATAACGTAAAATCTACTTTATCGACATAAAAAATGATAGTTTGCATAATAATTTTAAAAGATGGCTAGGAAGTCACACTTTTGGATTTAGATGAGAACGTCATCTACTTCCCACTGAAATTTGGTTCTTCACGCTGAGCCCAAAATTGGGGCAGCTACAGGTGCAAACACGTTTACAATATCTAAACTTTTACTGGAGCAAAATTGATCTACTACAGCTCAAAATATGCGTATTGAAGAGCTCTAACAGTATTTTGAATTATCTAACCTCAACATTTCTCCAATTTCCTAGGCCAAAAATTATCAAAGTTGCGCCAAAATTCGGCATTTATGGCAAAATGTGATGCGTTTTGCAGCGTGCAATCGCAATTCTAGTTCTACGGTTTTTCGCGAAACTCAAATTTTGGCGACAAAAAAGAATCCTTTTTCTATTCTAAAAAAATCTTCAGTAAACCGTGGAAAGATCACAAAATAGGCCTTATCTCGGGCCTAAGCTTCAAAAATTATTTATGACTTTGATCTCTCGTGTTTTTTTGATTGGAGGCTTTATTTCAAAGATAATTTTAATAAATGAAAAAACCCGAAACATTTCCAGTTTTTCCGCAAGAAACTGAACGTAGCTTTTTTGGCAGCACTCCAGGAATTTTTTAACTATTTTTCCCATTATTAGAGCACCCAAAGACATAAATAAGCTATATCAAATTTTTAAATCAACTTTTGTGACCGTGCGACTAATAGCCCATCTTGGCATAGGAATTATTTCTGTATACGTATAATAAAACAATAAATACAGTGCTTTTAAAACGGTATTTAATACATAACTATAAAGATGGACATTATACTACCTATTTCCTAAACTTAATACTAAGATACATATGTCGATTGAAATATATACATTTAAGTGATATTATTTATAATCATATGCGTAGTAACGCGAAACTATTTTCACATAGTCAAGTTTATTATTTTTGTATTCCAATATTTTTCCCATTATTAGAGCACCCAAAGACATAAATAAGCTATATCAAATTTTTAAATCAACTTTTGTGACCGTGCGACTAATAGCCCATCTTGGCATAGGAATTATTTCTGTATACGTATAATAAAACAATAAATACAGTGCTTTTAAAACGGTATTTAATACATAACTATAAAGATGGACATTATACTACCTATTTCCTAAACTTAATACTAAGATACATATGTCGATTGAAATATATACATTTAAGTGATATTATTTATAATCATATGCGTAGTAACGCGAAACTATTTTCACATAGTCAAGTTTATTATTTTTGTATTCCAATATTTTGTTAAAATTGTTTTTATAACTGTATTAAATCTGTGAGTTGTATTAATACTATTGCACTTAATATAAGATTGAACACATCAAAGTTCGTTTATAGAAATAAGAATGAATTGATTCATATGCATTTGTTGTCTTGTTAAGGTCTGCAGATGCTCTAATATGTGGAGAAAATTTTGATTCATTTGGCAAGTAAGTATTCAAAACAATCAGAGAAAGTTTTCTAAACTCCCGTTATTGAGTTTTAACTCGCACATTTGCAGAAAATGAAAATCATGGACTTCATCGGGTTTCAAAGTCTTAGCCACTTTCCGATATCGAATTTTCATTTTTATATTATTGGCGAAGGCCAAGTTTTTAAATTTGTAGACACAACGATCGGATCAAATGAAATCTGCAATTTTTACATTATTCCAAACATGCAATACTGCCTTATAAATAGGGATAGGTACCTCAAAATCTAACACAACTTCTTGGGCGAAAACTGAAAAATATATTCTTTGCACAAATTTTTGATTTTTAATAAGCATGTTTTATGTATTTTCACTCTTATGGTTTATAAACAAAATACTAGAGGAAACTATTTCCGTTGGAATATCCATGAATCGAGAAAAATTTGCTTGAATAATTTGGTGCAGTGAAAGATCAAAGCTTATCGAATATCCGAATGGCTCCCAAAGCAATTGGCACAAATTTCACTTCCAGGTCATTCCCTCCTCTGATCAAAGATGACGGCACTCTGACTACTACACCACAAGGAAAAGCAGACCTTGTTGCTGGAAATTCCACTTTGGATCCACATGGGAAGGACCCTCCTAATATTGCTGCCAGCGATAGTCATATGTCTGAAATTGTTTTTCGTCAGAGCACAATTAGGCGCATTATGCTTGATCTTCATACCCAAAAGTCTACGGGACAGACGGAATTCCACCTGTTTTACCTTCGTACAAATTTGGTGTATTTCCTTCCAGCTGGAAGAGCTTGAGTTCGACCAATTCCAAAAAAGGATGAGGACCTTTTCTAGTAATTAAGGGCCCATTGCACTATTATCTATAATCTCTAAAGTGATGGAGAAAGCAATCAACATCGAGCTCATCCAATACCTAGAGAATCAGAGCTGAGATCAACGGAAGACTTGCTTGCCTACGTTACACATGTATGGCAGAAATCTATTGAAAACATGGGAAATCTCTAGCTGTAGCATTGGATATCTCCAAAGCCTTTGATCGAGTCTGTCACCAAAGCTTTGTTGGGGATCTTCCGTCATATGGTTTGCCGCCCCAACTTTGTCGCTTACTATCAAATTTTCTCTCACATAGATCACTCCATGTGGTGTTTGATGGAGTATGCTCCGATACAATGGCTATCAATGTTGGTATTCCACAAGTATTTGTCTTGGTACCAGCTTTGTTTCTGCTTCTTATCATCAATCTGCTGGAAGTGACCACCGTTCACAAATTTGCATATTTCTGTAAACTTCGTACCGTTTAGTCATCTAGAGTCCTTATACCATCTAATGAAGCCAGAGGAGCGATATGGAGACAGGTTGATGCACCTTATGGAGATCTGGCAATGATTTTGAAATGGGAATCTGATAATCTAGTAGTTCAATGCAACCCAAACTCAACTTTGCGTCTTCTCCAGGAGGGCGGATCCGACAATCCCTAATATGATGATGTCAGGTACAACTATTCCTTTGAAGTCTTCCATAACCATGGTCGGAATCACCACCAACAGCACCCTCTCATGGGATGATCAAATAAGGTTCACTGCGAAAACCGCTCCACAAAATCTTGGGTTTCTATTCCGTTCCAAGAGCTACTTTACATCCCAGCAGCTCCTCATAATCTACAAAGCACAGATTCGACCAGTCCTAGAGTACTGTTCACAGGTTTGAAGTTTGGCTCCCAAACATACGCTGAAACTCTGGGATTATATCCAGAAGAGAGCTATTCGTCTGATTGATGATGTCACACGTACGAATTCATTGACCTCTCTAGAACATCGTGGAAAAGTGTGCGATAACTCCCTTTTTAATAGATATTTTCATGGTCGGTGTTTATCAAAAATCTCGTCTGTTAATCCGCCTCGACAAATACCCGCGAACTAGACGAGCTCAAGCTAGTCACCCCTTCATTTTCAAGCTCGAGACCTGCCGAACTTCTTCCTGCCAGACTTCATTTTTCTATGGAACAGCAAAGTTGTGGAACTCTTCCCTAGTAAGGTCTTTCCCTATGCCTATAACCTCCAAACCTTCAAAGAACATTCGGATCTCCTCTCCTAACATTCCACAGCTGGCTCATTCGATGTTCTCGAGTAGTGAAAGTACAGAAAAAAATTTCGAATTACTTTTTCATGAAAACATCACAAGATTTTCTATGTTGTCATTAACTAACAAAAACTGTTGATTTAGCTCTTTTAAAGCTTCGTAATTTTCCCAAATCGATTATGACAAAGCTTACGACTGACGTAATATATGTTTTTTTATGTAATGTATGTCTTTTAACGTTATACTTACCATTTTCGTACCCTGCTAAGACAGCTATTTTCTGATAACCTTTGCTGGTTTTTCTGGAATTCAATCTCAGGTTTTCTTTTGGCTGAATAGGTCCAGATTTCCTGCTCCAAAATATTTCTTTCGGCTCGTGCATATGGTTTGCATTCAAACTAGTTATCACTCTATCAGGAGATAAAAAAAAGAAGATGGTTTTGCACTTGTCTTCGACACACTTCATTGAGATTCTTCAGAAGCTAGTTTTAGATGATGTTTCTTGAACTTAATGTTATTTAGAAGTAATAAAAATTTTTTTCCTGTTTCTACACTTGTTTGCACTCTTTACTCGATAACTAACGAAGGTAAACTAATTCTAATAGTAGTAACTCAATAAGCAACGAATGACCTTCATATAATCATCTATACAATTTTGAACCCCTTCGTTGCTCTTTCATTACCTGCAGGTCCTGGATCATTACAAGTGGACCGACGAGGTATGATAAAATTGACCGTAATATAATGTGCCGAGACGGGCTACACCCATCTACTGCCCCTATAATGCCGAGAATCTCTGAATGAGGATTCTTTCTTCTCTTTTCAACATAGCTGTTGAGGATTCTTTCTTTTCTTTTTAACATAGCTGTTGGTGTCCTAAGGCAACCCATTGACAATCAAGGATCGAAAGAAATGTTTCATTATTAGACCCCGAGATATTATGATCTAGTGAGCTTGTTGGTTAAATTGGGAAATAAATAATAATAGTAATAATAATAATAATAACTCTACATACCGGGTAGAGGTACATGCAAATTCTTGTCAGTCAATAGTGTCAAAATACAGTATGGACCAGAAATCGTGAAATACCGGCATCCTTGAAAGTTGATAGGTTATCAAAACATGAAATGTAAGATAACTTTAGTCTTTTTCAAATGGCAATAAGCACAA
The DNA here is from genome assembly GCA_958510875.1 of Endomychus coccineus. Lineage (NCBI taxonomy): Eukaryota > Metazoa > Arthropoda > Insecta > Coleoptera > Endomychidae > Endomychus > Endomychus coccineus. The sequence goes on along the minus strand of OY294068.1, from coordinate 119,657,646 downwards.
TTTCTGAATCGCTAGTTTTGTACCCCTTTTCTTGTTCTAACACTTACAACACGAGTTAAGGCGTCCCAACCGAAATGCACTTCACTTATTTTTCCTAGTTTCCAGAGTAATGAAGGGTTATTGTCGTCTATGAGTAATACAACTGCTCCAACTTCTACACCCTTGCACTGGTCTCGCCACATAGAACGTCTTTGAAGAGTAGAAAGATATTCGGAAGACTATCTTCTCCAAAACATTTCGTATTGCTGTTGAATCGATTAGTACTGAGCGAGACTATTATTCGGAAGTACAGTATAGACACTTTGAGCAAACGATAGAGGAACAGATCCTATGAGAAAATGGCTAGGCTAGGAGTCAAAGCTTGGATTTCTTCAGGATCATTAGTTAACTGGGTGAAGGATCGCGAGTTCAACACTCGACCTGGGCGCAAAGAGTTGATGACATTTCTAAAGTTAAATGAGAATGCGAATAATATGATACTTGGCGCTTTTGACAGCTGATTCTCATAGACCTCCATGATGTGGTGAACATGGAAGGATGAATCTATTCACTCTATTTTATTTTGAAGGAGATAGTTCGTTATAGCAGGCTGGGAAACAATCTTATCAAAAGACTCCAGGACAACCTTCAGTTAGCGCCCAAAAAATTAGAATCATTATCTGAATAGAGCATTCTACATATTCCGCCTAGCGCTATAAGCCGCTTTGAAGAATTCAAAAAAGAATCAGTTCCAAGGTCCCTCACGGCTTCGTGATGAACCACCTTGGTGGTGAGACATGATAAAAATCATGAAGTTTTTGGTTTCTATGTTAATCATCTCGTATGAGCGTATGAGAAAAGGTCCAGCAAAGTCAACTCCGCTTATAAAGGAAGGACGGTTTGAAGGTACTCTCTATTCAGACGGACAATCCAATTTTTGGAATAAGTTTCTTTCGAAAATATTAAACCTTTTCGCAAAAAACTAAGTTCTTCTGGAATACTCTCTAATTGAACGACTTGTATGAAGGAGTGGTAGCATCATTTATTTCCTCAACGGCTTACAGTTATTCCTTACTTTTGTGAACTGCGTTGTAAGCGATATGGTGTAGAATATCGGGTAAATATTTCATTTTCAACGTTGGTATTAGAACTGTCTTTTTATTACGTTTTTCGGCCAAACAACTTTCAAACTCACACGGTTTCACTCAATGTTCTCATCCTTTTCTTAGCCAGGTGAGTCCCGATCACAATAGTTCGAAAGAAAACAGATCTGCGGAATTATTTCCACAAGATATAGTATCCATCGGGTTATGTTCGGATTGTATGTGATGCCATTGGTCAATGATTGTATTTCCTTGTATCACATACACTCTGTTAGATACATAGATTTTACAATTGTTCGATGGAAATGGTGGCCATGATAAAAAATAGCACAGTCCGTTCAAAAAATATGAAGGGATTCTACCATCGTTGAATAAAATTAAACACCGAGCAAAGCTCCGCTCAGCTCCCAGTCATGGTAGAGTAATCGTTATACCCGCGACTTCGCGCAAAGCAAACTTACTTGCAAGTTTTTTCATCGAAAATTGATTCTATATAAATCGCTGAATCATAAGCCTTGAACGACGCATCAGAAAATGCATGAATTTTGATTCGATTCGCTTGCCTTGGTATGGCTTATCGTGATACCCTAACATCATTCAAAGAGAGCAATTAGCCAATGAATATCTACCAGAATTCCGTAATTTCATTAGAAAATACCTCATCACAGCCCGCTTTTATTTGCCATACATTTTGCATCATTATTTCAGCGCGAACAGTTATCAGTGCTGCAATTGTTAGCAGGTAGAAAATTTTAGAGATGCACGTTTAAAATGTTCGCTAAGTCAAAAGTTTAAAAATAAAATGAGGTCTGTTCAAAACGTATGGTAATTTATTGTGATTTGGCCAATATATGCCGAGTGCCTTTTTTACCGGTTGATCATTAATATGATAATCATTACTTCCTTCAGAATCTTCATAGTCTAAAATGCGTTATCCTTAACAACCGTATTGACCAAGTATTTGGCAAAAAGATTGTCCTAGTTCACGAGCCTCTTCGAGAGATATAGCGCCGCTGATCAAGTCAGCTACATAAAAATCATGTAGAATTACGTTTGAGAAGTTTGGCCGCCGCAGCTTGATCCAAGCCAATTTAATGCAAATACCTTTTGGAAAACAGCTGAAGCTATTCCATAGCCAATTGTGTTAAGTTGATAATGCTGATTTGGTACTGTGATACTCCCGCGCCAAACAATTCTCTGTAAATCGCGCTGATTTTGGGTTACATTCTCCTGACGGTACATTTTCTCAATGTCAGAGGTTGTGTGTTTTGCATATCAAGATTGAGGACAGATCTTCTTGAATAGTAGGTCCGACTGGTGAACATCGTTCAAACATTTCCATTGAATGATTTACACGAACCGTCTAATACGACTATTAGCTTTGTAGTGACGTTGTCTTCTTTTAATACACATAGTGATGCAGTAAGTAAAATGTTTTGTTAGTAATGGTTTCAATGAGATTTTCGATTTTGCTCATATGACCATGAACACTTCATCGTAGTTGTTGAACCGACTACTCCAATAATTGGTAATACATTTTTCTTCAAGGTAATTTCGCTCAATATTTCACTGATAAAGCTTGATTGTCAGAATCTGATGAAGCCCTACAACGGTACCACGGGAGCTCCTTTGATTAAAATCACAGCCGAATATAATAAAACTTGCTGAAACTGATCAGAAATTTTGCTAGCAACAAGCGCACTTCTTGCACATGTAATGGTTTCATTCTCAATGTTTGCAATTGTATAGTAAATTTGGATCTTTTCAAAAATTACAAGAAGCTGTTCCCGTTATCAACAAAGACTGAGCCTTATCAGTACTTCGACGATTATAAAATTCTGCCTTCTCTGAGGAACTATACTTATCAAGTTTAGAGCCAATCTCATTACCAATAGTTTTTGTCATGCATTTCTATCTGGCAAAAAACCGAGTCATTTCTACAAATCCTGTTTAGCAAATTTTTTCGTAATTAAATGTTCTTCCCAACATTCGGAAGTTAGCAGAATATCGTTTCGTGGAATGATCAGTTAGATTACTGATGTGTGGTCCTTGGATATAATAGGTTACTCAAACAATGCAATATGATTTCTAAGAGTCATTGCTGGGATTTCGAATCGAGTTTTTACTAAATCCTAAGCCATTTCGTAATTTTCGTTAGTTAGGTATTGAATTAAAAATCTTTAGCTTGACCTTTCAAACTACCTACCTCAGAGATAAGATAATAGAACTTTTTAGCGTTTTCAATCATTTTATTATTATTAGGTACCAAACTCGAATAAAAATCTCTAAATTGAGCTCATTTTTTTTTTGCTTATCCTCTACTGTTTGAATCAACCTGGTAATATATTCCGTTAAATCATAATACTTGTTTTCGAATGTATCGCATTCTATTGAATCTAACACTATTTCCTCCAATAATTCGATCCTTACTTGAATTCTATTAAATTCCTGCGATATTACCTCAATATCTTTTAGTCGTGGCTTTAATTGAAGGAGTTTATCGTCCTGAAATCGTTTTAAAATGTTGCGAATCTGGCTGAATTAGCTCCAAAATTTCTGCATTCAAAACTGAATTATTTCAATCGCTCCTCCATTTTGTCTGAATATTATTACACAACAAATTAATGCAAGTCAGAGTTACTCCTAAAACATGAAATTCACATATTCGGTCTAATAACCATGTCTGCGATAGCTACATTTTTGTTGAAATTATACCACAATGCAGTGGCGGCTCCTCGAAGGAGGCTAAGGAGGCTCAGCCTCCTCACCAATTTATCTTAATGGTCATTCTCCATTTCATTTCCTGTTTCTCTGATGATTCTTTAAATTTTACAATTAATTCCCCGTTCTCAGTAGTTATTTTTAATCTGGCAACAGTGGCCAGAGGCTAGATTCTCTATATATCTCAAACGCTAAATACGTGTGGTCAACACAGTGGCCGTTTTCCAAGCAGTTCAATTGCTAGATAGGGTAAAAGAGCGAATATGGCAACACCCTATGGAGGCTTGCTTCTCGTACGGAATCGTCGGTCGAATGAAATACGATTACTTGCTATACCGCCCTTCCGCTAGAAGAATGCGACACGTGTCGTGTTCCGTTAGCTCTTGTTTTTGTACCGCGAGGCGAAGTAAGGTTAAGTAGTTAAGTTATAATTTATCTAATCGGTGAACGTTAAAATGATGAGTGACTTAGTTGCTGGGTTCTTAGAAAATCCATTTAGTGGATTAACATATGATAGAAAAGGGTTTTGTTAAAAATAAACGGCCTTTACCGGATTTGAAAGGATTAGTGGTGACGATGACAGGTATGTTTCAAAATCGAAATACACAATAAATTATATTGTTTGCTATTTACATCTGATACAACTTCATGTTGGGGGCACTTGGGTTATGATGATTTGAAAAATTTAGCTCGTGGTATAGACAGACATGAAAAATCGCAGGAACATATTACATCGAGTATTAAGTTTAAATTAACCGGTAAACAGAATATTGTTAAAGGAGGAAAACATATAATTTGGTAGACAAGAAACTACATTATAAACAACTTTTTTTATGAAATTTTAGATACTATTGATGGTCAAATTGAGATTCGATTTTCCGATTTACATGAATTTAAGTTTTTCGACTTGACGAATAGAAGATTTTTCGAATCTTTTTCAAAAGAGTTTCCCAATAACTTAGTTCTAAAATATAAATTTTTTGATAAAATAGCACTGCACAATGAATTATGGGTTATATACCTACTCGGATAAAGATATTTTAGGCCAGTACGACATGCACGCCGATATGATAAAATATATGATAGACAATGATTTGCAACGAGTTTTACCTCAGTTTTATAAACTACTTTGTTTGACAGTCACCATTCCTGTCACGTCGGCATCGGTGGAGAGATCATTTTCTACTCTCAAACTAATTAAAACTTATATGCGAAATACAATGGGCCAAAATCGTTTATACAATGTTAGTTTGATATCTATTGAAAAAGATTTAGTAAAACACTTAAAACAAAATGATACATTTTATGATAATATTATTGATCATTTTTCGCAAACTAAAGACCGTAGAATTCCGTTAATATATAAAAAAAGTTAATAAAAATAATTAAAAAAAAATTTCAAAAAAAAAAATAAAAAATATCAAAAATCCAAAGAAAAAAAAACGAACAAAAAATTTGTTTGCCAAGAGAAACTCTACACCTCCACGTTGGTTCTTGCTTGGCAACAATTAATTTTGTTACTGAAGTAGCTGGTACGGTCGCTGTGCAAAGGTTAAATTCATTGGCTGAATAGAGTATATTTTTACAAGAACGTTTTATGTCCAGCCTTCTCTCTTAAAAAGTTCACGAGCCGCCACTGCCACAATGATTCAACTCATTGGTATATCGAAACAAATACACTAATTCTAAGGATGCTAATGTTTCACGCACATGCATATTGGTACATTAACATTCGTTTTTTAACTGCGACTAGACACTGTCATGCACTTCTCTAGCACATACCAGCGGAGGGTTGCCCGCACTACTTGTGTGTCAATAGTGTCAATATGGAGTATGTATTAGAAGTCGTAAACAAGGTACCTTAGGTATAATAAGCTGGTACTCGATGCGCCTTTTTTCTCTATTGACTGGTTTCCTTGAATAAGTATCATGCCACGTACAGTGAAATTCTAATGAAAGAAAACTTTATTCAATAAACTGATATCAATCTTAATCAAATCTCAATTAAAAAGATCATTTAAATCATCAAAAGATGGGAAGATACGGTAAAATTACAAAGAGAGCCGAGTATGTGCCAGGCACCGATCCCGGTACCCGTCGCACATAAGGGGCGCCGCTCTACTTCTGCGCTACTATAGACTTCCTTCATTCAAGTTCAAAGTGTTTATATTAATCTGTACCATCCAACGGATACTTTTTTTTCTATACTTTGAATACACAAGAGGAAAATCTATGATTTTCGAAGAATATCGTGTGAGCCAGCGGTGAAATGTTGAGAGAAATAGGCATTCGAATTTTTCTTAAAAGTTTGGAGGTTACAGGCATAGAGAAATACCTCACTAGGCAATGATTTCCACAACTTCGCTGTTCGATAGAATAATAAATTCTGGGAAGAAGTTCAGCAGGTCTCGAGCTTGACAATGAAGGAGTGAATAGCTTGGATTCGTTAGTCTGCCTATCTGGAATCTTTCGTAGCGGAATAATAGTCGAGATTTCTGATGAAAACCGACCACTTTCTATGATGTTCTAGATATGTCAATGAATTCGTAAGTGTGACATCATTAATCGGACGAATAGCTTATCTTCTGGATAGATTCCAAGAGCTTCAGTATATGTTTGGGAGTTGAACTCCAGACATGTGTACAGTACTCCAGGACATATCGAATCTGTGCTTTGTAGATTATGAAGAGCTGCTGATATGTAGCTCTTGGCACGGAATAGAAAACCAAGTGTTTGCGACGCGGTTTTCGCAATGGACCTCACATGAACATCCCATGAGAGAATGCTGTTGGTGGTGATCCCGAGCATGGATATGGAAGACTTCATAGGAATAGTTTGATGTTGATTGCTTTCTCCATCACATATAATAGTAAACTGGATCTATAATTTTTAGGAAGTGTTTTCTTTCCTTTTTTTTGGAATTGGTTGGACTCTAGCTATCTTCCAGCTGGAAAGAAACACACCAAGCTTGTATGAAAGGGTAAGCAACCTGCAGAAAACTACTGTTGATTCGGGGGCATATTCCTTGAGAACGAGACGTGGAATTCGATCTAGCTGCATAGCCTTTTTGGTGTTGATATCAAGCAGAACGTGCCAAATTGATCGCTGACAAAAGGCAATTTCAGGCATATGGCTATCGATGGCAGTAGTATTAGGACGGTCCTTCCCTTGTTGACATTCGATAAGCTTTGATCTTATTTTACTATGTGCTTATATATCTCTTTCGAAGTGTTTATTGTTCCATTGCAGATATTTATGAACCATCGTTCACCAGATGAAGGTGATTTCTTGGTATGGTATATATAAGATTTCATTCCATTCCATTCGATGGCGTCATTGAATCTTAAAATGTGAATTTTGTACTCTTCTGCAGGTTAAAAATATTAGTGGAATATATTTATAACTAGAAAAATAATATAAGTTATGGTTTAATAAGATACTATATTTTCAATTAAAAATTGAGAATGGTTGTCAACAATACTACTAGAAACGGCGCTACCGCACCCAAAAACAATACACACACAAACACATACGCACGTACGCGCACACACACGTCAGAAACCATCCTGTACCTTAATGTGAATTAACACATATATTGGATACCAGTATTATCTTCAAATAGGTCTCAAAAGAATAGATTTAGCGTAACAAGCATGAATCAAGTGAGAGTTTACTTCACTACATAAATAAATAAAAACTTTTCTTGCTTGATGCTCCATCGCTAAAATTGAATTCTGTTTATTCTTTCGAAATAAGATCCTTATATTATTTGTATCCTGTTGCTGTAGAACACGAGTCTCGAAAATCAGAGGATGTAATTTAGATGCTGATATTTTTCATATTTCATGGGGAAACGATTGATGATCGAGGGATGAGACAGTCGGTGACAGTATGAATAATGGATGAAGTAGAGGGAAAACTTCTGAATGTACAGCCAGGTCGCATTATTAAGAAATGTGAATGTTTTAAATATTCATCAAAATAGCGGGTTTCTACAGGAACATTCATGTTTTCTCAAAGTATATTCATTTAGATTATTTTTTCATAGTGTCTCAATATGTTGTAATCCATGTATGACTGACAAAATATTAATCAATCATAATAAACACAAATCGCATGACTCCTATTACATAATTAACGTTATGAAAAGTGTATATGAATGAACCGAATGAAATACAATATATTATATTATCTGTCCACGAAAGTATCCAGAATCGTAGATGTAGTATCCAAACTAAACAGTCAACGTGAATAACTATACCAGTAACATCTCAAACAATATTGGATACAACTCAGAAAGTATGCAAAAGATACTTCTGACCACACTATTATGAAAACTTTCAAAAATGTGTCAAATTGCGAAAGATGTAATTGTACTTTTCTACTCAGGGGAGAAATAGTTAATTTTTAGGAAGTGTAATTGCAAGAAAATCTAGTAGTCTGGTTCTTGCGCATACACCCCGAGTATGAAATTGTTCAACCGTGGGAGGGTTAGAATCAAAAATATCCAGCCTTACCTGGGCTGAAGTGAAATAAATATTAAGTGGCATGATTTTATTCAGAAACCTAAATTTTATAACTCTGTTGAGTATAAAAAATAAAAATATCATTTATCAAATTAAATGCAAAATGTAACTCTCGATAGGTATTAACAGGAGCCTAAATTCATATTGAAAATAAATGTAGCAAAGAAAAATGTAAAATATGTAATTAGCTGGCAATGTTCCGTGGAGACGGATTCATCACAATTATTATCATGATAAGTGCAACTAGGACGATGTAACTCCTCCCTTCCTAGGAGGAACCACACAAGAGGTTAGTTGGTAATTCGTCTGCATATTTCGATGTTTTGAGTGGAATGGTATTTTCGGGTGGTTCGGTGACCTGTTTGATTGATGGCGACATCGCGTCTTGATTGATACGTTTTTAAAAACGTGCAATTCCATATTTCAATAAAAATGAGGACGAGTCCATAAAAAGGTAAAGTCCAGGTGTGGGTCAAATTTGTTGATGGAATACTCTTCAGTGTCACTTGTTGAATTCCTTGTTGTTCCTTTTGTAATCTGTGTAATTGGTCCAGGGCTATGTTACTAATAACTTATTCTTGTTTTGCATCACCTTGAGTACTCGAACGTATAGTAGTTAGTTCAGGAAATCGAAAATCGATCAGATTTAAAAGTTTTTTCCGGTCAGATAAATTTGTAAAAATGGGTAGTGTTTGGTACCCGGTAACATATGGGACCACCCCGCCAACCCGCATTTTATTGCTTCATATATATATATATATATATATATATATATATATATATATATATATATATATATATATATATATATATATATATATATATATATATATATATATATTCTTATATACATATTTTTTAATTTAAATTCTTGAACCATTTGGAATGTATGTTATGCTTTCTTGGTATTTTGGTTCTTAGATAGACTGAAAATACAATAAAAATTCTCTTTGACGTTTCGATAACTGTTTATTATCTTTTCAAAAATTGTCAATTAGTGTTTCCAGGTAATTTAGAAAAGAATAGATGATTTCAATTAATGAAATGCGTCTGCAGCCGGCTTGTGTTTTTGAGATCCAATTAAAACTGCAGAACACATTGGATCGGTTGTGTGTGAAAGAGTGACGTATGGCTAATTATCAATTTGAAATGGATTGAATCTAGTTGAACATGAGACATTTTAAGGTTATGCAATTTTAAGTATCTATGATTATTGTAAATATCGTATTATTGTAAATATTGTATTATTGTAAATATCTATGATTATTGTATTCTATGATTAATATTTCACATATATGATCAACAACTAATCAAGTTCAAGATAATTCTATGGAATTTAACCTCAAAATTGTTACTCATAGTGTCATAGTTAAATAATACGTTATTTTATTCAGGTTGAATTTCAAATAGACAATTGCTGGGATTGAATAATTAAAATAGGATAATAGGGTAGAGTTATTGAGATAATAGGTGAATTTTGATTTGGAGATGTACCAGGAAGGTACAAGTAACTTGAACACAGGGAATTTCATATTATCAAGACATTGAAAAGAATGTTGTACTACCAATTATTCATAATTTTCAATTGTATTGTCGTTATTTTGGAAATTTCTACTGATTCTAGTGATCTATACATTTTGAATGGTACTATTATGCATTTAATATAGAAATTACATATAAGGAACATTTTCTTTCTTTTAGTATCATAAAACAGATTCATCTTTATCCAATCATATTTCAGAAACAAGACGCAAAAACTTAGATGAAGTAAAATTTTTGCATAATTAAAATAGAGGTTTTAAATCAAACTCACTAGAATCAGTAGAAATTTACAAAATAACGACAATAGAATTTAAAATAATTGCATAAATACATCAGCCAATAATAGAACATCAGTTTTCACATATATATCTCAGTAATCACCTACATTTTTGTAATGGCATCGACTCCAAATAGATTGCGCGTGCTTATAATCGTCCTCACTGATCGACTAATTCCTTAGCTTATTGAAAAATTTTTCTATTGGCGGGAGATTTGCATCCTTCAATTTAACCCACTCATCATAATGTTAGTAGGGAAATACTATTCACTCATTACTAGTCAGAAATTTGAAGTTATCCTCGGATAAGTGACTAAATTGACTTTTCAGAATATCAAAATGGTTCACATCCAAATAAGATACTAATTTAAGCTTGAATTCAAAAATCTACACGAGTCAATGACGCGGAATTTTAAAATGGAATTCACAGAGCTCCTGGAGATCAGAATAAATGAGAAAGGGAACGGGTACTTTTCTTAAATAATGAGACGACACACGGGGAAATTTGATACAACTAGTAGATGGAGTAAGCCTCCATTAATGATATTGTTCATTATTAGCTAACATTTGTTTTCTCTTCATTTATAATTGATGTACATGAGACGGCAGCGGGGGTGCTTTATTGAATGTCTTTATGTTTAGATTAGTTTTAATTCTAATCTTCACATTTTTTTTTAAATGTGTTAAGATGAATGTTTTCTGCTTCCCACCAAAAACACCACTTTTTCGGTTATTAACATACAGTGCATTCAATATCAGTAAATCGGTGGTGTAGTATCTATGATTAGTAAAACAGAATTAATTATGAAATTTTTTATTTTATGAATATACATAATATTTAATTAGGATAATGTTAAATAGGTCTAGGATGTTATTCTCAAACAAAAAACTTTGGTATATACTTTATGAACACATGTAATACACGCCACATCCGTTTCCCCGCCACATTGTTCACACGTAAATTTAACTGGTAGAGGCATGATTTGAATTGATTGAATTCTCATTGTTACTAAAAACGACATGACCTCTCTTTACAAACAACCTGTACTACAGTCCATACATATCACAAACTCCATGATAACTCAACGATCGACAGTTCGACAGATGACATGAACTTCTCCACGATGAACAGGTGACAGTTCACGTGACAAGCGCCATGACAGCTCTTCGTGTGCGACGATACACACAGATGGCATAACAGTTACACCTCCTTAGAAACAACCTGTATATAGAACATGTGACACCTCTTTGCAAACAAGCTATACATATTCACAGACCGTTTATCTTTTATATCTCGCTTATCTTTTAGATCTCTCATTAGTGCGCCAGAACTCTACATCTCTAAATGCCCACGTCGCCGAAATGAACAGAAACACTAGTAATCGAAATTGTAGCACATTTCGTATACTCATGTTTCTGTTAATTTCGGCGACATGGGCATTTTTAATTGATATTGGTGCAATAAGGACGCTTTGTGCTGATACAATTAGTTTTAAGAATTCCCGTGATTCTTCTTATGATGGTCGTGAGACCGAAACGTACGTAAAGACGAAAATAATAAGCATTTGTGTTAGTGTGACCTATTTCCCGAGAATTTATATATAATTCATAACTTCCCTTTAATAGTATATCATTAATGAATTAATATCAAATCAAATATACAGAAAACAAAATTTAATATTCTAACTTAGATTGCTCCGTACCAGCGACATTTTCTGAACTCCGCAAAATATTCCATGTTTGTTTTAGATTTACAAAAGATGACATCCTAGTTGTCAAAATACATAATTTTGGTTACTGAAAATTATTGTGGCTTAGGATTTATTTGATTTTATATTGCTGTACTGACCAGTCTTCTTAACCTCATGGTATTTTTGTTTGGTATAACCTACAAAAACATAAATTAAACAAGCAAACGACTCTTTAATCACAGTATCTAACAAATCTAATTATTAGATTTAAACATGATGAATGAGTGCGTAGTACGATAGTTCGAATGACTCACAATTTTGAGAGACTCCATATGAAAAGCTAATAAAAATAGGAAACCTTTCAAAAGTAAATTGATACCACATTTCACCCTACTTGTTATTGTATTCCTTCTATATTGATTACAGATAGAAAGTTAAATATTAACCGGATATCCAATAGTAGTCCTATTTTAGGTGGAGCGCTAGAAGTAACGTTGGAAATAAATAGAGATATGTCGGTTTTGTTCATTTTCATCGGAAGCTATCAGGACAGTTTTCTAAGTGCATTTGAGAGAGAAAATAATATTTCAACGTATTGCAATAAACTTTTCAGTGCACTTTCTAAGTATTAATCGTTCTTGAGTTTGGCGATGACGAATCTGGAGTGGAAAATTACAAATCGCATGGGAAAGTGCATTTTATGTGTTTAATGCACTTTCAAATTTCCGTCAAAATGAATTTAAAATTCATACTCATGGTCGCCGATTACGAATCTGAAGCAAATATTGAGAACAGAAATGATCCAAAACTTAAATAATCATGAAAACTGAGAGAAATATAACTTGTAGAGAAACACAATAAAAACAATAACAATAATGATAATAATAGCGTCGTTCTCGTTGAATAAAGTCGTATACATGATTTTTTTATTAAATGCAATTTTTGAGTTTTATTTGGAGTTGAAATGATGTTTTATAACCGTATTCATAAAAAATTGAAAAAGGAACTTATGCTAGATGAAAATTTAATATTATTTTTCATAATTATTCGTCATATCTAATAAATTGTCATAATAGAAACACATAATCTTGATTTTTATAATGATACATTGTATTCTTAATCAATATCCTCTAGAACATAGTTATTTCACCTGACTACTTAGTACTTTTTCAGCATGTGATCTATTCTCCTCTTTTAGATTATGTCAGCTCAATATTAGTGCAGTTAACCCCCTCTCAATATTTACACGTAGTGATGCAAAAGAAACACTTTTCTGTATCTACAAGTTACCGCGGTCAGACACTCAGAAGAAATCGTTGTTTGAATGTCTTTTGGTGCTGCTGGTATGGCCATGGAAATTGGCTCCAATATTGGTTGACTCTTTTCCAGTCTCACTTATAAGTTGCCAAGTGACTATGGACAATATCAATATCTTCTCAGTCTGGAGATTTTCCGCGTTCAAGTCTGGATTTGTTTCCCGATATTTGACTCGATAGTTCAATCTTGAGCTGGAGATAAACACGATCAATTGCCCTTTCTGTTTCGTCATTAACGTTCTTTATCTCATGTCTTGTAGAATGCCCATCTGATTACCAAGCATTGTGATACAGATGTTCACAGTTAATTTATGTTCAGATACATCTGCACAAATTGGTTCAAAAGATGCAAGGGGTAAAATATTTGTAACCTTCAGATGGGAAATTAAGCAGTAGGCCCCTCGTGTTGTACCTTGTCGCCACACGTTAAAGATTCCTACCTCTACTTGTGAATACTTAGGTTTCGGCAGATTTTTCAGGTTGATGTGCCTTGCCTAATAGCTTATGTGTTAAGCCATAGTAGCAGGAATAGACCGACGTAAATAAATATTATTATTGAAGTAGGGAAGGGCAATGCGATCCCTTAATGGCTGGACCGAAGCCAATTGTACCCAGTGTCACTTCTCAGTCTCACCTAGCGGAGCGCTTCCCAGTCACGAGTGTTCACTCGGCTACCAAAGGGTAGTTCCCCAAGTGAGCGATTCACGTGTCACCTTGGGTCGTTCCCACCAGAGAGTGTTCACCATGCATCCTCAGGTGAACGATTCCTGTATATGTTAACACCATCTTCGTGATATATATTATTTAACGTCGGCCTAGTGTAGCAGTTCTCACCAAGAGTGTTCGACGAGCTCTAGAGGTGCACGGTAAACGAGATCGTTTCCCATCCAAGAGTGTTGAACAGGTTCCCGAGGTGGGCGAGCAGTCAGCTATTCAACACTCAGGCAGGAACGGGTAGGTGGTTAATGGTATGAAGAAATTTAAGACTATTTTAGTTTATTAATTAATAAACCTAATGCCTAATGTAGCAGTTCCCACTCAAGAGTGTTCATCGAGCTCTAGAGGTACACGGGATCGTTTCCCATTCAAGAGTGTTCACCTGGTTCCAGAGCAGTCTCCTATTCAATGCGCAGTCGGGACCAGGTAGGTGGGTAAGCCCTGAAAATGTTTAACATCATCTTCGTATCTAGTCTCTGGATCTCTTCAGTATTGTATATTTCTACAGAGAGTGCTCTTAATCTTGGGCGAATCAGTGTTAGGGATTGTACAGAATGTGCATTGATCTTTTTTTCGCTTGCACCACATGTACAAAGGCGAAAAGCTAAGATTCATCCTGTGGAGGTGGTACTTAAACAATTCGTATCAGTGTAACCTGTTTGGCATCGGTTTTAACCATATTCCTCACTTGCTGAGACCAGTCTTCCCTAATGTGCGGTTCAATCAGTTACTTCGGCCGCCTGCAACCGTTCAATCCAGCAGTGGATTGTCTCTTTGATGTAACTCTTTGAGACTTTCACTGCTGGTTTGGTGCCTATTGGAGTTTCTATAGTTCCCAGTTTTCAAGCCCGTTGCCTATTTCGTTTCTTCTTATTCCAGAGTAACTGGAACCTAAAATATGGTGAGTTTGCATTAGTCTCCGCTGAGATTGTTTAGCGTGTTGATGCACCTCCAAACTAGCTTCGATGTTATTCTCATGCTACCCAGCGCAGCGAGGACTGTTTTACTGTCTGTGCATATGCTGATCTGGTTTTGCGTTCTTTCTTCCACCGCTGCTTGAGCACAGCTATTGACATTATCTCCGATTGGAGAACGTTAGCGTGTCTGCTCAGAGGTATATTTAATAGCTTTTACCTGATGTTTGCGGCCTATTCCTGCTGCCACCTGCCCATGGTTTCTGGCTCCAACAGTGAACCAGGCTAATTGATTGTTGTTTAACCAATCTTCTCTGGTGGGTGTACTCATACTATACTTCTTATCGAAGGTGTATCTTGGTCATCCCGTCCGTTCTCATTGAGGTGGCTACCTACTGCCTTCCACAGTCCTATTAACATGAGTCTTCAGGCCTGATTTGGTCGTTCTGAGCTCTATTATTTTCCACAGCACCACCGAGGCATATGGCAACCTTGGTTTAAATATGACTTCGAAGATCCTCATTAAGGTGTTTGGGCTGGGACCTAATTTGTGGCCAATAGCCCTTCTGCACAACCAAATTGCTGCAGTGAATTTGCGGCACTTCTAGTAGTGGTTCCCATAGGAGTTTCTTGTCTAAAATGACGCCTAGGTATTCACCTCGGTCGCTGATTTCAATCACCTAACCTGCTGTAGTCAGTTCTATAGTAACTACTGTCTTGTACTTCCTAGAGAAAACTACAATTTTTGTTTTCTTAGGGTTAATCTTAAACTCTTTATCACCGCACCATATGCTCAGTGCAGCCAGGGCTGAATGTACTATGTCCATCAGTGTTCAGAATTTTCCTCTGACGATTATGAGTATGTCGCCGGCGTACTCGATCACGTAACACTCTCAGTCACAAGGGCTAGAATATTTGAAGACCTAAGTGGATGAAGGTGTTAAGCAACATTTTACTGAAAATTGAGATATTTGCGTGGATGAAGGTGTTAAGTCCATATGTACTAAAATCTTCATCATTCATGAACATCGAGGGAATTTATTCGATTTTAAAAATGGATGAAGGTGTTATGTGACTAGCTGGCATCTCCATCGATAACGAATGAAGGTGTTGAGTGCACTTAGCACCTACATCCACTTGCATCGTTCGGGTTCATGACAGTGCCAAAAGCACATAGCGCCTTCATCCAACACATTTTTGTTTTGTTACGCGTTCCGACCTGTCTTTGCCACTATTGTTTTGAGTGTTTTTTATGAGAAAAATGAATTCAAGAGGTAAAAAAATGTGTGAAATGGCTTTACAGCTATCAGGACCTAATACTGATAATGACTGTGTATATTTATATAACGGAAATTCACTGGAGATCATAACCTCCAAAACTATCGTTCCTAAATCCTACCTAACATTACTTCTATGGAAGTGGGACTTGGCGATTTGCATGGTAAGCATACGTATCTCATAGTTTACAAGTTCTGATATTGTGGTATTGCTTGTGCTTTGGAATCATGTTCATTAATATATTGCAGCGTTTCGAGAAAATTCATCATGCCCACCTGATTCCATAATTCAGCAACCAAGAACTCATATTATAGATCCTGAAGAGAGAAGTTTAAATAAAGCCAGAGTAAGGACCTATGGTGATGGTAAGTGCAAAATTATTTATTATTTTATCTAAAAAAAGAAATATTGCGTATAAAATATCGACAGGACAGGACTGAGAAAAAACTAACATTTTTTATAAATTTGCTGTTTATCTTTTTCTATAGGCAATATATTTAAATATACTTGCCTCCAACCTATTTGAACTATCGTAAAAATTAAGTCGATTGCCCGATAGGTACGCTTGGGTGGTTTTAACCAACTCAGAGATAAGAAACGAGAAGAAATTTGTCAGAAAGGAATAAATGATTTGTTTACAATCACCTGATCGTTAATATCTGAACAGATTTCATTCCCTACTTAAGTCAAGTAAAATTTAAAAATAATGAATATAGTAGTATAATAGTTACTGCTCGTTTATTTCCAAGAATTCCACTTTCAGTTGATAACTAAACCTAAACGTACTTTTCTTTTACAGATTCCGAAAGTCTGAAAGCGACAACTCCAATAACAATGATTATCAGCCCAGCTCCTCTTGTCTAAATACTTCTGATGATGATGATAACATACCGCTCAATCAGATGATATGCAACGAGAAAAATCTACTGTTTCAGCCGTCACCATCATTAGTGACTTTGTCTAATATTGAAGATATAGAAATTGAATCAGAAGAAAAGTTACGGAATCTATGCGGAAATACTAAATAAAAAGAAGATATTTCCCAAAAAAGAATATGTATCTAGAAAAAGGAGTAGAAATACACATATATGGAAGCGTCGTGCTGCGGCTATAGCTAGAGAAAAAGGTCTTAGTTATGTATCCCAGAAAGGAAAATCCATGCCAGATAAACATCCCAATATTGGAACACTGCAATGTAAACTGCCGATATAAATGCAATGAACGATTCAACAATGATGATCAGAGAAAAGAAATATTCTCAAGTTTCTATAGACTAGATGTGAATGCAAAAAATGCTTTGTTATTGAAATCTATAGTCCTTAAAGATGTACATCGAATAAGTAAAAAAGTTGCCACGAAACATAGGAACGCAACATACTAGTATTATGTCACATGCGATCGTAAGTCAGATAGGGTCTGTAAAAAAGCATTTTGTTCATTATACCAGATTGGTAGAAAGAAAATTGAACACATTCAAAGACGTTTGAATACTGGTGCTGCAGCTCCTCCCCCAGATATGAGGGGACGTCATCAAAACAGACCCCACAAAATCGGCAACGAGGTATTTCAGTTTGTTAAGAACCACATCCAACAGTTTCCAAGTGAAGAGTCGCATTATTCCAGACATAAGAATCCGAACAAAAGATATCTGTCACCTTTACTATCCGTGCAAAAAATGCATCGTTTGTATATTCAGACATGTGATGAGGCAAATAAACCCGCTGATTTCAAAGTTAAACTGTGCACATATAGACGGATTTTTGAAACTGAATTTAATTTATCATTCGGGCACCCCCGTAGTGATACCTGCAGTACTTGCGATGCAGGGGAAGGAAATGCAGAGCACAAACTGAGGTATCATCAAGCCTTTGAACTTCAACGCAACGATAGAAAGAGAGCTTAGTGTGACAAAATGGTGGTCTACTTGACTGTTGATTTACAACAAACCATGCCACTTCCAAGATTAATTACGTCTAAAGCTTTCTACTTGCGACAGATGTGGTTTTATAACCTTGGTGTACACACGATCACCAGCAATCAAAATAGAGCCAACTTTTTCACATGGACAGAAGACATTGCACGCCGTGGAAGCACAGAAGTAGCAAGTTCATTGTTAACGTTACTGGAATTTGATGATAGTTTGAGGGACAGAAATCATTTGATAATCTGGTCGGACTCTTGCGCCGGGCAGAATAAAAATTTTATCTTGATTTGTTTATATCAACTTCTCATTCTGAAAGGCTATTATAAAACAGTAGAACACAAGTTTCCCGAAGTGGGCCACTCATTTTTAGATTCAGATAGGGATTTTGGGAGGATAGAGAAAGTGCTCCGGAAACATGAAAACTTATACCTTCCTCAACAGTACAGAGATATCATAAGTAAGGCTAGTAAAAATAACCACGTTACTGATATGGAGCATCATTTCCGTGTTTTTGAAAACTTGGCAACCCAGCTCCAACTGGTGAATAGAAAAAAAAACACTGATAACGAAAAAGTCAACTTTAGGGACTTTGTAAAATGGATTAGATTAAGGTTGAAAAATTTGGATATTATTCTTACAAAACTTCCTATGAAGAAGAATCACCATTCAAAGAAGTGTGTCTATTGAAACGGCAAAACGCAGTAGACCTCTCAATTCGTCTCCCTCGAGCTGAAAGTCTGGATCACCTATCGGATGAGAAAATTGAGAATTTACAAGAGCAGATACCTTTCGTTCTCGAGCAATACAGATATTTTTATGAGCGTGTTATAGCAAAGGTGAGTTCAAATGGAGAAAACATAGAGTCTAAGAAAAGAAAGAAGAAAGGAAAAGAGACCAAGAAATGAAAAAATAAATGAAAATTTGTGCTAGTTTTATATTTTATGAGTGCATTCACATTTTGTTTCAAATTCGACTGTGTTATGAATAAAGTTTTCGTATTTTTCCAATAAATGGTGAGTTTTCTTCAACATCCTATATAAACAGTAGAAACTAACACTATTATTTTACTACTTATCACCTTCAACCAATATAAATGTTCTTCAAAAAGTGAATGTTTACAATGAATGAAGGTGTTAAGTACAAATAATGTTTTTTTCTTCAATTTCCTGGGAATATTTTGTTTCTTTTTTAATTAGGTATGCAGACTTAATAACATCTTTGATTGAACTGATCATATATTAATATCACAGATTCAAGAACTAAATAATTAAACGCTAATTACTTTGCCACTCTTCAATGCCGTTTTTCTCTGAATATCATTTTTGTGACTTACCACCTTCATCCACTTAGGTCTTCATTTATTGCTCACCTTTAGATGGGAAGTTAAGCAGTAGGCCCCATGTGATGTACGATGTTACCGCACGTTAATATCCTTACCTGTAAATAGTTAGGATTCTGCGGAATTTTCAGGTTGGGGCGAGCTTGCTTCCTGACTTATGTGTTAAGCCACAGTAGCAGAAATAGACCAACGTTAAATAAATATAATAGATGATAAAAACAATTATTAAATTCCATTTTCAGCTTTATCGGAAAATTGTAAGAAAAGTTAACTTGAGGATAATGTTCATAATATTATCACACTAACTCCATAAACCGACGAATAAGATACCTACTAGATTGATCAGACTTTCCATAACAAATTTCGTTATAGTACGTCGATATCTAAGCTATCAACAACCAACTTGAATAAGATCGGGATAACATTTCAATTGATCTTACAGATCATCAGTTAGATAATATTTCAATTCGGCTTGATGATGTTAGATTCATTCACTTTTATACATGCATCAACCATTTGAGATCCACAGTTTTAAACAACAAATATATAATGGATGCCGAAAGCCCGAACATTTGAACGAAAATATAATTTTCCTTGTATTCCTTGAATCCATAATTCTAGCAAACAAAACTCAAAAGTACGTATCGAAGTTATAACATAACTACAATGAATTTAAATGTCTGATGGTTCATAATGTTCATGTTACGTAAGCAATATATAGACAGATTATAATGATAGCTAAATGAATAAGATTGAGAATGATACTTGAAATCAAAGTTATTTAAGGATAAATGTGCATATTTGGCATACAATTATTTGGAAGTTAGGCCAAAATTCTAACATATCATCTATATTTACATTTATTTTTTAAATACATAAAACCTGCAATATTGAAAGGGGAGCTCCAATAGTGAGATCATCAGCATTATAAACGAACAGAAATTTGAGAAATGAAGAGACTGCATCTTGGAAGACTAGCCAAAATTTCTATAGCCCTGAATAATGATTGATTTTTGACTAAAACAGATATAACTTGAATTCTACCCGCAACTCATTAAAAACTTTTTCAATTTTGTTAAAATGAGACATATGAGCTTGGAGGGCACACAACGCCGATTTTAAAAGACCGAAAATTACAAAATTACAAAAGGATATTCAGTAAATGAAACTTTTATGAGTACATTGAGCACTAATACCATAACTGTATCTTCCATAAATCAAGAAAAGCTGCAGAAAACCTTGATCGGTAGTGTGTGAAAGTGAATCTTGACAAAATGTTCATTCAATATATGGCTAATTATAAGATTTATGTTTAGAATGATAAAATAGCTGTAGTTCAATTTAATACACCCACCAAAGACAAAAATTTTGACGGCTGAGGTCCGGTGATCTTAGAGGCCAAGGGTGCGGGCCGCCTCTACGAATCCAGATATCGCTGAAATGGGTATTCAAACAATTCCTTACATTATTTGAATAATGAGGCGCTCCATCATGCTGGAAGATAATAACTAATATTCAAAGGTACTTCGTCCGATATTTTCTCTATGATTTTCAAAAAGAATTCAAATAGCCCCCATCAGCAAGGATACTCCATTACAGAAACCATAAACAAACATCATATGTGCATATTCTTTATGACTGAATTTGTGAATTATTTTTACAATCTCATAAAACGACCATAACTGTCAGTTTTTACGACACTTGCCTACTGAATATTGTGTTTCAAATTGTCGTTTGAAACGAAGTTTACAAAATTACCTTGATCTAAACAGAGAAACCTACTTATACAGGGTGAGTCAGTTTTTTGTAGCCAAACTGCAACAGGACATAGAACAAGTGTTTTTAAGAAGAAAAGTTCAATAAACATATGTCGTAGAAGGCTTCGTTTTCGAGATACATGGTGTTGAAATTGAAAAAAAAAATCCGTTTTTTGCGAATATCTCCGGAACCGTTTATCGTACAGAAAACAGCTTCTGTAAACATTTTCTACTCACAGTAAGCTATGTTCTGTTTGATAAAAATTTTTTTTTTACTCATAATTGGTGAAGATTTTGAAGGGGCAGTGGGTGTTTTTCTCCCCAACTTTTACGCCACTGGAAAAAAAACGGGTTTGAGACAACCATTAGAACAGCCAATGTTTTCTACACAAAAAAGGTACTCTTAGTCATAAGCTCTAAAGTTTACCGTTTTCGAGAAAAATCAGTTTTTATGTTGAAAAACATGGTCAATTCTTACTAGTTAGACGAAATTTATTCAAACAAGTAGAACAAGTAACAAAATCAAAGGATTGACCATGTTTTTCAACATAAAAGTTGATTTTTCTCGAAAACGGTCAACTTTAGAGCTTATGACTAAGAGTACTTTTTTTGTGTAGAAAACATTGGCGTTTCTAATGGTTTTTTATCACACAGAACATAGCTTACTATGAGTAGAAAATGCCTACAAAAGCTGTTTTCTGTACGATAAACGGTTCCGGAGATATTCGCAAGAAACGAATTATTTTTTTCAATCTCAACACCCTGTATCTCGAAAACGAAGCCTTCTACGACATATGTTTATTCGAACTTTTCTTCTTAAAACACTTGTTCTATCTCCTGTTGCAGTTTGGCTACAAAAAACTGACTCACCCTGTATAAGAATCTGATGAAAATCGGATTTGAACATATGAGCTTATTTTGCCTATTTTGGCTTCTTAGACATGTCCTCACCATATTTCCATTTTCACGCTTGCCTTTATTCAGATCCAGTTTTTTTGGATATATTTTTTGGACAATTACAGACCGTGCTATTACAATCAGATTCATATAAAATATATATTTAATATTTATGCTGTAATAACCTAGCGGTGGTTTCCACCCGTGTAGCCCTTAATTTCGCAAAGCAGGAATGAAGAGAAGACAGTAACGACTACTATAATTAGTTCGCCATAATGCGGGTTCTATCTACGTTCAGTACCGGCTGTTGGTTTAAAATTACATCTGATTTACAGATTTAATAAAGTATATGAACAGTTTCTAGGATGAAAATTAGAAAACTCAATCTATATAATGGTCAATACTGTTTTAGAATATGCGATTCAATTTGATTTGGAGTAATAAAGTAAATACTACAAAGAAACGAAGGTGTGTCGTAATCAAAAAGAAGCAATAGAATCGAACTATGTTCTCTAATAATAATCACGAATTTTTGAATCTATAATGAAAAACATAATGAGGAAAAGAACCCTGGAGTTTTTAAAAATATACCTGAGCCCAATTAATTACACTAGGTTTTTCATGATCAGATTAGTCGTTTCCAATTTTAGTTCACGTACAAAGAAACGGTATATTATAGATTCATAAAAGTTTTTGGAATTGTCCAAGCTTGTCGCAGTGAATAATTCGTAAAATTGAGTTTAAATGATACACGATGAAGGTGACGTATGGGTGGTAAATACCTTTAACACATAAAAAAACAAAAATATTTACTGTTACCAATGAAGTAATCAAAGGCTTTTCTATTATTGACTTGTACAAAAAGTATGTTGCTTGTCTCCAAAAACCGATCTTACAAGGTTTTTCATCAACTTTATAGATGGAAAATGTTACACTCAGGTCGTTGAGAAAAATATGTTGGCAAAAATACCATTTAAAATTGCCAATTTCGTTGAATTACCAGAAGCTATAAGTTATAGCGGACAGTTTTCGCCGGACTTCGGCTTATTAGTAAATGTAGGACTGATATATTAAATCTTAAAAGGCATGGGGGATCGGGTGGGTCAGCGTCAGTAATATATAGATGAGTAATTGCAGGTAAGCCAGTCAAATCATATCAGGACTAACCTAGGGAGAATCTTCACATAGTATTATGTAAATTCAACCAATGTCCTCACTTAAACTAAGATAGAATCAAAAAAATTCTACAGTATTATCCCGCACAATGTTCAATATTCTCATACCATTATCTAATAGTATTTCATTCAATAATCTAAGTAATTGTATTATAAATATTCATAATAATTAGCATATCACTTGTTACTGTTTAGAAAACTTGTGGATGCTGACTCAAATCACTTTACACCAACCACAAGGGCAATTGAAACGAAATAACGACGTAATATAAATGTGAACTGTATTAATAAACTTGAATTTTACAAGATGTGTTTCAAATATAGCTTCTACCTGCTATCGACAACAACTGACCCTCAAAATTATACGTTGGAAAGAGCGCAGATTTGTACAGCGCTGTTGCCATAGTGCACGGAAAGTCTGCATAAAAATAAATTCTAACAGTTGCAGATTCATATTGTTAAGAAAAAGTGTTTATCAGTATTATGTTTCGTAAGTTTTTTTAAGAGGGAAAGAATGATATACTTCAACACTTTCAAATTTAGCCCCTATAACACAGGTTACACAGTTTAACATTTTAACGATTTCCGCAGGCGATACATATCTTTGGTATATTAATCAATGCTCAAATATATGAAAGGGATTAATGTTTCAACTGCATTTTTTTTTGCCTTCGTTGAATTAAGGTTTTTCAGTATACTAGTGCTCGATGAATTGTGCTTTCGCCCAATTCTTATTGTGTATTCGACTAATTGTGTTGTTGCTCAATTGAATTTTGATAAATTATGATCGTGTCGATTATTGTATCACAATAACTGCATTAAATCACTTGATTGGAAAAATATAATACTATAGAAAAAAGTTGTAATACCTACTGAATCATCATTTTATGTTTGTTCGTATTTTTGAGCCATTCACCATTAAAATTTTCAATTCCATTATTTGGTTCTTTAATAATAAACCTTTCAAAATAATATAATCTATTGTCATAAATCCAGGGACATACATAAACATGAATAACATTAATTTAAATCAACTTATAATAATGTAAATCTTCTTACAAGTAGTAACTTGATTTCTCATAAAATGTGTTCTCTGACATATTTTCTGACATAATTTCTAGTTATTATCACTCTCTGTTTCCCGATGTCATGAGCCTGGTCCATTTACTTTCACCATCCAATAGAAATAAGTTTTTACGTCCTCCTGTACGTAGTAGGTAGGCAAGTATAAGAAATTCAAAGAGTTTATTACCATGAGCTGATTCATATGGTGAATAAAAACACCAGAGAATTTTTTTCTGTTTGTGATTATCAAGCTAGTTATATTTTAAGAGAACATCGTCGTATTATAAACATTAATAGAATTATCATATATCTATATAATGCTGATTTGCAATGTACACGTGACGTTACACATACATAATCTGCTATATTCACATCAGTTCTGACATGATATTCTTATAATTAACATCTCAGTATATTGTACGATATTTTTTATTCGATAACAAAATCAACTTTTTCCTAAGTCGAAATACGTCTTACATAATAAATCTGAACCACATCACATCTAATTCTTGAGTTTCTAGATTCTCTTCTCGGTGACATGAGAGATAATTTCTGAAAATAGAGACCTCCTTTGAATCTGAAACTAGTGTGAAGCCCGTATTCAGGGCAGAGCATACAGGTCGTGTTTGTGGATGGATTTACTTGCGTTTCAGTTAAGGCCAGTTTGTCTTGTATGTCTGTATGCAGGTGGTAATGAACATCGTTTATGTTTTTGCTAAGATGTCGGATATCATAGAGGTCTATCTTCAAGTTTACATTTTTCAATGTTGAACCCCTTCGAGCACCGGGAAATCAGAATTTAACGAAAACGCTCCCATATTTTGCGGCGATATTTTGTACACTTATGTAGATTGTGGGCACAATTTAAAATATTTTAAAATATACTTTTTTAAATGGAATGCCTTGTATTTGAGATTTGGATTGCAGAGCTGAAATAAAGGTGTGTTGCTGTTACATGTCCTATACCTATCTGAAATAGTTTTTGAGATATTTAAAGATTTATAAAATTACAACATAGATTAAAAAAAAATTATAAAATATAAGTAATTTACGTGACGTATCAAGTGTTATGCCTCGTCACAAGAGTAATGTCTGGAGTTATAAAGAAAAATAGTTATTCGTTAAAAAAGTTATATAGGTGGTAAAAAATTGGATTAATGTATAGTCAAATTGAAATGTGTTTAACTCTCTTATAGATAGATTTTTTCAATGGCTATAGATGTGTATGAGGGTATCCTATACCTAACTCTGATAGTTTCTCAGATTTTACGGTTAATTCTGATATCACACGTAAACTTGGTACGTTTTTCCTTAAGCACAATTCACTTTTATGGAAGGTGGCTTTGGCTGACGATAAGCGATTGCTTTTGTTTGCCATTAATCTCTCAAAATTTTTCATAATCTTCGTTTCTAAAAGCATTTAGGAAGTGAAAGTACCGAGTTTAAGATAAAAATTTATAGTAAAGAAGAAACAATTGATATGATTTTGTACTCGATGAATGTTAACAAAATTAGTCTTGAGAGTTTACTCAGAAAGACACGTAAGAATGTTTTTCAATGACTATTACAAGTTTTTCAAAGGACTGGATCAGCTTATGAAAAAGTAAGGAGTACAAAGTAAGTAACTGACAACGAAGAAAATCAATTCAGAATAATTGGATCAGTTATTGAAAATCCACATACGATCCAACGCCAAGTTCTTTTGGATACTGGAATAAGTTAGACCGGCATTAAGCGTATTTTAAAGGAACAGAAATTCCATCCATATCATATACAATTGCATCAAGAGCTTTTGGAAATAGATTTTGGCCGAAGAGTAGATTTTTGATTTTAGCGCTAGATAAGGCTGGGGAAGACGAACATATCTCTGATTAAGTTTTGTTCTCAGATGAATGTACGTTCCACAACAACGGTTTAGTAAACAGGCACAATTTCTACTAATATTGTGCTGGAAATCACCATTAACCACCAGAATATGTGTTGTGTTAATGTGTGGGGAGGAATTCTCTGAAGGCGTATGGTAGGACCATACTTTTCCGAAGGCCGTTTAAATGGACAACAGTTTAATAGATTTCTCGAACTTTTGCATATGTGGCTTCAATTAGATGGTGCTCCCGCACATTTTCATAAAAACATGCGCTAAAATTAAAACCAAATGTTTCCTAATAAGTGGATAGGAAGAGGAGGACCATTTGGCAGGTCAGGTCTCCCGACTTGACGTGCAAATAATATGAAGGAAAGAATCTGCGATGATTTTGGAAGCATCACACCGCAAACGCTTTGTTTTGCTTTGTTGGTGGCTCATAGGGATGTTGGTTCCTATATAGCGGTCGAACGGTGACTCCGATTTATTAAAGATGTTCACAGGATATAGATGTGATGCATTAAATTTACTGGAGTGCAGAGATAACTCACTATTAAGCTATATAGATGTAAAATTTAAATTGAATAAATTTATTGTCAAATGCGAAACTGACCGACCTCCTAGTTGCTTAAATTTTTACTTACTATTTGGTTTATAAAAAAGTAGATCCCCTATATTTCAAAACATTCAGATTCCATGAGTCATTGATATTTTAAGAATGAAATCCGGTTTTCGATTCTTCTCTGCTGCCACCTGACTATTCGATTCTTGAATGAGTGGATTATTAATCTTATGAATCCACAACAGCAGTCCAATGAAGAATATGAGAAAACGTTAGTATTGAAATCGATTATGTTTACCATATTTATCTACTTGTAAAACAAACTGTACGTTATAACACTTGCGTTTATCCATTCGGTGTTTGAACGATAAAGTTGACAATAACAGAAAATCAAATAGTGTGCGTGACAAAAACACTTATTCTTACTATTTTATTATTAGTATTCGAGAATCTTCTAAATACGTATTCCAGCAACTGAATTGTATGAAAACATTCTGGAAAATCAAAAAGTAAGTAGCCTTGCAGGAATTTTCGGAAAATTCTCCACAAACTGCATGAGCAAACTTCCTTTGAATGTATCTTCTAGATTTTATTTTCATGTTATTAATTTTTCGATCGAATGATTTTAACACGAAATACGTTTGTATTCACTTCGCATTATGAATCTGTTTCATTCTAAGTGGTTCCCTTTACTGATTATGGACGGTTAACAGAGCGACTTTTTTTCGAATTTAAATTCCAGAATCCTTGGAAGTATCCAATGAGATTGACAGATATTGGCTGATTGCCATGTGTTTAGGCTCTCTTCTGAAATCTCTATGAGCTTCGTAGCGCTAACCGTTTTCGAATTATGGACCGAATGTTTTTTCATTCAAGCATATTGAAATACCTGCAGCTATTCATGATAATTGAAAAATTCGAAAACTGGCTTAATCAACCCCATAGACCTAACAATTCTCGAGTTGTGGAATAGAGACCCAGAGAAGGTTTTTTATTCTGGAATACTCAAATTCCTGTAGCTCTGAAACTACACACTATGATGAAAAGTTCAAGAACTGGCTGCTGGCTGATGGTCTCGATTTCGGGCCTTCTTCCGGATTCTTAATCAAGTCCTTAGCCCTGGCAGTTCCCGAGTTGAGAATCGACAACAATACGATAACTGAAAAGTTAGTTTCTGCATTTTATTCTGAAATTTGGTTAAACTCGGTAGCTCCAACGGTTTGGAGTTATGGAACGAAAGCCGAGCGAATGTTGCATTCATATGTGCGAATATCTGAGCTTCAGATATTGACTTGTTTTTGAATTTTCTTCTGTAATTCCAATGAACTCTTTTTTCAATTTTCGATATGACTAAAAACCATATCTTGAAATCACATTCACGTTAAACTTGAGTGGATCATAATTTTACCAGATTCCTTCCACCAGCCCTGGATTAACATGTCCTAGACGGACGTAAACTTTTCATAACTCACAATGTTACCGGAATAACCGTGTATATATATGTACGAAGCTCGTATCATCAATTGTTTAAGTAGATCACAGCACCGCATTACCTGAAAAGAAAAAATTAAATAATATTGTAGTAATTAATACATGTAGAGTTATTGAAAAGATGAGATGGAATTATATAGATATCTAAGACAATACCAATATAGCTATACCTCGTTCAATATTACGTACGTACTTAAGCTAATTCAGTTGAAATCTCACTCTGAATGGTTTTAAATAACTATTTCCATGGATAATACTTCGAACAAAGGAATAAACATGACCAAATTTATTTATTTTGAAGTATAACTTCTTGTCTACTCCTTTGTTTCAAATAAATTCAATCTAAGAAGGGAATTTTCGATAAGCAGGATTTTCTGCAAGAATTCTTTTAGGTCGGTCCCAAAGAATTGTCTTAGCTAATTAGAGATAGAGAAAACAACGAAACAACGAATATAACGTTCCAATACTTACAACATTTAATTCACATGATCGTAAAAAAAATGATTTTGCAAATATAAATAAATAGTTAATGTCCGCGGGCTACGCTTATACCCATGGAAGCAGGTAAGATGTCAGCTACGTCGCTGCGATGTCATTTCTCAAGTTTCAGGACTTAATGCATATCTCAAATGAGTAGAAACCGATGTAAAATTATACTATATGTAATGTGAAAGTTATAAATTGACAGGAATATCTTAGGCCAGTACAAATAGTATTTGAACAACAAAAAAATTCGTTACAGCAATCTGACAGCGGGATATTGTAGAACAAGATATTGTAAAAGAAGGAAAAATAAATCGAACCGAGAGTTGCTATCCTGGGTGGAATGTGTGTGTTTTTAGGGGTTAGAAACAGTTCTTCGTAATTTCCGGCTAAACCGTGTATTCTATCAAAAAAAGTTTTATATAAAAGTTGTAGAGAATAAAAAGATTCAAAACTGGTACCTACCATTTTTACCCTTACCTCAAAATTTTTTGGAAAAAATGCGAAAAACCGACAAAAAACTTTATGAAGCTCAAACTTTGGCAAAAGATACCTCTATTTATCGAAAAAAGGCAGTAATTTTTTCGGATGGAAATATTTAGAGGCTGTTGTTAAATTTAATTAGAAAAAAACAAATTTTTAACTGCGATTCCTCTTGAAACTACGCCTCCTACGGAGTTCTGTTTTGGCCCACTTTCTCGTTGTTACGTCTACTTCCGGTAAATGGTAAAAAAAAGGTATACTGCAATGGAAAAAAGGCGGGAAAATTCTGTGTTCGTGGTAATTTGCATATTTATCGTTGAATAATTGTTATTAATTAATAAAATCTTAATTCAAATTCTTTTATGTTTACGAAAACTGTAATATTATTTCTTTAATTATTGTATAGATCCAGTTTTGATATGATGTCATGCATGTTTGAGACAGCAAATTATATCTGCTATATTCGTATCTTCGTAATCGCAGGGTACGAATATGAGAAATTTAAGAGCTGTTTTCGAAGCTAAAGACAGCATGCAAACGCTCCCAGAGGCCTTCCAAGCCAATGAGAGGTCGAGCCGACGTATACTACAGTTGTACCAACTTAAGTTTAAATTGTTTTAATTTAGAAAATAGCTCAAATGCTGAACTACCACAAATTTCCATGGACGAAAGTGACTCGGAAGAAATGGAAACAGATCAATGTACTATAACTGAAACAGTTAGTACTCAATGAAACTTTCGAAAACACTGGCGAATCGTTCAGTTTTGTTGAATTGAACGAAGAAGAAGTACATTGCTCTGCGAAGAAAGCAAGATTATAGAAAGATACATGAAGGGGAATGCATACTTTTTTAAATTCAGTTTTTTAAGCATGTTCAAAATAATATTAAATGTTGCTAATATGTATTACCTAAAAACAGGAGCGATCTGCTTCAATTTTTCCATGATTTTCCATTTTTTATTATTTTTTATAGATTTTTTTGTATATAAGTACTTGCAATATAAACATGCAAATATTGTCTTATGATTGAAAACCACTCTGCAAAACCCGTATATATCATTGTAGATCTACTACATTACCTATTGTATGACTATATTTTGTTTAGTAAACTGATTGGTTTCGAGTAAAAAACTAAAATTGTTCTTAAATGCATATTGTGAATGTGCATTTCTTATGTTTTGTTTGATAGTAACAATCCCATGTACGACGATCGTAGAAGTCATAAAAATACTTTTTTGTTACTTAAATAAACTAAAAGTAACGAAAGCATATAATTATTCATAAATATATTCCCGAATGATCGTCGTTTACATGATCATGAAAAATTAAAATGATTTTATTAATTAATAACAATTATACCGTACCGGACCCCGAATGTCCGGCCGAACTATTGGGTTCACGAATTACTGGTAAGATTCGATATTATTTTGGTCTTTCGCGCCCATTCCTATCCAGTAGTATTATAAAATCTACAAACAGCGACAATCCGTTCTTGCCTTACGGTTCTTTAGATGCGACAAGAGTCGGTAATCGATGTTTATTACACATTGCTGTGGTGTTAAGCGCGGGGATATACCGACCTTGTATCTGTGAATCCCCGAATGTTAACAGAGTGATACAGCAAATGGCAAATATTCAGTCGCCTGTTTAATTTTCAATCGTGCCCGTTAGTCGCTTCGTGTTTTGTGTAATAATGTCATTCAATAAAAGTAAAGTTCGGATTTTTTTCGTAATTTGTGATGACAATAAGTTTTTCGCAAAGTGTAAGCTGTGTGAAAATAAGTTTTCTCGCGAAGGTGAACGAAAAACTTCGCCATTACTCAGGCATCTAAAAATATCTCCATCGAGTATAACATTTATTTTACCAACAAAAATAAAAAACATTATTTTAATGTTTAGTCAGCCAGGAACAAGTAGAAGTGTGCCGGATTCTAGGATAATGCAGCCAACAGTAGGACAATTTATAAGTTCAAGAAAGACTTGGAATTGTTGAACTCTACTTTGAAACTTTTGCGGCCATATGAAGAGGTAACAAGGACAATTAGCTCTACAGAATGTATAATTTCAGATGTAATACCAATAGTAGCAACTTTAAACAAAAAATTGTTCATAGATTCTTATATTTATGGAGTCGGTACAACCAATGAGGCCCTACGAATATCGAAAAAAAAAGAGCATTACATGATGGCCACTGTATTATATCACAGGTATAAACTAGCTTTCTTTTCAGATTGTAATCTTATAAAGCAGATTGTTCTAAGTAAATTAGAAACCTCAGAAAGTATTGAAACATCTAATGTAACTACCATAGCTAGTAATTTAGAACGAGAGGCTAGTAATGAGGATAGTGAAGACGAATATGAACCATTATCAAAAATTGCTAAACGTGAAGAATCATTGTGGAAGTGTTTTGTCAGTGTCGCCAACGCCGCCACCTACAATTCCAGTTTAATAGTAAGTGATGGCACCATTAAGGAATTTGAGGAATATCTATGGGAACCTTCACAAGAAAGATGTGTGATCCACTTGTTTGGTGGAAAGATCACCAATTTGTGTTTCCGAACCTGACAAAGATTTCAAAACAATATTTAAGTGCCCCCGCTAGTATTGTGTATTCTGAAAGATCAGAAATGGGAAATATTTATGAAGAAAAGCGTTCCAGACTGACTCCACAGAATGCAGAAAAGCTTTTGTTTATTCACCATAACTTAAAAAAAGGTAAATTTTGACTACTAGTTTCTTGAATAAAAATATTTTTAATAAACTACATAGTATAGGTTTTCGTTTCCCTTCTGTATGAAGTGTTAATATTTTGATTTTCTTAATTTTCTTATATATTATTTTGACTAAATAAAATAGACTTATAAAAATATATTTTTTTTATTAAAAAAAAATTGTGCCAAAAATCCGGCTGAACCGGGCGTCCGGTAAAGAAGCCGAATTCGGCCGGATTCGGTATTCGGCCGGACGCCCGTTCCATCTCTAATTAAGATTCTCTTATTATACTGTCACATATTCTCCTCCGTGGAAATTGAATCCACTGATAAAGTCAATGAAGGAACAGGTCTATCAATACTTCTATCGAAATAATTCAATTCAACTTTTTCGGAGTAGCTATTTTCTTCAATATCGGAGTCATATGGTGGTAAAAAGCCTCCCATAATTCGTTGTGTTATAAGTGAAGCCCATGTCTAAAAATATAGGAAGAAAAACAATATTCTAATCTGAATCTCAAAATTGTATCCAGATGGAAACGTCCGGGCAAGCAAGCAACAACTTGGCACTGTATCCATTTGGAGACTTTTCAGAAGTTGCAATGATTTGGAAATATTTATTATTATCTGCATTCTACTTCTTCAATATATAAATCATGCGCGCTATTTTCACAACACTGACATGTACTCTGTGTCACCAGATGACCTCATAAATCAGTTTCTATGTTCATCGAATAATCGAAGCAGTGGCCATTGGCAACAAGTATTGCAGAATTCTACTTTTCAAATATTTCAAAGTGCTTCTTAACCTGATGTATTCAAGTCATCAAGAAAAGATATGTAAAAGTAAAACGGGGTGTCATTACTACCTGTATGCATTTATACAGTTCTCAAATTGGTTTGAGTTCCAATCATGAGTAACGATGGAATTAATTCATAAAGAAATATTCCGTACCCATATGAATCATAATTTGATACCACCGCCCGTACATTAAAGAAGGGAACGCATTAGGTGATCGCGGTCCCGTCGCATCGCGCTGATCGCGGTCTTAACAAAATAAATCGCATTTCGCAATCGCATAGAAACCTGTCTGTTCGCGTTCTCCTACTTTTAGTTATGAAAATGAGTTCCATGGAAGAGGTCTTGTTATTGGCTCTTCTGTTTGAAGAGGAAGAAAAGCGCCAAAGAAAAAGGCGCGCAAGATTTTGGATACATCCGATTAACAGAAGCAGACAAGTAGACGGTGAATTTCAAACTTTATTCAAAAAATCGTTACTGGATGAACAGCGATTTTTTCAATACTTTCGTATGTCATCTGCAAAGTATAATGAGCTACTAGATATTATTCACGAAGATATTCAGCTGCAAAATACAAAATTTAGACGCTGCATACCACCTGTAGAAAGATTGGCCGTTTGTCTAAGGTAAGCTAAGAAACTTATTACTTCTTTATTTCAGTTTACTTAAAAAAACTGGTAGACGTTTTCAGTTTGCTTAAAGTAAATAAATATATTAAAATAAAAAATAATGTGTTTACAACTGTTTTATTTATAATGAAGGGACTTATAAAAATAAAAATAAGTAATATTGATTCTAAATTGGATAACATAAAACTTAATATTGATTGCCTGGTGCTCCATAATTTGAAGGCCCTTGATAATTCAATGTTTCAAGTTGGCTCGACCCTAGGTTTGAACTAAGTTCAATCTCATTTATTATTTGGTATATCCTACCTTTAACAAGAGCTTGCTGGTAAGGTGTAAAATTTTTAACAATGTTACCCATACTTATGAAAAAGTGTATTATTGGATCTACTTCTACGTCTTTTTCTGCCGGTTTTTGCTTTTCTAAATAACTTTGAAATACACTTGCTACGGATACATCTTTTTGTTGGTAAGGTTTTGGTCTAGCAATTGTACGCTTTCCTGCTTTAGAAGTGACAGATGGGGTCGAAGACACGTTACTTACTGATGGAGATGGTAACGGAGATGAAAAGAACTCTGATTCCATTTCAGTCGTCATTTCTTCTTCAATGTTTTCCTCCACAACTTCTTCAGAATCTTGCGACTGGTCATCTATATTTGAAATAGTCCTGCAAATAATATAAGTTAATGAGGAAACATAATCTACTCAAATACTCTGCCAATTCATGGACACAAAACTACCCCATATGTTTTAATCCCCAATTCCAATTTCCAAATTTTTACCCACTTTGTGGTAACTAAAAATTATTACTTACTCCTCGTTGATATGTAATCTTAAGAAGCTCATTTGTTCTTCAAATCGCCATTTTTTTGTGTTGGTTGCTGCCTGGCCACTGTGCGTATCATTTCGTTTTTTCAGTGCTCTCCGATACATCGCTCTTAGTGCCGCCCATCTTTTTTTAACATCTTTCACTAAAAAACCTTAATATTAACAATTTGTGGCAATTGATACCTTATTTTGTTTTTCTTTTTTCAGATACTTAGCAACGGGAGATACTTTTAAAACAATAGGAAATAGCTATAAACTGGGATACACAACAGTTAAAGAAATAGTAATTTCCACGTGTGAGGCAATGTGCAAAAAAATTCCCCCATTAGTAATGCCCACACCAAGTAAGGCAACTTGAGAAGAAAGTGAAAGACAATTTAGTACTTTTTGGAATTTTCCCAACTGCATAGGCGCGTTAGATGGTAAACATGTGGTAATTCAAGCTCCAAAAAACAGCGGGTCTCTATATTTTAACTACAAAAAAACTTTTTCTATTGTTTTAATGGCTTTGGTTGGTGCAGACTACAAGTTTATATCTGTGGACATAGGCAGTTATGGAAAAAATAATGATGGGGGAATTTTCTCACGGTCGGCTTTGGGAAAAGGTCTACAAAACAATACTTTAGATATACCAGATGCTAAGGTTCTTCCAGGTATGCAAAAACCTGTACCACATATAATAGTTGGCGATGAAGCCTTCCCACTAAAACAATATTTGTTACTTCCTTATCCTGGATCTTCCCTTCTTGAAGATCAAAATGACCGAAAAAAAATTTTTAATTATAGGCTCTCAAGAGCATGTAGGGTTTCCGAAAATGCATTTGGAATTCTGGTTCAAAAATTTGGTATCTACCAACGTTGGATCAGATTGAAACCAGAAAATATAAAGGCTGTTGTACTTGCCACCTGCTGCTTGCATAATTTTTGTAAAAGTGATAATATTCAAATATCTGGTAATGCACAGAAACCGAGAGGTTTACGCAATGTTTCAAATATTGGAGGCAACTTTGGTCAGAGCGCAATGAATGTTAGGGAAAAATTTACAACCTATTTTAATTCACCTGAAGGTTCTGTACCTTGGCAAATGGACATTGTGTCCGCCGGTCGTCAAGAAAATGTACTAAATATTATATAAAATGTAGCAAAAGTATTAAATATATAAACATAGCTAGCTTACCTGTTTGTTTCATTTGAACACTAATTTCCAGCCAGCAATTGTCTTTTCTTTGTTGATTGGCATAGTTTTTATCAGCAGGATCATATAATTCCACATATTTTTCAACTAAAATATTAGCTTTTCGTCCTCCATATTCCACCGCGTGTCAAACACCTGTGTCAACAATTGCAAAACGAATATAAGCAGCGACAGTGTAGTCTCCGAATGTTGCCGATTTAGTTCGGTATACTCGATTCATGGTATTAGCATGGTACGCGATCGTCAAAAAAGCGTGCATTAGACGTTCCCGAGCTCGTCTCGGTTACATCGCGCTGTCCCGAGATTCTTTCAAAAAGATCAGAGGAGAGCGCGTTGCGAGCGAGCCTAGCCCTAGAACACAGAGTGCAAATGCATACGTTAGAAAACATGTAAAACGTCTTCACTGAGCGCGGTGGAGACTAGCTCAGCTCGCGTTGCGACGGGACCGCGATCACCTAATGCGTTCCCTCCTTAACTGTGTTAGCTTATTTCCGGTAATAGGACATTATTGCTAGATTAATTATCTTCGCATTAATTATTTGATGTCCTGTTTAATCTAGTCGTTAACATGTTCCTGACTGTCCGTTAATTATAAGCTCACTGGATACTAACTATATCTCTGGCGCCGTTTTCTAATTACTCCATTTCCTTACACAGACCCCGATTCATCCTACCTACTTCATCACCGATTATATAATTAGTTAATTAAGTATTTGCCCCCGCTAATGGGAAATAATCGAAGTCGCGAGTAGCAGGGTCTACGAAGCCATAATCAGTGATCTTATAAATAAGTGATCAGTGATCTTATAAATAAAGTAACTTCTATTCGATTACACATTCGAAGATTTTGAAATGTAGCCAGTCACTGCAGATCTCGTTCCAAAGTTGGATAGGTGGGAATACAGTGAGAACCAGAAATAAAGATCAAACACATCAGCCTGTCACAGTCCTGCACCGAAAAGTGTTGTGTTTCATGGAGACTGGCATCAAAAAAAATTGTCATTTCAATTACAGTTTACAGGTCCCCAGGTTCAACATATAAATTTACAGATTTTTGCACAATTTCAACTAATGTTTTGGAATTTGTGTATAGACCTAACAGTCTTTTAATTCTAGCCGGCGATTTCAACGTAGATCCTGTTAAAGATAGCACACATTTTAACATTCTTAATGACATACTTACACGTTATAATCTATTGTAACGTAACGTAAAGTAAATAAACCAACTCGGGGCAATTATATCCTAGATTATGTTTTCTCCAATATTCCTCATACAGATCAATTAGAAGTAATAGAAAATTTCATATCCGATCACAAAACGATTGTTTTTGACAAAAAAGATCACTCATGAATTTTAAAAGGTTTTTAGTCAAAATAACCTTACACTTTTTAACAACAGCATCTCAAACGAATCCTGGGATACGGTTTTAGATGAATATGTTTTCAATCTAGCTTTCCAGTCCTTTTATGAAACAATCTGTTACATAATACACATTTTCCACCCAAACTTTCTTATAATAATAAAAAAAAGCTTAAGATAAAGTTTTGTAGTCGCAACCTAAAAGATCTATTTAAACTCACACAACACCCTTTGAACATAAAAAAACTACATCTATCAACAATAACTTTAAATCAAATGAAATTTTCTGAAATAATCTGTTTCTATTTCCATTCACTAATGAGGAACTGATTTCGGCTATTCGAACTAGACTTAAAAATAAAAGATCTATCGGTTATTATGAGGGAGAAGAATCATTGGGATCATTGCTAAACCTCTCACATATCTCATCAACAAGTCCTTTGAATGTAGTGTTTTCCCTGAAGAACTCAAAACTACTGAAATTGTGCCTGTTTTTGAGAAAAATGATGTTCATCTAATGGACAACTATCGTCCAATAGCACTTCCCTCTAGCTTTTAATAATTTGTTGACTATTGCTTTTTGTCAAGTCTTGAACAATTTTTGACCACGTATAAAACTTTATACTTGGTCAAAAACTGATAATCGATTTGGATTCAGACCAAAATTATCAAAAAATACGGATATACATTATTCTAGATAACCTTGAAAAAGAGAATGCCCTGCTAGGATTTTTGAGATCTCAGCAAATCATTTCACTATGTAAGCCACACTAATCTACTGATTAAATTAGAGTGATATGGTTACGGAGGATTGCTCTAAAATGAATAGCAACCTTTGCCAAGGACAGAAAACAGTTTGTTTCGATCAGGCATTACCATGAAAACATGTTGAAAAATGTACTATCTGATTATGCATGTTCAAATGTGGGAGTACCACAACACTTCGTATTGGGCCTTATGATATTCATATTATATATAAATGATCTGCCGACCTGTGATATACGGATAACTCCAGCTATTTATGCAGACGTTGTTTACACAATTACCTGAATAAATCAGATTTGGTGTTATTGGTTGATGTTGAAAATATTGAAAATGATGAACAATTTCCGGGTATAACTCTGGATCAACATCTGAATTGGGAGGATCACTGCAATATTAATCTTCAAAATTCATTCGATAAGCTATTTGCTGCTCAATATGAAAACTGTACTTGTGGAAGAACAAGTTTTGTTGGTCTATCAGGTAGGTCAGGTAAGTTGGCGAATCAGGTACGGTGTTTGCTTCAGGGGCTACTCTGGGAATCCCCGCTCAAAAAGAACAAGTCGGTGTATTGCCGAAGTTGACAACACAGTTTCAAGCAGAAATCTTTTTAAAGAGTATAAAATTCTACCATCAACTTGTATATTCATGTTTCAAGTTTGCATTTAAGTATTAAGAAAAAAAAATTCTGCAAAAAATGGTGCTTCTCATCCTTTCAACACAAGATTAGCTGATCTCTATAGGCTACCATTGAAAAGATTAAAGGTAGGTCAGAAAACTCCCAAGTTACCTTGAAGTGAACAATCTACCAGCTAGAGTCTAAGAAAATGATTTCAATGCACAAATCTTCAGAAACAAATTAAAATATTTCTTCTTAGAACACAGCTACTTCAGTATTGAAGAATATTTTCTTGATTCCTAAAATATTGCAATATTTATTTACTTAAACTGTAAATGTACAATTTTTAACCTTATTTTGTTAGCTTACTTACGTTATACATATTTTTCTACACTTTTTCCATACATTGTAATGTATTATTATTCTTATTATTATTATTATTATTATTATTGCAAAATATATTAAATGATGATTTATTAGCATCCGATGTGAGTATCGGATCTTGGCACGAATATACAATATTGCAGACCAGGGCATTTTTTAAGGATTTTTCACTAGGTGGCCAGAAGAAAAATATCGCCTCAAACACTTAGCAAGTTATATATTTTTTGACATTTTGGGGAAATCACGTATGTTCAGAAAATTTCTGACATTATTTCAGTTAGGTGTTGTTCACACATTTTCGAAAATTGGTTGTGGCCAGATTATGATTACTACGTGGCCACGGCGGACTACTACGTGGCCTTTTGACCACGTTCGTATTACTTAAAAAATGCCCTGTTGCAGACTCATAAAGATATTTATTTTTAAACTCAGATCCTGTTCGTTGCCATAGATAAACAACGTTTTCTACAGTATGGAATATCATGTGTATATAACACTTTACTTGTGAGTACATATTTTTTAACCCTTACGTATTTGGTTAATTGATCTACTAATACGATATGTATACCGAGAATATTGTATGATCAGTATACCAAATGTACGTTATGGTTATGCACCAAGTTATGTTGCCGTTAACTAAGCAGTGATTTAATTTATATAACACTATTCCATAATATGAGAAAAACGGTGGTTTCTCTATAGAACCATGGTTGTATAAACATGTTTGATCTGTGATGAAAATTTAATTTAAGCGCTGGAACAATGAAACCAATGAAATAGCTTATAACTTCACCTTCCGGTCTCCTGCATGTGGCTGCTTAGATAAATGATATTTAGATGAGAAAGTTAAATAGGCATGACTTTTTATAATGATAAAAAGAGATGAAAATAAAATGAAAGTATGGATATGATTGTTCGATTCTTGTGATTTGCTAGTGGAAGTGGTGGTAGTACTGGTAGTGACTGGCGGCTTGATCAATACAATACTCAATGGTCTTGCATAAAGTCGAAATCGTGTTGCTATATGAAAAGACACCTATAATTGATGCAAAAATGAAGTCTTTTGACCCATTTGATTTAACAGAAGAAGAACTGGAAAGGTTTGGAGGAAAGTACATACATTCACGTTATGCCGTTAATGTATAGTACATACATTCACGTTATGCCGTTAATGTATAGCTAGTTGTGTAAA
The DNA here is from genome assembly GCA_958510875.1 of Endomychus coccineus. Taxonomy (NCBI): domain Eukaryota; kingdom Metazoa; phylum Arthropoda; class Insecta; order Coleoptera; family Endomychidae; genus Endomychus; species Endomychus coccineus. The sequence goes on along the minus strand of OY294068.1, from coordinate 119,618,061 downwards.
TTTTTTTTTTCATTTTCACCTCTTTCAAATTTGTACTTTGGCTTACATAGGGTTGAAGTTAGTGTTTGTATATTTCAAAATATATGTACGTAATATCTATTTTATTACTAAGGATTAATTTCTGTCCACTTGTTGAGATTTTGAAGGATTACGTTAAATTAACGCTACATACTATACTGTATATTTTGCAGTTGAAATGTACCTGTTGAATACACTTTTATTATTATTATTTGTATTGTTATATGTAAGTTTAACGTAGTTTCATTCCTGATGCAGAAACACATCTTAATGTAAGGTTTTTTATAATATAAAGTTCAAAAATTTTTGAGTCATTTTAAAAACAGTTTTTAATTTTCCAATTGATTTCCGAACTACCTCTTATAATCACTTTTAAGTGACCAAGCACAATGTATTGAAGAATGATGAACCTTTCTCAAAACTGAACATTTCCCTTGAAATATACATTTCATTTTTTTATTATATTAAGTCGATTCATTTTGGTATTACATTTTTTTTCTAGGTATCTCCAAGCATTATCAGGTATTTCAGTTAGTAGTAGTTAGTCTAATTCGATGTTTTCCAACTGAAGTGGTATTTCTGTTAGTTTGTTCTTTATTTCAGGTATTTCTACCTTTAAATTTGATACTTAAACGGAGGTTTGTTCTATTCCCGGAACATGGCATATCTGTTTTTCCTCAGGATTAGGTATGTGGTTTGCGCTATTATTGATAGGAATTGAGATTCACGTTTGATCAGAAATGCGGATCGATGTAAAAGTCTGATTCTGCTAATACTATCTGAAGATTAAATATGAATTCTATATATAGTTTCCATGGTGAGTTCATATGGCAATTCATTTTGAAATTAATGATTTAATTCTCTTTAATTCCTTTAATAATTCCCTGGATTGAATTAACAATGTATGAAATGTATTTAAATTTACCTTAGCTTTTTCTAACGTCTAAGATTTTACCCGTTGTCTCTAATGCTTAATTAGTTTGCTTAACACATTGATCGACATTATTAGTGAATAAAGGTATGATTCTGTTTGATTACATTTATTCGTTTCGTTGTTTCTAGTTAATCGTATTTGGTTTTCTAATGCATGTTTTATCTTTTGTTGTATTCTATTTAATTATTGCATTTTCAATAGATTTGATTATATTTCCTAATCCATTTATTAAACACCTATTGTTTCTGATTTCAGTTTTGGGGTATTGAACGATTGATTTGATTATCTATTTTTGAAATTACATGTTGATTTATATAGCAATACTTTTGTAATCCATCAGTGAGTTACGATATACCGAAGGACTGTTCCAGCTGATGCGATCATTCATTCCTAGAAATAGTACCATGTTATTATCTTTAGTTTATATTTCATTATTCATGTCTTACTAAGTAATGTACACATTGTTAGATTAGTCTTATTCCAACTTCGAATAGATTCACTAGTTGTAATCTTATTAATAAAGTAATTACAATTCTTTTTAAAAAATCAATTTTGAAAGGACCTCTCATATTTGGCGCAGTCGGTAGGATACGCCGAAGATAATTTCGAAAATATCCTGTTCGTATCAACGATTAATCGGCGTGTTGAAATTTTGAATTTCCAATTCAAACATAGTTAATGGTAGTGACTGTACACACATCGACATAATCTATCAGAAGCTAGCGAACATTCAGTGAGAAGACGTACTTCGTATTTTCATATTGAAGAAATCTTAGACTAGGAAGACCTGGGGAGCAGACACACATCGCTGGTCCTGTAGGCTGTAATTTTAAGCAACAACAAATGAAGATAATTTTACTGTAAGTGCTCATCCTTACTAAAATCCTTTAAACAATTTCCTTTGAAAATAATCATAGTAAAACATTTTTATATTTATTCCACCTGTTTATGCTCACCAACGAAATAGAGAGTTTGGTAGAAGTATTTATTGGTTCAAATAGAATCAAGGAAAACAAAATTTCCAAAATGTCTTTGAATGTACGATTAATGAGGTATCAAACCGAAAACATACCTTTATTCGATGGCAACCCTAAACAATTAAACAGATTCATCACAGCATGTGAAAACTTCATAAAAAACTTTCAAAATGCTCAAAATTCAGCAGATCAAATCAATGTTATAATTCTCGATACAATCTTAGGTAAATTACGTGATCGTGCAGCTGACCTTATTTACAGTAGAAATGAATTGAGTAATTGGGCAACAATAAAAGGAATATTAACAGTAACGTTTAGCGATCAACGTAGCATAGATTGTTTAATACAGGATTTAATTGCATTAAAACCTTTGACGAATGAAACACCATTGCAATTTGGTATGCGTATCCAAAATGCTCGTAGCCTCTTATTTTCTGAATTAAGTAACGAAATTATTGACCCCGCTGAAAATGTAATCAAGATACAACATTATGATGAATTTGCATTGGAAACATTTATAATGGATTATCTTACCATTTACAATTGGTTGTAAGACTCAGGAACCCGGATAATATTGAAAAAGCTCTAGCAATTGTTAGGGAAGAGGAAAACTTCATTTATTTTAAAATGGACAAAATACCAATGCTATAAACACTGGATATAAATCACAACCTAGGTTGAACCAACATTTTCAAAATTTGAGACAAAGTTCAATTATTAGCCCAACAGTAACTAAACCTTTCTTTCCTCAACAAACACATAGTCAAATTCGTCCAAATTATCAAATGGCAAAATATCCACAATTTCAAAATTTTAATTTTAGACCTCATAATTATTCATCAATTCCAAATTCACAGCAAACTCCATATTCCAATAGAGTCATAAATCCGACAAATAATGCAAAACAACAACAATGGCAACCCTGTAACAGAATACCAAATCAAATACACCCACAATTCATGAATCAACGAGCTAACTATAATGTAAATCGAAATTCTCAAACAACAAGGCAAAATCTCCCTGGACCTATGAATACAACTTCAGGCAATTCCAAACCTCAACCGCAATATCCAAATTTTAAATTTCAAGAATTATTTAATCAACAAATAGAGAATACTTCTGAAAATTATGAAATTGAAACTGAATTTGAAACTCAAAATGTTACAGATGATGTTCAGATTAACGAATATAATACTTGTAAAGAAAGCATTTTCCAGCAAAATCCTTTTCAATTACAATACAATCTCGCATCTTCATATTCACAAGATACACAAGACTATCGCTTCACTGACCATGAAGTTGACCCTGAAACATATCATATGGCTCATGTATACAATGATTCAAATGGACAAGATGTAAATTTTCATGTAGCTCCTTATCAAACAACTCGGAGATGATATATATTAATAACTTCAGATTAGATCTACCATATATTTATGCACCTGAAATAAATGGTTATTTTTTGATAGATACTGGTAGCTCTAGATCATTAACAAGTAATGCCATTGCTAATAAATATTTTCAGAAATCTATTACTCATGAAGATTTTTATATTCGCACAGCACATGGACTTTCTCATCGTAATAAAATTATAACAATTCCAGCTCTCAAAATTTTCAATACTGATCAACTTGTGAAATTTCATATATTTGATTTCTCTGAAAACGATCACGGTTTAATTGGTGCAGATATCCTGAAACAAATGAATGCAAACATCAATTTCAATTTAGGACAATTAATTACCCCACAAGTACAGATTCAGATGATTTACGAAAGTTCCAAAATGCCCAATACTACGATAAATCCAACAACTACTGAAAAGCAACAATATCATAATTATTCATTGATAATTCCACCTCACACAGTATGTTAACCAAATTACCTGTAAATTTATATGAAGGAACTGCAATTCTCAACTATAAAATCATTGAAAGTGGTGTCGAAATTCCTAACTCTTTAGTTACAGTAGAAAATCACTTTGCTTACACTATCATTACAAATTCAAGAGAAAATCCTGTCAGGATTACTGTCTTGGAACCATTAGATGTAGAAGTAATAAATACTGCTGATATAAATGTTTTAGAAAAAATGGAAGCAGACAACTGCCCTTTTGATATTTCATTGGATAACAAACTTAAAAGTAACTTAAAAAATTTGCGTTTGAATCACTGCAATAATGAAGAAAATGAAATGATCAGAAAACTATGTCTAGAATATAGAGATATCTTCTATTGTGAGAGAATACCTCTAAGCTTCACCAACCAGGTAACACACAAAATAAATACGGTAGATTTATTTACACTAAAAGCTATAGGTACCCTGAAATTCATCGTGAAGAAATTTATTCACAAATTAATAAAATGTTAAAACAAGATATTATTCAACATTCAAACTCCCCTTACTCTAGTCCAATTTGGATTGTACCAAAAAAGTTAGATGCCTCTGGCAAAAAGAAATGGCGATAGACTACCGATAATTGAACGAGAAGACCCTAGATGATAGGTACCCCCTTCCAAATATAACGGAGATACTTGATAAATTAGGCACATCCATTTATTTTAGTACATTGGACCTAGCCTCGGGATATCATCAAATACAAGTAGACCCTATGGATATTCCTAAAACTGGATTTTCCACATTAGGCGGACATTTCGAATTCAAAAGAATGCCTTTTGGGTTAAAAACGCACCTCCTACTTTTCAACGCGTAATGGACTCTATTTTACGAGGATTACAAAATGAAATCTGTTTAGTTTATCAAGATGACATAATCATCTGTTCAGTCTCTTTACAAGAACATTTAACACAATTACGACAAATTTTCAATCGACTTCGAGAGTCAATTTTAAAATTCAGTTGGATAAATCTGAATTCCTTAAAAAGGAAGTTCATTTTCTAGGTGATTTAATTACATCTGAAGGTACGTCTCAATCCTGATAAAATCAAAGCCATCAAACTATTCCCAACACCAACTACCCAAAAACAAATTAAAAGCTTTCTTGGCCTCCTGGGATATTATAGACGATTCATTCATAATTTTGCTAAGATAACAAAACCAATGACAGTTTGCCTTAAAATTTAATTACATCTGAAGGGGTACGTCCCAATCCTGATAAAATCAAAGCCATCAAACTATTCCCAACACCAACTACCCAAAAACAAATTAGAAGCTTTCTTGGCCTCCTGGGATATTATAGACATTCATTGATAAATTTGCTAACATAACAAAACCAATGACAATTTGCCTTAAAAAAATTCAAATGTTATTCAGTCCAAAAACTCTTGGAATCTTTTGAAACTTGCAAAAATCTTCTCATGAATTCACCTATATTGCATTACCCTGATTTCAAAAAACCATTCAATCTCACAACAGATGCCAGTAACTTTTCCATTGGAGCTATTTTGTCTCAAGGTAACAGTCCCAATGATTTACCAGTTGCTTATGCATCACGGACTGAAAGTGAAACTAAATATTCCACAATAGAAAAAGAACTATTGGCTATTGTTTGGGCATGTAAATACTTCAGGCCATATCTTTACGGTAGAAGATTCAAGATTTATTCTGATCAAAAACCATTACATTGGCTTTTTAACCTTAAGGAACCAAATAGTAAATTAGTACGATGGAGGTTGAAGCTTGGGGAATTTGATTATAATATCATACATAAGCCTGGGAAACGCAATGCCAACGCTGGTGCGCTTTCAAGGATCCAAATTAATGCACTCGAAAATTCAAGCACTTATAATGAACCTGGAGATTCAGATCGTGAAATTGTAGATTTCTTATTATCATTGAAAGATGAAAGGGAGCAATCTGTTAGTGATAAATAGTTACGAATAACTCAATCAAAACCTGATAAACAACAAATCTTGCATGATTTAATATCTAGTACTAATGTTCCAAGTTCATTTCTTGGTTGTAGTAATCAGTCCGACATCCCTACAATTAAACCAACCTCTCGTAAACCGATTAATTTATTAATTGAGTTAGAGAAAAGACCTGACATCACTACAACTAAATAGACATCTCGTAAACCGATTAATTTATTAATTGCGTTGGAGAAAAGACGTCCCGTATACCGAGTAATTTATTATTCGTGTTGGGGAAAAGACCGGACATCCGTACAAATAAAGAAACCGCTCATAAACCGAATAATTTATTATTCGCGTTGGAGAAAAGACCTGACATCTCTACAATTAAATGAACCTCTCGTAAACCGATTAATTTATTAATTGCGTTGGAGAGAAGACCTCACATCTCTGCGTTGATATAGACTTCCCGTATACCGAGTAATTTATTATTCGTGTTGGGGAAAAAGACAGGATACGAACAGAACGAATATTAGCCGCGAACTCGTAAATTCCAACGATTAGAAATCAATTGACCGCATGCATCGACTGCTCGGAGATACTAAATAACTATTAACGTATTTCCTACTACGGGTCAACGTTCCAAACATACACTACTTGGCGCCTCCGTTTTTTCCCTCTAATATCATCTGTTCGAAATAAACAAGTATATCACGCGAATAGAAATTCTGATTTAATTTAGATTTTAGAAATTCCGACTGTTCAATTGTCATAAACTCCTACGACCTGTACAAATACTTGATTTTATTAATGAAGATGCTTGTAATGGCTTTGTTATCAATTTAAAGATACTAGTTGTAAACCTTTATTTCTTTTGTACATATGTTTTCAAGAATTAAGCCTTTCATTTAATAAACTGTAAATAAATGAACATCTGTGTTTTACTGGTGAGGAATCTATCAACTTATATCTGTCACATTTCATTAAACGGGAAATATACGACCCTGGACCACTCATCCCGGTGGTGACCCCTTTCTACTAGTCCGTATAACTAGAAAACTACCTTGCACCGAGAAAGGCGGTCACTTAAATGAAATCTTATTAATAAAGTAATTACAATTCTTTTTAAAAAATCAATTTTAGAAGGAGCTCACATATTCAGTGTGACTTTTCTTGTTGTGATATAGCGTTTTTTTTTATTCATATTAATATATAATTCTCTTTTAGATTTTCATAGTAATGAATAATATAAGTCTGATTTTATTGTCTGAATAAAGGTCTATTGCATTTTGAGCCCTTCCTAGTCTTATTGGTATAATACCAGAGTTATTGGTAAATTCTTTAATTTTTGTGTGTATTGTTCAGAATTAAGATATCAGTTTCATGCGTCTATTACCAGTAATTATTTTTACATTCTATCTATATTCATAGCCTTCTCTCTTGATACACACTGGAATACGAAATCACGTTAGGAATTCAACTCCCAACATGCTCACCACCTTGAAAGACGTATCACTTTCAACATTGAGCACTTGGGCTTCTTCGCGTAATGGACAGATTTTTGCGTATGATCGCTTCACATTCCCACGTGATGTCTTAATGGTAGCTACTTTAGAACCTCCGTCCTTACCTGGATGTACTTCAACAATTCTACCCTTTTTCCAATAGAGAAGGGGGGGGGGGGTGTTATCTTCTCTTAGGATCACCATCACCACGTCCCTTTCTGTTTCTTATTTGGGGAGATCCGGCGTAATCTACTCCGGTAATTACAAATATTGGCACCGGCTAAAGACACATCAGGCAATTGCCTCATTATTATATGAAAAGCTTTGGCTTTTGGCGGAAACAGGTAACAACATTTCTTAGCCAGAAAGACTCTCTCATTGAACCTAATAAAAACAGGGGACCCGGATGCATAAGTCTCTTACGCTCACTTTCGAAGATGATGTTTTCAGCACAATAAAATTTCGTGCTTTTTGTCTTTTGAGGAATTAGAATTCTGCAGTTGCCCTCCAACCCGCAATATATTATCGGAATCGATGAAAGGGAAAGGCTAATAGTTCAACTTTTTCAATTGACTATTGCTTATTGTTTTTCAAATCAAGTGTCTCTGAATCAAACGATTGAAATTTCGCTATCTTGCTAATGACTTTGAAAGCTCCATGAATTTCCTGAACAGATAGAAAATGTCTCTTCTGTTTTGCCCTGAATACTAGTTTTGAATCTAAGAATCCAAGGCGCAATTCGTACGTAATAAGTAAGTTTCGAGAGGATCCTTTGGGTTTTCTCCATAAGATTCACTGCAAGGGGAGTTGTTCTGGAACTACCTGCACTTGACGATACTTATTTGGTATGTCTCCAGCTAAAACGTGTCGATACTGCCTGAAACGAATGAATATAGACCAAAGGTCGTTCTGTATTGTTGGTCTACTCATTTATAAACTATTAAGAGAATATCCGCTGGTTGACGGCTGTAATGCGTCGAATACAACACTTAATTTTGTTGTCCGGCTTTCAGCAAGGACTACATGTGTGTGGCATATAATAAGTAATTGTATCACTTTTTAGAGGATTCCACTAGGCTCATATGTCCTAGTGAGTTATATTCATTAATGAATTCTACGTATTGCGGTTTCAAGTCTGGTTTTGAATTTAATCTGCGCTCTTTCGGCAGGAATCCAGACTTAGTCACTTCCAAAGAATCACCTAGTTTATGTGTGAACTCCTTGAAAATGGTTTTCGCATTCTATTTCCTCTTTTGAGGAAGGTTTTGGTGGAGCGCATTCTTCCATTTCCCAAAATCGTGAAAGTTGACTGAATTTTAAGTTCATCTCTAATTGCATGAGACTGTAGGTAGATGATTGGACTGTTCCACATATGGGACCAGCTACAATTCACCCTAGTCTTGTTTTTCTTAATATAGGCTTGATATTACATAGGCAAATTTGTCCTATACAGATGAGATTCCAAATAAGTCGGATTCCAGAGCATGTCGACTTTATGAAACTTGAAAAATTCCGGGTCTGTTTACTTCAGGTTTACACATTGTATGATAGTTTTTGTAATTGTCTTGTATTTGTACGTAAGCTGTTGATAACATAATGTAAAGATCGCAAATATCTCATGCTTCATACCTACAATTGTGCTTGGTTGTTCCATTTTTTTAATGGAATTTGATTCACTGTGATGAAGAGTATGACATCTGGCACAACATAGTTTGCATGAGCCTTTGGCGCATGATTGACTATCGTATTTTGATCTTAAACAATATGTACAGAGAAATTTTTAGACTTAAGAGTTCATTACAATTTTGGATGTAATGTTCTTTTTTACAAAAATTACAAAATGGTTTAAGTCGCCTTTGTTCGCGGTTTCCAAATACCATTTCGTGTTTCGTTTCTATTTTTATCATAGCTATTAGATATTCGCGACGCGGTTCGCGGTTTTGTTGTAGCGTTTCTAGTACATCGGCTTTTGCTTTCAATAAAGTAATCGTTTTTTAAAAGTGGGATGTCTATCGGCTTTGTATTTTTCCCCCTCTCTAGCGGTATTAGTATCTACTTTTGTTCCAACCAGGTGAATTATGAGCGTAACTCAATTATCTGTAGGTATCTATGATTTTTAGAAGGCTTCAGAAGACTCTGATTGAGAGTTTCGATATTGAATAATGCCTTTACATGATGACAAGAAGTCTTTTATTATTGTATCTATCCATGCTATTTCGTATGTTTTTGCTGTGAATTTTATTTCCATAGCCGCCCGTAAGAATATGGAATTTCTTTATAGAATCGATGGCCGCGTTGGTATGAATTAAAGACTCGTATATATCGCGGAATTCCAGCCAGCAAGAATAATTTCGATCAAATATGGGTAACCGAATTGTAGGAAGCCCAATATGCTGTTGTTGTAAAGGTTTATTCATTCCCACAATGCTACCGTCTATCCTATGATTTTATTGTGCGTGTGTGCTTGAACTTGAAGAGATTTTATGTACAAGTGTACTTTTCTTACAATCGTTTATAACTTTTTTCAATTGAAATTTGATCATAATAATTGACTTCAAAAGTTGCTTGTTCTAGCACTTCATTTTCCAAAATTTGCTCATCTGCATTATATCTAATGGTACTTTGCAAACGCATCGTAATCATTGGACACCAACTTACTCTGTTTAATCTTTCCGTTAGTTGTATTACATCAAGATCAGTAACATCTACTCTTGACCGTATTGACAAAATTGGAAAATATTGTTAACTTGAATTTTGATGCAGCTCGTTTTCGTATTTCAGACAATTTATGAAATTCTTTGACCTTCAAACTACGTGAATCATGCAGCTAAATACTGATCCTGTTGCAATTAAATATACAAATCTTTTTTTAATTTAGCGATTTTTAGTACAAAGGGAAAACAACCATGTAATATGAGAATTGATAGGAAATTAGAATGGAAGGAGAAACTCACTTTACGTTTGTTTTTGGTGGATATTAAATCTTGCTTCGCTTAGAATGTGATGTTTACTTCGGAGACTTGCGTTCTGGTGCTCAAGCGACGCCGGCCTCTTCTAGAATATTCGTTGAATGATTCAACTTTTGTTATTTTGCGTTATTGCTGATGAGTTCACAATAATTTAGTATCACGTTCTGCTACCAATATGTTGTGTATAGTTCAGAATTAAGATATCAGTTTTATTCATCTTTGAAAACCGCTTTTCTTGCCAGTAATTGATTTGACATTCTATCCATATTCATATTCTTCTCTCTTGATTCATACTGGCTTGCTCGCTCAACGGTCTCAATATTTTAAATGTACGTATTTCTTTACTTTATCATTTTCAATTAATGGTACGTTTTTACAACTTATTTTCTTTATTTCTTATGGTCCAACATTCCCACATTCAGCTCTTTTGGTTCTATAATTCTTTTCATACACTTTCGAACCTACTTGTAATTTTTTATGGTACGTTCCTAATTGTGTTCATTTATAGTATTTATTTTGTCCTTATCTGACTTTTCGTACTTGTATTTATCGATTTGTTATAAGCTGTTGTGGCGTATTTCATCAAACTTGTAATAGGATCTTTATGATTTTGCTTTAGTAATTTTATATGTTCTAGTAATGTTGAATGTAATATTTGAATTAATCCGTGTTTCGTACTCGTTGAGGAGTAATGATTTCGAAGGACCAGTGTAATTTTGATTGAGATAACACAATTATAACAATGCTGTACAGAATGGTAGTTCTTAGACTCTTTGACTACATCTGGATGGTCGTACCGAATATGAAATGTTATTGTTATGATGGCTACTAGAGACTAGCGGCTGGGGTAGTTTTCCTCCATCGTTTCTAGCATAATCTTATAGTTTAAGTAGGCTCGTACTTAACAATCCGTTCGATTCTGGATAATTTTCTGTAATCAAATAATTTCCAATTTTATATATTTCTAATGAATTTTGGATTACTGGACTATTGAATTCTGGTCTATTATCTGTAGCTATTCACTCTGGTAATCCATGATGTGAAAAGAGTAATAATAAGGCGTGTGTTACGTCTATACTGTTTTTTGATTCAATTGGTATTGATTGTCCGAACTTTGAGCATATACAATTATTGTCAAATAATGTTGCATCTCTGTTCCGAATGTATCTAAGTGTAATTAAGGTAGTTGTCGTGAAAAACGCGTACAGTCAGAAAATTCTGAATTTTTGTATATTTAATAAGGACATGATAATACAATTACTATTAAAATTTGAAGTCAATTGACCGTTTCTAACTCAAGATACACTTAATTAAAAATCGGTCCATTAACATGGAGAGTATAGGCACTACATAGAGTTTGTACCAGTTTATCAGTTTTTATAAGAAACTAACTGTCAGAAATTTTTAAAAAACTAACAGTCACTTAATGTTTGTATTCTGAATTAAAAAAAAAAAAAATATTGACCGTCTCATTGTCAAGAAATATTAATTTCAAGTTCAACAATTTATGAGAAAGTATTGGTGTATACATGCATATGAGTAGGTACTGTGTGGGTTACGTCTTCATGGGTACAGTCTTACACAAAAATTATAGCACATTCTGCTACAAGCTCGTGTGCTCTCTGACCGCGCGCATGATACAAGACTTTCTTACAATATTGTACCACGACAAGTACCTTAAAGGGTTTACTTAGAGCATATTTTTGATACAATATTTTCCCTGATTTTGTTTCATAGTTTCTTGTATTCCTCTGTGATTTGTTTTTGATTCATGTTGATTTCTTATCCTAACATTATATCTCATCTTTCTCTTTTATTTGTTTATTTTGTGTACATCTAATCAATTCAAGTCTTTTGTTGATATAAATTTGAATATAGATATTGCATAAATCTTTATATAATTTTTCAGATTCGGAATACATAAAATAAATTAGTTTTCGATGGTATATTCTAGTAAAAAAAATCAACTTTTTGCATAATTTTTTGTAAATTGTTTTCTTCTATTATTTTTACATTTTTTGGTTTTATAATATTCTTCTGAAATGAAATATTGGGTTGACTTATTATTTATTATATCGTCTAAGATTTTGATAGCTTCTAACGGTTCATCATTTTCACGGGAATGAATTGAATCATCAACTTCTTCCTATATTGCATCTAACTCATCTTGTTCAATTTGGGATAAATTAGTTGTTATTAGTGTGATGATTTATTGATACATTTTAGCAGTTTTCAAATGATTTTATAAATTTTGGAATGAGATATTTTCTTACAAAAAATCGATGGTGGAAGCCGTTACTTGGTTATGGTAATTTATCATTTTGATTATATGAAAGAATAACTACTTTGTTTTTATACCACTTTTATTAATAATAACGTGAAGACGTATTATTAATAAAAGCGGTATCAAAACAAAGTAGTTATTCTTTCATATAATCAATATTTTCTTACCTTTTTTCAAACATTTAGTCACTGGTTTCATAAGTTTCGCAAGGTCTTTAATAATTTTTTTACAGAAACCGAGTAATCCTAAAAATCCTTTCATATCTTTTGTTGTTTTGGTATAGGATATTTGATTACTACTTCTATTTTTTTTTTGGTTTGGTAGCACTCCTTTATGTGTCACGACAGTCCTAAAAATGCTATTTTCTGTAATCAAATAATTTCCAATTTTATATATTTCTAATGAATTTTGGATTACTGGACTATTGAATTCTGGTCTATTATCTGTAGCTATTCACTCTGGTAATCCATGATGTGAAAAGAGTAATAATAAGGCGTGTGTTACGTCTATACTGTTGTTTGATTCAATTGGTATTGATTGTCCGAACTTTGAGCATATACAATTATTGTCAAATAATGTTGCATCTCTGTTACGAATGTATCTAAGTGTAATTAAAGGGTTTACTTAGAGCATATTTTTGATACAATATTTTCCCTGATTTTGTTTCATAGTTTCTTGTATTCCTCTGTGATTTGTTTTTGATTCATGTTGATTTCTTATCCTAACATTATATCTCATCTTTCTCTTTTATTTGTTTATTTTGTGTACATCTAATCAATTCAAGTCCTTTGTTGATATAAATTTGAATATAGATATTGCATAAATCTTTATATAATTTTTCAGATTCGGAATACATAAAAAAAATTAGTTTTCGATGGTATATTCTAGTAAAAAAAATCAACTTTTTGCATAATTTTTTGTAAATTGTTTTCTTCTATTATTTTTACATTTTTTGGTTTTATAATATTCTTCTGAAATGAAATATTGGGTTGACTTATTATTTATTATATCGTCTAAGATTTTGATAGCTTCTAACGGTTCATCATTTTCACGGGAATGAATTGAATCATCAACTTCTTCCTATATTGCATCTAACTCATCTTGTTCAATTTGGGATAAATTAGTTGTTATTAGTGTGATGATTTATTGATACATTTTAGCAGTTTTCAAATGATTTTATAAATTTTGGAATGAGATATTTTCTTACAAAAAATCGATGGTGGAAGCCGTTACTTGGTTATGGTAATTTATCATTTTGATTATATGAAAGAATAACTACTTTGTTTTTATACCACTTTTATTAATAATAACGTGAAGACGTATTATTAATAAAAGCGGTATCAAAACAAAGTAGTTATTCTTTCATATAATCAATATTTTCTTACCTTTTTTCAAACATTTAGTCACTGGTTTCATAAGTTTCGCAAGGTCTTTAATAATTTTTTTACAGAAACCGAGTAATCCTAAAAATCCTTTCATATCTTTTGTTGTTTTGGTATAGGATATTTGATTACTACTTCTATTTTTTTTTGGTTTGGTAGCACTCCTTTATGTGTCACGACAGTCCTAAAAATGCTATTTCATTACTCAAAAATTCACTTTTATCAATTTGAAATCTAAAATTTGCTTTTCTTGATCTTTCATATAGAGTTTTTAATGTTTCTATATGTTCATGTAAAGATACAGAAAATATTATAATAGCGTCCATTTTAATAAACTATACATTTTTCATTTTGAATTCTTTTTTAGCCCATTGTCTATTATACGTTGGAATGTACTTGGTGCGTTTCTCCGAAAGGCATTCTTTTATACTGGTTATGTCTCCTACTGAATGCTGTTTTGCATATATCCTTATCATTCGTTTCTATTTGATGGAATCCAGACGCTAAGTCTAGAGTTGTAAAGTATTGTGATTTACCTAGTTTATTTAAAATTTCAGTTATATTAGGTAACGGATATTGGTCGTCAATGCTTTTTTCATTTAATTTTGAATAATCTACTAAGATTCTAAATTTTTCTCCCCTAGTGCTTCCTCTTTTCTGGTACAATTTTTATAGGGGTACTCCAAGAGCTCGTGAAGTTCATGATTATGTCTTGTTCTAACAATTGTTTTTTTACTTATATTTTGTTTTTCAAAGTATATGGGTATATTAGCAAATTTCCTTCTCAAAACTCCATTTTTTATGTCAATATAGGCATCTAATTTTTCAGAAAGTCTATGCCTATCAAGCCATCGTAATTGTTATTGAAATCAGATAATATACAAAATTTATGAAATAGTTTTGTATTGAATATTGTTGGTAACGGAATTGTGGAGATGTATTTGCTGATCATAGATTTTCATAATTCATCAATAACCAACAATATACACAACATATTTAGTGAGACGTCATAGTAAACACATGCCTTGCCATGCCCACCCCACCTAATCACATACATATGTCGTATTACTTGAAGAAATACATCTTAGTTGAATATAATCTATTCTGTGAGTGCCAATGTATGGTGAAACAACTACTACTACTCATTTTCATCTAGTTCAGTTTTTTAATCCCAAATACAATTGAAAAACATAACTTCAACTATGAATAATAAATTATTAGTGATAAACCTGTAAGTTCAAGAATGACCAACAACAGTAATCCTTTGCTACCGATAAGCATTTATATATTTATGTGAAGTTATATACAGGGTGAGTCAGTTTTTTGTAGACAAACTGCAACAGGAGATAGAACAAGTGTTTTTAAGAAGAAAAGTTCCTATAAACATATGTCGTCGCAGGCTTCGTTTTCGAGATACAGGGTGTTGAAATTGAAAAAAAAATTACGTTTTTTGCGAACATCTCCGGTACCGTTTATCGTACAAAAGACAGCTTATGTAAGCATTTTCTACTCATAGTAAGCTATGTTCTGTGCTATAAAAAAATTTTTTTTACTCTGAATTGGTGAAGATTTTGAAGGAGTAGTGGGTGATTTTCTCTCCAACTTCTACGCCACTGAAAAAAGTACGGTTTTGAGACAACCATTTGAACAGCCAATGTCTTCTACAAAAAAACGAAAATTTTTTTTCAATTTCAACACCCTGTATCTCGAAAACGAAGCCTTCTACAACATATGTTTATGAAAACTTTTCTCCTTAAAAACATCTGTTCTATCTTCTGTTGAAGTTTGTCTACAAAAAACTGACTCACCCTGTATTTCAATTGTTTTTGAACACCGTGTTAGTGTTTGATTTTTCGATACATATGTAATGAATAACAGCAATTTTTTACCACCTACCTACCACGCTACCTAAAATTGGCAATTGAGTGGATTGAGATATGTCCCCAGATTTTCATGAAGATTTCAAATTTACCATTATTTCAACAGGACAAAATTTCCGTTCTCGAATGAGTTATTGGGTAACAGACAGTTAAACAAATTTATATTCCAAAACCTAAAAGTTCAATTATTATGAATAACTGATGATTTCAAAGCATTACCTCTTGAATGAAGTACTGTTAATTCCATTTTAGTGAGAACAAATAAACATGTATTAATGTCAAAAAACGGATTAGTTATTAGCTAATTGATAACAGATTGTTATTATAGAAATAAAGAACAACTGTGCGACTTCAGACACTTGAACTAGCTTAAAACTTTTCAAATAACAAAATTAACCCTTCTGCCTTACAGGACGCCTAGATTTAGATAGTATGAACACTTCTGTAAAGTTCTAAGATCGCATGTAAATATTATATTGTACCTAACTACCAGCGACATTTATATTTCCAGCTGCAGCAGAACCGCCCTGGAATAAAAATAAACAAGTTGATTGTTTTAATTGCTCATTTCCGCCTAATAATCACTAATTAAAATAGAGTACGTGGAAGTATTTTTAAATGATGTATCATTTCGATATACCTATCATCACAAAATATTTGAGTTATTTTTGACCTACATAATGATTTATGAGAGTTTGAACTAATATTGATTTCAATAGAATGATGTCATTCATTCACCTACATCAGGCATTTGTTTGATCAAAGTTATTGATTGTACAATAAAGAACCTGTGAATGGTTCCACCTATTCGTAGGTTTTCATGTAGGTAATGATCATTAGAGAAATGCGCCATAAAGTGAATCAATTTTCAGTTATAATAATTAATCATTCTTCAAAATATCACACTCATAATATATTGACAACAGACACAATTTTTTGAAAGATGAAAACGATAAAATAAAATGTTAGAGTCACTCTAAAAGAACAAACTATGAACGCTTTAGTTCTAGTAATTCTGCACACTAGTTGTGCTTAGGGTTTGATAGAGCTTTTGTAAGTAAATCAACAAGCTTATGTTCAATGTAGAAGTGAGCAATTTTGATTTAATTTTGTTGGAGTGATTCATGATTAAAATGGTGTCTCACGTCCATATGCTTAATGCAAGCATGGTATGTTAGATTTTCAGTAAGCTTTAGCGATCAAACAATTACCATTGCAAATAGTCGCGTCAGTGAACTTATCACAATCCAACTCACGTACAAAATTGTTAAGATAAATAACTTACTCCGTGGCTTCTGACAAACCCATATATTCACGTTCAGTAATTGAAAGGGCCGCTGTTTTTTGGCTTACCATGAAATCGAACAGTCACCTAACATAGTCACGTATCCGATGTATGATTTTAGATCTTCAAGGCAATTTTCCCAACCTGCATCTACAAAACACTTCATAGGTGCAGAACTTGTATCGTAGCACTGGTTTAGCAGCTGCCCAATAAGTAAAATCATACTTGCCATTGAACTGACTTAAATAACTAACGGCAAAAAGCTTTGACCGGATTAGTAGAAACAGCAAGGTTCATGAGAAAACCATAAAATTCATGATAGGGTACTACAGTTCCTTTTTACTTCGAAAAATAATTTGGTTTCGAAAGTTGTATACTGATACATACTGGTTCGGCGTCGATCATTACAAAACGATGTGAGAGTTCTGAGATATAGCCATGTTGTTGCATAGTTTGCAATACTATTATGATTTATCGAAAATTCGATTCCGAGACAGTAGCTTAATACGTCTAAATCTTTTAAATCAAAATAATTGAATAATTCTTTCTTGATGATCTTAAGTTGTATAGTGTTCCTTGACAGTACCAGAAAATCGTCTACGTACATAGTGATCAGCACAGTATGATGGTCTTCACCGATACAATAGACACACGGATGCGAATTGCATGGAACAACTCCTAGTGCAACTAACGAAGTTAAGACATTCGTATAGCCTTCAGTTGAATGTAGCTGTCAAGACAGCCAAAGCATCGTTAATATGTTCAGGTGGTTCCAGGTAAATTACCCTACAATGTCGCTATTGAGCTGTTGCCTAGCCCAGTTGATGTATTTTCATTAAAGTATATACCGTGAGAGCAATATGAAGTCGAATTGAACTTATTCTGGTTACCGGTGCAAAAGTTTCATCGAAATGAATACTCCGTTTCTGAGCAAAACCCTGAACAACAATTCTGGCCTTTCTTTTTCTCAATTTCCCGTCTGCATTAAATTTATTTCGCAAGTTGAATCGGCTTCCGATTTTTCCCTCGTTTTCTCGGCGAGGTACAATTTTCCAAGTATTGTTTGCAATTATTCACTTCAATTCCAAAGCTATTGTTCTGTACCGTTCCTCGGATACCGGTTCATTTACAGTTTTCCTGATTGGTACTTCTGTTGAAAATGCAAATTCGGAAGCTGAATTCCCTAGATGATCAAAAATCTTCCCCTTTATTCTGTATGTTCTAGTTGTGGCCAACTTGACCATAGACGTTCCTATCCATCATCATTTCTTCCTCGGTCCTCATCTTCCTCTTCAAGAAGATTCCATGAGAACTTCTTCCAAATTTCCTTGTTCTTGACTTTCTAATGAAGTCTCTGGAATTCCAAAAAAATCTTGAGGAATAATTTCAAATTTCGTTCTGATTCAGTCAACGTCTCAATAAATTTCATATCTCTTGAAATTTCAAATAGCTTGTCTGATGATTCTAGATCCTTTAAACTGCTCAGTATATCTCAATAAGATACCTTCACCGCTTCATGGATCCAATTTACCTATTCCTGGCATCCCCATCAGGCAGTATATCTTGCTTCTAAATTCATGAATATCACTGACTTCAGGATTTTTTCGTGTCCCTTAATGATATGACGTTACTTCATTCAGAATTATAGTCGAGACTCGATTGCGAATTCAATTGGCCATATGAACTGCTTCAGCCCAGATTGGAGAAGGAAGTCCAGCCTGACTTCACATACATCTTAACATTTCAAAGATTGTATGATTCTTCCTCTGTGAATTTCCATTCTACTTTGGAGTGTATGCAATCATACATCATCATATGATACCTCTGTTCCTTTAGATAATTGTTAAAATTTTTGTTAATATTCACGTCCGTCATATGTAGTTGTTTAATTCTCATGTCTTCTTGATTTTCTACAATTTGCTTAAACTCTTGAAAACATTTAAATACTTTTGGTTTTGATCTAATAAATTGCACATCCGTTCATCAAGAATGATCGTCTGTAACGCAATATTTTGCACCCCCGAGCGAGTCTGTCCTAATCGGACCGCATACCTCCGAGTTAATAATATCTAGGAAAAATATGACACTTTAGAAAAAGGAGCTCTAGTAATTTTTCTTGTCAAAATCGCATTCAGTTTTAGTATCAGAATCGGCAAAATTCAAACCCATCATGATTCTGTTGCGTTGAGTGTTTACAATGTCATATTGATTTTTGCATTCGACACTCGAAATTTTTTCAAATTATTTTAGGTCATTAATTCCTTTAGCAGTTTGTCCAGTTTTCCTTTTATTATCTATTAGCAATGCCTCATGTTTCGTGAATATTACATCATAATTATTTTCTGTAATTTTGACGACCGAAACTGAATTTGACCTCAAATCGGGAGCATATGATGTGTTCTTAAGATCAACCGTTGCTCCTGTACTCAGAGAATTTACTAATAATGATACATTACCTTGTAGTTTGTATATTGTCTTCACTTGATTAGCCAAATTTAATTTTCCATACCCGTTTACGTGTATTTCATTGAAATATTTACAGATATGACTGGTAGCGCCACTGTCCATGCACGGTGGTTTTCTCCGACCAAGAAACTCACATCCTGGAATTTCTCAGAAAATTGCTGATTCTCACTCTTGAACATGCAAACAGTGTACTTATGTCATAATTTTCGACAACAATGACATCATAAAATTCCTCTTTTTGTTTACCTTTTGGAGTTTCCGTTTCCGACTAAATCATAGTCATTCCAGTTTTTCTTTGATTTGTATCTGTAGTAATATTTATTTCTTATGTATTTTCCTGAGCCAACATTGCATCACAAATTTTTCAACCGAGATTTTGCGGTGTTTTAGTTCGTCGCGTGCTTCAATTGCAAATATCGAATATTTTTCGAAACTACGCGGCAATTTGAACAGCAACGTAACAGACAGCAAATCTTGATTCATTCCCACATCCATTTGTCTTAATTTTTCAATGGCATAGAAAATGTGTGCCGATGTTCGCGTACTTCACCTTTTTCTTCCATACGCTCTTGTATTCGAGGATCGGGACACATGGCCTTCCTGGCAAGACCCTTAGGCCGATTGATATATTCCTTCTTGTATTCCTTTTTTCTCTCGATGTATTGCATCCTTTCACCTGCTTCACTTATTTCGACTCACATATCAAAAAAATTATATCTGATTCAGCTGTTTCTACGTTTATATTCCAGGTGGCGATGGTGGTTACAATGTTTCCTTCTTTTGATTCCAGTTTCAAAGATTCACCGTTTACGTAAGATCACAAATCATTCTCAATTAACGTTGCCTGCATTTGCATTTCCCAACTATCGTAATTCTCTTCATTTAACCATTCAATCCTTAATAAATTATAAAAGGGTTCTCTGTAACATTATAAATAAGAAACGACCCATATATTCATTAATAAGGGTAATTATATCTTATTCCTAAAATTCAATACTTGTGAACGAGTTCATGATGTTACTTATATTTCACTTCTTTATTCTTTCTTGTATTTCGTCTGTTTAGTTATTAGATTCTCGGCTCATTACATGTTCTGAATAAGATTCACAGCGGGATCAAGCACACAATGAAACACGCAGAATCAGCCTAATAATATTTATTCCGAACGGAAACTGGAAAAATATATTCTAGAATTAATTCGAACCGACGGAAGACCTTTTTTACTGAAACTATAGAGAAAACAGTCACTAGCAGCGATATATGAGATTATTAGTAACCTGTAAACATAAATTATATTAAATATAAGTGAACTATATAATTATCACTATATTATGATAAATATAAACAAGTTAAATTTTATGGTTTCTATATTTTTTCATAATTTGTTCTAATTTCTTCCCAATTAAAATGTCCTTCTAAAAACATGCGCGACATGACGTGTGGTATGGTTATCTCTGTCGTTGACTACCCTCTCTATTAGTCTCGGAGTTAGGGAGATATGGTGCCTGAATGAATACACTTGACACTACTGCATATTGATGGAGAAAGGTTCAATGTACAATGATTCTAAAAGTCAAATCCTGTATTGTCAGGCGTTTCCAAGTTTCAGCCACATCAAGTTTTGAACTTTTTTATCGCACGTAACCCTTTTGAACAGTTTTTGGATATTGAAAAGCATGTACCTAATTCAATATATTTGCACCTAGTGCCAAGGTTTTTTATCGAGGCAAATTCTTGGAGCTGGACTGTTAATTTAGTAGGCTAAATGGAATGCACAGTTTCTAACCTGGTGGAAAATGTTATTGTTGCCAGTTGTTGAAAAAACACATGCCAAGGTTTTTTATTAGGGCCTTTATTTGGACCAAAAATGGACGGCTAAAACGGGTGCATTGCGACAAAATACTTTGGCACCGTGACGAATACGTTAATTTGGTATCAAAGAAAAACCTCTAGTGGGTTTTTTGGGTCGCTGATCTCAAATTTCCCGAATTTTCCATCTGGAGAGACTTTTTTTGGGAAAATTACAGCGGAATTGTGATCAGCGACCCAAAAAACAAACTATGGGTCATTTTCGGCTCTTAATTCATTAATTTTGAACTGTTTTTATAAGAATGCTCCTCTAAGTGGTTTCAATCCCGTTTAGAGGGTGTAGAAAGGTCGACCCCCGCGGTCTTGATAGTCATGAATGGTCTATGGGGTATTAGGAACAATATGCAAAAAAAATTTTGAAATTCTAGCTTACTATTTTTTTTTATTATGGCCTTTTTCCCGGCTTATTGCCTGGACTAAACCGCCAAGGTCTACACGCTGTGTTAATCCGGAAGTAGGCTCTGAAAGGAGTTACATGTTTGAGAGTCGTGATATCCACTGTACACGCTGTGTTTAACCGGGAGTGAAGTGGTATGGCTGACGAGGTAATTATAATTCTAACACGCTGTGTTCACCCGGAAGTAAGAGTTAAAATTGCCAAATTTGTGTGTGGGTAGTTATAAGTGCCTGGCACTGTCTTACAACTACCGGGGAGACAGTTGCCGAGAAAATGCGCGTACTAATCTGGAAGAAGTGCAGGATAAATGAATCTCGGTATTCAAAAGTACCAAAAAGATTACTGATATTACGCGGACGTAGTGGGGGCATTGTGGAGGAACCACTACAATTGAAATACCTGCTTTCACTTGCTCTGCTTGAGTATCCCATGCACGATAATTAATTTGGTGATACGTAATTAGTTCATGGATAGCCGTAACAAGGTACGTCACATCATATGAAATACAACTTTTTTCTGTACTTTGCAAATTACAATATAATTTTCTATCCACTGCCATATCTGAAAACTAGGTACATAATATTTGTTTTATTGAAAATTCTTGGCTTCCGGATGAATTCCGCGTCACAATAGCTCGACTTGATGCCGACGTTTCGCCAACCATTACAGGTGGCATCTTCAGGGCAGGTTCGAGGCTTGAACTGATAAATAGAAATTCTACCATTGCATACACTTTTTCAGACATTTCCGAAATCCTGTTCAAAAACTAATCCAAATTTGACTCTATAGAACATTCCGATTGGTGAAAATAATAATAATTGCTCAAAAAATTACAATATTCAAGTGAATCAGGAAGACAATAACCGATGAAAAGTAATTTAAGAATGGAGAAATTAATGAATATTATATTCATTTATTTCTTATTGCCGTTTACCAGTTAACAATGATGAGATCTTTTTTGTCTAGATCGATCAGTAACATTACAAGCTGATCGTTCTACACATCTATTTCGCCCTTCTCATAGAGCTCATCGAGGAAGAGCTTGCAATGTTACTGAACCGAAGGACTTTTTTCTCCCTTCGTGTCGGTTATGTGGACCTTTAACCGAATGATCGATCAGTAAAGTTACAAACTTCCTCGTTCTACTGATGAGCTCTATGAGAAGAATGAAACAGCTGTCCAGAACTATCAGCTTGTTATTTTACTGATCGATATAGACTAGAGAGAAGCCTTATCATTGTTAAGAGTGGCTCCAAAGCAAAGTATGGCATCATATTGCTTAATCAATTGTTACGTATCATACCAGTAATGACTTTATACATTTCCAACAAACTTTATATTGTCTAATACGTTGCCATCACTGGTATGGCTATCCCATATTATCTTAGTTCACATATAATCAAATTGTTTGAATGCGATAGAAAAGGTTCATTGGAATTTGTTTGATGTACAGTTGCACTCTAAATCAATACTTATAAAGAACGAATTTTCTGTTTATACTAGACTTTTTATATTTAGCCTAGATAAATAACAATTTTAGGATTAATACCCACAAATCAAATTCAAGGGAGAAATTGTAGCTCAAGTCAGTAATAACTACAGAAAGCTATTTGAGAGAATAATTATTATAATAAATCAACAGTAGGTAATAAGTATTTGCAGAGATGAAAGGATTAGTTTTCCATAATATTGTATACGCAATTCGTATTCATTTTCATTTTTCAGGAAGGCATTTATCATGAGAACTTCATCGACACATGTTACATTTGTTAGACACCTCTCCTATGGATCTACTACAAAACAAAAAAAGTTCATCCGATCAGACTTTCATAACAAATACAATTTCAGTTCTAGTCTATATATATCCATATCTTCTTCTTCATTTACAGATATTTTATTAATAAATTGTTGGATACACCGTACACCCCACAGTTGTTCGAATTTTTTTGTAGTACCTATATACATTTCGTCTACAGTCCAACTTCCGGTTTCCCGCTTATCCTTATAGTGATGTTTTAGGAATGTAATAAATATATTGAAATGGTGTGATGCCTCTTAACAAATTATCACAGTTTAAATGGTTTAAAAAACTAAATGTCTTAGCTTCAACATTCACAAATACAATACACCAGTGATTACCATTCACCAAAATAGGGCATACAATTGTACAATTCATTATACATAGTGTGATCTCTACAAAGTTGCTCACCGAACTTCTTGCATTTAAAGTATGAAAATATTCAGTGGTTAATTCTTTGATATAGATCATATTTTCTTATTATATAGTTCCTTTCTCTCTCTGTTCTATAATATCCTTCATTCGCTACAAGTCCATTTGCCAGGATATTCAGTTTTTCAATCGAATCTGACATGTTGCAGTCCCTTATTCTGAAGGAAGTTACTGAATCTACCAATTCGGGAAGATTTTTCTCAGTTGCAAAACCATTTCCTTACAGAATGGTTGATCTCGATGAATCCGTTTGACGTATAATCCTTTTTTGCTATATATTATGAAGGCACATCAACTTCAGTTTGTTATAACTAGGTGATCTTGAATTTCGAAATAATAATTGTGATTAGTTTTGAGGCAACCATGTTTTGAAATATATTTTAATTTTAGTCACGCTATTTCTTCCGACGCAATAAGAACATTTTATTTCCAATACACCATCATTGCCAACTAAACCATCCGGTGAGCAAGTCAAAAATTGATATTGTTCGTGTATGAAGAGACCACCTTTGAATACATCGCTGGGAAAGTTTTCTTCCTTGTACTTTGAAAATGCTTGGTCTCCATTATCGATTCCGTGCTGAATTTCTTTGTTGCTAAGTTTCTTATTTTTACTAAATATTTCTGCAAGCCTTTTGTCTAGTGCTGATAACGAAGAAGGTTTAAACAAAGCTGCAAAATTAGAAGACTTGAATCTATTTGAACTATGGTTGTACCAATCTTCAGATGTTCTCTGGTCTATCGGTTCCAACGAAATCTTTCGAATAATGCTAATTTGAGTTCTGTTTGCTGCATGAAAATGTTGTTGAATTGGTTGTATGCGATAATTTTGAGATTTCATGACGGCTGAACAATATTTGCAAATAAATTCTTCAATGTGAGTAAGATGTTTGTTATCGCAATATTGATGTACCACATGTATCACATTTAATCCGATTTATATATACATCTATACCTCTGTAACAATTTGAACATCTCAACACATCAGATAGTAACGAATCATAATTTTGTTTATGCAAGTTCATGTTGGGAATATTACTTAAAATTCTACATTTTTTAAAATACGAAATTGGTGCAGGTAACTTTTTTACCATTTTTTCTTTAAAAATATGCAGTTTTTCATATTTTTACTGCG
This sequence comes from Endomychus coccineus, assembly GCA_958510875.1. NCBI lineage: Eukaryota > Metazoa > Arthropoda > Insecta > Coleoptera > Endomychidae > Endomychus > Endomychus coccineus. Next base: position 119,592,921 of record OY294068.1, on the reverse strand, counting down.
CTTTGTTCAGCACATGCGTTTTTCTTTACCTTTAGCGTAAGCTCCTTATGTAAAGACAGCACATGAGCACGAATCTTATGCACAACCTAATTGCATTTCTCATGCTTGATGCTAGAAAGTATAAATAACTTAGTTATTCCAAACCATCTTTCGAATACCCGATGAGATATGATATGACCACAGTGATAAAAATGGGATAGTTTCAGCCATGACTCTCGAAAAAGTTTGGACAGTATAATTCATCTATTCCACCTTCATTCGAATATTTATCGATGCCGAGGTCGATGTATATTTGGTAGAAATGTTTATAAAATGGGCTTGACTTATGAAGAGTCTTAAAAGCTTCATCTTCAAAAATTCCACCATGAGAAAATGTCTTTCCTTCAACAAGCTAGTAGTTGATAAAGTTTCATCCAAATTGGTACAGATTTTATTCATATCTACCAAACAGGATTTCAATGCCTTAGATTATTCTTTAGATGAATTTAAGATGATGGCAATAAAAATGAACCAAACATCAAATTGTTTGATATCCTTCAAGTTTCAGAATATTCTTCGGCTGAAAGTGTTTATCTATATCATAAGCGATTATTTTGGAAAAATGGATGCATCAAAATACTATTGGCTTTAACATTTTCTGAACTATTCGGTCCAGCTATTACTTGGAAAGTAATTTAATAACGTTAAGTTATTCCAAAATAACGACACAGCATGAATCCTTGCAAAAATTAAATCAGTTACTATGTGGGAAAAAATCGGCCACCGCTTTAGAACATTTATGCAATTTAGTTTAATGCTTTCTAGCCAAATTCCAATAGAACCCCCATCATGACATGACATCATTTAAAAAATTGGAACTACTCGTACATTATCCTCAACTTGTATTACAGTGGCGTAATGATAAAGTTGATGAAGTCATCAGAATGTCTTTCCAGTAAACATAATTTTTCATGTCTTATTTTTCTGATTACAATTACCGACTTTATATTCCCCAAATTTCCGGTTTCTTTAACCAATGTTGGCACATTCTCCAGAGATATTTAAAAGGTTGAATACGTTTTAGTTCGTTTCTCGAAATAGATTTCTCGACGCCATTAACATGAGTTGTTATCTGTCCACAGTGGTTAAAATTGACTGACGTTCTGAATAAATTCCCCTTTAAATAATGTCTACTTCGATTGAACAAATTTTTAATACTTATGAAACGTTTATAGTTTGGAAAATCACTATAAGTGTATATTTTCATAATATCCTTGAATTTTGAGTAGAGTACGTTTTTTAAATTAATGGGGCAGGTATTGTTAACTATTTTATTTTACTATTTTTTTGACAGAGGAAGTTATTATAATTACCTTTCTTGATTTTCCCATCACCAATATAGACTTCATGAAATTCAGTTTGTGTCAGTAAGAATGACCCTTCTTCACGGCACATGCTTTATAGCTATATGACATTATTTTAATTTTTTTCGTATCATTCGGTAAAATATCTGTTGCTTCTGATTTATCTTCCTTTATTGATTTAAAATGTGATGGTATTTCTTCAGAGTTTGGAGTAGTTTGGGGCAGTTTGTTATTGTCTGTTTGATTACTGTTTGTGGCGTAATAATCATCGGAAAAACTTTTTGTAGATATTGTGTCAGATCCTGTTATTAGCGATAAGCCATCGAAATAGTGTGACGATCTCATGCACTTGTCTTTATTTTTAGACTTGAAAGCATTTACCTCAGATTATTCATCAGTTTTGATACTAGTTTTGATAATAATAATAACTTTATTTCAAAGAGGACATCATAATATACATATAAATTGAATTGTTTCAAAAACAGATACAAGAAAAAAGTTTCTAAGAGGTCACCTTTTTTAGTTATCACGTGTTTACTTAAACGGGGGTTGCTATTTACCCATTTGTTCTGGGAACCATGTGAAACAGGTGCTACTGATCTTGTTTGATAGTACGATTTTACCTGACAGCAATATATTTTGCTTATTTTATTTACTCTCGCAATTTTTCCATAACTTGCAGTTGCAGTTATCTCTTATTAGTTACAACCTACTATATAATGTGTGAGCAATAGTCTATATTTTTGTAATTTCATTGTTATTCAATAACTAGGCGAAAGATGAATACTTTAGGTTGAGCTGAATATTCATATCATTCTGTAATTTAGTGACTTCGGTAAGCCCCGGTTAACTTCGGCTAGTACAGTCTGATAGATGAATGGAAGGAATGTTGGATATTATCATTCTAATCATGATATATATACGAGTACCTTGTGTATCTAACATCTAGTTACAAAATAATTGGAAGAATTGGACTTTATGAATGCATAATAGAAATTTATTGAGTGGTAAAAGCATAAAGTCAGGAATCAGACCATCTATCTTAATTAGTGTGGAGTTTTTATATGCAATAAATATATAAGATGATTATAATTCCAGAAACATAATAAAGGACACAAACAATAAGTGGTCAGTGTAAACGCCCCACCATTTAAAAATTTCAGGTTGACGTTATAACAATGAATTTCTAATACATCAAGCAAGGTATTACCTCCCTCGTCACCACCATTTCAGAATATTGCAACTGTGTACAAACAGTGTAATTTAATATTTTGGTGGAGCATGTTCAAATACCACAACGTGCGACGATAAGATGCTTGCAGTGTTCTTATAATAACATTCATTTGTGTATTCAGACGTGTACTACATCTCAAGAAATTGGTGCGTTAATGAAGGATAGGCATTGATATTTCTAACGTCCGAACTGAACATATGAATTTAGAGGAAAAGAAAATTATTGCTACTCTGGTAAAAACGAATTCAACTTAACGTTTTAACTGATTCTAAAGCCCCCAAAGCAATTTGACTATATACCTGATGATGTGAACGATTTAGACATAGATACTATTCACTCTAACGTGGAACAACCCATAATAGGTATTCATTTGCAGACTGTCCAGTAAATTTTGGAAAAAACCAAATCATTATTTCAGAAGTAAATTATGAACCATCAGTTCCGTCGATAATAAAATTGCATAAGATAAACAAAGAATTCATAATCAATTTTCAAAGAACAATTACGAGCAAGAAATGATTAGCTTCACGAAGGACTTTATTGTACCGAAAATAAAATATTACCTATATTTCGAAGACCCCATTTACGAAAAATTTATATTATTGGTCTAATCAATGAAAACCTATACAAAACTATATTAATAATTATGAAATATGCCAAGTAACAAAATATGACAGAAATCCCTTAAAACTAAAATTCAATATAACGCCTACTGCCGCAAGACCCTTTCAGATCTTACATGTCGACAGTATTTCTTTGGAGAAAGTAAAATTTTTAACAATAGTCGATTCATTTTCCAAATATGCCCAAGCTTATAAATTAAATTCGGCCCAAGGCATAGAAGTTGTTAATAATCTCGTAAGATATCTTACACACCACTGTATACCAGAGTAAATAATATCAGATAACGGTTTAGAATTTAAAAACCGTCTAGTAAAAGAGTTATCACAAACTCATAAGGTAAAACTGCATTTTATAAGTTCTCAACACCCAGAATCAAATGAGATCGTCGAAAGATATCACTCCACTTTAATTGAACACATAAGACTGTTGAATAATCAGAGAGAATATCAAAATGAACATATAGAAACAAAAATCAATTATGCTTTACTAGCCTACAATAATTCAATACACTTTGTAACTAATCTACGAACTTACGAAATTATAACCGGTCACTTACAAACTGAATCTCCTTTCAACATTGAACTAGATGAACAATTGTAAAATAATTATATTTCGAACCACAGGGAAAAAATAAAATTACTATATAAAAAATTAAATCTCGACATCCAACAAAAAAAGGAACGAGTAATTAATAAAGCAAATGAGCATAGAGAAACTCTACCAGATATTCCCGAACAGGTCTATGTACAAAATAAACAGAAACAAAGCAAAACCAATAATAAATTCAAACGTGGAGGAATAAAAAGCATTGACAAAAATTTAAAAACTGCCAAGATAATACCAAAAAACGCGGTAACACAACGGAAAATATCCACCTATCTAATATTAAACGACCTAAGCAGAAAACTTATATTCCAGGTCCGTCTCAGTTGGACGAGGAGCAGACATAAAAAAAATAACTTTGAACTTGGGGCTTCTACCAATTAATGAATATAATACTTTAAACACCCAGTTCGAAAATCTTAAGTCAACCACTGTAAACAATACACTTTACTCTAACGAACTAGATAACTATAACAAAATGGTTACACATAGTCAAATTATTATCAAAGAAAAAATAAATAATATCAATATACATTCTGGTAAAGTCAGAAACAGAAGAAGTTTAATCAACGGACTAGGCTCTGTTATAAAAATGTTTACTGGCAACCTTGATGCACATGATGGCGAAAGGTTCAATAAAATTTTAGAACATATGCAAACCAATCAACATAATGTACAAGATCAATTAAAACTGCAATACTCTCTCAATCAACAAATCATCCAAAATTTTGAAAATATTATAAAGGACATACATCATAACAAAATGGTGCTAAAATCAAAAATCCTTCAATTGGGTATATTAGTGAAACGTGCAGCTATAACTGAAGATATCCTATTCGCAAAAGACTTATATAATCAATTGTTAATACTGTATAATACTATTTTAAACATCTTACAAGATGTTGAGAACTCCATCTCATTTTGCAAATTGAATACTCTACATCCCAGCATAATGAAAACAAGAGATCTATTCTTGGCATTACAAAAAATATCTTCACTCTATAAAGAAAGTCTACCCTTTGAATTTAAATACGAAAACATATTGGATTTCGAATCGATAATAGAAATTAATTGTAAAATCGAATCTTCCACAATTAATTATTTCTTGTCAGTCCCAATTGATTTTGACAAAGAGTTCGAGCTCTACTATTTACACCCAATTCCAACTAAATACGAATCAGAATTTGTAACTATAATTCCCGATATAAAATATCTATTGAAATCTAAAGACAACATTATTAAACCTCTAAACGACATTTGTATGAAAGGCAAAATATATCAATGTCCTAATTATTACATCCAAAGTAATCATAACTCATTATGCGAGAAGGGAATATTACTAAATGGAAATTCAAGCCAATGTCAGTACATTCATTTGAACATCCCAGAAAACCATATGGAAATCATCCCTGAAATTAATCAATATCTTGGAATATTCCCTCAAAAAGAAGAAATCAAAATTAAATGTCAAGAAGGAACAGAATCCAGGCAACTAACGGGAATCTACCTGATAAAACAACACACATGTAAAACGTATTTCCACAATCATGAGATGACATACCTAGACAGCACATATGGACAACCTCTTGTGATTAACAAATTAAAATTCGAACACACAAAAAATGAAGTCCCCAAATTTAGTGTGAATTTAAAGGCTCTGAATTTGAAAGACCTTCCATCAAACAATATTATACCTATTATAGAAGAATCCTTCAAATACCACATTCCAAGCATCTGGACTATTATCCTATACATAGGATTAGCTGTAATAGTAATTTCCGCTATAACAAAATTATGGAGAAAACATCGAAGTCAAAAGAAAACTCCTACAATTCAACTTCCACTACAAGGAAATAAAGTACAACTTTCAGAGGAAGCTTCGTTCTAAGAAGGGAGGAATTATATAGCAGCCTGTCCTGGATTACGTTTTTGAGAATTCTTACATCAGCAACATACAACACCAAGTGACAAGATAATAATTCAGACAACATGAAATATCCATGTTACTAATTTATCATAATGTAGTTAGTTAAGAATTAGACTTGAAAGATTGAACATCATTTTGTAATAAAGCTCTAATAAAAAATAATTCATTTTTTAAAAAACTATTTTTCGGTAGTTCGAAAGTTAATTCATATATAATTAAATTTTCTTCATAATTCAGAAAATTTAATTCTCTTAATATACCTACACGAAATTGTGGCCAATTAGGCAAAGAAACTTCACCAATTACACCACTTTGGTCCAGTCAAATATAAACCTCTGAAAGGATATTAGATCTTTGATGAACACAATGCGACTCGATGCCCTACCATAGATCAATTAATTATTCACGCACATTCATCTAAAGTTCAGTCGTTTTTGAAGTTAGGATTGTAGGAGTTAGGATTGTAGGTTAAAGTATTGCTATGGTTGGCAATTACTTGACAGTACTTACTCAATGACAGCTTCCCGGTTCTTATATATTTCAATAGAACTGATTGAGAAATGTTCTAGTTTAGTATGAACAAGTTCAAAGTTTCTTTGCCTAATTGGCCACAATTTCGTGTAGGACATTAAGAGATATAGAATTGAATTTTAATTGGTAAACACCCAGGACTAGAAATCCAGTAATGTGGGTTTGAATCCCGCCTATGGTTCAATCTTTTACGTTTATTCATCTTTATAATGTTATGTTGAATTATCTGAGCTATCTTCATAACTCAGAAAATTTAATCATATATCTGTTAATGTAATTACGCGAAATTGTGGCCAATTAGGCAAGGAAACCTTAAGCCTTTTTTGTACTTACCCAGAACAATTCTCACGCAAGTTTTATTGAAATATATAAAAACCGGGACGCTATCATTGAATGAGCACTGTCAGACTAATTGTCAACCATAGTAATACTCATACCTGCACTCCTCAATTCAGAAAACGATCGGAGTTTTAATGAATGTGCGTGAATAGTTGATTTATAGCAGGGCATCAAATCCCATTGTATTCATCAATGATATACTACCCATTCAGAGGTTTATATCTACAAAAATATAAGACTCCGAAGGTCCCCAAAACGAAACATTCGCAACTTTTGTTCGTTGTTCTCTTTTCAATAGAAAAATCCTAAAACATTCAAATGCAGAGCCAGTTTTATACCGTAATATTCCAATTGTTTTTTATTCGAAGTCAGTAGTCTCAAATGGTATTTTCAAATCACTGAACACTACAACTATAAACTTATTATTATCAACATCTAATTTCCATCTGGACAATGTTAACTAAATCTACTCATGTTCACATGAGTGCTTGGACCTAAAACCAGATTGATTTTTCAGTAATATTTTATTCGGTAAAATATGCTTATGTAATTGGTTGCAGGCAGCTAATTCTTAAGTTTTTTCCAGTGCAGGTAGTGTATTTATCGGTCGTAAATGTATAACTTAATTAGAGTTGACGATTGTAGGTACAGTAAGTAGTAATATTAAATGGAGCTGGAAACTGACCGCTTTGAAGAGAAGTATCAACAAAATCAAGCACAACATGACCGACTACTTTGAAGACACTTTTGATAACGTTATTATTGATAACATCAGAATTATACTTGTTATCTAGCTTTGTTATAATAGCTTATTTATTGGGATTTTTTGGGTCGCTGATCACGAATCCGTAGCCACATTTATTTGCAATTCATCGTAGGGGTGGTCAAATCGACAAAATAGGCCAATTTCGCACCCCTATATGTTATTTTGCAATTTACGTGTTTTTGGCATTTCGAATGCACCAAGGGGTTTTTTTGGGTCGCTGAATACCACTCCGAAGCCAGATTTACTCCGAAGTAATTTTAAAATGCAAAAATAATAAAAATTTAGAAGCGTGTCAAATTAGCCATTTTTGTAAATTTCTCACCCCTACGATGATATTCGAGTAAATCTGGCTTCGGAATCGTATTCAGCTACCCAAAAAATCTCCTTGGTGCATTCGAAATGCCTAAAACACGTAAATTACAAAATAGCATATAGGGGTGCAAAATTGGCCAATTTCGTCAATTTTACCACCCCTACGATGGATTGCAAGTAAATCTGGCTACGGATTCGTGTACAGCGACCCAAAAAACCACCTAGGTGCACTCGAAATGCCAAAATACCTTTTTTGTAGAAAATACAATTCAAGACTTGGAGATTTTGGGCCATTTTCACCCCCAATAGGTGGGGTTGGGGTTGCCAAGAGATTTTAAGGTGTATGAATGATCCTAAGAACCTCCTGAAGCTAATGAACAAAAATTCTTCATACGAACTTAGATGTTTTTTTTGTATTTTCCGGTTCAGAGCCTGGACTAATATATTTGAACTCATTCTACTACTTATAATAGACCCAGGACTGAAGTAGATAACAATATTTAATAGCCACCCACCCACAATATGAAGAATATTTTAATTCAATATGTATCCTAACTCCTGAATACAGATGAAACGTTTATTCATTAATTCATTCATTAAATATGTAAGCGTAAATGAAATAATTTGAAAGCCTTGGCTAGATCGATGTTATGTCTACATATCAGAGACTAATGAGTTAATGACTAATGGAATTCATAAGAGTTACATTCGCAATGGCCCATGATACATTTTCATATCGTACCTTAGCTGTTGACCTCATTTTCAGTTTGTTGATTTTTTGGTCATGTTTAATTTTGTACCATAAGCTTAACGAGCCTGTTACAAAACTATCCAGCATACTTAGTTCCACCCACAACACAATTATTTAGAACTGACAACATTTCATGTGCACTGTGCAGTTAGGTTTCTGGATAATAGTATATTGTGTTATAAGGAGCTGAAGTGAAGCAAGGCTGGAGTTTAACTGCCGAGCATAGCGACTTTTTTTTTTAATTTGGGTAGTTTTAAAGTTCGGGATCGTGTTTCAGTGATTCGTTTAGTTCGCTCTGGGAAACGTTTCAATAGCTACGTTGTAATAAACACTGCATAGGCAGCACAAACTATTGTTATTGCAGCAAGGATTTGATAAATCAGAATATCAGAATATTGTTACTTGAATGACGTTTGAAGAAAATATTTTATATCCGGTATTCGACGCAGAAATAAGGTATCAGAATGACGAACTTCCTACGACACGTGAACAGAATAATGGACGCTCACTCTGAGCAGGACACCATCGTTTTTCAGATTTCCTATCAATGTCAATTTGATTCTTCTGGCTTCATTTTCTTGCAAAATTCCGAAAAATCTGTTTTCAGTGTTGTTGGATATTCAACAACTTGTTGATTCTATATTATTCGACAAATAATAATAATTTGGAATGTTTTCGAGCTCAAGAATATATAATTTGTCTATTTTCATTTCATACGTAGTAGTCGTAAGTTGTAGAATACTTTCGATGGAATTTGAGACATCCTGTTCAACTTCTAAATGTGTGCTAGTTCTCTAAGCTTGAGCATGATGTTACAGAACGTTTGATTCTGATTCAATTTTATACGAAATATTCAGGCTTACAAAACCATGTGATGGAATAATGGAAATTATAAGTTTTACAGGAATAGGTGGAGCCACATATCAGAAATTAATCCCAAATACAAATACAGTTGATGTCAAGAGATGCTAAGGCAAATGATTTATATCGAAAACCATGCCTATTCATCGATACATATGATATATCTTCAATAATAATAAAAATAATGTTATTAGTTCACAATTACCTAAGGCGTAGAACTTACCAAAAAAAGAAAAATATATATACATATCGTAATTAACGACTAACACATACTAGCGAATTATCATATTGATTTAGAAAACCAAAATTTTGACTGAAAGATACTCTTGCACTTTTACTCATTTAAATACGTTTTAATTTAATTTTCAAAAGTCTTATTAGTAATTTTCTTATATGAATTGGGAGTGTTTCATAAAATAGGAGACATTATAATATTATAGATTTTACTTTCTACTGTTGGTTCGAGAAGTATGCTTTTATCGTTTAATTGAACATTGTATGTAAAATGTGTCTCAATACTATCACTTGTATTATTTTGATTTGTATCAAGCCTTGGATTATGAATTATTAACAACAATGTAGGCAATCAGTCTAATTTCTATCATTTGTGCTTGTATTTTTGAGGATATTAGTGCTATTTGTGTTTTGTTCACTATATTCCAGGTGACTTTACATTTACTCTTTTTTTTTGCTCCATTTATTACAGGTTTCAGTATATTACTGTACTGTTTGTAATAATTTTCTCTTTCTTTTGCAGGAAACTTTGATTCCTTCAGTTATCCACAATCTATATTTTTGTTGTCTTGCTAATTCTGGATGTATTATGAAATTTTTAGTGTAGATTAGTTTAGGGCAAATTTGGACATATAAGGGTGTATCACCACGATCTGCATCGATCGATATCTCAAAAAGTAAACATAGAACTTTCTTGAAAACTTGGCAGCTAACCAAAGTCAAGATGCGACACTTCCGGTTATACCGGAAGTCGGTGTCAACTACATATTATGTATCATGTCCTAATATATAAATTCAACTGTTTTTGAGATATTTGCTGTTGGATTCTTAGAATATTACGCAGAACTTGAACGTTTGTTTAACTTAACATCCAGCCCTCTCAGCAGGTACAGACCCTTTCTATTTATAGAAAGAGTCAAGTCTGTTTTGTATATGTATAATATACTTAATTAGTAATATACGAACTATTGACTGTAACGGATGTAACAGACTCTATGCATTCCTAATTTTCAATAATAAAATACAGTGAAGTACATACTGGGTGTTATTTCACATCTTCCTATCCTATAATACTAATAGGTTATGGGCCCAGATTACGAACTGTGTAAATAAATAGAAATATAAATAAGTGCAGATTAACAATTAGTGACATTTTGTGAACTTTATAAATAAATAAAACTAGTGTTAAGTGAGTGCTTAACTACAATGAATACAAAGAAAATTAAAAGGAATATAAAGCCCTTCAATGGCGAACATTACAGCATTTGGAAATTCCGCTTGCGTGCTCTAATCGAAGAAGAAGGTGCACTACAAGTTCTCGATGAAGATCCACCGAAAGAACTAACTGATGAATGGCGAAAATGGGAGAGAACCGCAAAAGGTTGTGTAATCGAGCATTTAAGCGATCGGCATTGTTACAAATAATAATTCTACCAAGGAAATAATACAAAAATTAGACACGATTTATGAAAGGAAAAGCCTGGCTACACAATTAGATGTACAGAAAAGATTATTGAGTTTCAAACTGCAATCAGATGTATCATTAATCAATCATTTTATCAAATTCGATGAGATGATGATAGAACTAACTGCATCTGGAGTTGGAATTACTGAAATGGGTAAAGTCGCACATTTGCTTTTAACATTACCATCCATCTATGACAGTGTTGTTACGGCAATCCAAACTTTAACGGAAGATAATTTAAGTCTTGCCTTCGTGAAAACACGATTGTTAGATCACGAAATTAAGTTGCGGAATCAAGCTTCTGACACAAGTGCAAAAGCCTTATTCAGTGGAACTGAAAATTCAAAAATTAATAACCAAAATCAAATTTGGACAAATTCTAAAAACTTCCGAGGTAGGAAATACAATAAATCGAAACATTTTATGAATAAATTCAAGAATAACAAGCAAGGAAATAACAATAAAAAATGTCACCATTGCGGCCGCTTGAATCATATAAAGCGTGATTGTTACTGTTACAAACGTCAAATAAATCAAGGCAATCAAAACAATCGAACGTTACAAACAGCTCAAACAAGGGAAACACATGAACAAGATAAACGAAGGTTTGCTTTTATGGTAGGTAGTAAATTGAAAAACCGAGAATATTTTTGTGGAAATGAAGTTACCTACATTTATCTTGGATTCTGGAGCAACAGACCATATAATAAATCGACTGGATATCTTCAGTGAATATGATGAACTGCAATCTCCAATAAATCTCTCTGTGGCGAAAAATGATACGGAATTGATAGCAACGGCCAAAGGAACAATTGAAGTCACCAGTAACATGGGAGTCACTGGCGTCTTAGAGAATGTCCTGTATGCTGCCGATATCCCATATAATTTGTTGTCTGTACAACGTATGCAAGAAAAAGGCCTAACAATAATTGTCCATGCTAATGGTACAGTATCTATTACGGAGGGAGGTAAGGTCATAATAAAAGGTGAGTCATTAAACAATTTAACCAGAATAACTTTGAAGGTAAACTCACTAGGTGGTAGGAATACACCGAACAAACAAGACAATGCTGCTAAAAACGATAACCAGAAAACTGAAAGTAATAATTATAAAATTTGGCATGAACGGTTAGGTCATATAAGTAAAGCCAAATTATTACAAATTAAATTTAAAGCTTTAGCGTCTGATAGTTCCTGTTTGGAACAAATTGATCCATCAAGTGATCTATGTGAATCCTGTTTAAAAGGAAAACAAACAAGACAACCCTTTTTGAAAACAAAAGATAAATCACATATTCAAAGACCTTTATTTATTGTCCATACTGATGTTTGTGGTCAAATTACACCACAAACGATCGACAGTAAAAATTATTTTGTTACATTTATTGATGAATACACTCATTATACTGTTACATATTTATTAACCTATAAATCTGAAGTCTTTACCGTTTTTCAAGATTATGTTGCAAAAAATGAAGCACACTTTAATATGAAATTAGTCAATTTGTATTGTGATAATGGGGGCGAATATCTCTCAAATGAAATTAAGGAGTTCTGTGTTAAAAGGGGTATCACATATCACTTAACTGTACCACACACTCCAGAGCAAAATGGAGTTGCGGAACGAATGAATAGGTCAATAACTGAAAAAGCTCGTTCAATGATTAGCGGAGCCCAATTAGACAAAAGTTTTTGGGGTGAAGCAATTTTGACGGCTACATATTTGTTAAATTTAACCCCTACAAAAGCAATAACAAAGAATGAAACTCCATTTGAGCTGTGGCACAATAAGAAGCCCAGATTAGATTATATAAAGGTATTTGGTTCGACAGCATATGTACACAATAAAACCAGAAAAACAAAATTTATTGAAAAATGTTTTAAAGGTATACTGGATGGGTACGAACCAAACGGTTACAAAATTTTTGACACAGAAACGTGTAGATTTATAAAAGCACGTGATGTAATTTTTGATGAAATACATTTTTTAACATCAAGACCAGTTTTAAAACTTGATGAAGATTTTGTAACTGAAATATCTGAAGTAATGAAATCCGTAGATCCTGAAAAGGATATTTCATAAACGGATAATACTTTTAAATCTGTTGTTGGAACAGATAGAACCTGAGGTAATGAAATCCGTAGATCCTGAAAAGGATATTTCAGAAACGGATAATACTTTTAAATCTATTGTTGGAACAGATAGAACCTGAGGTAATGAAATCCGTAGATCCTGAAAAGGATATTTCAAAAACGGATAATACTTTTAAATCTGTTGTTGGAACAGATAGAGAACAGAATTCGTCATCCTCTAAAGTAGTAAACGAAAACGATAATTTGATTGAAACTACTGAGGTAAGGCGAAGTGAGAGAATTCGAAGCCAACCCATTATCTCATATAAAGATAAAATAGAAATCTCTGAAAATTATCTTCTGTGTGCACAATCACTTATATACAAAATTCCCTCTAGTTATGATGAAATAAAAACAAGACTTGACAAAGTCAAGTGGATGCAAGCAATTGACGTAGAAATCATTTCACTTTTACAAAACAATACATGGACTTTAGTACCTAAACCGGCAAATAAAAATATTGTAGACTGTAAATGGGTTTTTACAATTAAGAACGATATTTACGGAAATCAAACAAAATTTAAAGCAAGATTAGTAGCGAGAGGTTTTAGTCAACAGTATTTGTTAGATTATGATGAGACATTCGCACCAGTTGCACGTATTTCGACATTCAGAATTCTTCTTGCATTTGCAAATCAATTCAATTTATTCGTTCATCATATGGACGTTAAAACTGCTTTTTTGAATGGTATATTAAAAGAAGAAATCTACATGCGTGTGCCTGAGGGGGTTAAAGTTGAAAATGATAACATGGTTTGTAAATTGAACAAATCATTATATGGCTTAAAGCAATCCGCTAGATGTTGGTTTGAACGTTTCGACCAAGTCTTAAAACAACATAATTTTACAAACTCATCTGTTGACCGTTGCTTGTATTTCTTGGACAAAGGTTTTATAAGTGAAAACCTTTATGTAATATTGTATGTGGATGATCTTTTGATTGCAACAGGAAACATCACAACAATGAAAAATTTCAAGCACTATTTAATGCAAAACTTTTCTATGGTCGACTTATTTGAAATAAAACTTTTTCTAGGTATAAATGTTGAAAGAAATGAAAATGAAATTTCATTAAGTCAAAGCACATATTTAAAGGGGGTTTTAGAAAAATTCAACATGAGTGAATGTAAATCTGTAAGTACTCCTCTTCCAATGAAACTAAATTTTGTTGCTTTAAATTCTGAAGAAAATTGTGGAGCGCCTTGCCGAAATGTTATCGGGTGCTTAATGTATGCCATGTTATGCACACGACCAGATTTGTGCACGGCTATAAATATGCTTAGTAGGTATCAAAGCAAAAACAATACAGAATTATGGCAATACCTGAAAAGGGTATTGAGATATATAAAAGGTACACTTCATTTGAAATTAGTATACAAAAGGTGTATGTTCAAAGAAACATTGGTAGGTTTTGTTGATTCTGATTGGGGTAGTAACGAAAATGATCGAAAAAGTAGAACAGGCTATTTGTTTAAGCTTTATGGAAGTTGTTCGATCTGTTGGAATACAAAAAGGCAAAATTCAGTAGCGGCTTCGTCTACTGAAGCTGAATACATGGCCCTATTAGAAGCAGTTAGGGAAGCCTTATGGTTAAAATCCTTATTGAATACCCTCAATTTGCAAACTAAAGAACCAATAATTATATTTGAGGATAATACTGGTTGTATTTCCATTGCAAATGATCCAACTGCTCATAAACGATCAAAACATATCGATATAAAGTATCATTTTACTAGAGAGCAGATAGAAAAGAAATCAATAATTCTAAAATATATATCCACAGGAGAGCAATTAGCTGATATTTTCACCAAGCAAGTGCCAGGACCACGATTCCAGGAGATACGTCTCAACATTGGCATAAAGGAATAAGATAAAGATCGAATTATTATTTGTCAAATTGTTTGGTCTGGTTGGGTTTTTCTAGGGTTTTCCCCAACTCTACGCAACATATGTTGGACCATTCTCATTGTTAATATACTCCCCTAGATAACTATATAACTAGATAACTAGATAATGAATTCAATGAGTACTGTATCATCCAAACTTTACAATTATATCAAAGTTTCAGTAAAACGATTCAATTCTTGAGGGGGGCTGTTGGATTCTTAGAATATTACGCAGAACTTGAACGTTTGTTTAACTTAACATCCAGTCCTCTCAGCAGGTACAGACCCTTTCTATTTATAGAAAGAGTCAAGTCTGTTTTGTATATGTATAATATACTTAATTAGTAATATACGAACTATTGACTGTAACGGATGTAACAGACTCTATGCATTCCTAATTTTCAATAATAAAATACAGTGAAGTACATACTGGGTGTTATTTCACATCTTCCTATCCTATAATACTAATATTTGCAATTTCAGAAACAAAATTATAGATCAGACCCGTACTTAATTGACAGTTTCTTGATAGCGGCTGCATATTTCGTAACACGCGTTTGGCATTTTCTAGTCAAATCTTTGACGCAGAGAAGTACCATGAAGAAGTTTCCGATCTTGTACAGTGTGCTCACAGTAAATTATTGAAATATTAATTTTAAAAATACGAAAAACTCTAAATTTTCAAATGGAAACCCCCATTTGTTCTGTAGTAGCCATATTTAGCACAAAAAATTTGGACTACTTTGTCTTTGGTTCCCAATACCTGAATATTATCGTTTTCGATTTATTTATACAAAATACTAGTTTTCCACCTTTGTCAAGGGGGCGTTTTTAAGTTTGATGAATCTAGTTGGCCATGGCCGATTATACGACTGACAGAGAATGAAGAAATGTCACTTCCGAGAAACATTTACTTCACTTATAAAACGCGATGCAGAAATTCATAAACATTTGAGAAACATTGAAAACATTTTTTAAGTCATGTTCAAAACGGGTCAAAACGAGTTGATCTATAGCATTTCAGTATTTTTGTTTTTTCATGGCAAGCTGACGACACTACTTATTAACAAAAAGTAACAGTGGGCTACTTCAATTCGATTTTTTAATAAAAGCGGCGAAATTAAAGAAAGGTTTCTATGTTTTCAAGATGTGAGTGAACATAGACCAGCCATTGCGATGTATGATTTAATAACGTCTGTTTTAGGGCCGTTTGATTATAAAAATAAATTGGTAGGGCAGTGTCCTGATGGAGCTAGTGTAACGGCAGATGCTTTATAAAAAAAATGAAGAATGATGCACCGATGGCTTTGTTTACACATAGTAGTACAAATCGGCTAAAACTACAAAAAATTCCCGTTTTTATTTAGCCAGTACCACATCAATTCCTGGTTTTTTCCATCAAATTAACTTTTATTCTAGATTCCATAGTACGAAAAAGAATACCGTCTTCTACAAATACTAGATTGGAATCGCGTTCTAAATTGATAGATTCTGAACTTGGTTTTGGATTATAAATGGGATGACTTAAAAACTGAGAATTATTGAAGACCAAACCTCAGCGGCTGAGTCGATAAACGGAGCAACATGCTGTTTTAAACAACTTGGAATTCTCTTTTCCAACCGCGGCGTATAGAAAATTTTTGGCATCACAGATCTCTTAGTTGAAATTTAGCGAAAGAAATGGGTTATAGCAAAACCCAAACATTTTTAGATAGGGATCGTATAAAATCTCTGAGAAATGAATTAGCGTTCTATGAAATTCTTGAAATTGCGGATTTATTTCTGGACCAGTAGATTAAAGAATTAAGTTATCTGACCCTATTAAGAGTGACGAAAAAAGATGTCCACGAATTTTATTTTATTAACTATTGGACAATAGAAATAAGGATTGCAGACTTGTCCCAATTATTTTTTTTATCGCTTGCAGATTCATAAAATTTTAAAGAATACACTTAACATTTTCCAATATATTTAGTAACTGATTTAACCAACTTTTACCAAAACAAATAAATCAATGAATTAATTACAGATTATTAATCAAGTTCATCAATTTGCTAAATTAAACATTCACTCACTAATAAACATTTTTAGGGACAATCATCTTAAAGAAATATTCCCGGAGGCTTCCAAATTGTTGGTTTTAATTTTTACAATACCAGTAATAAGTATCTCGGTTGACAGACATTTTTCTTGATTGAAACGTATTACAGCTTACAGGGAAAATTCAATGAAAAATGAACGTTCATCGTCACTTTCACTTATTCCAATCGACAAAGATCTGATTATTTCACTGATATAATAATAATTAATAAATTTTCTTCATTAAGAGACCGAAGCATTAATTTAATTTATGAAAAATAATTATGTTTTTTTAGATACTTGGGTTTAGTCACTCAGATTTGTTATGTGTACCTATGCACGTACAAAATACTACAAACTAAAATAAAAAAATAGCAAAAAGATTACAAAAAAGACTCCTATGATGAATTACATGGTATTATTAACATATTACATACTTATTTATGTATTACAGAGGCATCCATCTCGGTATTCATATACTTACCATGTTGCCTGAGGCGGTGAAAAATGAACAAATGAATATGTCTAGCTGTAGTTTGGCCCTGAATTTTGTCGACCTAACTTTTTAACCCATGAGCCGCGAACAAAATTCGTTTTTACGAACGAGGTTAGGATGAACTAGATGCAAATTCTGTGACAAATATACTGAACTAAACTTTGCGGTATTGTGCCGTTTACTTATATTCCAAACCCAAATATTCACAGAACAACATGAAAAATATTTAATTTTCCTGTTTTTATTGCGAATATTTCGAATAAAGTGCTACGTGGCTTAAAAAGAGAGAGGACGTTATGTATAATGATTAGTCTTCCTCTACTATTTGCGCCTCAGTAGCCATTGTTGACCGGTGCGGGGACCCAGCCCGGTTCCTAGGATGCCAATAGAAAGCGCGACATTACGTAAAATGTGGGTATGGTCCACGAACATCTTTCGCCTGCGCCGCTGTTTTGTCGCCTACCCAATCCCAAAGATCACGAGTCGCCCCTGACTTGGACATGATGAAATTGCTGTTTCAAGTAAAATATATGTCCAATGAAGAAAATGTATTTGTAGGATGAAACAATAGGAGTTTCAGAATAACTAATATGTGAATAATAAACTATAATATAATTCATACTGTCGATACACTATAGCACTATAAATAAGAAATAGTAATAATATCTATTAAAAATACTGTTAAGTACCGAGGACATTTCAGCTACCAAGTAGCTCAGAGTAAACTGAGTCGTCAGTAAATTTTTCAGATATTTCCGTACAAAATATTGATATCAATATCTTTCAAAGTAAATAAATATATCGATTCATCAAGATATCGTTGCCATCTCTAATCCCATCACAACGTGTAAATACCGATGATAAGATTAGATACCTTTGTGGAACTTGGAAGATGTTTTCTACTTTATATTACCTAGACTATTCATCTTATAAGAACGTAGAGGTTGCATAGTGAATTTGTTAAGTAATAATTCAAGATACCTTGTTTTCCGAACATATGAAAGTATTACGCAACTTGGTTGGGAGTGATTTTCTCAAAAAGTGATGGAAGCTCTGGGTAACCTATTTTCGATTGCAAAGTCGGTATCCTGCTAGTTGTAAAAAGATTATCATATTTTACCTTTTAATGAATTGTTCTTGCAATTTCGCTGCTATCCAGAAAGAATGGAGCTTATGAGTTTATAAATAATATGGACTTGAGTGCAATTGCAAAAAAAGTGCCTCCCTCTATGGTTGCAATATTTGGATGATACTCATCAACACGTGAAAAATATCAATAATATTCATCATTCAAGTTTCTGCAACGGTAAAATTAAGGAAATTACCAAACGAATGGAATTAAGTAAGACCCAAAGGCTCGCTTGCGTATATATAACTGAGCCCCCAAGGTCCCTATGGCTAGCATGGAAAAAATACTGGGACTAGTCTCCTCCATTTACCTATACGTAGGACAGCGAAAAAACTATGCTTAATATAAGAAAAGAAGAATCTCGAGGGGGTATTAAACTTCGGTGGAAGGATAAGGTGATGTGCTTGTTTACACATAAAAAAAACAGCAGAAGCTACGAGGCCCGGAGAGAATATTAAGAACACATGGGTGACTTTCTAGCAGAAATTCATGCAATTGAGAGATGTGCACAGATGACTGATGTATTATGTTGAAATTAATTTATTCATCAGTGAATTAATATGATCAAACCATACATCTACAGTCACACCCAGATATGTTGTGACCTTGAACTCTAGAATGGTTTTCCATTCGTTTTTTGCACGTCTTATAACGAGCATTGCGGTTTCCTAGCTGAAGTATCAAATGTAACGATATTGGTCTTTGTAGTAATAGTCCAGACATTTAAGAAATTTTTTTGTCCGAATTTCGGCGAGTTCTAGTTCTGTTCTATTCTTATGTATTTTGACGCGCTGAACACGATGGTGTAGTTTGAATATGGATTAACCCTGTGTTTGAAAAACCATGTCCATTGTTTGGACCCAAGAATTTGACGGTTTTTTGCGTTTGGAGACAAGACTATAGATTTAGATAGTATTTTTATTTCTTTTTCTTGGTTTTTGGTGTTTTGACCTACCTAATTGTTTGGCGCCAAAATAAGCCATTATGAAAAATCCGTATTTTGCAAATTTCAGACGAAATGCTTATGTTATCGATCTAAAACCTAAATCATCCGAAAGATTTCATTATTCTGCATCCAATATCCAAACAAGCGTTTTGGTGCAAAGACACAACTTTGGCGCCATTTTGAAAATGTTGGACCACCGAAAAATTTAAATTTCTTGAAGTTAGAAATCTTTCACGGAATCCGAATTCTAGGTTCTATTAGAGATTTTCATAGCGAGTATTCTAAGCCTGAGCAGATCGATTTGGGTTGAGTAGAAGTGGAGCTATACTAATAAATGTGTTTGGGCCTCTAGATGGCCCAATTTTGGGCCTATCGGAAGAAACCTTGGATTAGATCACAAAGAAACACATGGGCTATTCAAGTTTAAAACAGCGTACAGCTATTCGTATACAATTCCAAGTTATAAAGATTTACATCATAAAAATATAGCGCGAAATTTCATTTAGCGGCAATAAGCGAGTGTCGCCGTCGGTCTTTAGATTACGCGCGCGAAATTATTATTTTTGTAATATTTTAAAATGCACCAGAATGCTTATAATGTTTTTGTGTGTCAACGTGTATAATGTGACCGTTTTTTTATATTTATTAATAATTGCCTAACATGGTAGTGTGGCTTGGTTTAGAAGATTCTGACCAACAGATACTACCTGTTATTATATCCCAACTTTATCTATATGTCATTACAATTGTCTAATAGATTCCGTTCACGAAATAATTTTTCTTTAAATATTTGGAATCTTGTATCTTCTATGGTACACCAAAAATACACCCGATGTAGAAGTATATATTCCAAAATTTTAACTTTAACTAAAAAATGAGGTAGGTCAAAACGCTAAAAACCATGAAAAGAGAAATAAAATACTATCTTTTCACCCAAACAGATAATGAAAAACAAATACTCTCTGACATATACTCAATTTTTCAATGTGCAAAAAAACACATCAAATGGGCGCTATCTTGAGACCACGACCTACGACCTCGAATCGACTTTGAACTAGAGCCAAAAATCACGTATTAATTTTCCCAACAACTTCGGTCTTAAACATGGCCAGTTTTTGTTCCAAACAGTGGACACAGTTTTTCGAGCACAGGGTTATTCCAAATTTAAGCTACACCATCGTGTTCAGCGCGTCAAATTACATAAGAATAGACCAAAATTAGAACTCGCGGAAATTTTGACAAAAATCGTCGATTTTCCTCCTTAAATGCCTGGACTATAATAATACTTTTCATTTGAAATCCTAATATAAATACAATGATGGAATAAAAATATAAATCCAGATTAAAAATATTATTAATTAATTTGATGTAAATCATTCCTCAGGATGAATTACAAATATGCTGATTCAATAGTTAACTGACATTAATATGGTTTTTCAGCTGGTTTTTTAAAGAATGTAATGTTTCTGAGTTTTTTATGGACATGGGAAATCGTCCAAACCTTTGAAAAACAGTGATCTCATTGATTTTTTGTTCTTGTTCTAGATATGTGAAATTGATTAGTTGATCATTGTATTGTATTCATAAATCTGATTATTATAGGTGATGATACAATGGAAGTATGTGGGTACTAAGTTTTTAGTTATTTCGAAATGAATACCATAATTAAATAGAAAACCCTTTTTGTTATATCATATCAACTGAAAGTATTCAGCATAGACTGAATCGGAGTATACTTGTTACACTCCAAAATAATTCTCATAGCTCGATGTTGAAGTTTCTGCAACTGTTGTGTGTTGTTTTCACCTGGTAGATATGAGCGGGTTGAGCAATAGTTGAAATGAGGCTGTAAGGTTGTTCTATATACGAGTATTGTAATCTTTGAATACATGGAAACTTCGGGAAGAATAATATTTTTTTTGATATCTTTTTGTATATGTAATCACAATGATTTGTGAGACTGAACGATTCATGTAACATAAATCCTAAGTATTTCAATTCTGATACACATTCAATTTTATCATTGTCTATTCCAAACTGGAAGGATTGATGATCGACTGATTTTAGCTTGTGTTTATTACTTATGATCATTGACTTAGTTTTCTTCATATTCAGTTTCAGTTAATACACCTCTAGGTATTCTACAAACTTTGTCAACACTTTTGATATATCTTTATTAGAGGTATTATTAAACATATTACCTATAGTTATAGAATCGCTGATGATCATTCTCCACTATTTCTAGCTGTTTCAGTATCGACAACCTATATTTAATATATGTAATATATGAAGCTTGATAGGCCTTTTCCCGATCATTACATCATAACTTCTGAGTTTTCCCAGTTTTATAAGTATGAAGTAGAGATGGAACGGACGTCCGGCCGAGTACCGAATCCGGCCAAGCTCGGCTTCTTCACCGGAAGTCCGGTTTAGCCGGTTTTTTGACTAGATTTTTTTTCTAATAAATAAAATACGTTTAAAATAAATAATGCCTCTAAAAGACAAGTAAAATATTAATTGTGATAAATCTATTTTATTTAGTCAAAATAATATATAAAAAAATTGAGAAAATCTTGCAGAAGCGAAACGAGAATCTATACTACGTATTTTATTAAAAATATTTTTATTTAAGAAACCAGTAGCCAAAGTTTATCTTTATTAAGTTATGGTGAATAAACAAAAGATTTTCTGCATTCTGTGGAGTCAGACTGTAACGGTTTCCTTCATAAATATTTCCCATTTCTGAAAATGATCTTTCAGAATACACACTACTAGCTGGGGCACTTAAATATTATTTTGAAATCTTTGTCAGGTTCGAAAACAAAAAAAAGTGATCTTTCCACCAAACAAATGGATCGGCATAAGTTGACGCAGATTTTTCTTCACCTCCGCGAGAAAGCTTATTTTCGCACAGCAACGTGTAACGTTGCGAAAGACTTATTGTCATCACAAATTTCGAAAAAAAAAAGCTTTACTTTTATTAAATGACATTATTACACAAAACACGAAGCGACTAACGGGCACGATTGAAAATTGAACAGGCGACGGAATATTTGCCATTTGCTGTATCGCTCTGTTAACATTCGGGGATTCACAGATACAAGGTCGGTATATACCCGCGCTTCGCATCACAACAGTGTGCTATAAACATGGATTAACGACTCTTGTCGCATCTAAAGAACCGTAAGGCAAGAACGGATTGTCGGTGTATGTAGATTTTATAATAGTACAGGGTAGGAATGAGTGCGAAAGACCAAAATAATATCGAATTTTACTAGTAATTGGTGAACCCAATAGTTCGACTGGACGTCCGGGATCCGGTCGGGTAGATTGGCCTGATTCCTGGTGTCCGGTAGTCCGGCGAATTTTAAGTCCGTTCCATCTCTAGTATGAAGGATATTTATATTATTTGTACTTCTGTAAAGAAAAAGTAAAGCTCCAATATAGGGAATAATGATCTGAAATAGTTGTCTTTATTTGAATAGAATTTAGTAAGTTCGAAGGTACATAACTATGAAGTGGCATCAAATGTGAGCAGGAGCTGTTAGGTCTGGTTAGTTCGTTTATATGAAATTTTGAGCAACACGATGAAATTAATGCTATCATTTATAGAGCATTCTAATTTTCTGACAGAAAATTTACATTAAAATCGCCGCATACTACCAAAAACTTGGCATACTATCAAACAATTTCATCCAGGAGACTATCACAATGGTGATTAAAGACATCTGTACAAACAAATTAGAGAAACTTACAATTTGATATTGTTATTATACTGGCACAAAATTCAATATTTATTGCTACACTCATTGCTTTGAAACTTATGTTAATTGTTTCTCACATTTGATGAGCAAATAACTGTTCCACCACACTTTTGAGGGTTCTACAATATTTGCCAATCAAGTTGTTTATTCATTTATTTCATAAAATTCAATTTCCTCTGACCTTACCAAATGTGTATTTAAACAAATCATGGATGCTGATACCTCGTCTGCTACAATTTCTAATTCAGCTACTTCATTCCTCAAATAGTGTATGTTTAAACAGACAATCTTCAATTTACTCGTACTATCCCTCCCAGAAGTAATTACTTAGTTGTCGAAAAAAGATTATTAATCTCTTGAGTCAGTTTTTTCTCCTTTATAATAAAAGCTATATGCTCGCTTCTCCTCTTTTTGGAAGTTGTTTAATAAATAGGTAGGTCCTAACATCGTCAGATTTGTATATTATCGGCCTGGGGTTATAATTTGGCCTCGTTTCATGCCTCCAAATTCTTTCCTTACTGTTTTGTCCTCCATGTTACTAGGTTTGTCAGATCTCTTCCTATTTCTCACTGTTTTGTATTCGTTTTGTCTTTGTTCATTGTCTAAGATGTTTATAGTATTATTTATTGTGCTGTGTTCCATCTGTTTACTATAGGTTCATGGTTATTTACTTTTAAACATAATATATCTTGCATTTTTGGACGTTCATGTTGATTCGTATCTTCAGGTTGACTTTTTTTTTGGAGTTTTCCCTACATATGAATCGCCTTTATTTCCTCTAGTTTAATCTTGAATCGTTTCTGTTAATTTTATTTTATCGTTGAGTAATTCAATTTTATCATGCAGTTCTGAATAATCTGATCCTTTTCTTTGAAAAACTTTTTTAGATGATGAAATTCAATTGAACTTACTTTGTTTTCATTCGTGGGTATTAGATTTATTATGCCTTGTTTTTGTTCACAACAGATAATATTGTTTTCATCAAATTTAATTGATTTTATTTTTTAAGCACATCAATAATGGTAAATATCAACCGATTCAACACATTAGACGATATTTATGTTCACTTTTCTCGAGAATTTTCTATAACAAGATTTACAGAAGCAGTCGTCTACCCTGTTCTGACTTTCCGCCATCTTCTCTTATTCTAATTCCATCATATACGAGAATATGTTTGAATCGGAACAAAAATTCGTTCAGAAATATTAAATACTGGAAATGTAGGAAGTATTTAATATTAGAATCTAAATTTAGCGGTTCAGAAGGTTCTATACAAAAATTAGTGGCTGTCCACAATCTGGTGATAATTAGTATGACACTTGGTATGATAAAGTAATTACTTATCCTAGATACAAGTAGAACACAGAGCAGCAATGATATTATAATAATAGATATCCTGTTAGCATTGTATTTTAAGCTCTCCAAAAAGGTACTTGTAACAAGAAATATTGCCCATGGATAGAAGAGTTTGCTTCAGAAGTTATCTGTTAGTTAATTGAAGTTCACTCAAGAATTGATTCTTAAATGCAGGTAATCTTGATAAATTCTTAAAATATTGCTGACAAATGATGATATTGATAATCCTTTCTTGTAGGTAATATCTGTTGGAAATCAAGTGCCAAAGTGTTTCTAGTATTACAAATATCACAAAAGGCATTCCAAAATGTTAGGTACTTTAGAATAAATTTGCTCATTAAGATTTTCTCAGTAGTTTTTTGCTTTTATAAAAGAAAATAGAATAATTCTCCAGTTTCAGTTAGTGTACTTTGTGTTCTTGTTCGTGCGCCGCCCAGATTGCAAATGTATACGTTCCGTACCCTATTCGTTAGACTTATTCAATTTAATTTGGTTGAAATATTGAGTATTCAGCGAGTGTAGATGATAATTTCAAGCCCGAGGAACGTAAAAAGCATAATATAAGTCGGTGTCTGAAATAAAATACCGTATAAAAGGAAATAATTACCGAAGCCTAATGTGTATTTATTTATTTATTTAGTAAATTGTATATGCCCAACAGATTAAGCCAATTATAGGACAAACAATACAGAGCAACACAATATAAAGAACAACAAGAAATATATAACAAAAATAATATCTAGTAGGAATAATGAAAATAAACTGGCTAAATTTTTAAATTACGTGGTAAATAATGTTACCTGACCACACTAATAAGACACTGAATACAATTGAAAAATGTTGTCATGACAAATATCGGACATCTAGATAATACATTTGTATTAGACCTAACATTGTAAAAAGTTAAAGGACAGCGAGCAGATAATCTAGGTACAACAAAATTTAATTTACCTAATAAGTAACTGTTTGTTTGTGCTCTTTATTCTTCATCTCAGTTCAAGTGTAAGACAATTAAAAGTAGATAATAATAATTGATTATTAAAACCTCTTCTAGGAAAGATATTTTACACTTCACCAGTAAAACCACGATCCCGTGCCTTCTTATCCTAGGGTTGCTGGTCGGAACGAATTCACGGACGTGGTAGACACGTGCGGCAGGCCAAACTTGAACGAGGCCGGTGATGGAGTCTAGAGTCCATAGGACGAGCACGCCGGGGGACTGAGGTCCACCCATAGTTATTAACGTGTAGCTAACAACACAACATTTACTAATATTTAGACTCAATTTATTGTTGGCGCACCATTCAAAAATATTGTCCAGATCATTTTGTAGTGCATAGCAGTCATCTATTTCAAAAAATATTTTCAAGTCATCAGCAAAAATTAGTTTCAAGCCGATTATGGTTTCAGCCAAATCATTAATAAATAACAGCAACAGTAAAAGACCACGGTTTTAGCCTTGTGTATTATATATTATATAGCTTTCTTCATTTTCCCTGATAGAATAGTGTAATGTTTAGAGAGCCATTGATATTCAAATAAAATTCCACGGTTTTCACCTTTGCTTTGTCGGTATTCGTCAAGGTATTTGTTAATGATGTTCTAGATCGGGTTATCATAATAAGACGTAATCATTCATTTTGCTATTAAAAACTTGGGAAAAAAGGGTGGTGCATAATACTGTAGTTTCCTAAAACTGGTCTCCCACAGCCTCTCAGAACGTATTAAACTTGCAAATTTTTCAGTCTCATAAAATAGTTCTCTTATGTGCGGGTACATCAAATTAGTATTAACAAAATAACATGAACTTACATATAAGATGACATACAATTCACGAGCGTACGTTACGAAAACAATGTCAGTAACAAAATACGGATAAAACAAGACATATTACATCAAATCTACCTGTCGCTTCATAATGAGACATTGTTTAGTTAGTTCATATCAATATTTGGGAATATGAAGAATTGGTAAGATTCTAGGTAAGATTTAATGTACATTAGCCTAGCAGAGCAAAATCAACAAAACAAAAATAAATTAGCTAGTAATTAAGTGATAATTTAGTGCCCAAATGAATCTTCTATTTACTTCCCCCACTATACGTAGAATATATTACAACCAAAAATATTTTCCAGATAACAGCTCATATTAGCGTTTTGTGCATTTCTTAATCTTTAAACAATTTTTGACATGATATTTCGAGTGTGTGCGTGTGTGCGTGTGCGTGTGTGCGTGTATTAAATCTGTTAAGTTTTACAAAACAATTTACAATATTAATACAATTTCATTATTTGTCTATATACATATAAAAACATATTAATTAAGATATATTTACAAGATATTTAACATTGTATCATAATTTTTCCTTGATTGTTCAATAAATAATAAGGTTTGAAAACGTCAAGGTTTGTTCATTTACTTCGCACCGAGCTTCGCACAACCCATTCCTTATACACCATAGAGTTTGGAAAGCTGGGAGGTCCTCTTTGCCTAGGAAAAAGGCGAACTCTGTAATTATTCTGGATCTTATTTTTTTAATAAAAGCTATAGAGTAGGGTTCAGATTCATCTCCATTTTTCATGTGATTCGTTATTGACCTATATATGACATGTTTTGCTAAGCTTATGAAATAGTTGGATAGGCTTATTTCAATAGAATTTCCACTGTAGCCACAATATAGATCTTTCACATATATATATGACTGGTATTTTGTAGAATTTTCAGAATATCGATGACTAACGTCCAGATATCATTCGTTCGTGGACATACCATAATGATATGCCACGCAGTTCCACGTTCGCTGGGACAAAAGGGGCACAGATCGGTTTCTTTCAATCCTGCTTTTTCTAAAAATATGGGGTCAGCTAATCGATTCTTAGGGAAGCGCCAAGCAGTTTCGGCTTCGAAGCCTAAAGTAGGTTTTTTGAAAAGGGATTGCCAATTTATTGTATCATCTGTCCATTCACCTTTCATTATCTCATTTTCTTCTAATCCAAAATACTTACAAGTAAGTTTTTGTTGTAAGACTTTTCTAGTGGATTTTGTCAAGTTAATATTGATGTCTTGATTGGTTTTGAATGTCAGAGTGAAGGGCAATATTTCGTTGTGTTTTGTTTGAAGTGCTGATCTGTGATGCAAAAGATAGTACGATTTTATCCTATTGTAGTGAACTGATAATTCTTCAATAATTAAAGGGGGTAGTATTCCAAGCTTTTCGATTAATATTTCACGTGTTATCCATTCGTCATCGTTCATAAAGTCTCCAACTGTCTTAAAACCAACTTCGCTCCACCTAAAGTTAAAAAGAGGTGGTACACAGTCTTGTAGTAGCCGAAACTTTTTTGTTGGTATATCTTTTATTTCGTGTAATGTCGACGGAAAATTCTGTATTGTTATGTTGGATTCTTTCACTGCTTCTATTAATGTCTTGACAAA
Organism: Endomychus coccineus; assembly: GCA_958510875.1. Lineage (NCBI taxonomy): Eukaryota > Metazoa > Arthropoda > Insecta > Coleoptera > Endomychidae > Endomychus > Endomychus coccineus. The sequence continues at coordinate 119,564,707 of OY294068.1, read as the reverse complement.
AGGAGATGTATATGTGTATTCAATGCCTGATGTGAAAAATATTTGCCAGGTCAGTACGCTATAACTAGATTGTTTTAGAAGAACTTTTATCATGTTAGCCCAATTTTCATTGCTTCCAGCTTTGAAGAGCCTTTGCACTAGCCATATCCTGAACGATTTGAGTTTCGACTCTATATGGACTACTCCTAGACCGCCTTGTTTATTGCCTACACATAAATCTTTACGTTGTGTCCAGTGTTTCCCACTCCATATAAACTCTATTATCTTCCTTTGAAATTTTTCTATTTGGTCTTTATTAAATGGTAATATCTGTAATGAATGCCAAAGTATGGGTGCAATAAATTGGTTAACAACAATCTTTTTTCCTGTTGAGGATAAGGTCGGAAGTTTTTGTTGCCATCTTTTTTGAACTTGGCTAATTTTTTCCATTAAATTCTTGAAAGCGGTCTCTGTATCTAAGACCATGTTACTTGAGAAAGTTATTCCCAATACCTTTATACTCTCGGATGTCCATTTTACATTTATAGGTTGGTCTTTCCTACGTTTCCAACTTCCAGTCCAAAAACCTACAGATTTTTTTGAGTTCAAATTTGATCCTGATTCTTGTGCATATATTCGGTGGATGCTAGTAAAGGTCTCAAAATCTTTTTCGCATGTTATAAACACTGAAACATCGTCTGCATACGCCGCCGTTGTGACTTTTTCATTTTTTGGCAGTGGTAAAATGAATCCGTTTAGTTTTTGTCTGCACAGTGATAGAAAAGGTTCCATCGATAAAGAATACAATGGACCAGAAAGTGGACAGCCTTGCCTTATTCCTCTCTCGAATGCTATTTCTCGTGTTAATAATGAACCTACGCGAACATGACTGTTGGCATTTTTATATAGTATTTTTACAGCTTTTATGAAAAACTCGCCACAACCAATTTTTTCAAGAACATGAAACATATAGTCGTGATTTATGCTGTCAAATGCAGATTTTTGATCTAGGTTCAAAATTGCCAAAGGAACTTGCTTTTTGTTAGCATAAAAAATGATATCCCTATGTAAGTGCAGACTGTCGTAAATGGTTCTATTAGGAACAGAATAGCTCTGATTTGTTCCGATCAATTTATCAATTATATTAGATAATTTTAATGATAAGGTCTTAGCCAAGATTTTATAGTCGGTTGTTAAAATTGATACTGGTCGACAATTCTCCAGCTCCAATAGATCTCCTTTTTTGGGAATCAGGTTGATTATAGCCTTTGACGCAGATTTTGGTAGTTGTTGTTTCAACATAATTTCATTGTTGACTTTCTGATATATGTATTTCAACTTATCCCAAAAGGAGAGATAAAATTCAGTAGTTAAGCCGTCAATTCCGGGTGCTTTGTTTTTATTAAGTGACAAAAGGGCCCTCGTGTACTCATCTAATGTAAAACCTTCATTCAACTTCATTTTTTCTTCATCAGGGATTTTATTTAAATTTGCATACAATTCGCTTTTTTCGTTGATCTTTGTTGACTTCTTCTCGTATAATAACTCAAAGTGTTTGACTATTGAAGTACATAATTCAGTTATCTTTTCAATTATCCTATTCTCAAATCTCAGTTTTTTTAGTGGCTTGAAGGTGTTGAAGGCCCTCTTATTTATTGATGGCGAGTCTGTGTCCATTATTTTATTATAATTTAATTTTGTCAATAGTTTTTCACTGGTCTTCTTATAGGCATCTTGTGATTTTTTGGTGATGTGTAATAATCTTTGTATATCTTTCTCTGTAGGATTAGATGTAGTCAAAGCAATTTCTACTTGTTTCTTGAGTTGATTGAGTTCCATATCGTTTGTTGTGCGTTTTTGTTTAATGTAAAGCATAGTCATATTTTTTAGGTCAGATTTGAATACATCCCACCATTTTATTATATTGCAGTTTTCTTTTACCTTTGTTATTTGATTTTCTATGAAGTCATTCATGTTATTCATATATTCCTTGTCTTACAGCAGCGTGTTGTCGAATCTCCAGTAAGGAGGATTAAATTTAATCTTTTTGTTAATTTGCAAGTTTATGGTTAATGCTAAATGATCTGAGAAGGAATTATGAAGTTTTGTTGAAACTAAGTTATTCACAATAGTACTTGATACATATAATCGGTCTAATCTCGATGCTGACAAGGGAGGTATAGCGGTAACGTATGTATATCCTGGATCTTTTTCGTGTGAGTACCTCCAACAATCTTCTAAGTTAAAATTAGTGAACGTATCTTTCAGATTTTCCGAGAAGGTTGGGTGTCTTTCCAATGAATTGTAACGATCTATAGTTGGATTCGGAGTGCAATTGAAATCACCCCCTATAATTATGTTCGTATTTCCATCTGCGTTTTCCAAGTATTCAGATGATTTTAAAATTATTTCAATTGCTGTTCGATAGTCGTGAGGGATATATATTGATATGATCACCCATGTCTTGTTTTCTATCCTCAGTGTAAGTTTCTGCAAATATGATTGATACAAAATATCGTGCCCTAGCACAGTAAAGGAAAAGTTTCTTTTTATTCCGATTGCAGTACCGGAATAATTACAAGTAGCGGAGTTAGTAAAAAAGTCATATCTACTATCGCTAAGAAACATTCTCTTAAGGATCTTTGAGATATGTGTGGCAACGTTTCTTTAATTATTAAAATTAAACCGTTTATGTCACTAGTGTCTGTGTGTGTGTGGTGTGTGTGTGTGTGGTGTGTGTGTGGTGTGCGTGTGGTGTGCGTGTGTCTATCTATTGACAGATATTGAGATAAAAATTATTCGGTGTGCGTATGAGTGCGTGCATGGGTATGTGTGTGCGTCGGGTATGCTTATGTGTGTGCGCGCGGGCGTGTGTGTGTATGTCCATTGACAGATATTGATATAAAATTAGACAACGCATACATTCTTAATAAATATTGAATAAAAATATTATATATAGCCTCCCCATACCGGTATCCGAATGAATCCCGGTAGTCGTAATAGTCTAACCGCTATTTCATATACCCAATTCAATGTCATCCTACATCAAACGTTCTAGCCGAAGCGGCAACCCGGCTTCACATACTTTTGCTCAAAGAGTTCTATATACTCTTTGCTTTTGCTGCCACTGCTGCCAGTAATAGCTTAGGTTCGAATGAAACTCCATGCGGCTACGTTATCGCAGGCTAGATAGTTGGATTTCTCGAGAATTAGTTCATTAAATTTTTAATAAAGATTCTTGACCCAGGTATGAATTATATATAAATTATTATATATTTTTGGGAATACAAGGTTGACAGATTATTCGGAAGTTTGATTTTGTGATTGATTGATTGATTCTCCTTGCCATTGTAAATATATTACGTCAAAACAGTTTCTACCGGGAATCGTTCGGGTACTGGTACCGGGAGGGTAGCAACAGCGAATAAAAATTAATGAAATCTATTTACTTGAATTCCTACCCTTTCGAATCGAGTGAAATGGTCAATTCCGGCTTCAAGTGTTGACCTGCAGCTACTACCGAATAGATCATAGCATACTCTATGTAGTATGTTATGTTATGAGTAGTAGTATAGAGAACTCACGAATTTGATGCACAGTGGACCGCGAATAAGCACGTAAGTAGGTATATATGTAAATTGAATGAACGAATTTCCCACATTCATAATAAAAACAGAATTAAGTTTTGATGAGAACCAAGCCTAATTCCAGTTAACTGAAATGTAAACAGCAATAAATAGAAAACCAAACATTTTCCGAAGTTGAACAAGCTTATTGACAGCAAAATACAAGCAAGAATGGAAGCCCCATTTGCAGGTTGGAAACACAAATAACATGGTTGGCGAGCTGGTTGCACAAGCACAATGAAGTTTTTAATCTGACTCACCTGTAATTAAAACAATGGCTGCAATAACAACCTGCCGCTGAACGCTCATCGTTGTACAGGTGCTACAAGTAATGGATATGAAGATAACGATCACACCACCAATAATAAATTCTTATGAAAACACCAACACAATACTTTTGAAAGTTCACGATAATTTGAATATGACGCACCGGTAAGGCAACATTCCACTCCTACAACAACGACGAACGCACGAGGACTGAGAAGTGAGAACTGAACGAAAATAAGAGGAATACACTGAAAAGGAAACGAGACTAACGAGAGCATGCCGTTACTGTCATTTTCCTCACTCAAACTTGACTGTTTCGGCTATGTCCGGAATCGTTCGAGACTATCATCTTATGGATTCAATGAACATAAATTCTTCAACCGTACAATACAACCTCTCCTTTGTTTATTCATGTGAGGGTGTTCATGATTATTTTATTTGCCTCTATTCTTTTGTTATACTCAATCGAAATATTATATACTTATAGTAATAATTTATTCAGATAAAAGAGATACAGTATTGTATGATAATTCGTTAATAACAAACATTGGAAATTAAGTAAATGCAATATAATTCTGAATAAATGAGAATAAAATAAGCTCATTGAAACCTTTAAGAATTGTACTTACTACTTAACCATTTATATGTAGTTAGACACGCTTTCCCTGTCCACACGTTATGACGTGTTGATTGCTAAATTCTTAGAGATTCCACAAACAATTTCTATTGTTTCCTAATAATTGTGGAAACTTCCTTCAAACAAATTACCGAACCAACATCTGGTCAAGTTGAAATGAATTAAAGCCTAATTTTCCAAAAAAACTCCAAATATCGAATTCTAACACGAATTTCAATTTGTAAACATGGTAAACTAGGTGAGGAATCAGTACTTACTAACTAAGTACTTTTTAACATGAAAATTTCAGAAAGGTATAACAATGTAAATTGGTACTTAAAGTACTGAACAAAATGTCACTTCCAACTAACACCAAATAACTGAAAATACTGCACGCAATATGCGAAAAGTTTTAATGTTGATAGTGTTTTTAATGAAAATGTTCAATATTAAATGAAATATAGGCGAAAGATCATTTTTTCATGAAAACCTGACACGTGTTCGTATGTTCCTTTGGTACTTATTGACTGAGCGGCCATCTTGAATGTCGGTACAATCGGTTAGGTCTAGGTAATGCTTTGACCACAAAATGCATATGATGTGCCTATTAGGCTCAAAGGTAGCTAATTACTAATGATGAAGAGGTAGGTCTATGCTGATTGCTGTTCTCAATCTCCTAATGACTTGTTTAGGTTGCGAATTCTGCTAACTGCTAAAGCGCATGAACGGCTAACTGTGGCGCGGCTTGGTCATACTGTACTGCTGCTTGGCCGACCATTACGAATGTTCATATGCATTCATGCCGAAAATTGAAAAGCAGCGTACCTTTCAAAAAAATAACCCATACTGTTTATTCCATCACTTGCAAAGATTGCGAAAAGGTGTATATTGGCCAATCTTCACAATACCTCGAAACAAGATTAAATGGCCACAAATATACCAAAAATTCATCAACTGCGCTCAATAAACATGTGAAAGACACTAACCATACTTTCGACTACAACAATACAAAAATTTTGAATATTGAAACAAACGACAACAAACGTTTGATATTGGAATGTATTCAAATTAAAAAGAACAATTGTGTAAATGACAAAATAGATTCTAATCTTTCGAAACTTTACAATAATCTTATTCAAACTTAACAAATTTTTTTTAGTTTGAAGTGCCACTTTCCACTTGTCTATTTAAAATTCAACCCAAAAAAGATAACGTATTATTCAACTATGACACTATGAGTAACAATTTTTAGGTTAAATTCCATAGAATTATCTTAAACTTGAATAGTTGATTATGATAGATGTAGATGTTCATCATAGAATAACTAACTCATACAATAATCATAGATATTTATAATTGTACAATATTATAATGTCTTGTATTTAATCAAATTCAATCCATTTCAAATTGTAATTAGGCATACATTACTCTTTCACACACAATCGATCCAATGTTTTCTGCAGTTTTGGTTGGATCTTAAAACACAAGTCGGCTACAGACGCATTTCATTAATCGAAATCATCTATTCTTTTCTAAATTACATGGAAACACTAATTCACAATTGCGATAAAGACAATAAACATTGTCGAAACGTCAAACAGAATTTTCGTTTTATTTTCAGTATATATACGAACCAATATACCAAGAAAGCATACAGATATATATATATATATATATATATATATATATATATATATATATATATATATATATATATATATATATATATATATATATATATATATATATATATATATATATATATATATATATGTTTCTTCTTAGGTTCTCGCGGACGTAACGTGTAGAACTGGATTCTCGGGTATTGATCCGCGTTGTGTGGTTTCGGTCCTCAAAAGGACCAATTTCACGACGTTTCGGTAAAGTCGCATTTGCCATCTTCAGGTGATTCGACCGTAGAATCTGGAAAATCTAGGCGAACTGACACTTACTTGGAGGGACTGGTATTTATATATTTCGAACTATTTCACGCTTGGTTGATTTCTACGTGTTTGGCTCCGAGTGACACGTTTGGATGACGTCATTGCGACGCTGGAATCAGCCGGAAAGTTTCCGTGACCTGTTGCACGTGCACTGGATACCACGTTCTCTCTTGTTTTTGGTTGTATCTTCCGACTTTCTAAAGCGGGTTTCCATGTTGCTGGTAATCTTAGTCCGTCATCTCGTTTGTTAAGACTATGTGGACGTTTCTCGATCTCTATTGCCTCCCTGGTTATTCTGGTGTAGAAGTGTTCAATGTTGGCTAGAGTCTTTGTGCCGCTAAAGTTGATCATATGGCCCGTACTTCTTACATGTCCAGCTAGTGAAGACGTGGTTTCGTTTTTCGACACAGCGTTTGCATGTTCAGTCTTTCGCTCATCAATGCGTCTGTTGGTCTGTCCGATGTATGTCTTTTCACAATTACCACATGGAACCTCGGTGACTCCTTGGCATTCTAGAGGAATTCTGTCTTTTGGATTCCGAAGAACATTTTTGATTTTCCTATCTGTTGTGAAGGTTGTTTTGATATCATGACGGCTCAGTATTTTGCAGATTTTGTCAGTTGTGCCTTTTATGTAAGGTAGAAAAGCGTTTCCCACTGGTTGATCTTCATTGTTGACATCCTTCTCATTTTTGCGTTGAGAGTTATGAATATGTTTCCTTGAATAGCCATTCATCCTAAGGGCTGCTCGGATGGTTTCCATTTCTCCATCGAAGTTCTCCGCATCAGCGAGACGTCGTTATTTGGCCACATGGAGAAGGACAACTAAGAGGGTTTCTCGATCACCTGAATGGAATCCATGATCGGATAAAATTCACAATAGAAGCCGAAGAGAACAACCAATTACCATTTCTAGACGTTTTGGTAACAAAGAAAACTGACGGCAGTTTGGGACATACAGTATTCAGAAAAAAGACCCACACAAACCGATATTTGAATAGTAACTCGCATCACCATCCATCCCAGCTACAATCAGTCGTAAATACCCTCATGACAAGGTCAAAACGTCTCGCTGATGCGGAGAACTTCGATGGAGAAATGGAAACCATCCGAGCAGCCCTTAGGATGAATGGCTATTCAAGGAAACAGATTCATAACTCTCAACGCAAAAATGAGAAGGATGTCAACAATGAAAATCAACCAGTGGGAAACGCTTTTCTACCTTACATAAAAGGCACAACTGACAAAATCTGCAAAATACTGAGCCGTCATGATATCAAAACAACCTTCACAACAGATAGGAAAATCAAAAATGTTCTTCGGAATCCAAAAGACAGAATTCCTCTAGAATGCCAAGTGTACGAGGTGCCATGTGGTGATTGTGAAAAGACATACATCGGACAGACCAACAGACGCATTGATGTGCGAAAGACTGAACATGCAAACGCTGTGTCGAAAAACGAAACCACGTCTTCACTAGCTGAACATGTAAGAAGTACGGGCCATATGATCAACTTTAGCGGCACAAAGACTCTAGCCAACATTGAACACTTCTACACCAGAATAACCAGGGAGGCAATAGAGATCGAGAAACGTCCACATAGTCTTAACAAACGAGATGACGGACTAAGATTACCAGCAACATGGAAACCCGCTTTAGAAAGTCGGAAGATACAACCAAAAACAAGAGAGAACGTGGTATCCAGTGCACGTGCAACAGGTCACGGAAACTTTCCGGCTGATTCCAGCGTCGCAATGACGTCATCCAAACGTGTCACTCGGAGCCAAACACGTAGAAATCAACCAAGCGTGAAATAGTTCGAAAGTCCAAAGGTCAAGCATAACGGGGGATATAAATACCTGTCCCTCCAAGTAAGCGTCAGTTCGCCTAGATTTTCCAGACTCTACGGTCGAATCACCTGAAGATGGCAAATGCGATTTTGTCGAAACGTCGTGAAATTGGTCCTTTTGAGGACCGAAACCACACAATGCGGATCAATACCCGAGAATCCAGTTCTACATATATATATATATATATATATATATATATGTCAAGCGACGACTTCTGGGTCAATTTTTACCCTATACATTTTCTTACAGAAATGGGTATACATTTGGTTTTACTTCACAATTAGCGCATATTTACTTTTATGTATACGTTTCTTTAAATTTTGCAATGTACAGTGATGTATTGAGGTGTTCCTGGACATTAATACAAAATTCAAGATAATAACTTAAAGCTCGTGTACATACTTATTTCAAATTGCTAGGATCTTACATATATTGTTTTCTGAACATAAACAGTAATTGTCTTGTATATGCATAGTACAATAAATATGAATTAAAAAAAAAATCTTTTTGGTGGTTATTTCTCTAATGGCGACTTCCGGGACAACTGAATATATGGGTTCATGCTTTTATAAATCAAAGACCTATATTGACTCAATACCTTTCAATAAAATAAAGACCCCTTTTGAAAAAAAAATTAGTTTTTTAGATTGGAACATAGTGGACATGATAGTATTTTTTGCATTATATACGTTGTGGGGGCGAACAAGACAATAAATATTTAAGTAATTCAGTTGTTATTGTTTGTTATCAATCAACAACAACAAATACTATTAGCATGCAGCTGACTGAAAATGAATTCTTAGTATTAGATAATCAGGCAAACTCTAAAAACACAAAAATTGCATATTTTCAGAAATACTCATTTCCGAGCCAAATACTGCAATAGTTTACGACTAATTTCATTTATTGAAGTTGTACAAACATTTTCAGACATACCTGGATTAGCATGTTCAAAAACATTTTCGTACTACCGCCCATGAAGTACTAACTTCACTTCACAAAGATTAATCTTACGTACTATGGCATAAAAAAATTCTTTACGCAACAGTGCTTAAAGTGAGTATAATAAGGGTGAAAATACTACTAGTGTTTCATGATTCATGATTCAAAAAAGTTGCTTTACATACAAGTTGCGAACAATTTTTTTTTCAACTACCGTAAAATATATCTTTTGAAATAAAATTTTTTTTTTGAAATGATGCATCTTGTGAAGACCGAAAGAGGCGGCCAAAATATATTACCACAGTTGCCATGGCGACCGCCGGCCGCTATTGTCGAGGGCTAGGATGACATCAAAATTTGACAAAACACACGTTACGTAGATAGAAAATACAAAACGATACGGCTTTTCCGAAATTGGTTTGAGGTGAAAATTGGGAGTTAAAAGCTTGTAGATTGTGATTCGATACAAATTTTCTGGCCAGTACTATTCTCTAAGCTAGGAGAATTCGACGAAAACAGGTATATTTTGGCATGTCCAGACCCATTATTTTTTTAGCCTTATTGACGTTACTCTACGCACTAGTGTGTAAAATTTAACTTCAAACACTGCACGGCGAGCGTTATTCCTTTGCTGGCGGCAGTAGGAAAAAAATAAGTTATGGGCAGGACCTGTCAAAATATACCCGCTTTCGTCGAAATCTCCTACATTGGAGAATACGACTGGCCGGAAAATGTGTACCGAATCAGAATCTAAGTACTTTTAACTTCCAATTGCCAGTTCAGAGTTAAGTCAGTATGCTCCCACTCAACGGAAAACCCTCAGAACAACAGAAACAACTACTCCGAGGAACATGCCCATACCCCTTCCGGCATTGGACTACACTTCTTATCTCTCAATTGTTCGTTGTGAGAAAATATGGAAATGTATGTTTTCACTAGCACCTGCCATATTGCAACTCCTGTAAAGATATTCGTAATCTAAACTAGCCACCTGAAGAGCCCCAACATGTCGAAACCTGTAGTGAACTGACTCCGGATTCCTATGCCTTCAGCCACCTCAGGACAGGGATATATACAGGGGTTATTATATTCCTGTAGCACGTTGGTGATCTTCACAAGTAATACATTTATTTTCAGGTTCTTTCAACATACCAAATTCAGAATAATTTCTCGTTTCCATCAAAATTGTCTCATAGTTTAATAAACTATTGCAGAAATGTTTTCTTTAGGTGAAACCCCATTTATTCTGAATTCTGTCAGGATATTTGATGAACCCTAACTATTGGATTAAGATAAGATGTAGGTAGTACGAACATTTATTGAAAAATACAGATAGAAAATATTTCTTCTTTATAACATACATGACAATGTGTAGAGATGTTAGAACTAGTAAAAACTATTGGCACAAACAAAATGTCATCTGGTCATTTAAATTATGCATTTGCATTATTCTAAACGGAATGCCGTATATGTTTTTATGACTTTGAAAAATATTGAGGGCATTCTATTATTAAAAAAAGCAAGTTTGTTCTCTCTATCTCAAAAACGAGATGTTTAATTGTTTTTCCGAGAGTTGGATTAATCCAACAGAAAAGTTGAATGGAAATTTTTTTATGTAACAATTTTTCCAGCACGGAAAATGAAAAGTGAGGTGGGAATTGATGGAAGAGCACCCTACAGGGTGTCGGAAAAAAAACTTATATCTTTACTAAAAAAAATTGAAAAAATTTTCAATAAGGGTCTGACACTACAAAATTCTTCAAAAAATTTTCTCGATTTTACTAAAATGCTCAACGCATAGTGTCATACGTCTACTTGAATCAAACTTTTGCGATATATGTTTGTTACATTTCAACGGCATTAATATTTGCCGTTTTTCAACTAGGACCCTATGTTGTTGCTACTTATTCCGAAAATAAGGCATATGAATTCAATTTCAAAGGAAAACACGGTTCTCATAAAATTACATGGTATCATAACAATTCGGATGCTAAAAGTCTTTCACATTAAATTGAATTTGAAGGAATACAATTTAGCCATGTAAAAATTAGGAGGTCAATTTAAATTTAAAGGCGTATGGAACTAAAAAGCTTTTAAATGATTTCAAATACAGACTTTACCATATAGATGAAATTGTAACTTGAATGAACAATATTTTTTTGTTTTGAAATATTTCACTTGTTCCACTTGCAAAATTGATTGTAGTTCCTAAAAAATAAGGTAGTAGGACATATTACACATCAGATTGGTTATCGAAGAAGTACATGCATGAATTTATTTCGGAATCTCATATAATAGCAGTCTATAAAATAATTTTTTTGTGTATTATGAATTGAAAAAATTTTATTCCAATTCGAGAGAAGTACCTAGATGATTTTCTGTAGAGCTTAGAAATAATTTGAGTCGAAGAGATAATTCATTATCAGAAGTTTTACATTGAAATACAATGCAACTCAATATCTATTAGAATTGTACTAAAGTTAAATTTGTATAAGACCTGGCCTTTGTAAGAATCTGTTTCCATATAAATACAAGGATATAATTATTTAAGCAGAACAATCTTATAGATCGAGTATCAATTCTATTCAATTCAATTGTTTTCAATTTCTTACACACTATATTTTACACCGAACAAGAAGATGACATTGTTATATTCACAAAGCAAAATTGTTAAATAGTGCAATGCGAAGCCGATGGTCCGTTTATGATGCGCGAAGGGTACCTGGGTCGCCCCTTCATTAGAGATTATGATTTATGGCTTGCTCGCTACACTCTCTGTCACATTATAAATTCAACAAACAAACTATGTAATAAAGATTTGTTTAGGAAAACAGAACTTACGTCCGTCGAACTATGGAAAACTAACAATCTGCTTTAATAAGATGATAGAATTGCCTCCCTCGACTCTATAATTTCAAATTCAACAAACTACGTATTACAAATATGTTTGGGAGAAGACAACGTATGTGCCTGGAACTATGGAAAACCAACAATTAATAATATGATTCAATCGAAACCCTCGAACTCAATCATTTTCAACGCCGTTATACCCCGTTGTACTCATCTGTTGTTTCCTAATGTAATATCGTTAGAAAAATCGATGGTGGAAGCCGTTACTTTATGGTAATTTATCATTTTGATTATATGAAAGAATAACTACTTTGTTTTTATACCACTTTTATTAATAATAACGAGAAAACGTAACTATAGTTTCAACACCGAAGTGCCATTATCAAATAATTAGAAAATTATGAAGAAATCAATGAAATAGTTCAAGTATAAATCGAGTAGAGTAAAGTAGGGTTGAGATTACGGGATCAACGGAAATTCCAAAAACAGGTAGATCCTAGGGAAGTACAGTATTAGATAGTAAACATAGCAACAATTTGTGAATTAGTGTGATTATAATTTAATATTCTAAGAATTATTTAAAGAGCGGTTTGAAAGACAAAAAGTATTACATAGTAAACAAGGTAACAATTTGTGAATTAGTGTTATTATAATTTAATAATCTAAGAATCATTTTAAAAGCGGTTTGGAAAACACATGAAAAGATCACTTTGATATAGGTCTAACTGATCATTGAGGATATTTTTATTATAGTTTTTGACACCTATAAATCTCTATTACTATCGTTAGTGTTAGCATCCAAAATTAATTTTTTATTTATACGAACTAGAAATTTTTCCACGACAAAATCAGGATATAAACGAAAAGGGTTCAGGTCACATACTTTCTTTCAAAAAATATTTAGATCTAAAAAATGACTTAGTAAAAGGTCAAACAGTAGACGCTCGAATATACTGCGAGAAAAAGAGGCAGTTTTGGAGAGGATAATCGAAATCATAAAGTTTTTAGCTGGTCAGAATTTTATTTTTAGGGGATCTTCTGAAAAACTATTCTTCTCAAACGAAGGAAATTTTCTCTAAAGTTAGTGGAGTGTATTTCTAACTTTGATAATATACTATCAGAACACATTGCTGGAATTCAAAATGCTCAGCATGCCCCATCATCTGGGCCTTAATATTCAAAATGAATTGATCAATTTAATTTATTGAGCAAACTCGATGTCTCAGCAGTATTATAAGAAAGAAAAAAACAATGGAAACAATTTGAAAAGAGGTTCTTAAATAGGATTGAGCAAGGTCCATTTCAGCCAAATTTGCATATTTCCCCAAATTTGGAAACTGAAATAATGACTTCATTGAATTTATTCCGGAAGCACACCCATATTTTGCATATTTAACAAAAGCAAATTTTTGTGTACCTACACATTTTGTAAAGGAAACAATTTGAATCTTCTTCCGTTAAAAAATTATAAGCAATTTTGTCGTATCGACTGTTAATTAAACATTATCACGTAATAATCAATATTATTACTAATCATTGATTGAACATTAAAAAACAGATATGCTCACGATGAACTGTCTAGAGAAATATTACGTAAGGCTTCAGTAGGAGAAGTAGAACGGAGTTCTTTCTGTGGTACTAGTAGTAACATATTATATGTTTTTTAATGTTTAATTAATAATTAATACTAATTGATATTAATAATGTTTGTTAGCACACAAAGTTGTAACTACGTCTACGTGACAGCAAGCCGCGCGGCATCGTCAATACCAGTGCGCGGCAGCTCAAAGCAAGGCGGCGCGACGGCCTCAAAAAAGCGCTGGTATAAGTGCGGTGGCTCACTCCTCGATTTCTTGATTTTGTGATAAATCGCAGCGACATAAAATCACACTACTTATTTGTGGAGTGCTCGCTCATTGAAGATATTATTATCGTTATATTAGTTTGTAGTTCAATTTATTGTATCACCGCGAAATACCCGCAACTAAGACTTTTGTAAAAGTCAAACATTTTTAGTACAGTCTGCCACCATTCATAAACAATGTTCAATTAACCACAGAAGCGACAAAATTGCTTATAATTTTTTATCGGAAGAAGATTAAAATGTTTTTAATACAGTTTTTTCAGAAAAATAAGCTCTTTTTAAATATGCAAAAATATAGGTAAGTTTCCGGCAAAAACATTCGATGACATCTAGTTTTCAAATGTGGATAAATATGCAAATTCGGCTTATAATTTCAGAACCTCTTCTCAGATTTTTTCCGTTTTTTTTTTCCTATAATAATAGGTGAGACATCAAGTTTCGCTCACCCTGTATGATTCATTTTCCGAATCTAAGGAATGACGCCATAAAAAAATTCATCAATTTTCAAATATCTCATCAACCCATAAAAACATCCGAGATATATTTTTGATACATATTGACATGTGACATGTCCACGCCTTAGAATTTTCGCAGTTCTATGCTTCCCGTATTTAGACTCAAAAAATGAATATAATACTTCGCAGATCTTGAAAAATCTTGTCTTCCGGATGGATTCCGCGTCACAATAGCTCGACTTGATGCCGACGTTTCGCCAACCATTACAGGTGGCATCTTCAGGGCAGGCTTTCAGTTCAAGCCTCAAGCCTGCCCTGAAGATGCCACCTGTAATGGTTGGCGAAACGTCGGCATCAAGTCGAGCTATTGTGACGCGGAATCCATCCGGAAGACAAGATTTTTCAAGATTAGCTGTCCGCGGAAGTCTACTATCCAAGACTTCGCAGATCTGTTATTCTGCAGAGGCTTGAAATCCTTAGATACCAGAAACTGTCGCGGAAGTTTGCGCTTTGCATTTGAACAAACTATTACATGTTTTATAATTTTCGTTTTATTTGTATGTAACTATCGACTACGTAGCTTCGAATTTGAAACTTCGGGCACGAAAGTATCTAGGTATGAGAAGTAATAATTATAGGTTCTTGAATGTTGGTGGTTGCATAAATATAAATTATCATGAGAATAAAGTTTCAGGCTTATAGTTAGGTGCTTATAACATGTCACAATTTTTATTTCAGGCTTATAGTTAGGTGCTTATAACATGTCACAATTTTTATTCCAATTTTCCATCAAATAAATATGTTATTAATTGGCGCCAATCTATTTTTTCATGATCAATTGGAAATATATTAGCCATATTTCTAAATTATTCCTAAACACGGGAAGCATCAAGCTACGGAAAGTCTAGCGAGAACTGATCTCGTCATTACATATCAAAAAATGTCCCGGAAATCGGCGTTCAACATCGACAGAGATATCTTTTGGGTAACCTGATAGCTTTGAGACTGGAAAACTTGGTAAGAAAATGTATAACCAAACGAAGTGGCGGGAAAAGGTCATTCCCCAAGTCTATCAGTATTAGAAAAATTGCATAACGGTAACTTTATAGGAACACAGAATTTATCATCGAAAAGTCACTGGGAAAGTGAACTTATTATTCAAGTGGTACCAACGATTAACTGTTAAAAACCTATTTGCTACAACTTTTTATGAGATGGTAAACCCATACTTTAGATTATTATTAGCTGACTACAAATAAAGAATCCAAGTTTTCCAAAACACTACTTTATTCTACATATCTTAGATGTGAAACGCTGAGTTACGGGACATTTTTCATGTCTGCTATCATCTATTAGCTTATTTTGTAACTATCTTTAAATCTTGAAAGAAGGGAACCGCAAACTGTAATAATTCTGATGAGGCTTGAAATTCGTTCTTACATATCAGAAACTGTTGGAGAAGTCTGCGTTTCACAACTTTCCCTAATTTTCGTGTAACTATGGAGTTTGTAGCTTCGCATTTCTGATGGTAGTTATCCCTACATCAGCACCAAAAAAAATATTTCAATCAAAATTACGACGAAGAAACTTTAATTACGATTCTGAAATCATGATATGATTGAAGAATATTTTCATCATGACCTGAAAGTCAGTTCCTTTCAAATATTTGATCATGTCCTGGAAGTCACGTCATTTCAGGGACAGTCCCGGAACTCGTCAATAGACAAATAAAATTTCCAGGACTGACCTGGAACTCGACAAATGTCTCGGAACTCGTCATCAAGCAATAAAAAAAGTCCCGGAAATAGTCGCTTGACATATATATATATATATATATATATATATATATATATATATATATATATATATATATATATATATATATATATATATATATATATATATATTTGTATGTTTTCTTGGTGTATTGGTTCGTATATATACTGATAATGAAATAAAAATTCTGTTTTGACGTTTCGACAATGTTTATTGCCTTTATCAAAATTGTTAATTTGTGTGTGGAAGAGTAATGTATGGCTAACTACAATTTGAAATAGATTGAATTTGATTAAATACAAGACATTCCAATATTGTACAATTATAAATATCTATGAATTATTGTATGAATTAGTTATTCTATGATAAGCATTTCAGATCTATCATAACTATTCAAGTTTAAGATAATTCTATGGAATTTAACCTCAAAATTGTTACTCTATAGTGTCATAGTTAAATAATACTTCATCTTTTTTAGGTTGAATTTTAAATAGACAAATGGAAAGTGGCACTTCAAATTAATAAAATTTTGTTAAGTTTGAATTAGATTATTGTACAGTTTCGAAAGATTGGAATCTATTTTGTCATTTACACAATTGTTCTTTTTAATTTGAATAGATTCTAATATCAAACGTTTGTTGTCGTTTGTTTCAATATTTAAAATTTTTGTATTGTTGTAGTCGAAAGTATGGTTAGTGTCTTTCACATGTTTATTGAGCGCAGTTGATGAATTTTTGGTATATTTGTGGCCATTTAATCTTGTTTCGAGGTATTGTGAAGATTGGCCAATATACACCTTTTCGCAATCTTTGCAAGGGATGGAATAAACAGTATGGGTTATTTTTTTGAAAGGTACGCTGCTTTTTAATTTTGTAAAGAGACTTTTCTGATTTAAATAACTCTTATGACATATATGTAGGTCATAAGGTTTCAATTAACAATTTTGATAAAGGCAATAAACATTGTCGAAACGTCAAAACAGAATTTTTATTTCATTATCAGTATATATACGAACCAATATACCAAGAAAACATACAAATATTACAAATGATTCAAGAATATCAACAAAAGAATATATATATATATATATATATATATATATATATATATATATATATATATATATATATATATATATATATATAACTTAAGAGATATAGAATTAAATTTTCTGAATTATGAAGATAACTTAGATAATTTAACATAGGATTATAAAGATGAATAAACGTAAAAGATTGAACCATAGGCGGGATTCGAACCCACATTTCTGGATTTCTAGTCCAGGGTGTTTACCAATTACACCACTTCGGTCCTGTTAGATTTTTATATTTTTGTAAATATAAACCTCTGAAAGGATAGTAGATCATTGATGAACACAATGCGATTCGATGCCCTACCATAGATCAACTATTCACGCACATTCATCTGAAGTTCAGTCGTTTTTTTGAAGTAAGGATTGTGGGTTAGTACTGCTATGGTTGGCAGTTACTTGACAGTTCTTATTCAAATGACAGCATCCCGGTTCTTATATATTTCAATAGAACTGACTGAGAATTGTTCTGGTTAATTATAAACAAGTTTAAAGTTTCTTTGCCTAATTGGCCACTATCGTGTATGTAACTTAAGAGATATAGAATTAAATTTTCTGAATTATGAAGATAACTTAGATAATTTAACATAAGCAGTACTAACCTACAATCCTTACTTCAAAAAAACGACTGAACTTCAGATGAATGTGCGTGAATAGTTGATCTATGGTAGGGCATCGAATCGCATTGTGTTCATCAATGATCTACTATCCTTTCAGAGGTTTATATTTACAAAAATATAAAAATCTAACAGGACCGAAGTGGTGTAATTGGTAAACACCCTGGACTAGAAATCCAGAAATGTGGGTTCGAATCCCGCCTATGGTTCAATCTTTTACGTTTATTCATCTTTATAATCCTATGTTAAATTATCTAAGTTATCTTCATAATTCAGAAAATTTAATTCTATATCTCTTAAGTTACATACACGATAGTGGCCAATTAGGCAAAGAAACTTTAAACTTGTTTATATATATATATATATATATATATATATATATATATATATATATATATATATATATATATATAGATAGATAGTCATTTATTTTCCTGCAACACTATTACAGTAGGATTCGTCGGACAATGTAGGTACTTGAAATTATATTACATCAAAAATTAGACATGGATGTAAAATTTTAAGTTTTAATAATTTAAGCCACTAAAATATAACACACACTTAACCTTTTAGACATTATTAAAATATTAAGACCTAGGGTAATATAAAATTATGCCGTAAAAGCAATCAATTTAAAAAATAAGGATCATAATACATACACTCATATATACATATGTACGTATACATAATATACACACATACACACATATACACGTGCGAGCATATACACATAATCCTAAATATTGAAAAACACATGTTGTCATATGTTAGTAAGATATGCAAACACAATAAATATTATTTGAAGCCTATTGTGAAACAAATTCCTCAAAAGAATAGAAACATTTCTGCAATAAATACCTACTTGTTGAGATTTTTCTTAAAGGAGATAATGTTGGTTGATTCAATAATTTCAGTAGGAAGCCTATTGTAGATGTAAGTCATGTTGTATTTAGATGATTTAGTGTATTTTGTGAGTTTGAATCTTCTGACGTGTATCCTATTTGTGTTCCTAGTTTGATATGAATGAACCTCACTATTTTGTTTTAAATTTGATTTGTTTTTATAAGCACAGATTGCTGTTTTGTAAACGTAAATTGATGGCGCAGTTAACAATTTGTTCTCAATAAAAGTTGATTTACAAGATTCGCGAAAACCAAGATTAAATATAATTCTGAGTATGCGTTTTTCTATTATGAATAATCTGCTAAATTCCACTGAGCGGCCCCATACTACAATATTATAGCTGAGAACGGAATAAACGAGCGCATAATAAGCTGATAGAAGATTGTTCTTTCCAAACTCATCTTTGAGATTTTTTATAGCAAACATAGCTTTTGAAAGTTTAATGCATACATCATCAACTTGAGGAGAGAATGATAAAGTGGAATCTAAAATACAACCTAGAAATTTTGTTTGATATCCCATTTTTATGGTTGAATTCATGATAGTTGAATCAAAATTACCTATTGTTTTATTATTGGTGAATTGAATTGCTACAGTTTTTTTAGCATTTACGATTGATAAGTTATTATGACACCATTCCACAAAATCTTCCATAACTGTATTGGCTTTAATTATTAGCGAATCAGTATCATCGGCTATTACAATCATACCAGAGTCATCAGCATATGAAAAAGGAATACCATTGCGTATATGCTCAGGTATGTCGTTAACAAAAATCAGAAATAATAGGGGACCGAGAATGGAACGTTGTCCCACCCCATTCTTTAAAATCATCCAATCGGACTGTTCTTGTTCATGAGTCACAAAAGAGGTTCGATTTTTCAAATAAGACATTATCCATTCTGAGATTTTGCCTCTTAATCCGATTTGTTCGATTTTAGCTCTTAGGAAATCGAAGTTAACAGTGTCAAATGCTGCAGACAGATCGAAAAATAGTCCTAAGACTTTCTTGCCGTCATCTAGAGCATCATAAATTTCTTGAGTAAAATGTATAGCAGCTAGTTCGGTAGATTTGTTTATGCGATAACCATATTGATGAGAAGTAAATAATTTATTATCTTCCATGAAATTATAAATCTAAATACTAACACATTTTTCTATAATTTTTGCCAAATAACTCAATAAAACAATAGGTCTATAGTTGTCGAGTAGTTGTGGGTCCCCCTTTTTGAAAAGCGGAACAATCTTACCGATTTTCAAGAAGTCAGGAAATTCTCCAAGTAAAAAGGATGTATTAACTAATTCAGAGATGCTATCAGATATAATGTATTTGCAATATTTTATTAGCTTAATTGGAATATCATCAATCTTCCTATAAAATGTTTTAAATCTCTTGTTAAAGAATTTTTAATAAAAAACGCATTTTATAGTTGGAATGAATTTATTAACTGTGATATGAGTATTGTAGCTAGTACTGTAACATTTAAATGAATCCATAGCTTATAAAACTACATATAATAGTTTTTTTATTAATTTCAAATTGTACGCTTTATGAGCAGTTTTTGTTCTTAAAATTTTTTTATGTGTTTTATTTTAATATTCAGATTGTGAATGACGACTTATTGTATTCCTTTGTAATTTCACTTGTGTAAAATGCTCTATGTATTATTGGCACCAAAATAAATGATTTACGATTTATGATTCAATAACTGAGACTATTCCATCTGCATTAACAGGTCTAAGGTAAAATGTTTTGTGAAAAAGTGGAGGTAGAGAACAAGTAGAGGAGGCATTGTTAGGTATACATTATTTTTTCTTCTATGGATTTTACGAAAAGTTTACCAAAGCGTTACATTTTATTTTATTGTCTTTAATTATCTCTTGTTCAATCTTTGAAGAGACTATTCTATTGACACGTTTATTCCGTCCTAGCTTGGGATTAACTAAGTTCCATAAAGTTTTATTTTTATTAGTCGAGTTTATTAGTAATGTTCCATTATGTAAAAATTTTGAACGTGATATTTTTTTATTCAGGTCAGATTTCTGATTTTTATAAACAACTCTCAAATCACAGTTTCCCGTGGATCTGCAAACATAGTTCAAAAATTTCAAATCATCATATTCCTGTTTAAATTGTTTGACATGGAAGTTATTTTTTACGATTGTTTCCGTTGTGTTATTAAAACTTATTATAGGATAAGTAACATCAAGACACCACTTAAAGTGTGTTAAAAATTCATTAAAAAATAAATTAATATTATCAAATTTTGTGCTAATACATATATTATGTGAATACACAAGTGCGAACTCAGACATGCTTGAATGTGTTAATTTTCGGCGACGTATTAGTCTATTGGTATCTGTAGGAGATTCAACTACAAAAGGAACACTTAATATTTGAGTAAAATGATGAGCAACTAAAGCGTCAAACATAGAACAAGTTACATCTGGATCAACGTGATTACTTATGGCATAATCGATAGATGTAGCACTGTTAAAGTTTGCTCTCTTATCAACCCTTATCAACAGGTCTTCACATGGTTTGTCAGTTTGAATCGTTTTAAAATACTTAAAAGTGATCTTCTGTTTGAACATTTTGACAGATAATCAATATTTAAAGCACCTACGATGATGATTGGTTTATAAACATTTCAAGTTCAGATAACAGCATAGTAAGATTTGGTAAAAAATTATCAATGTTGCCTACACATGACCTATAAATGCAACATATACATATACTGTCAGAGTATGAAACTGCTGCAATTTCAAAGTCAAGTTCAATGCAGTATTTTTGGACACAATTTAAGGGTTTACAGTTTACAGCTAAGTTCGATTTGACAAAAACATTTGCACCGCCATGTATGTGCTTGAGTCTTGAATAATTACTAATGTTCACATAGCTGGCTAGGCATGTGACAGCAGCCTGTTGTTCTGTCATCCAGTGGTCACTGCAGCACACAAAATCTGGTGTGATTGTTAGATTTGCAAGGGAAAGCTTAAAGTTGTGTATTTTATTTTGAAGACATTGTGTATTAACGTGAAAGTTATGTAATGATTTTTCCTTAAAACAATGCCTTCGGGCCAAAACTGTGGATCCATAATTGTTTCTTTCAGATTAGCAGCAACAGAAAGTTTAAACGATGAGTATATTTCGGGTTGTTTCGAATTTAGCTTTTCGCACCTTACGTTCTGCATATTCGGTTTTAAAAAGTTAGTTATATCTTCTGCAGTGGTGTTTGGATGCAGTCTGCTTATGTGTATATGTGATAATATTGTCTTCGATGCCCAAATTAACAATTTATTAGACGAAGTACCCACTATCGGTTTATGCTTCAAGGTGTTATTCTCTGGATTATTTTGAATATGTTTCCTACCCCTTTTTAGTACAGTAGTCCATTTTTCTGGTTCACTTTGTTTTGTTTCCTTTGGGTTGTTTGTAGTCAAATCTAATCGTAATTCTTTATTAGTGGAATGCATGATATTTGCATAATTTAGAGTATTCGTAGTCAGTTTCGCATCTTTATCAGGTGAAACTGGAATTTCCAAGCGTGTTCTAACATGCATTTTTTCTGAAACAGTAGTAGATGTAGACTCCAGCTGGGAATTTAATTCATCTGTTTGTTTTTTATCATTCGAGATTGTATTATTTTAGCTGCATTATCAAGTTGGTTTTTAAGATTTCTTATTTCAATATTCTGCTCGATAATTAATTGCTTAAGTTTGGTAATGTCTTGGTTATAGTCATTACGTATATCTAATTTAAATTGTAGTAAAAGATCGCTGATGAAATTTTTTAGATCAATGTTTTCCTTTTGTATTGTTATAAGCAATTCAGAGTTATTAAACTTATATGTGTCACTAAAAGTTTATTGGTTTCTCCTACATCTTTACTTGTTAATATACATTCAGTACAAAATCATAGTTTTTTGCCTTTGGTTTCATTCGTCTTATGAAATTCGTCAATATTCATTGAAATGCATTTTAAGTGAAAATGATACAGCTAATGAAATCATCATACCTGTTTATTTTACAATCACACACGAGACACGTGAGACCGCGTGCATTCTCATTCGGAGCTATATTCAATTTATAGATATATATATATATATATATATATATATATATATATATATATATATATATAAACAAGTTTAAAGTTTCTTTGCCTAATTGGCCACTATCGTGTATGTAACTTAAGAGATATAGAATTAAATTTTCTGAATTATGAAGATAACTTAGATAATTTAACATAGGATTATAAAGATGAATAAACGTAAAAGATTGAACCATAGGCGTAATTGGTAAACACCCTGGACTAGAAATCCAGAAATGTGGGTTCGAATCCCGCCTATGGTTCAATCTTTTACGTTTATTCATCTTTATATATTATCTTTTATAATATATTTATATATTATCTTTTATATGTTAAATTATCTAAGTTATCTTCATAATTCAGAAAATTTAATTCTATATCTCTTAAGTTATATATATATATATATATATATATATATATATATATATATATATATATATATATTGCTGCACGGTATGTTGTCGCCTCCGGTATATGGAAGAGGCGACCTCGCCTCCGGGTTTTCTGATTGAGTTACATTGAAATAAAATTTATATATGGGGTGTTGAAATGATAACCAATTCGGATTCCTTGGGAGGGGAAATGATTTCCAAATTTTTAAAGGGTCATATATGAGGAGCACAGAGTGCATCATGTAGCCTCCGAAAATTGTATATATGCGTACACCTTGTGGTCGTTGCTGCATCCGAAGGTGTTGCCACATCACCGGAGGTCATATAGACACATCCATACCTGCGTGCTGAGTCTTTAATATATTTACACACAGTTCACCTCATATTCTCCTCAACGACTGATGCGCTTTTGATTTCAGTAAAGTTAATTAATTCATATTGGTCGGTATCTATGAACATGTGATTTTCTTCACGACTTATGTACAGGAATTACTTTGAAAGCTTATAGGGAATTCACCCTCACTCAGATACAAGAATGAAGTATGAGCTAAACTGTAATTATAATGTCTTTCAAAATAGTCAGGTATTCCATCAGGAATAAAGCTTGGGATGAGAAATCGTATTAATAATATTAGTGTAAGAAATGTGAACTGAGGATGAATTATTGAGAGGAATCAAAGAGGGTAAATTTTATAGGGAGATTGTTCAATTCCTATTTACAGTATATATTCTGAAAGGAAGAAGGGTTTTATGATATACTGTCGAAATACATACAACTCATATAGGCTTTGTTAGTTTTTACATTATTTCAAAATTCTCTTGATCCATTTATAAAACTGTTTTCAGATTCGTGGATACATATTTTTTTATCGTTCATCAAATAGGTCTACACCGTTTTCCTTAACACAAAAGACAAATTATAGTCTTCTATACATATATATTCTTTTGAATTGCTTATTAGCCTCCATTTATCTCGAAAATTAGTTTTTGTATACTTTAAGTAATTCGTTTGCGAAATGAAGATGGCACAATTAGCATTTTAGGGACCAAATGTCAATGATTCCATCGATTATATCATGAAACTGTGTCATCTACATCCATTTATTTCAAAATACTCCTATCTACTTAATGATAATACTGCTCTACTGATAATTCGGGTAGGTATAAATGTTCTAAATAGGATTCGATTTCAGAATTTAGCGGAAAGTGAGTTACGGATAATATTAAGTGAGACTTCTCCAGTTGGATTTTAACACTTTGTTGTTTCCTGAGACAGTTAGTTCCTTAGATATTGATGATTTTTATAACTGCGATAGGCACATCACCTCCACGTTGTTTAGCTCACTAGTTCTAGTGACACTGTGATACTGTTATGATCTTTACGGTATACAGTTGTACATATCATCAAAAAGTTCAAGTGTAGAAAATTATTTGTTCAAACTTGTTTCACATAGTATTATTATAGGATAAGTGAAACTAATTACCTAATCATAGAAGTCAGTTGGGTAAGCCTAGGGCATTTTGATAGAAAAAAAGTTGATTATTTGATAAACTCACAACGCAAGATTTCATTTTTGTTATTTGGAAAGTTGAAAATTCGTCCCAATCGTGGACGTCATTTCCTGAAGCTTTTAAACTCACGTACAACTACTCCTTGAGAACAGCCCTATGGTACCAGTAGAGATTGAAGAATTTCTTCACTTTCGCCCATTTCAAAGGAACATGTATCTACGGTATCAGTCAGCTTGATGAATGTGATATCGTTGATATCGAATTCGTTTTTTACATAGTTAGATTCACGATCAACAGTCTCAAAGTTCTGGGTTTAGTCTTCTGAAAAAACCTCACCAGGTAAAGAGTTTCACAATTCCGCTGATCTTGATAATTGCAAGTTATGCATTATTGTAAAATTGAACAGAACAACATCAATACGAGTACCACTTGTCGATAAAGTTTGATCGAGCTTCATAAAATAGGATCAAAGTTATTTAGATTATCAGCTTTCTTTGTATTCTCTTTTGATGTTATAAAAGGAGAAGACTCTATCTCCTGGTTCATAAGCTGCACCCTCACATTCTCCAAATTTCGACTACCAACCCTGGAATTTAATGTTTTTTTTCTGTTTGTCTTGACGACTTTGAATTTAATTAGACACCGCACCAGCTTGTTGCCGTTGTTGAAGGTAATTCCTCCCTACAAATGAGTATAGGTCATTCAGGGTAACTTTCAACATAGTTTTTGGAGGACAGCAATGAGTTTATGGTGGACTATAATATAGAAAAATGCGCTGATTATAAAACTCAATAATTTTTCCCAAATCTGCGAGCTTCAATTTTCAAACAGTAACTCATTGCAAAATGTTTCCAATACTTGCTATTATCAAGGAACGGTGAGTCGTGAATAAGAAATCTAGATCCAAATCAAAGGTATTTATAATACACATCTTTTAAGATCACTTACGACCTTTCATTTGTTATCAACAAATTATGGTTTTATTCATTAATTTTCTAAGAAACTGATAGTTATACAGGTTGTCCCAGGTTTTAGTAGCAGAACTTCAACAGTCGATAGAAAATTTGATTTTGAGAAAAATAGTTCCCATCAACTTATATGCACAGCAGTGGCGGCTCGTTAACTTTTTAAGAGAGGAGGCTGGACATAAAACGTTCTTGTAAAAATATACTCTATTCAGCCAATAAATTTAACCTTTGCACAGCGACCGTACCAGCTACTTCAGTGACAAAATTAATTGTTGCCAAGCAAGGACCAACGTGGAGGTGTAGAGTTTCTCTTGGCAAAACATTTTTTGTTCGTTTTTTTTTTCTTTGGATTTTTGATATTTTTTATTTTTTTTTTTGAAATTTTTCATATTTTGTTTTTTTTAATTATTTTTATTAACTTTTTTATATATTAAAGGAATTCTACGGTCTTTAGTTTGCGAAAAATGATCAATAATATTATCATAAAATGTATCATTTTGTTTTAAGTGTTTTACTAAATCTTTTTCAATAGATATCAAACTAACATTGTATAAACGATTTTCGCCCATTGTATTTCGCATGTAAGTTTTAATTCGTTTGAGAGTAGAAAATGATCTCTCCACCGATGCCGACGTGACAGGAATGGTGACTGTCAAACAAAGTAGTTTATAAAACTGAGGTAAAACTTGTTGCAAATCATTGTCTATCATATATTTTATCATATCGGCGTGAATGTCGTACTGGCCTAAAATATCTTTATCCGAGTAGGTATATAACCCATAATTCATTGTGCAGTGCTATTTTATCAAAAAATTTATATTTTAGAACTAAGTTATCTAAAAGTGTATTGGGAAACTCTTTTGAAAAAGATTCGAAAAATCTTCTATTCGTCAAGTCGAAAAACTTCAATTCATGTAAATCGGAAAATCGAATCTCAATTTGACCTTTAATAGTATCTAAAATTTCATAAAAAAAGTTGTTTATAATGTAGTTTCTTGTCTACCTAATTATATGTTTTCCTCTTTTAAAAATATTCTGTTTACCGGTTAATTTAAACTTAATACTCGATGTAATATGTTCCTGCAATTTTTCATGTCTGTCTATACCACGAGATAAATTTTTAAAATCATCATAACCCGAGTGCCCCCAACATGAAGTTGTATCAAATGTAAATAGCAAGCAATATAATTTATTGTGTATTTCGATTTTGAAACATACCTGTCATCGTCACCACTAAATCCTTTCAAATTCGGTAAAGGCCGTTTATTTTCAACAAAACACTTTTCTATCATACGTTAATCCACTAAATGGATTTTCTAAGAACCCAGCAACTAAGTCACTCATCATTTTAACGTTCACCGATTAGATAAATTATAACTTAACTACTTAACCTTACTTCGCCTCGCGG
The DNA here is from genome assembly GCA_958510875.1 of Endomychus coccineus. Classification (NCBI taxonomy): domain Eukaryota; kingdom Metazoa; phylum Arthropoda; class Insecta; order Coleoptera; family Endomychidae; genus Endomychus; species Endomychus coccineus. The sequence continues at coordinate 119,537,556 of OY294068.1, read as the reverse complement.
TACAAAAACAAGAACTAACGGAACACGACACGTGTCGCATTCTTCTAGCGGAAGGGCGGTAGCAAGTAGTCGTATTTCATTCGACCGACGATTCCGTACGAGAAGCTAGCCTACATAAGGTGTTGCCATATACGCTCTTTCACCCTATCTGGCCATTGATCTGCTTGGAAAACAGCAACTGTGTTGACCACACGTATTTAGCGTTTGAGATATATAGAGAATCTAGCCTCTGGCCACTGTTGTCAGATTGAAAATAACTACTGAGAATATGGAATTAATTGTAAAATTTAGAGAATTATCAGAGATACAGGACATGAGCCTCCTTCGAGGAGCCGCCACTGATGCACAGACGCTCAACTTTTGAGATACAGGGTGTTGAATTTTATAAAATATGTCTTAATTTTGTTTGTATCTCCGAAGATAATCTCTCGATTATCATTTCATTCAGATATCTTTATCTCAATGAAATTCAGTACCATGAATGCGTGGACAGGTTAGCACTTTTGCACATAATTTGAGACCATTAATATTTTCAATGGCGTAGATATAGGTATTTAATAACAATAAATTGGCTCGAAAAGTTTTATCATCCTGTATAGGTTAATTTTCAGTAACAAATTGCAGAATTTAATTCTAAACAAATAAGGTCTGTTTATATTTCTTTGTAACTGGCACCGTTTCACGACAAATTTGATTTTTGTGATTAATACCATCACCAAGGAAATCTGATGAAAATTGGAAAAAAAGGTTTTCGTTGAAGTTAGAATATCTATTATACGACGTTGTGAACTAAGTATACGAGAAAATGGGAATCATTTTGATCAATTTCTTCAAAATTAACACACAAAATTTAGACAATGGTGTCGTGTTAACTCTTGTAGGTGAACTTACTATTGATTAAAGTACATTGTAGTTATCTGGCTTGAACATTTTTGGAAATAAAAATTTGTTAATCGGCCTTTCTTTGTAATATATCGCTGTACAGATTGGAAAAGATAGCTTACTTAATAATTGTCACTAAACGACGGTCTTTGTCTTGTAACGGGCTGCGTTACGTGATTATATATAGAACTCTTTAAAGAACAGAGTAGAATTCTTGTCGGCTAGGAAACTTGTCATATGATATTTAAAGATATCTGCCGGTCAATAAAACATAGATTATTGAAACTACCATTCCTGATGTGAGATGTCACTAAATATCGCAGAGTGGGAATGTAGGATAGCGGAAATCGGAAAGAAGGCATTGTGGTGTGTTCCTTCGCCTAGGTAAGTCGAGATTTCGTAATTCATTGTCGTTAAATACATTTTCTTAATTTTGCTCCCGAAATATTATTCACATCAGGCTATTTAATTTGATTTAGATTTGTTATCAAACGTCTGGATGTACAAAGCCTGATTGTGATAGCATTTCGGCGGATTTTTTATCTCGACTTGCCTGGGGGGCACACCCGATCATTTTGCGGATAACATATTTCAAAGAATATCATTTCCATCACAGCATTGATTGTTGTAACTCTTGTAGGAGAATAATCTATCGGAACGTAGGCAGGTCCTCATGATAATATTTCTGTAGTCCTTGTCAGTTCAATTCCGCATTGGCACATGCTATTTTTTTGTGATTCGTAAGAGTCGCCATTTTGTAAATCTGATACGTAGTATTCAGAGCTGTCTTCGACTGCATCGTGCTATAAATAGTATTTGGAATTATCACAAGGTATTATTCAATTATTGCTTATTGAATTTTTAATTATCAGGACTGCTGCGTTCGCGCGATTTCAGAGTAGAGTAATACATCAATTCGATGCAAATAGATTCAAGTTTCTAGATTTGTGCTAACTAGCAAATTCAACGTTTTGGCTATTTCCTTTCAATCACAATTTGATTATTTTTCTTTCTATCTCATTTTTTGTATCGTTAATTCAGTCACATATTATTTATTGTTTAAATTTAAGTAATTCTTGTAATTATATAATTCTTGCAGATTAAATTATATTTTTGTCTAAATTGATATCTCATCAAGATATCAATTTTGTAATAGTGTTTTACATATTGGGGAAGATAACATTATCGGAGGTGGAATCATTTGGTTATTCCGGCCGACGGTGTTACTTGTCCTTTGATCTCAAGTCAGGTACTGTTCGTTCTTTGACATTACAGGATTTGAACGTCTGAGGTTCCTCACCCCTTCACTCCAAGACGGTTTAGTGACTTTCCTGACAGGACCAGCTTCCAGTTCCTACGAGTTCCAAGGAGGGTAACATTTTCTTGTTGAGTGACCATTATTTCATTTTCTGATTTTGTTGTTCACCAAAATTGTATTTTGCTAGATTTTTTAGAGCCATTCGTGGTCTCTTTACTATTTAACTATCCATTCTTTCAATTAAGAAATTGAGTTAATTTTATAATTATTTACTCTAAATTCTTTATATACAAATTGATTTAATTTTGTAATTGTTTTACTTCAAAATTCATTTTTTTATAAATTAATTCATTATATAAATTGTAAATTTATTTTTGTTAAACACCAAATTCCATCTGGAATAAATCGAATTGTTCAGTTGAACTTGTATTGTTTTTCTAATTTCCATCAACTAATAAACCATCTCGTGGTGCTTGTATTCTAGGCTGTGAATTCATTTATTTTTATAGTTTTTCTTTAAGCAATTGGCGCTCAAGCAATTCACCAGTCTAGAATCACAAGGCACGTTTCACTACGAGCCCCGAGATTAATCAATACAAATTGAGCTAGTTGGGTCAATATAAACCGACCCTAGCGGGTCCGTTTCACTGGCGCCCAGCATAGATGGGCTGCCGTTCCACAACCGTTTCAGTCTTTAATTTAAGGTTCGTCTATTTCATCGATTTTCATGGTGGTGGTAGTTAATCACAAAAATTAAATCAGCCGTGAAATGGTGCCAGGTACAAAGGAATGTCACAAGACTTTATTTGTCTTTACAGGGTGATAACACTTTTGGGCCCTATTTATTGTTATTAAATACCTATATCTACGCTACTGGGAGCAATACCGGTCTTAAATTATGTGCAAATATGGTGACTTTTCTAAGGATCCACGACACCAAATTTCATCCAGATATCTTAATTATCTTCGGAGATACTAGCAAAATTAAGAAATTTTCTATAAAGTTCAACACCCTGTATCTCAAAAATTAAGCGTCTGTGCCTATATGTTTATGGGAACTTTTTTCTCAGAATCAAATTTTCTATCGACTATTGGAGTTCTGCTACTAAAACCTGGGACACCCTGTATATAAATTCTCATGAGATAGGTCACATTAACACATATACTTATTATTTTCGTCATAACCTAAGTTTCGGCCTCATGACCATCATCAGAAGACATTTTATTTGTATGCTTTATTCCAAATATCTCTAGACTTCTCTGATGACTGTTATTCAAATTACCGTAAATTTGGAGAATTTTTTTTTAATGTTGAGATTGTACAAAAAATAACATAGCCGTCTTCTGATGATGGTCGTGAGACCCAAACGTACGTGAAAGCTAGAATAATGAGCATATGTTAGTGTAACCTGTTACCCGCGAATTTATTGTAAATCATACCTGATATTTGCTGACACATGTCGGGATATATCAAAGCATTAGTAGGTAGTCTTCCCATTATTAGGTTATATTACATATTAAGCTACAATTGGAAAAAGAATTATCAAATAACCAGCCTTTGAATGGGTTTTTTTCATCAAAACCTCATGCAGTGCCTAGATATGGATACTACCTAACAGTTCTATATGAGACTGTCCTAAAATTATTTATTTGAAGTGATTATTTTAACTGCTTAAAAAAAGGGCTTGAAAACAATTAGAATATGTCCATAGTGGAATGTCACATCAACATGCGGTCTTCGGCATTCGATATATTAACACGCTAAACAGAAATTAGTAGACCTAAATCCGATAACCGAAAGCTGAAATATCCTAATTTTATTTTATTGTTCCGGTTTTGTATCTCACTTGTTGATTTAAAACTTTGTTAGAGCAATTGTTGACTTAAATTAAAGGTAATACGTTATTCTAACTACAATAAAAGTTCCATAAGATCCGTTGAATATCGTATATGTTTGCGTCACTTAAAAAAAGACCACATTATCACTGCCAGAAGAAAAATAGCGTATACTCGTATATACGAGAACGCATACGCGGTGCGAATAATAGAACCAAAATTGGAACGGCAGTGCTAGACTTTTTCCTAAGCTCCATTGATCAAAATCAAAATCGGTAAGTGGAGCTACATTTCTTTTTGAGAGAGGTGATAATATGAACAGATGTTAACAAGTCGCTATTCATTACTTGGACCTTATAATCTCTAAACATTTCATTTGTAACAGGTCTATGGTAACTAACCCACAGTGGTACCTTTTTGAATTGTATGTGCACTTTGCGTTCATATGCATCTCTCCGCCCGAAAGTTTCGTCAGATACACGAGAGATGTAGTAACCCTTGCTCAATAATCTTGAAAGAAGGATTAAATTTGTTATCAGAACCGTAAATTTTGGGAAAACTGGATTTACGCTACTTCTATTGATTTCTGAGAAACATAAAAAAAAATCGCGTATTCCGAAATGTACTGACGACAACATCAACCCTCCTGTCAACAACATTGAGCAGGGGGTCACTGCATGTGTCGAGCAATATTTTTAAGCGACGAAATTTCGGTCGAGGGGATTGCATATGAACGCAGAGTGGATAGTTCTAGGTTGAGTCATCTGCAAAGACCTCACTAGGCGAAGAGTTTCACAATTTGGCTGTTCGCAATAATTGCAAATTATGCGTTATTGTACAATTGCATTCCTGAACAACATTAATACTGGTATTATACGTTAATAAATATCTTGGATAGTAGACTTCCGCGGACAGCTAATCTTGAAAAATCTTGTCTTCCGGATGGATTCCGCGTCACAATAGCTCGACTTGATGCCGACGTTTCGCCAACCATTACAGGTGGCATCTTCAGGGCAGGCTTGAGGCTTGAACTGAAACTTGGCGAAACGTCGGCATCAAGTCGAGCTATTGTGACGCGGAATCTATCCGGAAGACAAGATTTTACGTTAATAAAGTTTGATCGAGCATTATAAAATAGAATCAAAGTTATTTATAAAATCAAATTTTTTTTCCATTGTCTTTTATTGTTACAGAAGGAGAATACTATATTTCCTGGTCCATAACCTACACCCTCACATTCTTCGAATTCCGACAACCAGCCCTGGAATTTTGTTTCTCTTTTCTGATTGTCTGATTTCAATTAGATACCAGCTTTTAGTTGTTTTTAAAGGTAATTCTCAACAACTCGCCTTCTGAGATCGAGTTCAATGTCCCTCCTACAAATGAGTATAGGTGTCATTCGGTGTAACTTTTAAAATAGTTTTTGCAGGACCGCAGCAAGATTATGGTGGATTATAATAGGGAGAAATACGCTGATTATAAAACTCAATATTTTTTGCGAATATGCGAACTGTTTAAATAGTGATTTATTGCAAAATGTTCCCTATTTTGGTTATTATCTAGGAACGTTGAGTTTTAAATAAGAAATCTTGAATCTAATTAAGGGTGTTTATAATACACATCTTTCAAGATCACTTACTACCTTTAATTTCTTATTAACAAACTAGTGTTTTAACTAACAATTCTTTTTTCTAAGAAGCAAACAGTTACTTTTAGACGATAGTAGCTGAAACATGTTGGGATATATCAAATTGATTGTACTTTCTTATTGTTTGGCTATTTTGCACATTAAGCTATTATCTAACAATTGAAAAAAACATTAGTAGTAAATAACTAGCCTTTGAAGAAGTTTTTTGAATCAAAACCTCCTGCAGTACCTAGATAAGGATAATAACTATCAGTTCTATATGGTCCTGCACAAAAATTATGTATTTACTCAATTGCTTCAGGAGCAACCGTTGACTTTAGTCAAAAGCAATACGTTAATCTAACTAAAAAAAAGTCCTATAAAATACGTTGGATATTTTATATGTTTGCATCACTTGAAAAAGACCAGATTATCGCCACCAGAAAAAAAATATCCTACACTCGTATATACGGGAACGAATAACGCAGTGCGAGTGATAGATCCAAAATTCGAACGGCAGTGCTAGAGGGGGGATTGCATATGGACCCAGAGTGAAGATACAATTTCTGTGAAAAAAGTACCACTATAATAGCATGAAATGCACGTAGTGAATTAGTCTAGGAGCCAGAGAGATATTGATGGTCTGAACATTAACCCGATGGCACTATGGCTTATCGTTAGAGGACGGTTCAATGATCAATTCATCTCACAGATCGAATCTCATATATGACGTTGTCACCTCCGACTTCGGAAGCGACAACGTTTTCGCATGTTTTCATTGCCCCTGGCCTCAGTAGGCTTCCCAGAGCCCTAGGCAGAAATTTTTGTCGGAGGCCACAAAGTAGTCTCTATACTCACAAAAGAAATATTTAGTTACCGTATATATCGCTGGCGCTGGTGTTGAACCAAACTTATGGGGAGGGCACGTTGTCGCCTCCGATTATATAAATTTTATTTTTGCATCACATACGTTACGTTGCCGCCTCCGCTAAATGGCAATGTCGGGAAATAGGTAATGTTCGTATTATTTCTATGAGTATGTGAAGATCGCGGAATTATAAAATGAGTGCAGTCACATATAACGATGTCATCAAGAACTAAGATGATATTAAAAATATGCAATAAGTACCAACAAGCATTTAACATTTACAAGCCAACAAATTTAATGACTGTATGTAGTATCACTCTATTCAAGGAATATTTATGGTAGCACAACCACTGAATGTTCTTCATAATTTTCATTCGTTTATAAATTAGAATGCACCTAAATATTCAACACATATCTAGTATTTTGAAATAACTCAATTCTTAATGTGGTATATCCTTGATATTTTAATTTGTAGTGCTTTGCATTGAAGGCTGATATTATTCAACGATAGCATTATGTGATGTTATCTCATCCGAGCGACTCTTTACATTTCGCCGACCTCTTCGTTGGCGTAGTGAGAGCTGTATGTATCGTCACTGTAGACATTCGGCTTATGCTAGTTGCGCTTCAATTTTAACAATCGAACATAACAGTGAATATGTTCGCGCATAGTCGAATCATAATGTTAAACATGGGAAGACGTGATGCGGCTCTTTGCAAAAATAGAGTAAAATTCACAGGAGTAGGTCTCCCGAATACAAAATTATGGTTTGGGTGTGCTTTCTCGGCACTTACCTACTTGGAGTAGTAGGGGAAGAATCAAAATTTGAGTTTTTTCGTTTCTAAACGACCACAGCGAGATTCATAATGTAAAGAATGCGTTTTTTATAATAAAGCTCTCAAAAAATCGATGGTGGAAGCCGTTACTTTATGGTAATTTATCATTTTGATTATATGAAATAATAACTACTTCGTTACACTAAATATCTCACACAGTCGAAGAAGTTGGATAATCTTCTAAAATGTAAACCGGCCAATAATCACCTCCAAGAAATAACAAATTTCAAATTAAGTGAGAGAGTTATTATTACTTCAAAATCATATTTACAAAAGAAGACCTTTGTTCACTCAATGAGAGACCAAAGTATTCTCCACATATTCAAGAAACTTTTCTAGAAACTAGTATTGCTGAGGTAGAATTAGCCTTAAAAAATATTAACGCGAATAATTCTAAATTAACAAAATTAGAAACAGGAAAATCACTTTCATCAACTAAAAAACAATTCAATCATACCGATACATCTAAAATCGAATCAATCAATCAAAAACTGAAAGAAAAAGATTTAACCCTCACAAAGGCAGATAAATCGAATGCAATAATAATTATCCCTAAACAAGATTATGAGGATAAAATGTCAGTATTTATCCAAGCGGAATTAAACGAAATACGTAAAGACACAACTAACCTTTTTCAATTAAAAACAAAATGATTCCTACAAAATAGTGAAATTTTATTTGACAGTGGTTTCGAAAAATATAAACTCATTAAAAGCAATCCTTTCTCTCCTAAACTATACGGACTTATTAAAAATCTTAAAGAAAATGCCCCCATACGACCTGTAGTGTCTTACATCAATAGTCCAACAAGGGACCTTGCAATCAAATTAAATCAGAAATTCAAGAAATTCACTAATTTTAAACATAAATTTACTGTTAAAAACTCTCTCGAATTGTCGGAATTAGTCAAAACACACCATATACCAACCAATGTTTCTTTTGTTTCCTTTGATGTTTCAAACATGTTTTCGAATATTCCAACTTCAGAATGTAAGCCTCTAATCATTTTAGATAGATCACATATTAGCCCTTTAATTCAAAATGAAATAGAACTCGCGTTTGACCTATGCTTGAGTCAAAACTTATTGCACATAAGCAAAAAAACATATTCAATTTTGCTATAGATACGTAGATGATGTACTTGCCTTCTGCGAAGGCAAATCCAGACAATTGAATTGCTTTCTTTCATTTTTAACCAACTCCACCCAAAAATTGAATTCACGTTGGAAACAGACAAATATAGAACATCAAACCTTTTGGATTCAACTTTAATACGTGACCATAATAAAATAAACTTCAATATCTACAGGAAACCGACTTATACAGACATTACTATTCCGAACTCATTGTTTAGCCCTCGTAGCCATAAATTAGCAGCATATCACTCTATGATCCATAGAGCATTTTCGATACCATTGTCAATAGAACACCTCACTATTGACTTGAACACGATGAAACAAATATCCATCAATAATGGTTTTCCGGTAGATCAAATAATTAAACTATTAAATCGCAAACAACAACAATTAACTTTCTATAAAATTTATTTGCGTATAAAACACGTAGATGTAACCACTAAATCCATCTCTTTGACATATTTTGGTACAGTAAGCGAACATATTGCTAACATTTTATCACGCCATAATTTTAAAATCAGTTCCAAACCTCATAATAAACTTTGCCATCTTTTATACAACGCCAAAGACGAAACCAATAAATATAGAAAACCAGGAGTTTATAAGATGATTTGCCCAGACTGTGATGACTTCCATATAGGTAGAACTTGTCGTAATTTCAAATTAAGATACGAATAACATTTTCGCTCGTTAAGACTCAACAAAAATTGACTCAACCTTTGCTAATCATATATATATATATATATATATATATATATATATATATATATATATATATATATATATATATATATATATATGTAGAACTGGATTCTCGGGTATTGATCCGCGTTTCTACGGTCGAATCACCTGAAGATGGCAAATGCGACTTTGCCGAAACGTCGTGAAATTGGTCCTTTTGAGGACCGAAACCACACAACGCGGATCAATACCCGAGAATCCAGTTCAACACATTACGTCCGCGAGAACCTAACAAGAAACATAATTAACCTCTACGGGGAGGAGGTTTTCCATCAAACAAGAAGTTTCGAGAAGTTGAGAACAAAGAGATCGAAACTTTTGTGCGACCTTACCTTTCTACGCCGCTGCCGGGACCAGAAGATTATTCCAACCTGTATGAAACTTTCGTATCACACAAAGACAACTAGTACGAAGAACATCTTGAGAAGAACGAGTTTTGCACTGCTTCGAGATGCCATTCACCAAACAAGAAGAATTCTGGATGATACTGACAGCAAGCTACTACATGTTCACCTCTATCTCAGCAATGAAATCAATCCTCTACTTTGGGAAAGAATTGACCAGCTTGTCGAGTTCAGAGCAGAGAAAAACACTGAAATAACTATAGAGAAACAGAAGAAGAAGTTCAATCATCTGAAAGACACCCAGAAACCTGAGGGAGACAGCACAAACATAGATCCTGTCAAAGTTGTCCATAACTTATCCGACCATTCTTTGAATAAGGCCTCCATGGATGTCCTTGCTAAAGGTTTTAACTTCGCTATTGCACCGGCACGCATTCCATTGGAAGACATCATTTGCAACGTGGAATCTGCTATAACTTCGCTGCAGGATAAAAGTGAAGCAGAGATTATTGGCCAAGATGTATCGCGTATTCTACGAACCTCGAAGCCACCTAAAAGGAACATTTCACACGACGAGTTCCTAGCACTGAAAGCTCTTCGAGAGAAAGAAAGCATCATCATCCTACCAGCAGATAAAGGAAATGCAACCGTTGTCATGAACACAAATGACTACAGAACCAAGATGGATGCGCTATTGGACGATCCGACTTACAAGAAGATTAGGTCTGATCCCACTACATATCTAGAGAAAACAACGAAAGCGAAAATCAAGGCATCTCCTATCGACCCTGAGTTACAGTTACATCTCATTCCAAGAGAAAAATCATCCAGATGTCCGAAACTGTATGGTCTCCCAAAAATACACAAGCCAGCAGTACCTCTGAGACCAATAGTAAGCTCTATCGACTCACCATCACATGCATTAGCAAGATTCCTAGCCAAGAAGTTACAACCGCACGTTGAGACAGCATCATCGTATGTGAGGAACGCGGAACACTTTATCGAACTTCTAGATATGCAAATAGTAGGACCTGACGACATATTAGTAAGCTTCGACGTAGCATCCTTGTTCACACAAGTACCCATAAACGAAGCCCTAGAGATCATCGAACATAAATACAAACCGGAAGGATACATTATTGACTTGGCCAAATACTGTGTAGCCAATACTTACTTTATGTACGAGGGACAGCGATATAGGCGAATCGAAGGAGCACCGATGGGATCACCAATCTCACCAGTGATCGCAAATCTTTTCATGAAGGATTTTGAAATTAAAGCTCTTAACACAGCGCAACTAAAACCCAAACTTTGGTTCAGATATGTAGACGATATTTTCGTTATTTGGCCACATGGAGAAGGACAACTAAGAGGGTTTCTCGATCACCCGAATGGAATTCATGATCGGATAAAATTCACAATAGAAGCCGGAGAGAACAACCAATTACCATTTCTAGATGTTTTGGTAACAAAGAAAACTGACGGCAGTTTGGGACATACAGTATTCAGAAAAAAGACCCGCACGAACCGATATTTGAATAGTAACTCGCATCACCATCCATCCCAGCTACAATCAGTCGTAAATACCCTCATGACAAGGTCAAAACGTCTCGCTGATGCGGAGAACTTCGATGGAGAAATGGAAACCATCCGAGCAGCCCTTAGGATGAATGGCTATTCAAGGAAACAGATTCATAACTCTCAACGCAAAAAGAGAAGGATGTCAACAATGAAGATCAACCAGTGGGAAACGCTTTTCTACCTTACATAAAAGGCACAACTGACAAAATCTGCAAAATACTGAGCCGTCATGATATCAAAACAACCTTCACAACAGATAGGAAAATCAAAAATGTTCTTCGGAATCCAAAAGACAGAATTCCTCTAGAATGCCAAGGAGTGTACGAGGTGCCATGTGGTAATTGTGAAAAGACATACATCGGACAGACCAACAGACGCATTGATGTGCGAAAGACTGAACACGCAAACGATGTGTCGAAAAACGAAACCACGTCTTCACTAGCTGTACATGTAAGAAATACGGGCCATATGATCAACTTTAGCGGCACAAAGACTCTAGCCAACATTGAACACTTCTACACCAGAATAATCAGGGAGGCAATAGAGATCGAGAAACGTCCAAATAGTCTTAACAAACGAGATGACGGACTAAGATTACCAGCAACATGGAAACCCGCTTTAGAAAGTCGGAAGATACAACCAAAAACAAGAGAGAACGTGGTATCCAGTGCACGTGCAACAGGTCGCGGAAACTTTCCGGCTGATTCCAGCGTCGCAATGACGTCATCCAAACGTGTCACTCGGAGCCAAACACGTAGAAATCAACCAAGCGTGAAATAGTTCGAAGTCCAAAGGTCAAGCATAACGGGGGATAACCAAGAAAGCATACAAATATATATATATAAACAAGTTTAAAGTTTCTTTGCCTAATTGGCCACTATCGTGTATGTAACTTAAGAGATATAGAATTAAATTTTCTGAATTATGAAGATAACTTAGATAATTTAACATAGGATTATAAAGATGAATAAACGTAAAAGATTGAACCATAGGCGGGATTCGAACCCACATTTCTGGATTTCTAGTCCAGGGTGTTTACCAATTACACCACTTCGGTCCTGTTAGATTTTTATATTTTTGTAAATATAAACCCCTGAAAGGATAGTAGATCATTGATGAACACAATGCGATTCGATGCCCTACCATAGATCAACTATTCACGCACATTCATCTGAAGTTCAGTCGTTTTTTGAAGTAAGGATTGTAGGTTAGTACTGCTATGGTTGGCAGTTACTTGACAGTTCTTATTCAAATGACAGCATCCCGGTTCTTATATATTTCAATAGAACTGACTGAGAATTGTTCTGGTTAATTATAAACAAGTTTAAAGTTTCTTTGCCTAATTGGCCACTATCGTGTATGTAACTTAAGAGATATAGAATTAAATTTTCTGAATTATGAAGATAACTTAGATAATTTAACATAGGATTATAAAGATGAATAAACGTAAAAGATTGAACCATAGGCGGGATTCGAACCCACATTTCTGGATTTCTAGTCCAGGGTGTTTACCAATTACACCACTTCGGTCCTGTTAGATTTTTATATTTTTGTAAATATAAACCTCTGAAAGGATAGTAGATCATTGATGAACACAATGCGATTCGATGCCCTACCATAGATCAACTATTCACGCACATTCATCTGAAGTTCAGTCGTTTTTTGAAGTAAGGATTGTAGGTTAGTACTGCTATGGTTGGCAGTTACTTGACAGTTCTTATTCAAATGACAGCATCCCGGTTCTTATATATTTCAATAGAAGTGACTGAGAATTGTTCTGGTTAATTATAAACAAGTTTAAAGTTTCTTTGCCTAATTGGCCACTATCGTGTATGTAACTTAAGAGATATAGAATTAAATTTTCTGAATTATGAAGATAACTTAGATAATTTAACATAGGATTATAAAGATGAATAAACGTAAAAGATTGAACCATAGGCGGGATTCGAACCCACATTTCTGGATTTCTAGTCCAGGGTGTTTACCAATTACACCACTTCGGTCCTGTTAGATTTTTATATTTTTGTAAATATAAACCTCTGAAAGGATAGTAGATCATTGATGAACACAATGCGATTCGATGCCCTACCATAGATCAACTATTCACGCACATTCATCTGAAGTTCAGTCGTTTTTTGAAGTAAGGATTGTAGGTTAGTACTGCTATGGTTGGCAGTTACTTGACAGTTCTTATTCAAATGACAGCATCCCGGTTCTTATATATTTCAATAGAACTGACTGAGAATTGTTCTGGTTAATTATAAACAAGTTTAAAGTTTCTTTGCCTAATTGGCCACTATCGTGTATGTAACTTAAGAGATATAGAATTAAATTTTCTGAATTATGAAGATAACTTAGATAATTTAACATAGGATTATAAAGATGAATAAACGTAAAAGATTGAACCATAGGCGGGATTCGAACCCACATTTCTGGATTTCTAGTCCAGGGTGTTTACCAATTACACCACTTCGGTCCTGTTAGATTTTTATATTTTTGTAAATATAAACCTCTGAAAGGATAGTAGATCATTGATGAACACAATGCGATTCGATGCCCTACCATAGATCAACTATTCACGCACATTCATCTGAAGTTCAGTCGTTTTTTGAAGTGAGGATTGTAGGTTAGTACTGCTATGGTTGGCAGTTACTTGACAGTTCTTATTCAAATGACAGCATCCCGGTTCTTATATATTTCAATAGAACTGACTGAGAATTGTTCTGGTTAATTATAAACAAGTTTAAAGTTTCTTTGCCTAATTGGCCACTATCGTGTATGTAACTTAAGAGATATAGAATTAAATTTTCTGAATTATGAAGATAACTTAGATAATTTAACATAGGATTATAAAGATGAATAAACGTAAAAGATTGAACCATAGGCGGGATTCGAACCCACATTTCTGGATTTCTAGTCCAGGGTGTTTACCAATTACACCACTTCGGTCCTGTTAGATTTTTATATTTTTGTAAATATAAACCTCTGAAAGGATAGTAGATCATTGATGAACACAATGCGATTCGATGCCCTACCATAGATCAACTATTCACGCACATTCATCTGAAGTTCAGTCGTTTTTTGAAGTAAGGATTGTAGGTTAGTACTGCTATGGTTGGCAGTTACTTGACAGTTCTTATTCAAATGACAGCATCCCGGTTCTTATATATTTCAATAGAACTGACTGAGAATTGTTCTGGTTAATTATAAACAAGTTTAAAGTTTCTTTGCCTAATTGGCCACTATCGTGTATGTAACTTGAGAGATATAGAATTAAATTTTCTGAATTATGAAGATAACTTAGATAATTTAACATAGGATTATAAAGATGAATAAACGTAAAAGATTGAACCATAGGCGGGATTCGAACCCACATTTCTGGATTTCTAGTCCAGGGTGTTTACCAATTACACCACTTCGGTCCTGTTAGATTTTTATATTTTTGTAAATATAAACCTCTGAAAGGATAGTAGATCATTGATGAACACAATGCGATTCGATGCCCTACCATAGATCAACTATTCACGCACATTCATCTGAAGTTCAGTCGTTTTTTGAAGTAAGGATTGTAGGTTAGTACTGCTATGGTTGGCAGTTACTTGACAGTTCTTATTCAAATGACAGCATCCCGGTTCTTATATATTTCAATAGAACTGACTGAGAATTGTTCTGGTTAATTATAAACAAGTTTAAAGTTTCTTTGCCTAATTGGCCACTATCGTGTATGTAACTTAAGAGATATAGAATTAAATTTTCTGAATTATGAAGATAACTTAGATAATTTAACATAGGATTATAAAGATGAATAAACGTAAAAGATTGAACCATAGGCGGGATTCGAACCCACATTTCTGGATTTCTAGTCCAGGGTGTTTACCAATTACACCACTTCGGTCCTGTTAGATATTTATATTTTTGTAAATATAAACCTCTGAAAGGATAGTAGATCATTGATGAACACAATGCGATTCGATGCCCTACCATAGATCAACTATTCACGCACATTCATCTGAAGTTCAGTCGTTTTTTGAAGTGAGGATTGTAGGTTAGTACTGCTATGGTTGGCAGTTACTTGACAGTTCTTATTCAAATGACAGCATCCCGGTTCTTATATATTTCAATAGAACTGACTGAGAATTGTTCTGGTTAATTATAAACAAGTTTAAAGTTTCTTTGCCTAATTGGCCACTATCGTGCATGTAACTTAAGAGATATAGAATTAAATTTTCTGAATTATGAAGATAACTTAGATAATTTAACATAGGATTATAAAGATGAATAAACGTAAAAGATTGAACCATAGGCGGGATTCGAACCCACATTTCTGGATTTCTAGTCCAGGGTGTTTACCAATTACACCACTTCGGTCCTGTTAGATTTTTATATTTTTGTAAATATAAACCTCTGAAAGGATAGTAGATCATTGATGAACACAATGCGATTCGATGCCCTACCATAGATCAACTATTCACGCACATTCATCTGAAGTTCAGTCGTTTTTTGAAGTAAGGATTGTAGGTTAGTACTGCTATGGTTGGCAGTTACTTGACAGTTCTTATTCAAATGACAGCATCCCGGTTCTTATATATTTCAATAGAACTGACTGAGAATTGTTCTGGTTAATTATAAACAAGTTTAAAGTTTCTTTGCCTAATTGGCCACTATCGTGTTTGTAACTTAAGAGATGTAGAATTAAATTTTCTGAATTATGAAGATAACTTAGATAATTTAACATAGGATTATAGAGATGAATAAACGTAAAAGATTGAACCATAGGCGGGATTCGAACCCACATTTCTGGATTTCTAGTCCAGGGTGTTTACCAATTACACCACTTCGGTCCTGTTAGATTTTTATATTCTTGTAAATATAAACCTCTGAAAGGATAGTAGATCATTGATGAACACAATGCGATTCGATGCCCTACCATAGATCAACTATTCACGCACATTCATCTGAAGTTCAGTCGTTTTTTGAAGTAAGGATTGTAGGTTAGTACTGCTATGGTTGGCAGTTACTTGACAGTTCTTATTCAAATGACAGCATCCCGGTTCTTATATATTTCAATAGAACTGACTGAGAATTGTTCTGGTTAATTATAAACAAGTTTAAAGTTTCTTTGCCTAATTGGCCACTATCGTGTATGTAACTTGAGAGATATGGAATTAAATTTTCTGAATTATGAAGATAACTTAGATAATTTAACATAGGATTATAAAGATGAATAAACGTAAAAGATTGAACCATAGGCGGAATTCGAACCCACATTTCTGGATTTCTAGTCCAGTGTGTTTACCAATTACACCACTTCGGTCCTGTTAGATTTTTATATTTTTGTAAATATAAACCTCTGAAAGGATAGTAGATCATTGATGAACACAATGCGATTCGATGCCCTACCATAGATCAACTATTCACGCACATTCATCTGAAGTTCAGTCGTTTTTTGAAGTAAGGATTGTAGGTTAGTACTGCTATGGTTGGCAGTTACTTGACAGTTCTTATTCAAATGACAGCATCCCGGTTCTTATATATTTCAATAGAACTGACTGAGAATTGTTCTGGTTAATTATAAACAAGTTTAAAGTTTCTTTGCCTAATTGGCCACTATCGTGTATGTAACTTAAGAGATATAGAATTAAATTTTCTGAATTATGAAGATAACTTAGATAATTTAACATAGGATTATAAAGATGAATAAACGTAAAAGATTGAACCATAGGCGGGATTCGAACCCACATTTCTGGATTTCTAGTCCAGGGTGTTTACCAATTACACCACTTCGGTCCTGTTAGATTTTTATATTTTTGTAAATATAAACCTCTGAAAGGATAGTAGATCATTGATGAACACAATGCGATTCGATGCCCTACCATAGATCAACTATTCACGCACATTCATCTGAAGTTCAGTCGTTTTTTGAAGTAAGGATTGTAGGTTAGTACTGCTATGGTTGGCAGTTACTTGACAGTTCTTATTCAAATGACAGCATCCCGGTTCTTATATATTTCAATAGAACTGACTGAGAATTGTTCTGGTTAATTATAAACAAGTTTAAAGTTTCTTTGCCTAATTGGCCACTATCGTGTATGTAACTTAAGAGATATAGAATTAAATTTTCTGAATTATGAAGATAACTTAGATAATTTAACATAGGATTATAAAGATGAATAAACGTAAAAGATTGAACCATAGGCGGGATTCGAACCCACATTTCTGGATTTCTAGTCCAGGGTGTTTACCAATTACACCACTTCGGTCCTGTTAGATTTTTATATTTTTGTAAATATAAACCTCTGAAAGGATAGTAGATCATTGATGAACACAATGCGATTCGATGACCTACCATAGATCAACTATTCACGCACATTCATCTGAAGTTCAGTCGTTTTTTGAAGTAAGGATTGTAGGTTAGTACTGCTATGGTTGGCAGTTACTTGACAGTTCTTATTCGAATGACAGCATCCCGGTTCTTATATATTTCAATAGAACTGACTGAGAATTGTTCTGGTTAATTATAAACAAGTTTAAAGTTTCTTTGCCTAATTGGCCACTATCGTGTATGTAACTTAAGAGATATAGAATTAAATTTTCTGAATTATGAAGATAACTTAGATAATTTAACATAGGATTATAAAGATGAATAAACGTAAAAGATTGAACCATAGGCGGGATTCGAACCCACATTTCTGGATTTCTAGTCCAGGGTGTTTACCAATTACACCACTTCGGTCCTGTTAGATTTTTATATTTTTGTAAATATAAACCTCTGAAAGGATAGTAGATCATTGATGAACACAATGCGATTCGATGCCCTACCATAGATCAACTATTCACGCACATTCATCTGAAGTTCAGTCGTTTTTTGAAGTAAGGATTGTAGGTTAGTACTGCTATGGTTGGCAGTTACTTGACAGTTCTCATTCAAATGACAGCATCCCGGTTCTTATATATTTCAATAGAACTGACTGAGAATTGTTCTGGTTAATTATAAACAAGTTTAAAGTTTCTTTGCCTAATTGGCCACTATCGTGTATGTAACTTAAGAGATATAGAATTAAATTTTCTGAATTATGAAGATAACTTAGATAATTTAACATAGGATTATAAAGATGAATAAACGTAAAAGATTGAACCATAGGCGGGATTCGAACCCACATTTCTGGATTTCTAGTCCAGGGTGTTTACCAATTACACCACTTCGGTCCTGTTAGATTTTTATATTTTTGTAAATATAAACCTCTGAAAGGATAGTAGATCATTGATGAACACAATGCGATTCGATGCCCTACCATAGATCAACTATTCACGCACATTCATCTGAAGTTCAGTCGTTTTTTGAAGTAAGGATTGTAGGTTAGTACTGCTATGGTTGGCAGTTACTTGACAGTTCTTATTCAAATGACAGCATCCCGGTTCTTATATATTTCAATAGAACTGACTGAGAATTGTTCTGGTTAATTATAAACAAGTTTAAAGTTTCTTTGCCTAATTGGCCACTATCGTGTATGTAACTTAAGAGATATAGAATTAAATTTTCTGAATTATGAAGATAACTTAGATAATTTAACATAGGATTATGAAGATGAATAAACGTAAAAGATTGAACCATAGGCGGGATTCGAACCCACATTTCTGGATTTCTAGTCCAGGGTGTTTACCAATTACACCACTTCGGTCCTGTTAGATTTTTATATTTTTGTAAATATAAACCTCTGAAAGGATAGTAGATCATTGATGAACACAATGCGATTCGATGCCCTACCATAGATCAACTATTCACGCACATTCATCTGAAGTTCAGTCGTTTTTTGAAGTAAGGATTGTAGGTTAGTACTGCTATGGTTGGCAGTTACTTGACAGTTCTTATTCAAATGACAGCATCCCGGTTCTTATATATTTCAATAGAACTGACTGAGAATTGTTCTGGTTAATTATAAACAAGTTTAAAGTTTCTTTGCCTAATTGGCCACTATCGTGTATGTAACTTAAGAGATATAGAATTAAATTTTCTGAATTATGAAGATAACTTAGATAATTTAACATAGGATTATAAAGATGAATAAACGTAAAAGATTGAACCATAGGCGGGATTCGAACCCACATTTCTGGATTTCTAGTCCAGGGTGTTTACCAATTACACCACTTCGGTCCTGTTAGATTTTTATATTTTTGTAAATATAAACCTCTGAAAGGATAGTAGATCATTGATGAACACAATGCGATTCGATGCCCTACCATAGATCAACTATTCACGCACATTCATCTGAAGTTCAGTCGTTTTTTGAAGTAAGGATTGTAGGTTAGTACTGCTATGGTTGGCAGTTACTTCACAGTTCTTATTCAAATGACAGCATCCCGGTTCTTATATATTTCAATAGAACTGACTGAGAATTGTTCTGGTTAATTATAAACAAGTTTAAAGTTTCTTTGCCTAATTGGCCACTATCGTGTATGTAACTTAAGAGATATAGAATTAAATTTTCTGAATTATGAAGATAACTTAGATAATTTAACATAGGATTATAAAGATGAATAAACGTAAAAGATTGAACCATAGGCGGGATTCGAACCCACATTTCTGGATTTCTAGTCCAGGGTGTTTACCAATTACACCACTTCGGTCCTGTTAGATTTTTATATTTTTGTAAATATAAACCTCTGAAAGGATAGTAGATCATTGATGAACACAATGCGATTCGATGCCCTACCATAGATCAACTATTCACGCACATTCATCTGAAGTTCAGTCGTTTTTTGAAGTAAGGATTGTAGGTTAGTACTGCTATGGTTGGCAGTTACTTGACAGTTCTTATTCAAATGACAGCATCCCGGTTCTTATATATTTCAATAGAACTGACTGAGAATTGTTCTGGTTAATTATAAACAAGTTTAAAGTTTCTTTGCCTAATTGGCCACTATCGTGTATGTAACTTAAGAGATATAGAATTAAATTTTCTGAATTATGAAGATAACTTAGATAATTTAACATAGGATTATAAAGATGAATAAACGTAAAAGATTGAACCATAGGCGGGATTCGAACCCACATTTCTGGATTTCTAGTCCAGGGTGTTTACAAATTACACCACTTCGGTCCTGTTAGATTTTTATATTTTTGTAAATATAAACCTCTGAAAGGATAGTAGATCATTGATGAACACAATGCGATTCGATGCCCTACCATAGATCAACTATTCACGCACATTCATCTGAAGTTCAGTCGTTTTTTGAAGTAAGGATTGTAGGTTAGTACTGCTATGGTTGGCAGTTACTTGACAGTTCTTATTCAAATGACAGCATCCCGGTTCTTATATATTTCAATAGAACTGACTGAGAATTGTTCTGGTTAATTATAAACAAGTTTAAAGTTTCTTTGCCTAATTGGCCACTATCGTGTATGTAACTTAAGAGATATAGAATTAAATTTTCTGAATTATGAAGATAACTTAGATAATTTAACATAGGATTATAAAGATGAATAAACGTAAAAGATTGAACCATAGGCGGGATTCGAACCCACATTTCTGGATTTCTAGTCCAGGGTGTTTACCAATTACACCACTTCGGTCCTGTTAGATTTTTATATTTTTGTAAATATAAACCTCTGAAAGGATAGTAGATCATTGATGAACACAATGCGATTCGATGCCCTACCATAGATCAACTATTCACGCACATTCATCTGAAGTTCAGTCGTTTTTTGAAGTAAGGATTGTAGGTTAGTACTGCTATGGTTGGCAGTTACTTGACAGTTCTTATTCAAATGACAGCATCCCGGTTCTTATATATTTCAATAGAAGTGACTGAGAATTGTTCTGGTTAATTATAAACAAGTTTAAAGTTTCTTTGCCTAATTGGCCACTATCGTGTATGTAACTTAAGAGATATAGAATTAAATTTTCTGAATTATGAAGATAACTTAGATAATTTAACATAGGATTATAAAGATGAATAAACGTAAAAGATTGAACCATAGGCGGGATTCGAACCCACATTTCTGGATTTCTAGTCCAGGGTGTTTACCAATTACACCACTTCGGTCCTGTTAGATTTTTATATTTTTGTAAATATAAACCTCTGAAAGGATAGTAGATCATTGATGAACACAATGCGATTCGATGCCCTACCATAGATCAACTATTCACGCACATTCATCTGAAGTTCAGTCGTTTTTTGAAGTAAGGATTGTAGGTTAGTACTGCTATGGTTGGCAGTTACTTGACAGTTCTTATTCAAATGACAGCATCCCGGTTCTTATATATTTCAATAGAACTGACTGAGAATTGTTCTGGTTAATTATAAACAAGTTTAAAGTTTCTTTGCCTAATTGGCCACTATCGTGTATGTAACTTAAGAGATATAGAATTAAATTTTCTGAATTATGAAGATAACTTAGATAATTTAACATAGGATTATAAAGATGAATAAACGTAAAAGATTGAACCATAGGCGGGATTCGAACCCACATTTCTGGATTTCTAGTCCAGGGTGTTTACCAATTACACCACTTCGGTCCTGTTAGATTTTTATATTTTTGTAAATATAAACCTCTGAAAGGATAGTAGATCATTGATGAACACAATGCGATTCGATGCCCTACCATAGATCAACTATTCACGCACATTCATCTGAAGTTCAGTCGTTTTTTGAAGTGAGGATTGTAGGTTAGTACTGCTATGGTTGGCAGTTACTTGACAGTTCTTATTCAAATGACAGCATCCCGGTTCTTATATATTTCAATAGAACTGACTGAGAATTGTTCTGGTTAATTATAAACAAGTTTAAAGTTTCTTTGCCTAATTGGCCACTATCGTGTATGTAACTTAAGAGATATAGAATTAAATTTTCTGAATTATGAAGATAACTTAGATAATTCAACATAGGATTATAAGGATGAATAAACGTAAAAGATTGAACCATAGGCGGGATTCGAACCCACATTTCTGGATTTCTAGTCCAGGGTGTTTACCAATTACACCACTTCGGTCCTGTTAGATTTTTATATTTTTGTAAATATAAACCTCTGAAAGGATAGTAGATCATTGATGAACACAATGCGATTCGATGCCCTACCATAGATCAACTATTCACGCACATTCATCTGAAGTTCAGTCGTTTTTTGAAGTAAGGATTGTAGGTTAGTACTGCTATGGTTGGCAGTTACTTGACAGTTCTTATTCAAATGACAGCATCCCGGTTCTTATATATTTCAATAGAACTGACTGAGAATTGTTCTGGTTAATTATAAACAAGTTTAAAGTTTCTTTGCCTAATTGGCCACTATCGTGTATGTAACTTAAGAGATATAGAATTAAATTTTCTGAATTATGAAGATAACTTAGATAATTTAACATAGGATTATAAAGATGAATAAACGTAAAAGATTGAACCATAGGCGGGATTCGAACCCACATTTCTGGATTTCTAGTCCAGGGTGTTTACCAATTACACCACTTCGGTCCTGTTAGATTTTTATATTTTTGTAAATATAAACCTCTGAAAGGATAGTAGATCATTGATGAACACAATGCGATTCGATGCCCTACCATAGATCAACTATTCACGCACATTCATCTGAAGTTCAGTCGTTTTTTGAAGTAAGGATTGTAGGTTAGTACTGCTATGGTTGGCAGTTACTTGACAGTTCTTATTCAAATGACAGCATCCCGGTTCTTATATATTTCAATAGAACTGACTGAGAATTGTTCTGGTTAATTATAAACAAGTTTAAAGTTTCTTTGCCTAATTGGCCACTATCGTGTATGTAACTTGAGAGATATAGAATTAAATTTTCTGAATTATGAAGATAACTTAGATAATTTAACATAGGATTATAAAGATGAATAAACGTAAAAGATTGAACCATAGGCGGGATTCGAACCCACATTTCTGGATTTCTAGTCCAGGGTGTTTACCAATTACACCACTTCGGTCCTGTTAGATTTTTATATTTTTGTAAATATAAACCTCTGAAAGGATAGTAGATCATTGATGAACACAATGCGATTCGATGCCCTACCATAGATCAACTATTCACGCACATTCATCTGAAGTTCAGTCGTTTTTTGAAGTAAGGATTGTAGGTTAGTACTGCTATGGTTGGCAGTTACTTGACAGTTCTTATTCAAATGACAGCATCCCGGTTCTTATATATTTCAATAGAACTGACTGAGAATTGTTCTGGTTAATTATAAACAAGTTTAAAGTTTCTTTGCGTAATTGGCCACTATCGTGTATGTAACTTAAGAGATATAGAATTAAATTTTCTGAATTATGAAGATAACTTAGATAATTTAACATAGGATTATAAAGATGAATAAACGTAAAAGATTGAACCATAGGCGGGATTCGAACCCACATTTCTGGATTTCTAGTCCAGGGTGTTTACAAATTACACCACTTCGGTCCTGTTAGATTTTTATATTTTTGTAAATATAAACCTCTGAAAGGATAGTAGATCATTGATGAACACAATGCGATTCGATGCCCTACCATAGATCAACTATTCACGCACATTCATCTGAAGTTCAGTCGTTTTTTGAAGTGAGGATTGTAGGTTAGTACTGCTATGGTTGGCAGTTACTTGACAGTTCTTATTCAAATGACAGCATCCCGGTTCTTATATATTTCAATAGAACTGACTGAGAATTGTTCTGGTTAATTATAAACAAGTTTAAAGTTTCTTTGCCTAATTGGCCACTATCGTGTATGTAACTTAAGAGATATAGAATTAAATTTTCTGAATTATGAAGATAACTTAGATAATTTAACATAGGATTATAAAGATGAATAAACGTAAAAGATTGAACCATAGGCGGGATTCGAACCCACATTTCTGGATTTCTAGTCCAGGGTGTTTACCAATTACACCACTTCGGTCCTGTTAGATTTTTATATTTTTGTAAATATAAACCTCTGAAAGGATAGTAGATCATTGATGAACACAATGCGATTCGATGCCCTACCATAGATCAACTATTCACGCACATTCATCTGAAGTTCAGTCGTTTTTTGAAGTAAGGAGTTTAGGTTAGTACTGCTATGGTTGGCAGTTACTTGACAGTTCTTATTCAAATGACAGCATCCCGGTTCTTATATATTTCAATAGAACTGACTGAGAATTGTTCTGGTTAATTATAAACAAGTTTAAAGTTTCTTTGCCTAATTGGCCACTATCGTGTATGTAACTTAAGAGATATAGAATTAAATTTTCTGAATTATGAAGATAACTTAGATAATTTAACATAGGATTATAAAGATGAATAAACGTAAAAGATTGAACCATAGGCGGGATTCGAACCCACATTTCTGGATTTCTAGTCCAGGGTGTTTACCAATTACACCACTTCGGTCCTGTTAGATTTTTATATTTTTGTAAATATAAACCTCTGAAAGGATAGTAGATCATTGATGAACACAATGCGATTCGATGCCCTACCATAGATCAACTATTCACGCACATTCATCTGAAGTTCAGTCGTTTTTTGAAGTAAGGATTGTAGGTTAGTACTGCTATGGTTGGCAGTTACTTGACAGTTCTTATTCAAATGACAGCATCCCGGTTCTTATATATTTCAATAGAACTGACTGAGAATTGTTCTGGTTAATTATAAACAAGTTTAAAGTTTCTTTGCCTAATTGGCCACTATCGTGTATGTAACTTAAGAGATATAGAATTAAATTTTCTGATTTATGAAGATAACTTAGATAATTTAACATAGGATTATAAAGATGAATAAACGTAAAAGATTGAACCATAGGCGGGATTCGAACCCACATTTCTGGATTTCTAGTCCAGGGTGTTTACCAATTACACCACTTCGGTCCTGTTAGATTTTTATATTTTTGTAAATATAAACCTCTGAAAGGATAGTAGATCATTGATGAACACAATGCGATTCGATGCCCTACCATAGATCAACTATTCACGCACATTCATCTGAAGTTCAGTCGTTTTTTGAAGTGAGGATTGTAGGTTAGTACTGCTATGGTTGGCAGTTACTTGACAGTTCTTATTCAAATGACAGCATCCCGGTTCTTATATATTTCAATAGAACTGACTGAGAATTGTTCTGGTTAATTATAAACAAGTTTAAAGTTTCTTTGCCTAATTGGCCACTATCGTGTATGTAACTTAAGAGATATAGAATTAAATTTTCTGAATTATGAAGATAACTTAGATAATTTAACATAGGATTATAAAGATGAATAAACGTAAAAGATTGAACCATAGGCGGGATTCGAACCCACATTTTGGATTTCTAGTCCAGGGTGTTTACCAATTACACCACTTCGGTCCTGTTAGATTTTTATATTTTTGTAAATATAAACCTCTGAAAGGATAGTAGATCATTGATGAACACAATGCGATTCGATGCCCTACCATAGATCAACTATTCACGCACATTCATCTGAAGTTCAGTCGTTTTTTTGAAGTGGTGTAATTGGTAAACACCCTGGACTAGAAATCCAGAAATGTGGGTTCGAATCCCGCCTATGGTTCAATCTTTTACGTTTATTCATCTTTATAATCCTATGTTAAATTATCTAAGTTATCTTCATAATTCAGAAAATTTAATTCTATATCTCTTAAGTTACATACACGATAGTGGCCAATTAGGCAAAGAAACTTTAAACTTGTTTTTAATTAACCAGAACAATTCTCAGTCAGTTCTATTGAAATATATAAGAACCGGGATGCTGTCATTTGGATAAGAACTGTCAAGTAACTGCCAACCATAGCAGTACTAACCTACAATCCTTACTTCAAAAAACGACTGAACTTCAGATGAATGTGCGTGAATAGTTGATCTATGGTAGGGCATCGAATCGCATTGTGTTCATCAATGATCTACTATCCTTTCAGAGGTTTATATTTACAAAAATATAAAAATCTAACAGGACCGAAGTGGTGTAATTGGTAAACACCCTGGACTAGAAATCCAGAAATGTGGGTTCGAATCCCGCCTATGGTTCAATCTTTTACGTTTATTCATCTTTATAATCCTATGTTAAATTATCTAAGTTATCTTCATAATTCAGAAAATTTAATTCTATATCTCTTAAGTTACATACACGATAGTGGCCAATTAGGCAAAGAAACTTTAAACTTGTTTATAATTAACCAGAACAATTCTCAGTCAGTTCTATTGAAATATATAAGAACCGGGATGCTGTCATTTGAATAAGAACTGTCAAGTAACTGCCAACCATAGCAGTACTAACCTACAATCCTTACTTCAAAAAACGACTGAACTTCAGATGAATGTGCGTGAATAGTTGATCTATGGTAGGGCATCGAATCGCATTGTGTTCATCAATGATCTACTATCCTTTCAGAGGTTTATATTTACAAAAATATAAAAATCTAACAGGACCGAAGTGGTGTAATTGGTAAACACCCTGGACTAGAAATCCAGAAATGTGGGTTCGAATCCCGCCTATGGTTCAATCTTTTACGTTTATTCATCTTTATAATCCTATGTTAAATTATCTAAGTTATCTTCATAATTCAGAAAATTTAATTCTATATCTCTTAAGTTATATACACGATAGTGGCCAATTAGGCAAAGAAACTTTAAACTTGTTTATAATTAACCAGAACAATTCTCAGTCAGTTCTATTGAAATATATAAGAACCGGGATGCTGTCATTTGAATAAGAACTGTCAAGTAACTGCCAACCATAGCAGTACTAACCTACAATCCTTACTTCAAAAAACGACTGAACTTCAGATGAATGTGCGTGAATAGTTGATCTATGGTAGGGCATCGAATCGCATTATGTTCATCAATGATCTACTATCCTTTCAGAGGTTTATATTTACAAAAATATAAAAATCTAACAGGACCGAAGTGGTGTAATTGGTAAACACCCTGGACTAGAAATCCAGAAATGTGGGTTCGAATCCCGCCTATGGTTCAATCTTTTACGTTTATTCATCTTTATAATCCTATGTTAAATTATCTAAGTTATCTTCATAATTCAGAAAATTTAATTCTATATCTCTTAAGTTACATACACGATAGTGGCCAATTAGGCAAAGAAACTTTAAACTTGTTTATAATTAACCAGAACAATTCTCAGTCAGTTCTATTGAAATATATAAGAACCGGGATGCTGTCATTTGAATAAGAACTGTCAAGTAACTGCCAACCATAGCAGTACTAACCTACAATCCTTACTTCAAAAAACGACTGAACTTCAGATGAATGTGCGTGAATAGTTGATCTATGGTAGGGCATCGAATCGCATTGTGTTCATCAATGATCTACTATCCTTTCAGAGGTTTATATTTACAAAAATATAAAAATCTAACAGGACCGAAGTGGTGTAATTGGTAAACACCCTGGACTAGAAATCCAGAAATGTGGGTTCGAATCCCGCCTATGGTTCAATCTTTTACGTTTATTCATCTTCATAATCCTATGTTAAATTATCTAAGTTATCTTCATAATTCAGAAAATTTAATTCTATATCTCTTAAGTTACATACACGATAGTGGCCAATTAGGCAAAGAAACTTTAAACTTGTTTATAATTAACCAGAACAATTCTCAGTCAGTTCTATTGAAATATATAAGAACCGGGATGCTGTCATTTGAATAAGAACTGTCAAGTAACTGCCAACCATAGCAGTACTAACCTACAATCCTTACTTCAAAAAACGACTGAACTTCAGATGAATGTGCGTGAATAGTTGATCTATGGTAGGGCATCGAATCGCATTGTGTTCATCAATGATCTACTATCCTTTCAGAGGTTTATATTTACAAAAATATAAAAATCTAACAGGACCGAAGTGGTGTAATTGGTAAACACCCTGGACTAGAAATCCAGAAATGTGGGTTCGAATCCCGCCTATGGTTCAATCTTTTACGTTTATTCATCTTTATAATCCTATGTTAAATTATCTAAGTTATCTTCATAATTCAGAAAATTTAATTCTAT
Source organism: Endomychus coccineus (assembly GCA_958510875.1). NCBI lineage: Eukaryota > Metazoa > Arthropoda > Insecta > Coleoptera > Endomychidae > Endomychus > Endomychus coccineus. Next base: position 119,509,494 of record OY294068.1, on the reverse strand, counting down.
ATCTCTTAAGTTACATACACGATAGTGGCCAATTAGGCAAAGAAACTTTAAACTTGTTTATAATTAACCAGAACAATTCTCAGTCAGTTCTATTGAAATATATAAGAACCGGGATGCTGTCATTTGAATAAGAACTGTCAAGTAACTGCCAACCATAGCAGTACTAACCTACAATCCTTACTTCAAAAAACGACTGAACTTCAGATGAATGTGCGTGAATAGTTGATCTATGGTAGGGCATCGAATCGCATTGTGTTCATCAATGATCTACTATCCTTTCAGAGGTTTATATTTACAAAAATATAAAAATCTAACAGGACCGAAGTGGTGTAATTGGTAAACACCCTGGACTAGAAATCCAGAAATGTGGGTTCGAATCCCGCCTATGGTTCAATCTTTTACGTTTATTCATCTTTATAATCCTATGTTAAATTATCTAAGTTATCTTCATAATTCAGAAAATTTAATTCTATATCTCTTAAGTTACATACACGATAGTGGCCAATTAGGCAAAGAAACTTTAAACTTGTTTATAATTAACCAGAACAATTCTCAGTCAGTTCTATTGAAATATATAAGAACCGGGATGCTGTCATTTGAATAAGAACTGTCAAGTAACTGCCAACCATAGCAGTACTAACCTACAATCCTCACTTCAAAAAACGACTGAACTTCAGATGAATGTGCGTGAATAGTTGATCTATGGTAGGGCATCGAATCGCATTGTGTTCATCAATGATCTACTATCCTTTCAGAGGTTTATATTTACAAAAATATAAAAATCTAACAGGACCGAAGTGGTGTAATTGGTAAACACCCTGGACTAGAAATCCAGAAATGTGGGTTCGAATCCCGCCTATGGTTCAATCTTTTACGTTTATTCATCTTTATAATCCTATGTTAAATTATCTAAGTTATCTTCATAATTCAGAAAATTTAATTCTATATCTCTTAAGTTACATACACGATAGTGGCCAATTAGGCAAAGAAACTTTAAACTTGTTTATAATTAACCAGAACAATTCTCAGTCAGTTCTATTGAAATATATAAGAACCGGGATGCTGTCATTTGAATAAGAACTGTCAAGTAACTGCCAACCATAGCAGTACTAACCTACAATCCTTACTTCAAAAAACGACTGAACTTCAGATGAATGTGCGTGAATAGTTGATCTATGGTAGGGCATCGAATCGCATTGTGTTCATCAATGATCTACTATCCTTTCAGAGGTTTATATTTACAAAAATATAAAAATCTAACAGGACCGAAGTGGTGTAATTGGTAAACACCCTGGACTAGAAATCCAGAAATGTGGGTTCGAATCCCGCCTATGGTTCAATCTTTTACGTTTATTCATCTTTATAATCCTATGTTAAATTATCTAAGTTATCTTCATAATTCAGAAAATTTAATTCTATATCTCTTAAGTTACATACACGATAGTGGCCAATTAGGCAAAGAAACTTTAAACTTGTTTATAATTAACCAGAACAATTCTCAGTCAGTTCTATTGAAATATATAAGAACCGGGATGCTGTCATTTGAATAAGAACTGTCAAGTAACTGCCAACCATAGCAGTACTAACCTACAATCCTTACTTCAAAAAACGACTGAACTTCAGATGAATGTGCGTGAATAGTTGATCTATGGTAGGGCATCGAATCGCATTGTGTTCATCAATGATCTACTATCCTTTCAGAGGTTTATATTTACAAAAATATAAAAATCTAACAGGACCGAAGTGGTGTAATTGGTAAACACCCTGGACTAGAAATCCAGAAATGTGGGTTCGAATCCCGCCTATGGTTCAATCTTTTACGTTTATTCATCTTTATAATCCTATGTTAAATTATCTAAGTTATCTTCATAATTCAGAAAATTTAATTCTATATCTCTTAAGTTATATATATATATATATATATATATATTCTTTTGTTGATATTCTTGAACCATTTGTAATATTTGTATGTTTTCTTGGTATATTGGTTCGTATATATACTGATAATGAAATAAAAATTCTGTTTTGACGTTTCGACAATGTTTATTGCCTTTATCAAAATTGTGAATTGAATTAGTGTTTCCATGTAATTTAGAAAAGAATAGATGATTTCGATTAATGAAATGCGTCTGACTTGTGTTTGAAGATCCAATTAAAACTGCAGAAAACATTGGATCGGTTGTGTGTGAAAGAGTAATGTATGGCTAATTACAATTTGAAATAGATCGAATTTGATTAAATACAAGACATTTTAAGATTGTACAATTATAAATGTCTATGAATTATTGTATGAATTAGTTATTCTATGATAAGCATTTCAGATCTATCATTATCAACTATTCAAGTTTAAGATAATTCTATGGAATTTAACCTCAAAATTGTTACTCCATAGTGTCATAGTTAAATAATACTTCATCTTTTTTACTTTGAATTTTAAATAGACAGATGGAAAGTGGCACTTCAAATTAATAAAATTTTGTTAAGTTTGAATTAGATTATTGTAAAGTTTCGAAAGATTGGAATCTATTTTGTCATTTACACAATTGTTCTTTTTAATTTGAATAGATTCTAATATCAAATGTTTGTTGTCGTTTGTTTCAATATTTAAAATTTTTGTATTGTTGTAGTCGAAAGTATGGTTAGTGTCTTTCACATGTTTATTGAGCGCAGTTGATGAATTTTTGGTATATTTGTGGCCATTTAATCTTTTTTCGAGGTATTGTGAAGATTGGCCAATATATACCTTTTCGCAATCTTTGCAAGGGATGGAATAAACAGTATGGGTTATTTTTTTGAAAGGTACGCTGCTTTTTAATTTTGTAAAGAGACTTTTCTGATTTAAATAACTCTTATGACATATATGTAGGTCATAAGGTTTCACTATATTACAAATTTTTTCTGAAAGTCCATTAATATATGGTAGTGATGTGTAATGCCTATCATTAGTTTTCTCATTATTGGTATTGATTTCACCAAATGAGTTATAAAATTTATGAATTTTGTCTTTAGTTATCGAATTTACTGAATCAATGGGATAACCATTTCTTATTAAAGTTTCTTTTGTTTTTGTAATAGATATAGTTCTCAGTTCAGGAGAACTAAGTCGAATAGCTCTATCTATTAGATTTATAATAACATTTTTCTTATATTTTTTAGGTATATTAGAATTGAAATTAGTATACCTTCCTGACCAAGTAGGTTTGGTATACCATTTTGTTAGAATTTTGTTATCATTTGATTTTCTTACTAAAGTTAAATCTAAAAAATTTATTCCATTATGATTTTCTAATTCAATCGTGAATTGTAACTTATGGTGAAAGGAATTGAAAGAATTCAAAAATTCATTACATTTGTTTTCAGGGATTGCAGCAATACAATCATCAACATATCTTTTGAAGAAGGCTATATTATAATTTAGTTGAGATACTACTTTTTCTTCAAGGAATTCCATTACTATTTGGGCTATGATACTTGATATTGGAGAGCCCATTGCACAACTATCTAATTGTTTATAACAATCATCTTTATATTGTAAAAAATTAGCGGTGAATGTATATTCTATAGCTGTTAAGAACTCATTCATAGGTAAATTTGTATATAGTTTTATTTCATCCCATTTATTTTGAATTATTTGTTTAGCTAATTCTAAAGGGATATTTGTATATAAAGATGTGACATCTAGTGATACTAAGATATAGTTTTTAGGTATCGTAATTTTGTTAATGAATTCCTTGAAATCCCGAGAATCTTTGATGTAAAACTCATTTTTGTAAGCTATGTTTTTTAGTATGTTGGATAAGTATTTAGACATTTCATAAAAAGGTGATTGAATGCTGCATACTACAGGTCGCATCGGTATATTAGGTTTATGAATTTTGGGTAAACCACATATTTTTGGAGGATGAGCATTATGTATCGTTAATTGTCTATGAAAGTATTTTGAAATATATTTCTTTTCAAACCATATTTTTACTAAGTTATTATTTTTAGTTTGGTGAATATTAGTTGGGTTGTTATTTAGTTTCTTATATACTTCAGGATCATTCAACATTGTAGACATTTTATCCTAATATTCATTTGTGTCCATGATAACAGTTTTATTACTTTTATCTGCTTTTATTCCATCCCTTGCAAAGATTGCGAAAAGGTATATATTGGCCAATCTTCACAATACCTCGAAAAAAGATTAAATGGCCACAAATATACCAAAAATTCATCAACTGCGCTCAATAAACATGTGAAAGACACTAACCATACTTTCGACTACAACAATACACAAATTTTAAATAACGAAACAAACGACAACAAACGTTTGATATTAGAATCTATTCAAATTAAAAAGAACAATTGTGTAAATGACAAAATAGATTCCAATCTTTCGAAACTTTACAATAATCTAATTCAAACTTCACAAAATTTTATTAATTTGAAGTGCCACTTTCCATTTGTCTATTTAAAATTCAACCTAAAAAAGATGAAGTATTATTTAACTATGTCACTATGGAGTAAGAATTTTGAGGTTAAATTCCATAGAATTATCTTAAACTTGAATAGTTGATTATGATGGATCTGAAATGCTTATCATAGAATAACTAATTCATACAATAATTTATAGATATTTATAATTGTACAATCTTAAAATGTCTTGTATTTAATCAAATTCAATCTATTCCAAATTGTAATTAGCCATACATTACTCTTTCACACACAACCGATCCAATGTTTTCTGCAGTTTTAATTGGATCTTAAAACACGCATTTCATTAATCGAAATCATCTATTCTTTTCTGAATTACATGGAAACACTAATTCAATTAACAATTTTGATAAAGGCAATAAACATTGTCGAAACGTCAAAACAGAATTTTTATTTCATTATCAGTATATATACGAACCAATATACCAAGAAAAGATACAAGATACATATATATATATATATATATATATATATATATATATATATATATATATATATATATATATATGTTTCTTCTTAGGTTCTCGCGGACGTAATGTGTAGAACTGGATTCTCGGGTATTGATCCGCGTTGTGTGGTTTCGGTCCTCAAAAGGACCAATTTCACGACGTTTCGGCAAAGTCGCATTTGCCATCTTCAGGTGATTCGACCGTAGAGTCTGGAAAATCTAGGCGAACTGACGCTTACTTGGAGGGACAGGTATTTATATCCCCCGTTATGCTTGACCTTTGGACTTTCGAACTATTTCACGCTTGGTTGATTTCTACGTGTTTGGCTCCGAGTGACACGTTTGGATGACGTCATTGCGACGCTGGAATCAGCCGGAAAGTTTCCGTGACCTGTTGCACGTGCACTGGATACCACGAGGTATCCAGTCTACGGTCGAATCACCTGAAGATGGCAAATGCGACTTTGCCGAAACGTCGTGAAATTGGTCCTTTTGAGGACCGAAACCACACAACGCGGATCAATACCCGAGAATCCAGTTCTACATATATATATATATATATATATATATATATATATATATATATATATATATATATATATATATATATATATATATATATATATATATATATGTATATGTATATCAATCCTACAGTTTGGGAACTCGTATAATATATACACTTTATACAACTTATACAGCTTATAGAAGACGTCCCCAAAGTGTATTGACTGTAGAAACTTTATACGGTTATACGTATTATTTATAGTGTGGTGGGAACCTACGCAAATCGAAGACTTTATTTTGTTCAACAATTATAAAAAAAACCTTCAGGGAATGTCACATTAGGAACTTCCACAGAGTATAATCTTTATTTAAGAGGTCTAAGTTAATTCTTCATGTGGGTGTGAATAAAATCTTCGAGAACGAAGTGAGCTGTAGTCTCGAGTAATTTCTAAGATTATCATAAAATCTGATTTGGTTAGAATCAACCGTTCCAGTAATATTTTTATTTCTCGTCTAACCCCAAATCAGATACGTAGGTACTGAACTTGATCAAATTTTTCTCACTTTACCTTTAAAACAAGAGGAAAGTCAATGTCTTATGAAATAACGGAAGAACTACGGCGAAACAAATTGAAATGAAGCGCAGCAAAACCAAGAGAAATATGAGGCCGTCCTCGCTAGCTGTTGGCTTACTACGTATAATGACTGAAAAAAATTGTCAGTGTTAAATTCTGTAGCCAGCCAACGCCGAGAATTTGAGCTGGTTTATATATGAAGAAGAATGTCTGTTTGTATTCTATATAAATCTATATCTATATATTTAATTGAGATCTTGATGATATTTTGCACACTTGACCTTCAAAACACGACGAGTCACAGTCTGCATGAGATTTCGAAAAAAATAACCCAATATCCTTTGCCACCTCCTGAAGCAGACAAGTACCGTATCGGTATAAAATTTTGCAAACTTGACCTCAACAAAAAGAAATTCATGAGTACATGAGATTTCGAGAAAAACTAGCGCATTCTCATTTCCCACTTCTTAAACCAGAGAAGTACCAATCCGGATGAAATGCTGCTTACTTGTCCTTCGAAACACTTTCTAGATGAGATTTAGAAAAAATAGCCCCAACTCCCTTCTCCACTCCTCAGAGCAAACCATTTCCGACCTTGTTTAAATTTTGAATAATTGACCTTCAAAGCAGAAAGAAACTAACTTTCTATATAAGATCACGAAGAAACTTCCCCATCACCCTCTCTCATCAGTTGAATTAGATAAGTATCGATCGTGATGGAATTTTGAGTCCAAAGCAAAAGAAAAGTCGCTATCCAAATTATGTTTCGAAAAAACTCTCATCTCCATTGCTCACCCCTTGAGGTCACTACCGATCTTGATGAAATTTTGCATACTTGAGCTTCAAATCTGAAGGAAGTCACAGTCTACGTGAGATCTCAAAAAAATGTCCTTTCCATTTTCCTCACATCTTGGAATAAATAGGTACCGAAGTGAAGCACAAGTAATCACTTACAAATTCCGGAAGTTTACAGAGGGACGAACGATAGCATATAATTAGGTATATGAAGATCGAAAACGTAGTTCTGGAATGAAATTGAGGATAAGACAGGGTTATACATCCAGCTGTCACGGAACTACTCAGCTAAGTTCGCCATTAGGGAATTCCAAATATTCATAGCAATCATGTAATAACAGTGATATCCGGATTAACTCTCAGTTCCGCAAATTACGCAGGTTTCTTTGAAGATAATTTGTGCTTGATTTTTGTCCAAAATCACAATTGAAAAATTTTGCGTTGAGCGTTTGTTTTCTATCATGAATTTGGTAAAATCAAAAACTAGGAAGAAGATGGAACTGAATCTTTTAAATTAAATCTATTTAAATTTTGAATTCTTCTATTATGATTATTAGGTTTCATTTTGGTATTCTAATTCGATGAACAGGCTAGCTTTAGCAGTGCACTTCCCAAGTCATAAAATATAATCGGTATAATACGTAGAATCAGTTAGGCACCCGGTATAATCTACAACTCATTAATAGATAGATGCATTTTACTATTTGTTTTGTCATAATCAAACACATATTTATGCAAGGTTTTTTGAAATATCCAGGAAACTATCCATGTTAGCATAAGATTGAGCCGGTAACAATGAGATTTAAAACATAATGTCACTGGACTTGTCATAGATATAATATCCATTCATTAATTTCACAAAAGGTTCATAACACGATAATGTCTACATATCTAGGTAGCTGAAATTTCCAGCATGAATATATCAATGACTCTTCACTTCTCAACGTAATAATTGGTAACAAGCAAAAAGTAGGTAGAATAGCATATTACTCTGGTTGAAACTATTTTGGTATGAAACTGAGAACATTCATGTGGAGTTCTCATTTGGAAACACTCCATTGTGTTACCTAAGAGTGATTCTGAAGAAAAGTTGTTTTCAACAATGCCAGATTGAACACTGTTCAGCTACAAACTTCATCAATCAGCATTTATACATTCCGTATTTATGTAGGTACATGTAGCTAAATGTTGATATTTTAAGGGATTCTCCATAAGTATACGAGGTAGAAAGAAACGAATCCATCATCCTCTATCTCTCCCTTCGAAAAATGTAGTCTTTTGTTTTCGAGTTATTTGAGAAAACTTGATTTTTTGAGTTTTTGTTTTTCAGTTATTCATGAATTTGGATTGAAATAGTTTCTACATTATCGAGTTTTTTTTCACAAGTGGAATGCAGTTGCGTAGTCACTTTTTCCAAAAAAAAATCATAATAATTTTTTCCCATTTCAAATATATGTATAATGTTGAGTCGATTTCATCATTTTTACTAGATCTGGTATTTATATAATAATTCTTAAAACTTCTTCACTCCAAATAGTAGGCTTACGTCATTTAGAAAATGCTTTATTGAAGAAATACTCCTCCCCAATTCCATAAGTAACTGAGACATACCAGAAAAACAAAAACTCGAAAAATTGAGATTTCTTAAATAAAACAAAAGACGATAGCCAAGTTTTATTTCACCATGGACATTTTTTCAAAAAAAGAGATCGAGTATGGGAGGTTAATTTTTTATATCTCTTTCTTATACTTAAGGAGATTTCCTATTAAAACATCGAAATTTAGCCAGCCTGTTCATATGTGATAACTAGCGTAATTTCATTGGTCAGATAGAATATGTGCATACATATTCTCTTGGTATACAGATATCAAAAAATCTGACCATGAAACTAGATACACTAGCGGAAGTTTAACAGAATATTTCTGACGGTAGTTTTAAATATTTTTTCTTTATATAAGTCATTACTCCATAATACATTATGATAATTATGTATCATTTTATATTTTCATAGCAACGTCGGTATTCTAAACATTATAAGGTGATACAAAGAAAAGATACTATATGAATTTATTATTGGTTTCTGTTTTTTTATTATATCAGCGGTCAATTGATGGCTCAAGATACAATACGTTTGTCAATTCATTCTAGGAATCTAAAGCTGTATTAGAACTAATACAAAATTCTCGCTATATCAGAACTATAATCCTGATTAGATAATATCGAAATCATTCGAAACAATTTTGATATAAAAAATTCTCGGGAATTAGGTCACATTAACACTCTGTTATAAATGTTCGTCTTTACGTACGTTTCGGTCTCACGACCATCATCAGAAGACTTATTTTGTTAAAAAGGGGGTTAACTAAAACTAATTAGCACAAGCGTCCATATCGCACAATCTTCAATCAAAAAGCTCACGCCGTCGAAACGAACAGAACCACGAATAATCGAAAATTGTATCGTTAGTATTAAAGTATAGATTTTTTTGTAACAAGAAACCACTGTTAAGTAATATTCTCATAATGTACAAACGCATATTGCTATGGTCTCAAAGCAACTGAAGGTCTAAGCTATTTGTTTGTAATAACACGACCCAGATGTAGATTTATGACGTACTTGAAAAGGTTTTAGACCTGCATTGGAATTTAGTTTACTTTAAGCGTTCTTCCTAAAATATACTTTTAACATTATAAAGACGTATGTAGGAATTTGCAAGAGTTTTAATTAATCAAGTTAGTATAAATCTGACTCAATCCTTGAATATCATTCCTATGATTTACAGAATTTGAATCCCTTTTTATGTGAATCATCTCCAGGATAGATCTTTTATAATAATTGGTTTCTTTAGTTAAAATATTAACATTTTTGTAATCAAATTGATGGTTATAATCAAAACAGTGCTTAGCAAGGGCGGTGGAATTTTCTAAGTTATTATTTCTTGTGCTATACTTATGGCCGTACATTCTTTTTTGTAAATATTGCTTAGAGATTCCAGTATAAGTTCCATCACAATCTAAACAATTCAATTTATATACTGTGTGGGTTTGTTTATCTTTAGGTATTACAGGTTTTAGATTTGAGAAATATTTCCCAACACAGTTAGTAGGTTTATGCGCAACATTTATATCGTACTTTTTCAAACATTTCTTAATTTTTTCTGAGGTCTCCGGAATGTATGGTAAAGTTATATAATTGTCTGTATTACCTGTTATGTTATTTTTATAAGAAGAACCATTATAGATTTTGTTTATTCTCTCTTTAATGATAGGATTGTAGAAAGTTTTTGGGTAGCCATTCATTTCCAATGCATTACGAAAAAGAACAAACAGAAAGCAGAAATTGGTATTGCAAAGAATCGTTTTAACTATCATACAAAAATAACAAAAGAGTTCTTAGATGCTAACCCTCAAATTTTAGTTTTAAACGCGGATAAATGTAATAAAACCGTCATAATGCATAAAAATGACTATGAAAACAAAATGGGAAACCTTTTAAATGATGAAACAACTTATAAAAAATTAAAATCTGACCCTACTTCATCAGTACAAAATAACATGAATAAATTGATAAATAAATGGCATAAAAATAAGATAATCCCTATTGAATTAAAAAATAAATTAATTTGCCATAATGGGCTTGCACCTTATATCTATGGGCTTCCTAAATTACATAAAAACGATATACCCCTAAGACCCATTGTAAGTAATATTGGAGCGCCTACTTACAATTTATCAAAATTTCTATCAAAATCTATCAATAATATAATAGGAAAAAATGAATTTTATGTGAAAGACTCATGGCATTTTAATGAATTTATAAAAAATCAATCCGTACCAGTAAACCATCAACTAATTTCCTTGGATGTTGTTTCTTTATTTACAAATATACCTATCGTTTTGGCATTAAATTGCATCAAAAAACGTTGGCCAGAGATTAAAAACCACACACCTCTTGATCAATCGAATTTTATTAATGCGGTAAAGTTTTGTTTAGAATGCACTTATTTTCAGTACGGTGAGCAATATTTTGGACAAATTTTCGGCACAGCAATGGGATCTCCTATTTCAGCTACCATTGCTAACCTCGTTATGGAATGCCTAGAGGAATCTGTTATAAATTCATTAGATTTTCAGCCTGTATTCTTTAAACGGTATGTAGATGATTGCCTTATGTGTGTTCCCAACGATAAAATTCAATACGTGATTAATAAATTTAACAATTTCCATTGTAAACTTCAATTCACTTGTGAAATAGAAATAAACAATAACATTAATTTTCTAGATATGACCATTAGGCATGATGCAGATGGAAAAATAAAAACTTCTTGGTTTACTAAAGAAGTCTGGTCTCAACGTTATCTTCATTTCAATTCCGTTGCACCAGCTTGTTATAAAAAAAGTGTCATAAACAGCCTCACAGACCGCGCGGTAAAATTATCCCACGCAGAGGACCGTCCCAAAAATTTAAAAATTGTTCGTAATGCATTGGAAATGAATGGCTACCCAAAAACTTTCTACAATCCTATCATTAAAGAGAGAATAAACAAAATCTATAATGGTTCTTCTTATAAAAATAACATAACAGGTAATACAGACAATTATATAACTTTACCATACATTCCGGAGACCTCAGAAAAAATTAAGAAATGTTTGAAAAAGTACGATATAAATGTTGCGCATAAACCTACTAACTGTGTTGGGAAATATTTCTCAAATCTAAAACCTGTAATACCTAAAGATAAACAAACCCACACAGTATATAAATTGAATTGTTTAGATTGTGATGGAACTTATACTGGAATCTCTAAGCAATATTTACAAAAAAGAATGTACGGCCATAAGTATAGCACAAGAAATAATAACTTAGAAAATTCCACCGCCCTTGCTAAGCACTGTTTTGATTATAACCATCAATTTGATTACAAAAATGTTAATATTTTAACTAAAGAAACCAATTATTATAAAAGATCTATCCTGGAGATGATTCACATAAAAAGGGATTCAAATTCTGTAAATCATAGGAATGATATTCAAGGATTGAGTCAGATTTATACTAACTTGATTAATTAAAACTCTTGCAAATTCCTACATACGTCTTTATAATGTTAAAAGTATATTTTAGGAAGAACGCTTAAAGTAAACTAAATTCCAATGCAGGTCTAAAACCTTTTCAAGTACGTCATAAATCTACATCTGGGTCGTGTTATTACAAACAAATAGCTTAGACCTTCAGTTGCTTTGAGACCATAGCAATATGCGTTTGTACATTATGAGAATATTACTTAACAGTGGTTTCTTGTTACAAAAAAATCTATACTTTAATACTAACGATACAATTTTCGATTATTCGTGGTTCTGTTCGTTTCGACGGCGTGAGCTTTTTGATTGAAGATTGTGCGATATGGACGCTTGTGCTAATTAGTTTTAGTTAACCCCCTTTTTAACAAAATAAGTCTTCTGATGATGGTCGTGAGACCGAAACGTACGTAAAGACGAACATTTATAACAGAGTGTTAATGTGACCTAATTCCCGAGAATTTTTTATATAATTCATACTGGGTCAAGAATCTTATTATATTATGAACAATTTTGATTACATTCAAACATAATTAGAAATGCATGATGAATATTGCTCTTTTTCGATAACAACAAAGACGATCATGGTATTAATAATTCAAACCAAAACATCTGTTTCATAGTTCCCGGCAATAAACAACTTGAATTAACATACAAGGTCAGGTACCTACCCTTAAATGTAGCCGAGTTTTATGGAACACTTCCATAGGCCTGATTCATAATAATACTTTCAAATAACATTTTAAAATGTCTCCAGTATTATTGAAAATGATTTGAACATTGATACAGTTAATCAAGGAACGTATATTATAAGATCAACATACTTAACAAATAGCTAATTATCAATTTTCCACTTAAATATATGCAGCCTTTCATGTCATTTTGATGAATCAAACATTCTTCTGAACTCTTCAGAATCATAATTTTGGAATTATGATAGTAACTGGAACATGGCAAATAATTCCTGAAAGTTTTAATATTCAAGACTATAATTCTTTCTATAATAATAGTTTCGAGATATGTTATAGAATTTTGTGCACAAGCATAAGGGAACATTGACATTTCTTCAGTAAATCCTAATTGGTTTTTTTTTGCGTATTAAAAACACGCAACAGTGCTCTAATTCTTCATCGTCAGAAACAGATTTTTTTCAAATTCCAAAATAGATCAAAACAGATGGGTAAGAAGTGTTCCTCTTGGGGTAGATACAGTTTTCATTTTGTTGACTATGAAACAACGGATGAAGTATTTGATTACATTTGATAACTGTTAATGGAAATTTGTCAATTTCAAGTTTGCCTAATTTTTTTATGGAATTAAGATATATGTAACTGAAACAAGAATAATGTGTATTCAATAAAATACATCTGAATAAAAACATCACTAGGCAATTGTTTCAAAAACGGTAAAAATATTCAGAGAGATAGGCAGTGTTAAGAATCGTTCAACATTAGGAAGACAAAAACCAATGACGAAAATTTGTTGAATGTTTCAATTGATGCAGTAGACAATGATCCGTGCAACAATTAGCTCTGAGCCATAACATATGTCGACGACGCTCAGTCTGAAAATTAATCAAAAAGACTTTCATCTTCACAAAATATAATTACTGCAAGAATTAAGAGATCGTAGAATAGAAATTTACGAAGTTATGATGAAAAAAATATTAATCCATATTCTGTTCCAAAAAATTTTTTACACGGATGAAGCAATATTTTGTTTAAACGGTTATGTTAAAAGATACAATTGTAGGTATTGGGCTGATAATAGTCTGAACTAAGTGGATCAGGTTCATATACAGTATTCCCAAAAAATAAATATTTGGCTGCGATTTAGCGCCAACAATATTGTGGGACCGTTTTTCATTGATAGAGATTTAGATCTATTGTAATTTCAGTTAACTAGTTTTAGTTTTTTTCATAAATGGCAACTAGACAGATGACATTCCTCAACTTAGGCTTCTGTTCCCAAATTTAATAAATCAAAACCAGCAGGATGGTGTTAACTACAAATTTTCTTAACACTCCTTCCCCAATTAGATGGAGAGGTCGACCAGGAATTATAGAATGACAAAGTAACTAGACTTGGCGCCACTCGATTTTATTTGTGGGGGTATCTAATAAGTCGGGTTAACGTTAATAGACCAGACAACCTCAAAACCCTATTATGAATTGAAACATATACATGATTCATTTTCTTCATGATCATTTTAAGGTCAATCTCACGTTTTTAGTATTTAATAACATCACAGAAAATTTTCCATTCACATCATTTTATTATTTAAGGTTGACTATACCCAAAATTAGAGATTTGCAAATCGCACGTTTGACATATGTCAAAATATGTCATCAGGAACAAGGATCTCTTGTGATCTGATTTTCGTAAGTTAAATAAAATTTGATAGGAAGCCCAATTCTACAAAATATGATCCTTGGTTTGTTGATCTATCACTCACAATCCTTCTGTATTAAAAATAGTAATTATAAGGAGAACCGTATCTATTTTTTTTGCGGTGGATCTTTTTGCGAACCTGCTATGGTTGATCTTGTTTGATGAATTATAGGGATTAACTCTGAAGGTTTTAGTACAAGACTTAGATTTGTTTCTAATATCTACAATTTCCTTATAGTAACCTAGTAACAGAAATTCTCCAAGTGAATAAATCTTAAACTGAAAGATAAATTTACTAATCACTAATCACTATGAAATCCCCCAATTTTAGTATAGATAGGAAGGTTCATATATAAATATAATATATCGGAAGATGAAATCAGAAGTGATAAATTTCATCGGGACAAGCTTTCATATTGAAGTGTAACAGAAGGAAATAATAAATCATGATTTCCGACCCTAAAAATCTCATATACAAGTTCTGAGTAGAATCGGACTGTATTCACAAAACGTCGCCATTTTAGCCACCATATTGAATCTTTGAATTTTGACTTACATAGTATAACCTACAGCCCCAAAAACCACACATATCAATTTAAAGAAGAATCGGACCATGATCACACAACTCGTCCGCCATCTAAAATTTTCAAATTTTTATTGAAAATCCATGCTGCTGCTGACTACAAAACACCCTTATACAAATTTTAAATAGAATCGTTCTATAATCACAAGACCCGCCCGTCATCTTGGAGACGCCATCTTGTTTTTTTCTTTTATACGTATGTCATAACACGACACCCGAATAAATAACACCTGCCAAATTTCACCAGAACGTACAAATACATAGATCGATAGATGAATAAGGCAAGTTAAAAAGCAAGGTAAGTTAAAGCTTGTAATGATTTAGAAACCGCTAATGAAATCATTTTGTATTATACTCTGTCACATTGGAATTATGATGTATTTCACAACACTATGTTTTATATTGATACTTGCTGTCATATGAACTATTAAAATTTGCCACAGAATATAATTTCAGAAAGTTCTGAGAGTTAAATATTTGGGTGTGATATATATTTAAAACCAGAAAATCATGGTTATATTTATGGTTCGATAAGATAGTATCATCCCATTCGAAAAACCTAATCTAATCTATACGACCAATTGGAAGGGCGCAGTCGTCTCCACAGTGAGTTACGCGCGCACGCAGGCACATACGTACGTTCGTACATACATTTCAAAAATAGTCTTGATCGATTCAAAAATGCTCAAATCTGATATATCAGGAAAAGTCCGTTATTTGTTTTTGTGCCGAAAACAATACTTCCCTTACACTATATACTACGTATTGTGAGGGAATTAAAATTGAGTAATAACATTATAGATATACAAATTAAATTAGGCCATACAGTCTAACATCTCAAAATTCAGGAAAATGTGCAAGTCCTCAAACTGTAACATGAACAAATTAGTTAGATGTCCTCAAAGTGTACGATATTTAAGAATCCTACAGTTTGAGGACCTCGTACCCAAAGTGTAGTATATGTTGACCTAAACTATGGCTTGCACTTTGGGGTCGTCCCCGAAGTGTAGGCTTTGGTTCCGAAGTGTAGGATCCTTGCAGTTTTAGGTCCTCAAAGTGTAGGATTGATATACATATATATATATATATATATATATATGGCACAATCTCATGTGCCATCTTCAGGGCTGCTGCTCCGCTTCGAGTTAACTTGAAACTGATCTCCGTTGATCCTGTTGGTCTTTTATGTATCCTTGTTACATCTGGATGATTTTGCCGGTTTGATGCGTCTGATTGAGTTTGATGGTCTGTTGCGTTCGAGCGATTTTGTCGGTTCGTTGCGTTCGAGCGAGTTTGCCGGTCCCTTGAATTAGTCTGGTTGACTGTTCTCCTGGGTGGTTGAAGGGCTGGTTTCCAAGCAGTTGGTAATCTCTGTGTATCATCTCTTGTATTGAGATTTGAAGGTCGCATCTTGATTTCGATAGCTTCTCTTATGATGCGTTTTCTTTTGTGCTCCAGGCTGGCTATAACTCGGGTGTTGTCAAAATCGATTTCATGTGAAGTTTTTCTCACATGTTGTAACGGTTTGCTTTACGGGATTGTATAGAACTTGGTAATAAACAGATTAGATTTCTTTTCGGCTATTTAAAGAAATCTGCCGGTCAATAAAACTTAGATTATTGAGACTACCATTCCTGAGGTGAGATGTCACTAAATATCGCGGAGTGGGAATGTAGGATAGCGGAAATCGGAAATTATTCATTGTGGTTTGTTTCTTTGTCTCGGTAAGTCGAGAATTCGTAATTCATTGTCATACAATACATTCTCTTAATTTTGCTTCCGAAATATCATAAGGCTATTTAATTTGATTTAGAATTGTTATTAAACGTCTGGATGTACAAAGCCTGATTGTGATAGTATTTCGGCGGATTTTTTATCTCGATTTGCCTAGGGGGGCAAACCCAATCATTTTGCGGATAGCATATTTCAAAGAATATCATTTCCATCACAGCATTGATTGTTGTAATTCTTGTAAGAGAATAATCTATCGGAACGTAGGCAGGTTCTCATGATAATATTTCTGTAGTCCTTGTAAGTTTAATTCCGCATTGGCACATGCTATTTTTTTGTGATTCGTAAGAGTCGCCATTTTGTAATCTGATACGTAGTATTCAGAGCTGTCTTCGTCTGCATCGTGCTATAAATATTATTTGGAATTCTCACAAGGTATTATTCAATTATTGCTTATTGAATTTTTAATTATCAGGACTGTTGAGTTCACGTGATTTCAGAGGAGAGTAATACATCAATTTGATGCAAATCAATTCCAGTTTCTAGATTTGTGCTAACTAGCAAATTCAACGTTTTGGTTATTTCTTTTCAATCACAATTTGAATATTTTTCTTTCTATCTCATTTAATTGTATCGTTAATTCAGTCACGTATTATTATTGTTCAATTTTAAGTAATTCTTGTAATTATATAATTCTCGCAGATTAAATTATATTTTTGTCTAAATTTATATCTCTTCAAGATATCAATTTTGTTATAGTGTATTACATATTGGGGAAGATAACATTATCGGAGGTGGAATCATTTGGTTATTCCGGACGACGGTGTTACTTGTCCTTTGATCTCAAGTCAGGTACTGTTCGTTCTTTGACATTACAAGGTTTGAACGTCTGAGATTCCTCACCCCTTCACTCCAAGACGGTTTAGTGACTATCCTGACAGGACCAGCTTCCAGTTCCTACGAGTTCCAAGGAGGGTAACATTTTCTTGTTGAGTGACCACTATTACATTTACTGATTTTGTTGTTCACCAAAATTGTATTTCGCTAAATTTTCTTAGAGCCATTCGTGGTCTCTTTATTATTTAACTATCCATTTTTTCAATTAAGAAATTGAGTTAATTTCATAACTATTTACTCAAAATTCTTTTTATACAAATTGATTAATTTTGTAATTGTTACTTCAAAATTCATTTTATTTATAAATTAATACATTATATAAACTGTAAATTTATTTTTGTTAATTACCAAATTCCATCTGGAATAAATCAAATTGTTAAGTTGAACTTGTATTGTTTTTCTAATTTCCATCAACTAATAAACCATCTCGTGGTGCTTGTATTCTAGGCTGTGAATTCATTTATATTTATAGTTTTTCAGTAAGCAATTGGCGCTCAAACAATTCACCAGTCTAGAATCACAAGGCACGTTTCACTACGAGCCCTGAGATAAACTAATTCAAATTGAGCTAGTTGGTTCAATATAAACCGACCCGAGCGGGTCCGTTTCATTGGCGCCCAGCATAGATGAGCTGCCGTTTCACATCCGTTTTAATGTTCGGCAAGTGATGATGTTGTTTCTTGCTTTGCGACTGCATTGCGATGTTCTTCACGTCGAATGTTGATTCTTCTGTTAGTTTGTCCTATGTAGCTTCCTCCGCAATCTTTGCATGGTATTTCGTAGACCCCTTGTGTTTCCAGATTTATTTTGGATTAAGCGTTAGGCAATACTTAACCAATCTTTCTTGTCGTGTTGAAACTTGTCTCAATGTTGTGTCTTGTTGAGAATTCTGCTGATCTTCTCTGTAGTACCTTTGACGTAAGGGAGATGGGCTTTGGCGACAGGTTCTCTTTCTTCTTCTTCTGTGGTTCGATCTGTCTGGCGTCGTGGCCTCAGTGCTCGTCGGATATTGTCTTTTGAGAACCCGTTTTGTTGTAGCGTGGTTTGTATTGTCTGCATCTCTTGTTGTTTGTGGTCATTGTCGGTAAGTCGGTCTGATCTGGTTATGAGTTATTTTATTACGGATTGAAGTTGTGCTGGATGGTGATGTGACTGGGCGTTCAAGTAACGATTCGTGTGTGTTGGTTTCCTGTATATGGTGTGTCCTCTTCTGCCGTTTGTCTTGCTCACAAGAACATCTAGGAAGGGTAGTTGGTTGTCCTCCTCGATTTCCATTGTGAACTTGATTTTTTCGTGAATCCTGTTTATTTGGCTCAGAATTTTTGTCAGTGCGGCTTCTACGTGAGTCCAGATGACAAACGTATCGTAGCCATAGTTTTGGTTTTTGGCTGGCTGTTTGGATGGCTCGTTCTTCAAAGTCTGTCATAAACAGGTTGGCTAATACTGGGGATAAGGGTGATCCCATCGGTGCCCCTTCAATTTGTTTGTATCTTTGGTCCTTGTAGATGAAGTACGTATTTTTGAGGCAGTGTTTGGTAAGTTCGATGATGTCCTTTCATATCTGATATTTCTTCTGGATAATTTCGACGGCCTCATCGATGGGGATATTAGTGAAGAGTGATACGATGTCGAATCTCACGAGCATGTGGCCAGGTTCCATTTTTGACAACACCCGAGTCCTAGCCAGCCTGGAGCACAAAAGAAAACGCATCATAAGAGAAGCTATCGAAATCGAGCAGCAACCTTCAAATCTCAATACAAGAGATGATACACAGAGATTACCAACTGCTTGGAAACCAGCCCTTCAACCACCCAGGAGAACAGTCCACCAGACTAATTCAACGGACCGGCAAACTCGCTCGAACGCAACGAACCGACAAAATCGCTCGAACGCAACAGACCATCAAACTCAATCAGACGCATCAAACCGGCAAAATCATCCAGATGTAACAAGGATACATAAAAGACCAACAGGATCAACGGAGATCAGTTTCAAGTTAACTCGAAGCAGAGCAGCAGCCCTGAAGAGAAGACCTGAAGATGGCACATGAGATTGTGCCGAAACGTCGTCATATCAACGGTTTCTATTGGAACCAATCTACGACAACGCGGAGTATATCCCGGCAACCCAATACAGCATATATATATTGTAATAAGATTCTTGACCCAGTATGAATTATATATAAAAATTCTCGGGAAATAGGTCACAATAACACTTTGTTTTAACTATTCGTCTTTACGTACGTTTCGGTCTCACGACCATCATCAGAAGACTCACTATGTCTAAAAAGGGGGTTTATTAAAACTAATTATAGCACAAGCGTCCAAATCGCACAATTAAACTTCAATTAAAAGAGCCCACGCCGTCGAAACGAACAGAACCACGAATAATCGAATTGTATCGTCAGAATATATTGTTGTTGTGTGTTCTTTTTATTTTTATAATAAATGTTTATTTTGGAATTTTTCTACAGTGTATTATTCATATATATATATATATATATATATATATATATATATATGTATGTATGTATGTATATATATTATGCAGGGTTGAGCAGATCTCGGTTTGCTCACTGAGTAGCGCCACCACATATCCGGCTCGGTAACCTCACTCAATACCGATGCCGTCCCGATGCTGGGCTAACAACCCAGCAGAGGGTACATCTTTTGTTACGGGCAGCAAAAGATTGGCCTCCCACATCAGCTCCTCGTCGGATGAGGAGCAGGGACAGGTGGGTGGGGCCCAAAAGGACGGTCCTGACGTTGACGACCACCGCAATGTACATGTACGCTCTGAGTGGACTAACGAAGTTCGGGATGACTTGCTGGACTGCTTGGAGCGCAGCGAGTCGGTCCGTAGGGGATACATGTCACGGCTGCATGCACTTTGGTGCATCATGCATCCTCTATGCCGGATTGGCTATCGCAAGGCATTTGATTCAACATCACATGAGCTATTATAATACTTGCTCAGATCACCCATTTATTTTACGTGGATAAGTTGAAACTGTATACCTCTGGGGAGGAGAACCTTCATCAATCTCTCGATGTGGTTCAGGAATATACACGAGCCGTAGGCATGGAGTTGGGATTTGACAAATGTGCAGTGTTTCACTTGAGGAGAAGACGATCTCCGGAAGTGAACGAGGATATGTAGCTTGCCGACGGAAGCATCTTTAAACACGTTGATGCTGGAGAGACCTATCGATACCTGGGAATTGAACAGCGTCCTAATTATGACGCTTCCCAGGTAAAGGTGACTCTCCGCGGCAAATACAGAATCCTTGTTCGAAAGATTTGGTCTTCCGAACTTTCGAGTGGGAACAAGGTGTCTGCAACGAATATGCTTGCCGTTCCAGTCCTGCTTCACTCTTTTGGAGTGGTGAAATGGACGGTCGATGAGCTGCATAGACTCGACAAAGACACCCGGAAAATGATGCATATCCATCACAGTGTGCATCCTAGGTCTTCCGTTTCCCACATTTATCTCTCACGTCATCGGGGAGGTAGGGGACTCCTCAGTCTGGAGGGTCTGCATCGAAGTGTGGTTCTGAGTATAGCTTGTAAAGTTCTAAGGAGCTCGTGCCCCCTCCTGTGCCTTCTTAAAATTCACGAATTGGTCGGAGTGGGGGCATTTATCGTTAAGGCAGCACAAAAAGCTGCGGAAGAACTTTGTCTCGAATTTCAGATCAGTCAAGAAGGCCGGCTGGAGGGCAACCTCGAGTTCATTCCTTCTCGCCTGAAAGCACAGATAAATGCCGCGGAGCAAGATCTTATGCTCAGGCGGCATGTTGGTCAGCCGATACACGGTGTTTTCTATCGAAACATAGACACGTTCGGCTTGTCAACTAGGCTGACCTTCGGCTACCTAAGGTCAGCCGGGCTTACATCCGAGACTGAGAGATTTACCGCAGCTTGTCAAGATTGCGTTATTAACACCTTGGCCTATCGCCGCAATGTGGTGAGTGTGCAGGTCCCTGATGTCAGCTGCAAGGCCTGTCGGAAGGCGACTGAGACGCTTTTCCCCCTTCTGTCGGCATGTCCGGCAAAAGCGACCTCGGCGTACACCCATTGCCATAATGCGGCCCTACGGGTGCTGTATTACCATCTAAGACAATCGTACGGAATAGACCAAGAGCAGGTGCTGCCTTACATGCCAGGAGATATTGAGTCCGTTGTCGGAAACGAAAAATGCCAGATCTTCTGGAATTACCCGTTTCCGACCATCAGGTCTATACAAGCAAATAGGCCTGACGTTGTCCTCCTCGATAAACTAATCAAGACCATGTATGTCATTGAATTCTCCTCTCCGGCAGAGAAGAACATAGTCTTGAAACGGAAGGAAAAATGGACAAAGTATCAAGATTTCCTGTTCGAGCTCCGCACGCTATACCCAGGCCACAAGGTCGTATTAGTGGTTCTGATCATCGGTGTTTTGGGCGGAATTCGGTCTCCGCTGCGTTCAAACTTGAAGATCATTCCGGTCTGTAGGAACTCGGCGCAGATCTTGATAGACCGGATGCAAAAGGCAGTCATTCATAGTCTTGAAAGAGGAGGAAAAATGGATAAAGTATCTAGATTTCCTGTTCGAGCTCCGCACGCTATACCCAGGCCACAAGGTCGTATTTGTGGTTCTGATCATCGGTGTTTTGGGTGGAATTCGGTGTCCGCTGCGTTCAAACTTGAAGATCATTCCGTCCTGTAGGAACTCGGCGCAGATCTTGATAGACCGGATGCAAAAGGCAGTCATTCTGGGTTCCATTAGAATACTTAGGGCACACGATTTAGGAACCTGAAGCTACTTACCGATCGGTGGGGAGGAGTAGGTTCGGTTAACCGCCTTTTAGGTGTTTCTGGTGCGACTGCTGCGATGTCGTTTGAGCTCGCAGCAGCCCCGACTAGGTTTGAATGTGAAAAAGAAAAAAATAAATATATATGTATTGTTATGATTTCATTTCATAAACAAAAAAAATTTAAAAATACCAACTTACCGAACTTTGAAAATCAGAAAAGATCAAATAAAAGATATTTATATGGAATTAAAAACAATAGGAAAAGCTAAATAATAGTTAGGATATTAAAATTAACAATGTAAAACATAATAAACAACAATGTAATAGAATAAGAAGTGATAAACAAGAACTTCAGTGAAAGTGAAGAAACGTACTGTGTAACGAAGGCAGAAATCATAATTAAAGTGATTACAAAACTATCATGAAATAGTACAAAACATTGAATAATGTTATAGATATAAGTAAGGATTAGTAAATTTGAGTTATGTAATGTTAAAAGAATGTTATTGATATAATATGGTATGTATTAGATTTGAGAATAAGTAACTGTCAAGAAAACCATAAATATGGGAATAATCATATTAATAATAACCCAATCATAGGTTATATTATACCAAAAAGTTGGGAAAAATGTAGGCAATATTAATTTAAAAAGAAGGAATCACTATCAATTAAAATAAGTTGAAAATCTCCAATAATTCAAAAATTAAAGCATACTAAATTCTGATTGGTTGAGAGGAATTTCTAGTGTCAGTCTGGTAACAATGAGTACTTCTGTCAGTTTAACAACAATTAACTTGGCATTCTTGATAAGTAAAGTAAGCACCTGATAGGTTGTTTATGACATCAAGTAGCGTCGGTTTTGGAGGCCTATAAAAAGGTCTGAAAGTAAAGCCAAGTTCAGTTTGCATTAATACCCAAGTAGAGACTGTTCTCCTCTTGCAACTCACCAGAAATTTTCTAACCTAAGTTTATAAGTTGAGTTTGCATTAATACCCAAGTAGAGACTGTTCTCCTCTGGCAACTCACCAAAATTTTCTAACCTAAGTTTATAAAAAATAAACATCAGAGAACGCAAGTGTTCCAAACTTCGATAGGTTCAAAGTAACCAAAGTTAATAAGTTTTATTAAAAGTCAACGAGTGTTCCAAGTATCTAAACCAAATAAAAAGTAGTAATAACCTCCAATTTATAAGAAGTATCCAACGATTGCCATTCTTCAACATAATTTCTATAAAGCATCGAAAAGTTTTATGTCTTATCTAAAAGAATAAAACAAAGTATTATCAACAGTTCCTGATCCTCAAGAAGAAGTAACCTAAATTAGTTACCTGTGATTATCGTGAAAAAGCATAGTGTTGTGTAAAAGGTGAATCAACGAAATTATAAAAAGAAGTAAATTGAAAATTGCCCACATTGTTAAACACACTTTTGGATATTATCTAAACGTAAGTTTGTTTATAATTTCTACATCATATTATCCGTATTATCTGTAAAGAAAAAGGAAGATTGTTGATTATAACAATATAAACAAATATTAATTGAAAAAGTGATTATAAGGTTATGTCATAGATTTTGTAAACATAAAATTGAGTTGAACAAGATAATAAGAGTCATAGAAATTAAATATTGTGAAATCAAAGAGCATTGTGTTTAATTCCATATAAAAATTATTCTATAGATAAACTTCAAAACTTCATAAACATTAATTTAAAAATTCAAATATAATCAAATCAAAAGATAAAAAGCTAGCCGGTAGAATCAAAAATTATAATTATTAATAAAATTCAAATAAAATAAACTCAATAAGAGTTATCTTAACAATCGTCACCACAACGTGGGGCAAAATAAAAAAGTAAGTAAATTTTCTTAATAATTGTCGCTCAAACGTGAGGCCATTTAAAAAAAAAAAGGAATAGAACCGCGTATCAAAATAATTTAAAGAACTAAATTAATTAATAAGAAAGTAAAAATGGAAGGAGATAGACAGAGTACTCCAGAATTGATAGGATTTGATCAAGAGGGTGAAATGATTAGTGCAGAAAGACCACCAATAATAGATAGTCAATCACAAATAATGAAATTGCTTGAAAGTTTAAATTTAAAAGCTAATGAAACAAATAAAAAAATTGAACAAGGTATGAGTGATATAAGAGATGAAATTAAGAGAGTGAATGATAAATTTGATAAAAGAACTGAGGAAATTATGAGAATAGTTGAAACTGAAGAAAAGGAAATAAGACAACATGTTGAAGAAAGTATAGATAATAAATTAGAAGAATATAATAGCTTTGTAAATAGAAAGTTTAATAATGTAGAGAAAGAGATAGATATTATGGAAAATAAAATGAATGATATGGGGAAGAATATTGAAGAGAATGTGAATGTGAATGTACAAAGTATGAAAGAAAATCAGGAAAAAATGATAAATGAACAGGATGAAAGAATAAAAAGAATTGAGAATAGATCCGAAGAGAGAATGAATACAGAATACAGAAATGTAGGTCATGAGAATACAATAAAGTTTAATGGAAACATAAAATTATTACATCCATGCATTTTTGTTAAAGATTTAAAAAATGAAATACAGTATGAAAGGAATATAGAGAGAATGAAAAAATTAATAAGAGAACGATTGGTTGATGAACCATTGTTGTGGTTCAATTGCAAAGAAAGGGAATTAAATAGTTTAGATGAGTTTATAGATGAATTTTTAAAAAAATTTTGGGGTGAAAATGAGCAGTCGAAATGTCGAGAAAGGTTATATTTTAGGAAGTATATAGAAGGGACTAGAAAAAGCATGAGTGCTTATGCACTTAGCCTATATAATGGAGCGCAATATTTAGAACCTAAAATGAGAGAGGAAGAGATAGTTTTATACATTTCAAGACAGTATCGAAGTCAAATATCTGAGTCAATAGCCATTGCAAATATTAAAAACATGAATCAACTACTATCATACTTAAACCGAATTGATAATAAGAATAACATAGGAACTAGGCAACAAAATGGATATAATGATAACAGGAACAATTACAGGGGAAATCAAAATTATAATAGATTCCAAAATAATGATTATCAAAACAATTTTAGAAATAGGGATAATAGAAACCAAAATTATTATAATAGGGAAAATAGATATAATGGAAATAATGCTAATCAAAATAGAAATAGATATAGGGATTATAGAAATCAAAATAATAATAATAATAGAAATAATAGTAGAAATGAAAATAATCAAAGGGAAGTAAACTGTAGTAGGATTGAAAGTAATATGGAAAGGGAAGACTCTTCAAGTCAAAATAATCAACAAAATCAGGATTTTTAAGAAAGCACGAATACCACGTTAATGTATTATATGAACATCAGAGGAAATACATTGACTACGAACAGCAAAGGGAAGAAAATGAAAGTATAGGTTTAATTAAATTAAAAGGTTTTTTAAAAGGGAAAGAAGTAGAAATTATGTGTGATACAGGATCAGAACTATCATTAATAAGGGAAGAACTATTGTCTGAAGTAAAATTAACAAATCAATTGAAAATACCAAAAGTAGAATTAGTAAATATTAGTGGAAAGAAAATTACTGAAGTATCAAAAATGATTACTGAGCATGTTATAATAGGGAAGTCAAGTCTAGAGATGCAATTATTTGTAGTGCCGAATATGAAATTGGATATTGTTATGGGAACTGATGAATTAGAAAAGCGTGGAATTATTATAGATTACGAGGAAAAGGAAATAAAGTTGTTAGATGAAATTATAAAGATAGGGAAAGGGGAAAATGAAAATATTGACAGACCAAATGAAGGTTGCAATATAATAAATGCGGTCGAAAGAAAAGACTCAAGCAGAAATTTAAATAAAATAATCTCGCAGATGAAAATATCCGAGAAGTATAGGGGAATAATATCAGAAATAATTTCACAACATAAAGGTTTAATAATTGATGAAACTCGTATAGCTAGTAATTATATTCATAAATTCCAAGTCAAAGAAATTGAAAATTTTAAATCCAAGAACTATTCAATCCCATACAAGTACATAGAAGATGTTAGGAAAAAAATCGGTGAAATGCTAGAACAAGACATAATAGAAAGAAGTAAAACAAAATATATAAACCCTATTGTTATAGCAAAAAAGTCAAATGGTGATATTAGGTTATGTTTAGATGCTCGAACATTGAATAGATTGTCAGTACCACAATATGAAGCTCCTAAAAATATAGAGTCAATTTTTGGTAGAATAATAAAGGCACAAGTTTTTAGTAAAGTTGATTTAAGACATAGTTTCTGGTTGATTCCTTTACATGAAAGTTGTAGAGATTACACTGGTTTTATGATAGATGGAGAAGTGTATCGTTTTAAAGTTACGCCTTTTGGTATTCAAAGTGCATGCAGTGCGTTAGTTAGAAGTATGAATCAGATATTAAATAGATTTGAAATTTTTGTAGTTCATTATATCGATGACATATTAATATTTTCTAGAACAGTAGAAGAACATAAAGATCACATAAAATTAGTTTTGAACGAATTAGATATAGCAGGTTTAAAAATAAATATTGAGAAATGTGAATTCTATAAAACAGAAATCAAATTTTTGGGTTATAAATTAACGAGGGAAGGTTTAGAAATGGATGAAGATAGATTAGATGTAATTAAAAATTTCAAAAGACCCACTAATCTTAAAACTTTGAGGGGATTCTTAGGTCTAATAAATTATTTCAAAAGGCTCATTCCTGATTTAAGTCAGAAGGAGATTCCATTAGTAGAATTACTCAAGAAAGGGGTAAAATGGAAATGGGATAATGAAAGACATGAAGCTTTCCAAAATTTAAAAGATATTTTCATTAAGAAATTAAAAGTCTATCATGCACAATATGATAAACCTTTCATATTAAGAACAGATGCTTCTAAACAAAGATTCAGTGGTGTTTTATTACAAAAACAAAATAATGAAGAAGTGCCCATAAGTTTTGTGTCCAGAATGACAAAAGTTCATGAAAAAAATTACAGTGTTACTGAATTAGAATTAGCAAGTATAGTTTTTTGTGTAAAGAAATTAAGATTTTATTTGTTAGGGAATAAAGTAAGGGTAGAAACTGATCATAGTGCATTAACAACTATATTTAAAAACAAGTTTGTAAACAGTAGGATTCAGAGATGGATTTTGTTATTGCAAGAATATGATTTTGAAATAAAACATATTCCAGGAAAATTAAATATAATAGCTGATACTTTAACAAGAGAAGAGGGAAATTTCAAAATTGATAAAAGGAAATATAAAGTAGGAGCAAATATTTTATTAGAAGTAAGGGGTTTATTTTCAATAGAGAGCATTAAAAACAATCAAAGTACTTTATCAGAGAAGGATAAAAAGAAATGTAAAATCAAAGAGGGAGTTTATTTACAAGATATAGGTAGGAAAGAATTATACAGAATAAATCAAGACCTAACTTTAAAAATTTTAAATCATTTACATAGTGAATTCAATCACATAGGAGCAAGGAAAATGTGGCTCATATTCAGAGAAAATTATATAGGTAAAGGAGATTACCAAATTTCAAAAGAAATCACAAAGAAATGTGACATATGTCAAAGAGCAAAGCCTAAAAATATAATTAATCACAATTTAGCAAAGAGTATTATAGTAAAGGAATGTTTAGAAATAGTAGCAATAGATTTTTTAAGTGAGTTAATAGTAACAGAAAAAGGAAATAGACATATTTTGGTTGTATTAGATTTATTTTCTAAATATATAAAATTATATGCTTGCAAAACGACAAAAAGTAGAGAAGTAATGCATAAGTTAGAAAACTATTTTGAAGAAATTGGTAGGCCAAGAAAGTTAATTACAGATAACGCAACATATTTCAAAAACATACGTTTCAAGTATTTTTGCAAAAGGAATTTAATTTTTCATCAATTAACAAGCATCAGACATCCTCAATCCAATCCATCAGAGCGATATATACAGGAAGTAATAAAATATCTGAGAATATCTTGTGAGGGTAAACATCGTCAATGGGATGAATCAATATCCAGAGTAGAAAAATGTTTAAATCATTGTCCAAATACTACAACAGAGAAAACACCTGTATTAATAATGAAAGGCGAAGAACCAGATAGAAAATGGTTAGATGAAAATTCAGTAGAGCGAAATGAAATTTTGAAAGATATCAGTAATAGGTTAGAAAGAAATGCAAGAAAGTATATGAATAGGGAAATGAGAAAAAGAGGAAGGTTAATTAAATTTGAAATAGGTGAATTAGTAATAGTAAGAGCAATGAAAGTAACTAATAATAAAAAGAATATATGTGGAAAATTATGTTTTGCTTTTGAAGGTCCATATGTAGTCATGAATGAAAATGCTGAAAATAGTTATGAATTAATGAATCCTGAAAATGGAAAGATAAGGGGAATATTTAATATTGATCAAATATACAAGTATAATTATTAATAAATTTAGTTCATGAAAATAAAATCAAAAGATAAATAAATTTTAAATATTAATGTGATTAATATGTTAAAAATTGATTTAGGGGAATTTGTTATGATTTCATTTCATAAACAAAAAAAATTTAAAAATACCAACTTACCGAACTTTGAAAATCAGAAAAGATCAAATAAAAGATATTTATATGGAATTAAAAACAATAGTAAAAGCTAAATAATAGTTAGGATATTAAAATTAACAATGTAAAACATAATAAACAACAATGTAATAGAATAAGAAGTGATAAACAAGAACTTCAGTGAAAGTGAAGAAACGTACTGTGTAACGAAGGCAGAAATCATAATTAAAGTGATTACAAAACTATCATGAGATAGTACAAAACATTGAATAATGTTATAGATATAAGTTAGGATTAGTAAATTTGAGTTATGTAATGTTAAAAGAATGTTATTGATATAATATGGTATGTATTAGATTTAAGAATAAGTAACTGTCAAGAAAACCATAAATATGGGAATAATCATATTAATAATAACCCAATCATAGGTTATATTATACCAAAGTGTGGGGAAAAATGTAGGCAATATTAATTTAAAAAGAAGGAATCACTATCAATTAAAATAAGTTGAAAATCTCCAATAATTCAAAAATTAAAGCATACTAAATTCTGATTGGTTGAGAGGAATTTCTAGTGTCAGTCTGGTAACAATGAGTACTTCTGTCAGTTTAACAACAATTAACTTGGCATTCTTGATAAGTAAAGTAAGCACCTGATAGGTTGTTTATGACATCAAGTAGCGTCGGTTTTGGAGGCCTATAAAAAGGTCTGAAAGTAAAGCCAAGTTCAGTTTGCATTAATACCCAAGTAGAGACTGTTCTCCTCTTGCAACTCACCAGAAATTTTCTAACCTAAGTTTATAAGTTGAGTTTGCATTAATACCCAAGTAGAGACTGTTCTCCTCTGGCAACTCACCAAAATTTTCTAACCTAAGTTTATAAAAAATAAACATCAGAGAACGCAAGTGTTCCAAACTTCGATAGGTTCAAAGTAACCAAAGTTAATAAGTTTTATTAAAAGTCAACGAGTGTTCCAAGTATCTAAACCAAATAAAAAGTAGTAATAACCTCCAATTTATAAGAAGTATCCAACGATTGCCATTCTTCAACATAATTTCTATAAAGCATCGAAAAGTTTTATGTCTTATCTAAAAGAATAAAACAAAGTATTATCAACAGTTCCTGATCCTCAAGAAGAAGTAACCTAAATTAGTTACCTGTGATTATCGTGAAAAAGCATAGTGTTGTGTAAAAGGTGAATCAACGAAATTATAAAAAGAAGTAAATTGAAAATTGCCCACATTGTTAAACACACTTTTGGATATTATCTAAACGTAAGTTTGTTTATAATTTCTACATCATATTATCCGTATTATCTGTAAAGAAAAAGGAAGATTGTTGATTATAACAATATAAACAAATATTAATTGAAAAAGTGATTATAAGGTTATGTCATAGATTTTGTAAACATAAAATTGAGTTGAACAAGATAATAAGAGTCATAGAAATTAAATATTGTGAAATCAAAGAGCATTGTGTTTAATTCCATATAAAAATTATTCTATAGATAAACTTCAAAACTTCATAAACATTAATTTAAAGATCAAATATAATCAAATTAAAAGAAAAAAAAAGCTAGCCGGTAGAATCAAAAATAAGAATTAATTTAAAATTCAAATAAAATAAAATCATAAGAAATTAATCTTAATAATTCATATATATATATATATATATATATATATATATATATATATATACATCCACCTATACATTGGGAGCCCCTCTAATATGCATACTTCTGGAGACCACCAGAAAGAGATGAAATATATTAGTTTAGATTAAAGTATATTTGAAGAAACCTGTTACGTAGTGATGTAGTCACTGTGGATTAGTTACAAAACTTTTTCAGAGATTCCACTATGACATATATAATAGTCCCTTTCAAATCGCAATACTTAGTGAACCGTACATGTATATTTTCTGTACATTTTATCGACTATGTGAGCCCCAAAATGTATATCAGTTGCATGTTGCGGTGGATACTAGACTTTGCAATGTTGCCACCTTGCTTATGAGTGTTTAATGGAAGAGTTTGTATCATTCACATGATTAAACGACTCAATACAACGAAATAAGCCAGATTACGCAAATCTATAATTTCTAGGATCAAAGAAATGGTAATTACAAAACAAAAATTTTGACAATATAGCTTTATATCTTTGGAACAAACAAAATGAAAACATGAAATTCGAACAAATTTTTTGGATGTAAAATCTTTTTAAAACAATGTTTTTAGAAAAATTTCTGAACTAATAAGGAATTTTTTAACTGAACTAAAAAACTAATTTTTCTCAACATTATTCATATACTTATTTTAGTAAACAACAGAAACGTCTAATATTTCTGTAACTTTTTTGAATAATTATTTTGTATAAAAACTTTTATTTTCAACCAGTCTTTGTTGTAATAGGGGTCGACTATGGCTCATTTGATGGAAATTTTCATTCTCTATTCAACGGCTTAGAAATTTAATTATATGAAAGAATAACTACTTTGTTTTTATACCACTTTTATTAATAATAACGTGAAAACGTAACTATAGTTTCAACACCGAAGTGCCATTATCAAACAATTAGAAAATTATGAATAAATCAATGGAACAGTTCAAGTGTAAATAGAGTAGAATAAAGTAATGTTGAGATTAAGGGATCAACGGAAATTCCAAAAACAGGTAGATCATGGGAAAGTACAATATTACATAGTAAATATAGCAACAATTTGTAAATTAGTGTGATTATAATTTAATATTCTAAGAATTATTTTAAGAGCGGTTTGAAAGACACATGAAAAGATCATTTTGCCATAGGTCTAAATGATCATTGAGGATATTTTTAATAGAATTTTTGACACCTTTGTAAATCGCTATTGATTCTAATGTATTCAATTTAAAACCACTGGTTTGGTTATGTAGAATGCTTAGGCTATCTTAATTAGGGAAATTATGACCAGTTTGTAAAAAAAAATGATAAGCAAAGGTTGAGTCAGTTTTGTTGAGTCTAAACGAGCGGAAATAATACATGCATCATCAGATAATGTACTTGCCTTCTTCAAAGGCACATCCAGACAATTAAATTCCTTTGTATCATTTATTAACCAACTTCACCCAAAAATTGAATTCACGTTAGAAACAGAAAAAGATAGAACAATAAACTTTCTGGATTTAACACTAATACGTGACCATAATAAAATAAACTTCAACATCTACAGGAAACCCACTTGTACAGCATATCACTCAATGATCCATAGAGCATTTTCGATATCATTGTCAATAGAACACCTCACTAGTTGAACACGATCAAACGAATAGTTATCAATAATGGTTCTCCGGTACTAATAAATCGCAAACAACAACAATTAACTTCCTATAAAATTTATAAATGATCCATAGAACATTTTCGATATCATTGTCAATAGAACACCTCACTATTGAGTTGAACACGATCAAACAAATAGCCATCAATAATGGTTTTCCGGTAGATCAAATAATTAAACTAATAAATCGCAAACAACAACAATTAACTTTCGATAAAATCTATCCGCGTATAAAACACATAGATGTTACCACCAAATTCATCTCTTTGACATATTTCGGTACAGTAAGCGAACATATTGCTAACATTTTATCACGCCATAATTTTAAAATCAGTTTCAAACCTAAAAATAAACTTTGCCATCTTATATACAACGCCGCAGACATAACCAATAAATATAGAAAACCTGGAGTTTATAAGCTGATTTGCCCAGACTGTGATGATTTTCATATAGGTAGAACTTGTCGTAATTTCAAATTAAGATAGGAAGAACATTTTCGCTCGTATAGACTCAACAAAACAGACTCAACCTTTGCTAATCATTTTTTACAAACTGGTCATAATTTCCCTAATTTAGATACCCTAATCATTTTACATAACCAAACCAGAGGTTTCAAATTCAGTACATTAGAATCAATAGAGTTTTATAAAGGTATCAAAAATTCTAATAAAAATATCCTCAATGATCAGTTAGACCTATATCAAAGTGATATTTTCATGTGTCTTAAAATAATTCTTAGAATATTAAATTATAATCACACTAATTCACAAATTGTTACCTTGTTTTCTATGTAATACTGTACTTTCCTAGGATCTACCTATTTTTGGAATTTCCGTTGATCCCTTAATCTCAACCCTACTTTACTCTACTTTATTTATAGGGTATCTACGACTAGCACGCGGCTCATTAAAAATAATCCCCTTTTTATACCACTAGCGCGCGAGTTATATAATCAGCAGAGTTAATAAACATGACTCTTCATATATCAGATTTCACCTAGAGTTCATTAATACCGAACATTATTTATATATGTAAATTACAGAATCTAGCCAGTCTTGATATTGCATTTGTACCTACAACTACCATTATTTAATAAATTGTATTTTTTAAAAACGTTATTCGTTAGTGAAAATACTTAATTGGCGCAGTCGGTAGGATTCTCGAAGGCATCTATCTAAAGATATCCCTTGAGTATCAACTCTTCATCGAGAATAACCACAAAAATTCGTATAAGCCCACCGAAATCTACACCGGATTGGACTTGACGAGGATGAAATCATCTACACTGTAAGTGCTCGTTGTTCCCTTCAATTTCATGTCAGACTCCTCAATTTTACCTAATCAAGAGGTTGATATTAGTGCAGAAATTGAGTTATCTTTGATTAAAACATTGGAAGCATTAAACTTATCTAACCAACCAAAAATTGATAATTCTAACAATTTAACATTTGAAATGGCTAGACCAAATTTTGATATCAAGTTATTATAAATTGTACCAGACTTTGATGGTAATCCATGCAAATTATACAGATATATTTCAACAGCTACAGATTTTTTGAACGATTATTATGATACTGCAAACCCGAATTCGGCACAAAACAAATTGTTAATAAACTGCATACTTTCCAAGTTAACCGGACCTGCCGAAGAAGTTTTTTCTTTAAGTGGTAGTAATGATTGGAATACTATTAAAAATTTATTGATAACACATTTTGGTGACCAGAGAAACGAAAGTAGTTTAATTTCAGATTTAGGATGTTTACGACAAAATCCAAATGAACAGTCATTACAATTTTATTCAAGAATAATTTCTACATTGAATGTTCTGCATAACTATGTTAATTTGCACGAAGCAAATGAAGCTGTAAAAGTTAGTAAAAAGTCTCTGTACGATTCCCATGCCTTGCATACATTACTTGTTGGGTTGAGAGAACCCCAAAGCTCAATGATTAGGTCCATGAAACCAAATTCTTTAGCTGAAGCCCAAAAATATATTATTGAAGACAATAACATAAGATATTTGCAAAAATCTAATCAATCTGTTCAGAGACCTCAAATATTCAAACAACATACACAACAACCAATTCAGAATTTACAGAACTATTCTCAACCAAACTTATTTCGGCAATCTCATTTCAATCAATATCAAAATTTTCCAAATCAATTTCCTAGGGGCCCTATCCAATTTAAACCCCGATCGGTAACGCAATCACCAAGATATTTTACTAATAATCAAGTATTTGGTCCACCCCGCAATGTTTGGAAAAATTCACCAAATGGCCCATCTACGTCTAAACCAACACCTATGAGCATTGTCACCCGAAATCAGCAGGGTCAAATTCCCTCTAAAGCTACTCCTATGAGTGTAGTATCTCGTACGTTTAATATTCCACGAAATAACAGGCCTTACCAACAGCCTACCCGAGATTCATACTTTCAACGAGATCCAAATCAAACTAATAATTTTATTTCCGAAGAACTCCATAATGTGGAATCTCATAATTCAGTTGACGAAACTAATGACGCACAATGTTCTTACGACTCGGAGTGTTATTTTAATGACGACAATGAAAATTTAGACGATAACAACCAATACGATTATTATGACGAAACAGCTCAGAATTTTCAGGAAATGACGCTGGAAACCGAAAACACATAATTGAATTAAACTCTATATACGATAAAAAAGAACTACCTTATATCCAAATTCAAAATCCACCTATAAAATTACTAATAGATACTGGCGCAACAAAGTCATTTTTAAACCCAGAAATTGCACGGCAATATTACCCGGGCACAATATTCAAAGAACCATTTATAGTTACTTCAGTTTTTCAACAATCACAACGCAATTATTGTGCGGAAATTCCACCTTTTACAGAATTTAATCATCACGATCCTCTTAAATTTCATTTATTCAAATTTCACCAATATTTTGATGGATTAATAGGACTAGATACACTAAAACAACTGAATGCACAAATTGACCTTTCAAATTCAATTTTGTACACTCCGAATTCTGAAAACTGTATCCACTATTATGAATCAAAGAAGAAACTTTTATTCTTTTGCGAACTAGAACCTAACACTGCAATAAAGATTAAAGTTCCTGTCAAACAATTATCAGGCGACGTAATTGTGCCCCCATTAAAATTAAAAAATTGTTTTATAAGAGAGACGTTAACGACAGCGAACAATGGCTATGCCATGGTTGAATTAGAAAATCCAAATGACTTCAATACCGACATTCAATTATTCAATCCATTAGAAACAAAATATTTTCAATTCGATGATTATGAATTGTATCATGTCGATATCGCCACATCTCAAGCAGAAACACCGGATATCTGCGACTTAATACGTACAAGTCACATGAATTCCGAAGAACAATTTCACATAAAAAAATTATGCCAATCTTATGCTGACATCTTTCATTACGAAGGACAAAAGTTGACATTTACAAATCAGGTTAAACATCAAATCAAAACTAAAGACGAAATCCCCGTCTATACCAAGTCATACAGGTACCCTTTCGTGCATAAAGCCGAAGTACAAAATCAAGTCGAGTCAATGCTCGAACAAAACATTATAAGACCAAGCAATTCGCCATGGTCATCTCCAATTTGGGTTGTTCCCAAAAAGGCCGACGCTAGCGGCAAGAAGAAGTGGAGAATTGTTGTCGATTATAGAAAAGTCAACGATAAAACTATCGACGATAGGTACCCATTACCAAATATTAGCGATATTCTGGACAAATTAGGGCGATGCCAATATTTCTCAACCTTAGACCTAGCTAGTGGGTTTCACCAAATTGAGATGGCTCCTGATGATGTAGCCAAAACGGCTTTTAACATCGAGAACGGCCACTACGAATACGTGAGAATGCCTTTTGGATTGAAAAATGCACCAGCCACCTTCCAACGTGTAATGGACAACATCCTGAAAGGCCTACAAAATATAATATGTCTCGTATATATGGACGATATCATTATATTTTCCACATCCCTTCAGGAACACATGATAAATTTGAAGAAAGTTTTTCAAAGACTTCGTGAGAGCAACTTTAAGATCCAACTAGATAAGTCGGAATTTCTCAAGAAAGAAGTTACCTTTCTAGGGCACTTAATAACATCTGATGGTGTGAAACCTAACCCCGACAAAGTAAAAGCAATAATGGAATATCCTATTCCGAAAACCACACGTGAAATCAAAGGATTTCTTGGGCTTTTGGGTTACTATCGGAAGTTCATTAAAGACTTTGCGAAAATTACAAAACCATTTACATTATGTTTAAAGAAAGGATCCGAAATAATACACGACGAAAAATTTTTGAAGGCTTTTAACTACTGTAAACATATATTGACGAATGACCCGATCTTACAATATCCAGACTTCGACAAACCATTCAACCTTACCACTGACGCTAGTAATTTTGCAATAGGTTCAATTTTATCTCAAGGCCCTATTGGCAGTGATAAACCGATCGCTTATGCATCACGAACACTCAGTGAATCTGAACAAAACTACAGTACAATTGAAAAGGAACTTCTGGCAATTGTCTGGGCAACCAAATATTTTCGACCGTACTTGTATGGGAAACGATTCCTTATCATCAGCGATCATAAACCATTGCAATGGCTTATGTCTCTAAAAGACCCAAATTCCAAACTTGTCAGATGGCGCTTGAAATTAGAAGAATTTGATTATCAAATCCTCTATAAAAAGGGCAAGAAAAACACCAACGCCGATGCGTTGTCACGCATAGAAATACACCCCTCCGAAATTGAAACACCCGGTACATCAGTACAATCAAAAGTTCAAAATACCGCTAGAACCCCGTTCTTAGAATACATGGAACGATTTAACGAAACCGTTTCAGGAGATGAAAATATTGACTTAGTATCAATCGCAAATAATATAACGGAAACGCCAGATATAACTGATGTTGAAGAAACCGATGGAACAATCCATACCAATTCAGAAGATCCAGTTCAAGGAATAAATCCAAGCGAGTCATCCATAAACACCTTTCAAAATCAAATATACCTTATTAAATCCACTAGACCTCGAAAATTCACAAGAAAATGCTTATGGGAAAATAATAAAAAGACCTTGTGGAACATCTATATTGTAAACAATGACTTAAAACCCGTATTAACATTTTTTAAAGAACACGGCCTACCAAAAAAAACATACGCTTTTTATTTTGAAAACGACGACAAAGACGAATTGTATAAAATGCTAAGTAACTTGATGATACAAACGTTTAAAAATTCGGCTTTCAATCTTATAAAGTGCAAAATTAAACTTGAAAACATCACCAATACGGACAGACAGAAAGAACTG
The DNA here is from genome assembly GCA_958510875.1 of Endomychus coccineus. Taxonomy (NCBI): domain Eukaryota; kingdom Metazoa; phylum Arthropoda; class Insecta; order Coleoptera; family Endomychidae; genus Endomychus; species Endomychus coccineus. Next base: position 119,471,989 of record OY294068.1, on the reverse strand, counting down.
TTGACATACAACCACGAAACCAAAACAAATCACCGCGGCATATTAGAAACTATTCAACAGATTAAGCGTAAATATTACTGGCCGAACATCGCCAATGATGTTAGACTTTACGTAAACAGATGCGAAATATGTCAACAAACTAAATACGATCGAAATCCACCTAAAATTGAGTTTGAAATTACCGCAACACCCAAAAGACCATTTGAAATTGTACACATGGACGTCTTTCAAGCAAACAACCAGAAATAAATATGGACAAGCGTTCCCTCTCACTGGGGCAAATGCTATTTCCGTGGTTCAGACGTTAATAACGTACATGTCTTTTCATGGTATACCGCTCCAAATAGTGGTGGACAGCGGTCCAGAATTCAAAAATTCTACTTCAGTTGATTTTACCAAACTTCATAAAATTAACCTTCACTTCACTACTTCCAAAAACTCTAACAGTAACGCCCCTGTCGAAAGATTTCATTCTACGTTACTTGAACACTTACGAGCGTTGAAACTCGAGAAACCTGATGTTGATGTTGTTAGCTTAATGCCTTATGCTATCTTTGGGTACAACCATTCAATTCATTCATTAACAAAAGAAAAGCCAATCGACATTATTCACGGACATTTAAATAATAAAGATCCTTTTGATATTGACATTAACCAAGAAATCATGAACAATTATGTACAAGATCATAAAGAAAGAACCCAAATCATTTACGACCGAATACATGAAATTAGTCACTCTCAGAAAGAAAAAATTATCGAAAAGGCAAATCAAAGCCGTGAGAAACCAGCTGAGTATGTGGAAAATCAGGAAACGTATAGAAAAAATGTTAAAACGCGAGGTAATAAATTAAAACCGCCATTCACTAAAGAAATAGTGGAACACGACGAAGGTATCAAACTAAAAACACAACGTAATACATATCATAAAAATATATTCAAAAAACCGAAAGCTTTAGTAACGAAAACTAATTTGTTACAGGCTTCTTCTATTGATGACAACGACCCCGACGTTGACTAAAAACATTAAAATCACCGACTTGAAACAAAATCCTGGTATATTACCATTTAGATTAGGCAACGCTAAAGTAAAATTAAGTACCCACACATTCTTGCATTATATAAACTTGAGACCAATAATCGAAGAAATCAATGTACTGAGCTATGAGTATAGGCAAATCAAAACATCGCTAGTTGAACAAGGCATTAAATCAAACTATGACTTTTCACTGTTAACAATAGAACAGCACATAGAATATCAAATCAAATGTGTAACCGATAAGTATCAGTCAGTATATCCTTTCAACAATAGAAAGAAACGAGGATTAATTAATGGCTTGGGCAATATAATTAAAGCTATTTCCGGAAACCTAGACGCGAACGATGCTAAACGCTATGACGAAGCAATCGAAAAGTTACAGGAAAATCAAGGTAATATTGTAAATTCTCTTAATCAACAAATCTCTTTAACTCACGAAATTCTAGAAAATAATAATAGAACGCTATCACTGATGTTACATAATCAAGGCATTATAACTCAAAGAATCCAAGAAATACAAAATAACATAACATTTTATTTCTCTCTTAGAGATGCACTTACGCAAATAAAATTTAACTTGTATACACTGGATTCGATACTTACCAATATTGAAAATTCAATATCGTTCGCTAAACTTGGAACGTTGCATTACAGCATAATATCTATAAATGATATGAAAGCAATATTAGATTTACTCTTAAATGATCATTCAATAGATCAATTAGTTTATTCTGATTACGACGATATTCACAAACTATATGATATAATTTCAGTAGAAGCATATTATTCAAAAGAGAGATTAGTTTTTGCACTGAACATACCTCTTGTTCACACGAATACCTTTATCCATTACCATTTATACTCCATACCAACACAAAACTCTACAACCATCATCCCCAAAAATACCTACCTTACAATGAGCAACGAACTATTTCAATACGAATCAGAACGATGTAAATATTTGAATCCGGACTTTTTATGCCCAAATAACCAACTCCTTAATGGCATTCAAGATAAAGACTGTATATTCTCAATACTCCAAGTCCAGCACAACATACCAGATTGCAATATGGTTAAAATAAGTACCGAAAACTCTCTCATAGAAGAAGTTGATGAAGGGCACTACATCGCTATATTCCCAAAACAAGAGAAGATCGAAACGCATTGTGAACAAACAGACTTTGTTATGCTTCAAGGAACCTATCTCATTGAAGTCCCATATGATTGCAGTATCGGAACTGACAAATATATCTATGTAAACGACAAAGGTGAATCCTACGAAAAGCCTTTACTCCTGCCAAAAATCAAGATAAATCAGCATATGGAGAACACAAGTAACTTACAAATCAATGAAGTTTCCCTCGACGAATTACATCGCATACAACTAGAAGGAAACCGCCTTCAAACTGTGCATATCAGCGAACCATTATCGTTCAACTCCAATCACCACCCCTGGACAATTCCTTTGTATGTACTAGTTCTACTAGGAATAATATGGTACATCACACATTTCTTCAGAAAATCCAGAGCTAATCAACCACAATCAGAAACTTTACCTGTCACCATTGAGACCCTATCACGGAAGAAAAGTCAGCCAACAACCCAGGACCCATCATCAGTTTTGTTCATACCTGCCAAAACTTCCTCTTAAGGATGGAGGAGTTATATAATCAGCAGAGTTAATAAACATGACTCTTCATATATCAGATTTCACCTAGAGTTCATTAATACCGAACATTATTTATATATGTAAATTACAGAATCTAGCCAGTCTTGATATTGCATTTGTACCTACAACTACCATTATTTAATAAATTGTATTTTTTGAAAACGTTATTCGTTAGTGAAAATACTTAATTCGCGGGGTCGGTATACGACCAGCGCGCGAGTTTCCTGCCGTATACCTGCACCCGTAACCTTCTATCGTGTGATCAAAACAAAATTAATATGCACTTTGTTTTTGCAAAAAATTTTTTTTTATTCATCAAATAATGAAAAAAAGAGGATCTTATCCTTTTTTGATTCTTTTTTCTAACTTGAACCAAACTCATAATATACATTGGTATCCAATATAAGCATAGACATGGTACGGCTGATAGATTCTTTTGTGTTTTTTGGGGGGTTATTTAGGTAATTATAGACAAATGATTTGTTTGAAAAAAGCCCATCATCATGATATGTTATGCAATCAATTACTATTTGGACTTGTTTTCTCAATTTTCCGTCAACATTTTTTTATTTTATTCAGATTTAATTTTAATTTATCCATTCTAATTTTCAACCATGTTATCTATGTTAAGTGCAAAATGGAAAGGGTTACGTGTGATCGATAACTATAGATCCAGAAAAGACCGTGCAATTAATGCAGGCCAACGTAGGAGGTATGTATATATAAGTTGCAATGTCGCCGTCGAATCATTCACACAAGAAGATTCGAATTTCCAGCCATTCCAAGTGATTCCAACGATCTATATGGACGGCACATTTGAGTATTGTGTCCAACATTTCCAGCAACTTCTTATCATCCATGGAGTGAAAAACAACAATAAATGCCGCTGTTGTTTTTTTTGTCAAAAACAACTCACGACATTTTATTTCAATCAATAATTGATAAATGTTGGGAATATCCGTGGATATTTTTTCCATACAAGGTTATTGTGGATTTTGAATAGGCAATTCAAGATCAGTTGAGATCACGTTGGCCTGGGTTGATAAACCATGGCTGTTTATTCCACCTCACCCAGGCGTGGTTCAGGAAAATTCATGAATTTGGTCTCGTTCGAGAATACAAGAATAACCAATCTGTAATTGGAATGTGGCTCAGATGGACATTTGGCGTATCATGGAACCGTACGTTGGTTATTTGTCACAATTGGAAAGATTTGACGGTTATTTGAAGACAAATTATATGTATAACGACGCAAAATATTCACCACAGATATGGGCAACAGACAATATTTGGAATTGCGAAACAACAAATGCATGCGAATCATTTCATTCGCACTTTAACGTAAGCTTTTCTAAGAATTATTTATAGAGCGGTTTGAAAGACAGTACAATATTACGTAGTAAACAAGGTAACAATTTGTGAATTAGAGTGATTATAATTTAATATTCTAAGAATTATTTTAAGAGCGGTTTGAAAGACACATGAAAAGATCACTTTGATTTTGGTCTAACTGATCATTGAGGATATTAGAATTTTTGTCACCCTTATAAATCTCTATTGATTCTAATGTATTCAATTTGAAACCTCTGGTTTGGCTATCTAAATTAGGGAAATTATGACCAGTTTGTGAAAAATGATTAGCAAAGGTGGAGTCTGTTTTGCTGAGTCTATACAAGCGAAAATGTTCTTCGTATTTCAATTTGAAATTACGACAAGTTCTACCTATATAAAAGTCATCACAGTCTGGGCAAATCATCTTATAAGCTATGTTTATTTTTCTATATTTATTGGTTATGTCTTCGGCGTTGTTTATAAGATGGCAAAGTTTATTTTGAGTTTTGAAACTGATTTTAAAATTATGGCGTGATAAAATGTTAGCAATATGTTCGCTTACTGTACCAAAATATGTCAAAGAGATGAATTTAGTGGTAGCATATATGTGTTTTATACGCGGATAGATTTTATCGAAAGTTAATTGTTATTGTTTGCGATTTATTAGTTTAATTATTTGATCTACCGGAAAACCATTATTGATGGCTATTTGTTTGATCGTGTTCAACTCAATAGTGAGGTGTTCTATAGTAGATGTGCTGCACCGGTTCTCCACCAAAATCGACCTTTTTTGCATGTAAATTCCCATAAGGAAATCTAAGGTTCAAATTGTGTGAAAACGGTCCCCTTCAAGGTCATCCACAATCACGCATGCCGATGTAGGTCTCCACTTCCGGTCTGGCGATGTGTGTTATCGGGTAGATAACGTTATCGGCTAGATAGCGTTATCAGTTACTAGGTCTGGCATCCAGTGTGTGTAATTAGTGTTATCGAGTAGATAACGTTATCGGCTAGATAGCGTTATCAGTGACTCGGTCTGGCATCCAGTGTTATCGGATAGATAACGTTATCGGGTAGATAGCGTGGTTGCGAGTTTGGTTGTTTGTAAAGAGTGTGTTATGTTGTATATTACAGGTTGTTCGTAAGAGAGGTCCTAGACACGTGGTTTCATGTCAGTTATCACGTGATCCTTCAATGTCATGGCGTCTGTCACATCTACCCTAACTATAACCTGAACAATCTGGAGTAACTAATCATCTGTGTATGGTTCTTCTCTAACTATGGTCTGGATAATCTGAAGTCTGTGAACTTGTCATCCACCGAGATTCGAACCGGGGAAATAAACTCTAGAGTTAGACGGCTTAACCGCGGAGGATTTGAAACAATTTAATGTACTTCTACTGAAAATGAAATATTTTCCTACACACACGGGAATCGAACCCGAGAAATAATATCCAAAGCCGGCTCCTTCACCGCTCAGCTATGGAGGACTTGAGAACAAGCGATTTTAATGTTGTAGATGTAACCGCGGGTCTGAGTGATAAGTGTGAGTATATTGCAGTCTATGTGGTACAGGTAGTTGTTTGTACGTCAGTCATGCGGGTATCTGAACATGCGGTGTATGTCACACAGCGAGGTATGGAATGTGAGGCTTCATAGCGCCAGCCACAGGGGTTTTGAAGGAGTTGGTGTTGTTAGTACATGTTGTCAGTCGCGTGAAAGAGGCGGGTATTCATCGGGGAGGGCTGCTACTCCTTGTATGCATAGATGAAATGTTATACAGTTTGGAAATGATATCTTCTACATAAACATTTCTCAAATGCGATGTTTATTCATGACGTTTATTCAAGCTATATGTACCTTATTGTTCGCTATATTACAAAATGCGATTTCAATCATCTTAAACATATAGATATGTGGATATTATTTTCAGTATACAAAAATGGAATTGGGGGGACTCCAAATAAGGTATGGAATGTGGGGTTGTTTATACATGACGTCAGTCGAGGGGATATGAATGAAGCTATCATCGAGGTGCGGACTCCAACGAGGCAGATGTGTAGATGGAATGTGAGGTTATATAGAGTTTGCAGGTATAAGGGTACAAAACGTTTTTTCTTGGGAGGGTCCATAGGAGGGTCCAAACGTTCTTTGGGAGGATCCAATCGTTATTGGGAGGGTGTTTGAAAACAGCCATATCACATTGTTATTAGTTACAAGACGTTTTTTCTTGGGAGGGTCTATGGAAGGGTCCAAACATTCTTTGGGAGGATCCAATCGTTATTGGGAAGGTCTTTGAAAACAGCCATATCACATTGTCATTAGTTACAAAACGTTTTTTCTCGGGAGGGTCTATGGGAGGGTCCAAACGTTCTTTGGGAGGATCCAATCGTTATTGGGAGGGTCTTTGAAAACAGCCATATCACATTGTCATTAGTTAATCATCAACCACCATGCACGTTTGCGGGCAATGTCACAGGGAATTTTCGAGAGCAAATGCGCTGAGGCGGCACGAGAAAAAAAAAACATTTCAAAACACACAGTTTCTCATGCAAGCATTGTGAAGTAACATTTTCTCGTCGAGACAATTTGAATCGTCATATTATGTTATTCCACAGTCAAGATAAAAGTATAATTCACTGGTCCAACCCAGATGTTCTACTGGACCGGTTAGAAGAAATCATACCTCTACAAGGATATATCGAAGAGAAACGTGAACTGATTAATGAATTTTGTAAAAAATGGTATTTGAATAAAAACTCGAGACGATTGATCGTTTTCCACTATTTTTTTATCCATTATTTAAGTCAATGAAGGTGTAGGATCGAATTTCATCTTCAGAATATCGACGATTTTCAGAGAGATTATTGGTGTGAAGGTTCGCACGATTGCGATTTTGTTATGTTTTGCGAACGATGATTCAGAGAGATTGTTGGTGTGAAGGTTCGCCATCGAATACCATAACCCCTCATAGGGATTTTTCATGCATTGCAGACATTTCAAACTCTTCTTAAACTCGGAAAAACTATCTTCAGACGCCCGCCGCTAAGCCCGCTATCTTTGGAGAACATTTTGATTGATTTTTCTCGATTTAGTTGGAGCTTCACCTACAAATATTCATTTACCTTTGCGCAGATTGTTCCTGATATGAAGCATTTCACAACATGACATTTACAATGTTGGTGGAGATATATTTTAGTTAAATGTCTGATGAAACATCATGAAATGGGGGGAATGGTTCGATTGCATGTTTTTCGATGGGAGTTGTTCTATAGTTTCCATTGCTTTCAGACACACGTTTTCCACATCTAACATCTACAGTTAGAACGAAATTGTTGTATACTGGATACATCATTACAACTGATTGTTTAATTCATCTGAATCCACACTGACCCTTCAATATTTTTATTCACCCACACCCATATCATACAACAATGTATTTCCCGCTCAAACTGAATTGTTCGTAGAGCGCTTCTTCAAACGTTCTAATAATGCGGTAGCGACTTTTTCATAGCATATGAATATCGTCATTAGTAATCTATACTATTTTCCTTCACGAGCGCGACTTTTACAAACTTCACGCGTTAAAGCATTTATATATATATATATATATACTTGTTAAGAACATACATACAGACAGTCCCGTAAAAGTTATAATGATAAACACATTTTTATTTTCGGAGGTTTTAATCAATTTCAATGGAGACATAAGCAAGGAGTTTTTATGGAGATCAAGTCCGTTTCCCAACCACCCAAGAGGTAGAACTTATGGCACGTTGCTTTTTTTGATAAAGTGGAAAGCGTCCCCAGGAGGCCTACAAACCACTAGCAATCGATAACAAAATAATTATGTAAAAAGATGCTCCTTCGCTAAGGTTATTGTTTCCTCGTAAGTATAACTGCACACCTCTCCAAAATTAATTAGGGAGGATTATTAATTCGCCAAAGTGCTTATCCCAGGAGGATGGCTGCTCCCTCAAAATCGGGGTTTGTCAGATTCTGAATGAATAATCATTTCATTATCGAAAAATTCATCATTCTTCACCACAACAGTTACATAATTATTATTCTTATAGCTAAATGTTAAATGTGCTCATTCTCGAAAAATAAATCCCTATGATATAATATTCGGGTAGATAGCGTTATCAGTTACTAGGTCAGGCATCCAGTGTGTGTAATTAGTGTTATCGGGTAGATAACGTTATCAGTGATTGCGAGTTTTATCTGCGTATAATTAGAAATGCTTAGTTTGAAATATTAATCTTATCAATGAGGTTTCCTGTCAACAACAAGTCGTAACTTGTATGTGGTATATAATAGAGTGATTGTATTCAATTTTAAACGGAAACAGATAACACTTTGTTTTGCAACCAACTGATTGGTTGATATTTTATGTACAAGAAATGCTTAGTTTGAAATATTAATCTTAAAACGCGATATGCGCACAATTCAATCATTCGACAGCTTGGTTCGGAATAAGTAAGTCGTACTCTGTGTTTAGCGCGTTAAATATATTTTGTGAAGAACTTTCTATCAAGTGCCAGTGCTTTAGTGCAATAATAAATGTAAGTTAACATATTTTATTCCTTACTTTTTTGCTTCACCCTCAATCACGAGGTCTAAAGGGTGGTCGACTTTTCCCAAATGGAAACACGCCAGGTATCTCCTTTTGCGGAGAGAGAGTATCAACTTCGGTATCTGTAATCCCCGCTTACAAAATGGGTTGTTACCATCAGAGGTTAGGTATGAACAGTGTTTTTCATTAGCTTTAGCAGCATTAACGGGAACTGTTGCCTGACGGCTATGAAAGAACCGCCTTGTGACTTTGCATTCAAAAATGTAGCTTTACACATATATTAAATTGATCAATTTCAAAATATCATTATTCCTTACTTTTCTTTTTGCTTCACCCTCAATCACGAGGTCTAAAGGGTGGTCGACTTTTCCCAAATGGAAACACGGCAGGTATCTCCTTTTGGGGAGAGAGAGTATCAACTTCGGTATCTGTAATCCCCGCTTACAAAATGGGTTGTTACCATCAGAGGTTAGGTATGAACAGTGTTTTCCATTTGCTTTAGCAGCATTAACGGAAACTGTTGCCTGACGGCTATGAAAGAACCGCCTTGTGACTTTGCATTCAAAAATGTAGCTTTACACATATATTAAATTGATCAATTTCGAAATATCATTATTCCTTACTTTTTTTTTGCTTCACCCTCCATCACGAGGTCTAAAGGGTGGTCGACTTTTCCCAAATGGAAACACGCCAGGTATCTCCTTTTGGGGAGAGAGAGTATCAACTTCGGTATCTGTAATCCCCGCTTACAAAATGGGTTGTTACCATCAGAGGTTAGGTATGAACAGTGTTTTCCATTTGCTTTAGCAGCATTAACGGGAAATGTTGCCTGACGGCTATGAAAGAACCGCCTTGTGACTTTGCATTCAAAAATGTAGCTCTACACATATATTAAATTGATCAATTTCGAAATATCAGACATATATATGCATCTGGCGGAAGTAGATTATATAGGTAGCACATTGTCACACCGGAAGTAGCGATTTTATTGCATAGTCTGAATCTACGTGATGTGTTGAATGAGAATATATTATTTATATATCAATCAGTTTGACCGATCTCCCACGATAAGGATTTAAAATTTTTATTTTTTAAAGTGGGGCTTTATGGGTATCAAATGAAAGGTCTCAACAAGTAGAGTATGAATTTTATGATTCACATGGGGAAAAATCTAATATCGAGGATATAAACATGAAAAACTGTAAATTTTGTTGCAACCATAGCTTCATGGGTATCGAATGAAAGAGTTTGATATATAGAATATAGATTTCAACTTTTTCCTCAAAAAATCTAACATTTATATGCATCTGGCGGAAGTAGATTATATAGGTAGCACATTGTCACACCGGAAGTAGCGATTTTATTGCATAGTCTGAATCTACGTGATGTGTTGAATGAGAATATATTATTTATATATCAATCAGTTTGATCGATCTCCCACGATAAGGATTTGAAAGTTTTATTTTTAGAAGTGGGGCTTTATGGGTATCAAATGAAAGGTCTCAACAAGTAGAGTATGAATTTTATGATTCACATGGGTAAAAATCTGATATCGAGGATATAAACAGGAAAAACTGTAAATTTTGTTGCAACCATAGCTTCATGGGTATCGAATGAAAGATTTTGATGTGTAGAATATAGATTTCAACTTTTTCCTCAAAAAAATCTAACATTTATATGCATCTGGTGGAAGTAGATTATATAGGTAGCACATTGTCACACCGGAAGTAGCAATTTTATTGCATAGTCTGAATCTACGTGATGTGTTGAATGAGAATATATTATTTATATATCGATCAGTTTGACCGATCTCCCAAGATAAGGATTTGAAAATTTTTGAAGTGGGGCTTTATGGGTATCAAATGAAAGGTCTCAACAAGTAGAGTATGAATTTTATGATTCACATGGAGAAAAATCTAATATCGAGGATATAAACAGGAAAAGCTGTAAATTTTGTTGCAACCATAGCTTCATGGGTAACGAATGAAAGAGTTTGATGTGTAGAATATAGATTTCAACACAAAAAATCTATATGCAAAATGAGAGGGGTAGCGTATAAATATGATATCATCAGAATCGGTAGAAAATGAGCCAGGATGCAACTGTTTTATATTCGTAGGTGTAGAATAAGTGACTACAAAGTTTATATATGTAAAAACAATGCGTATGGGCTAATATAAACAAAGTTCGATATTCAGTCGTCGATGAAGTAATTTACCAGCGTGTAATTCACTCATAATCTCAATAGTGTTCCCGCCTCAGAAGTAGGTAATTTAATTTCCTTATAAACATTCCGTTTTTGAGAGGCTATAAACTGGAAAAACTGTAAATTTTATTGCAACCATAGCTTCATGGGCATCGAATGAAAGAGCTTGATGAGTAGAATATGAATTTTAACACAAAAAATCTAGATGCAAAAATGGGTGGGGGGAGCGTATGAATATGGCTTTATCAGAATCGGTTGAAAAAACGGGAGGGGTACGAGCAGCTGTTTTATATCTGTAGATGTAGAATAAGTGACTACATAGTTTATATATGTAAAAACAATGCGTATGGGTTGATATAAACAAAGTTCAATATTCGGTCGTCGATGAAGTAATATACTCATAATCTCAATAGTGTTCCCGCCTCAGAAGTAGGTAATTTAATTTCCTTATAAACATTCCGTTTTTGAGAGGCTCATGGAGAAGATAACATTTTTATATGGAGAGAAAGCTATTAGAGAAATTCGAAAGTTTCATCTCGAAGAGGATATGATTACACACATCATTATCGAGATGTGGTGTCAGGATCAGAGTTATGTATTATACATAGATGATAAACCAGTCTCTTTCGTGCTAATGTCGAGTATGGATTATGATCCTCTGAGTGAACATACCAATCCAAAGACGATGAATTTCATTTATACCCTGAAGGAGTACCGTAAAAAAGGATATGCAGCAAAATTGGTAATGCATACCAAGAAGATGAATCAATTTTCGGCATTCTGCTCAAATAGTGATTCAGAAAAATTGCTTACAAAATGCGGGTGTATCAATCATGGAGATAAACACGGTTGTGTAATGTTTAGATATCCTTAATATATCCTGAATTATGAATTATGAATGATAATTGTACAAATAAAAAATAGTTTTACTAGAATCATTCTTTATTTCATAATCCGATGGAATGAATTAGCTAATTATAGAATGATGGTGAATAAGTGAGAATAGTAAAAATCATTCGATTCAAGTTGGAAATAGTGATTCAGAAAGATTGTTCCTGAATTCAAGGTGGGGGTTAGAAGTTCATTAATAAAAAGCCAAAACGGAAACCGTTAAATTTTGTTGCTGATTACTGTTTCAACTCAAGATAGTGAAAGAGAGAAAATAATCGATATTTAATTCTGAATAGGAAATTTATAACTAAAGAAATTACAACCGTTAGAATTCATTAGAACGGAAACTGATAACGTGGACGAAGTTCAAAAATTCTCATATTGTGGTTGATAACGATTCTGAATAGAAAATTGATAACGAGAGAAATTAAAACCGTTAGAATTAATTAAACGGAGACTGATAACATAAGTCGTCAGAGACATGTCGTTGGAAAAATTCTTGTTATGAGGCTAATAACGTGAACATATTTAATGTAATGATTTCGAGCTAAAGCTCCCTCTGAATATATCCTAAGTGTACGTATGTGTTTACGTTAATCTGAATTTTAGAATATCTGTATTTGAAGGACACCTCCTCCTCCAATATTTGGAAAAAAGTTCAATATTCGGTCGTCGATGAAGTAATATACCAGCGTGTAATATACTCATAATCTCAGTTTAAGTCATACGGGTGATTATACAGCAACATACAACCTTATAAGTCACCGGTACATATCGTTCGAGAGTTTATATAAAGGGGTGATTTCAAGAGCGAACATTTTAGATACATGAATATCATCCAGCTGTTCCCATATAAGTCACCTGTAATCTCCACAGAAAAAAACGGATTCCATATAATTTCCTTAGGTATATATCAATCGAGTTCTCCTTCAATAATTCTCGGGGGGCGGAAGTTGGAGAAGATCTCTATCCATTTTTCAAACGATATCATTTACTAATTTTCAATTCTACCGCAGATCAAGATGTCCATTTTCGCTGATTTGGTGAAGCATATCGCGGCTCTACTCGGTCTTCTGACACCACACTATGATGGAGCAGTGGCTGCCGAAGGATTGCGGAAATGTTCTTTAGGGATAAGGAGAATTCATAAAGCCTTAAAATCTGCGAAAACCATAGGAGAGAAGCAGCAGCTGCTATCAGCATTGGGAGCTCTGAAGACGCTGCGAATCCAGATAAAATCTGAGCAGAAGAGGGGTTCTGGTGTGGATTCGAGAAAAGAAGCCGCGGGTGATCGAGTTCATTGGACTGATTCTTTGTCTGCATTCAACAGCCGAATCCGTACTGGGATCCTTTCAAACTTGAAACATAAGGATCCCAAAGCGTTTCTAGGAGACTGTAAGGCCCTCTTCAAGAGTAGAATTCGGAATGCCCTCAAGAATGACGAGGCGGTTAAAGTTAATGCCGTATTCTGTGGGGAATTCCAGATCGCTAAGGCGGAGCAGATAACCACTGAATTCAAGTACTTCACCACATCCAATTCACCAATCTTTCGGGACACCCACTTGGAAAGTTGGTTTGATAATAAGATTATGGAGCCGATATTAACCCAAATGGAAGAGTTTCAAGAAAGGGAAAGCGGGTGGGCGTTGACGAAGATTATCAATTTGGGGGTGAATATCAACAAATTCACACCTCAACTGGGGTCATCGTATATTGATTTACCCGCCCAGATTAGACGTAAGAAGGCTTGCATTAATGTGAAAAATGACGATGATGCTTGCTCTGCATGGGCAGTGACAGCGGGGTTACATCCTACTACTAACCCACATTCAGATAGAGTTAGCTCGTACCCTCACTACACGGAAGTATTAAAATTGAAAGGGATTCAATTTCCGATGACAATGCGACAGATTCCTAACTTTGAGAAGCAGAATGAAGTCTCCATCAACGTATACATCTTAAATAAAAGTGGAAAGTCATTCGTTACATTACCTACCTACCTTACGAAGGAGAAGAGGGGTAGACACGTTAACCTTCTACTTATTCAAGATCGATACTTTGGGGAGGAAGAAGAAGATAGCGATGATACGACCCCAATCCGTTTCCATTACGTATGGATCAAAGATCTATCACGCCTGGTTTCTTCGCAGCTTAGTAAAGAGGATCATAAAAAATTCTCTTGTGAACGATGCCTCCATTACTTCCGCTCTGAGGAGAAGTTAAATAAACATACTGAGGACTGTGAGAAGCTGAATAGCTGTAAAGTTAAGATGCCTGAAGTTGGAAAGAATATCCTAAAATTCAAAAATTTCAAGAATAAAGTGAAAGCTCCATTTGTAGTATACGCAGATTTGGAAAGCGTTCTTAGTCCCACTTCAGACTCGAAAAAGACGCAGCAACATATCCCTGCAGCTATCGGATATTACATGAAATGTTCATATGAAGATTCCCTATCCTAATATCAAGCATATCGCGGTGAGGATTGTATGAGTTGGTTCGCAGATCAGATGAAGACACTCGCAGAAGATTTGGGTACAGTTTTCTGGTGTCCATATGACATCGATATGTCTGAGGACGATGAAGCTGCATTCAGAAGGGCGAGCTGTTGTCACATTTGCGAACAGCCATTCACAGAAACAGATAAGAAAGTTCGGGATCATAATCACCTACTGCCGCTGAAAAATTATCGAGGGGCTGCTCATGAAGGTTGCAACATTAACTATCAGGATACGCATGTTGTTCCGGTAGTTTTTCACAATCTTTCCAATTACGATGCCAACTTTATCATCGAAGATGTGGCTTCGCGAATGGGTGGTAAAATCGACCTACTCCCAATAACTAAGGAGAAATATATCAGTTTTACTAAGCATGTCGATGATACCCCCATTCAACTCAGATTCATCGATTCATTCAGATTTATGAATTCCTCTCTGGATAAGCTAGCGTCATACTTGGGCGATTACCCAAATTTGAAATATCAGTTTGAAGAACTTTGCGATGAACAAGTTGGGCTATTAACGAGGAAGGGGGTAATGCCATATGATTACATCGACTCGTTTGATCGGTTTTCCGATTTGGTTTTACCCCCTATTGAGGTCTTCTATAATAAATTGGAAGATAAACCATGCCCCCGAAGAGTATACCAGAGAGCACAGCATATATGGAGAAAATTTAAATGCCAAAACTTGGGGCAATATGTTGATCTGTATATGAAGACAGACATAATGCTACTGGTTGACGTTTTTGAACAATTCAGAACTAGCTGTCATCAAACATATAATCTAGATCCTGCGCACTACTTACACTGCCAGGCTTTACTTGGGATGCGATGCTGAAACATACGAAACAAGAATTAGAGCTTCTCACAGATCACGATATATTTCTATTCGTTGAGAAAGGGATTAGAGGTGGACTCAGTCAAGTATGTTCTAAGCGTAGAGCCCACGCCAACAATAAATATATGCCCAATTATAATCCATCGAAAGCTGATTCTTATTTGATGTATTATGACGTCAATAACCAGTATGGTTGGGCCATGAGTCAAGCTCTCCCATATGGCGGATTTGAATGGTGTGATACAAATATTGATGTTACTACAGTTCCAGATGATTCTGATGTAGGATATATTTTAGAAGTCGATTTGGAGTACCCTAAACATCTACATGACCGACATAAAGATTTACCATTCTGCCCTCTACATATTAATCCTCAAACGGGCAACGCCCCTGCTTCATCAAATGCACCATCAAAATTGATGGCGACGCTTCATCCTAAGGAGAAGTATGTTATACATTACCGTAGCCTTAAGCAGGCGATAGATAACGGTTTGGTGTTAACAAAAATTCATCGAGTCCTAAAATTTAAGCAAGCTCCATGGCTGAAATCATATATTGACTTGAATACCGACCTTCGGAAGGCTGCGAAGAATGAGTTCGAGAAGAACTTATTCAAATTAATGAATAATGCAGTGTTCGGTAAGACTATGGAGAATATTCGCAAAAGAGTGAATGTTCGCCTACTTACCGAGTGGGGTGGGCGGTATGGAGCTGAATCATATATTTCTAAGCCCGAGTTCAAGAACTGTACCATCGTCAACGAGAATTTGGTGGCTGTTGAGCTAAACAAGTTGGAAATATGGTTAAATAAACCTATTTATGTAGGAATGTCTATATTGGATTTGGCTAAGACAACTATCTACGACTTCCATTATAAGTATATGGGTCCAACGTTTGGGGATAGCTGTTCAGTGTTGTATACAGATACAGACTCTCTCATATATGAGTTGGGGAAAGACCCTTATGATGTAATGAAACGTGACTGCCATCAATACTTCGACACCAGCGACTACCAGCCTGATAACATCTATGATATCCCCCTCGTCAATAAGAAAGTATTAGGGAAGATGAAGGATGAGAACAATGGAACCCCCATGACTGATTTTGTAGGCTTGAGGTCGAAATTATATGCAATAAAGTTATCGACTTCTGAGGATGATATCACTAGGCTGCTCCAAGAACTGAGAAACGCCGAATATGATGAGTCCGAAATTGCAGGTATAATGCAGAACTATGGGGTAATGAAAAAAGCTAAGGGAGTAAAATTTTCCGTCGTTAAAAACACTATCCATTTCGATGACTATATTGAATGCCTTGAAAAGTGGCAAAATGTAACAGTTACACAGCAATTGATTAGGGCTGAAAAACATGAAGTGTTCTCCATAAGCCAGGAGAAGATTGCCCTATCTCCCAACGACGATAAACGATGCTTAATACCAGGAAATTTTGCTACGCTTCCGTGGGGGCATTATACACTCTCAAATATGATGATGGAGATAGATTAAGGATTGTTGGTTGAATATATTAACATAATTATACGGCTGTTGTACGCAGCTTATATGATTTGTGATTGCGGTTACAATATATTTATTTTTACATTTATTCATTAGAATCTAATATTATATCATAGGGATTTATTTTTCCTCCGATTAGTTTGAATATAAGCACATTTAACGTTTAGTTATTAGAATAATAATTATTGTGATTAATAATTGTAAGCATCTTATATGATTAGTGATTGATTAATGTTTCATTTACATTTAGATGTAGCTGCAATATTATTTATTAGAATATATTTTATTTCTCACGATTAATGTTCGAGTATAAGCACATTTAACATTTAGTTATAAGAATAATAATTATGTAGCTGCAATATTATTATCGATATACACTTTACGATTATTTATTAGAATATATTTTATTTCCCACAATTAATGTTTGAGTATAAGCACATTCAACATTTAGTTATAAGAATAATAATTATGTAGCTGCAATATTATTATCGATATACACTTTTACGTTTTTTTATTAGAATCTAATATTATATCAGGGTTTTATTTTTCCTGGATTGTTCGAGAATGAGCACATTTCCGAACCAAGCTGTCGAATGATTGAATTGTGCGCATATCGCGTTTTAAGATTAATATTTCAAACTAAGCATTTCTTGTACATAAAATATCAACCAATCAGTTGGTTGCAAAACAAAGTGTTATCTGTTTCCGTTTGAAATTGAATACAATCACTCTATTATATACCACATACAAGTTACGACTTGTTGTTGACAGGAAACCTCATTGATAAGATTAATATTTCAAACTAAGCATTTCTAATTATACGCAGATAAAACTCGCAATCACTGATGTCGTTATCTACCCGATAACACTAATTACACACACTGGATGCCTGACCTAGTAACTGATAACGCTATCTACCCGAATATTATATCATAGGGATTTATTTTTCGAGAATGAGCACATTTAACATTTAGCTATAAGAATAATAATTATGTAACTGTTGTGGTGAAGAATGATGAATTTTTCGATAATGAAATGATTATTCATTCAGAATCTGACAAACCCCGATTTTGAGGGAGCAGCCATCCTCCTGCGATAAGCACTTTGGCGAATTAATAATCCTCCCTAATTAATTTTGGAGAGGTGTGCAGTTATACGAGGAAACAAAAACCTTAGCGAAGGAGCATCTTTTTACATAATTATTTTGTTATCGATTGCTAGTGGTTTGTAGGCCTCCTGGGGACGCTTTCCACTTTATCAAAAAAATCAACGTGCCATAAGTTCTACCTCTTGGGTGGTTGGGAAACGGACTTGATCTCCATAAAAACTCCTTGCTTATGTCTCCATTGAAATTGATTAAAACCTCCGAAAATAAAAATGTGTTTATCATTATAACTTTTACGGGACTGTCTGTATGTATGTTCTTAACAAGTATATATATATATATATAAATGCTTTAACGCGTGAAGTTTGTGAAAGTCGCGCTCGTGAAGGAAAATAGTATAGATTACTAATGACGATATTCATATGCTATGAAAAAGTCGCTACCGCATTATTAGAACGTTTGAAGAAGCGCTCTACGAACAATTCAGTTTGAGCGGGAAATACATTGTTGTATGATATGGGTGTGGGTGAATAAAAATATTGAAGGGTCAGTGTGGATTCAGATGAATTAAACAATCAGTTGTAATGATGTATCCAGTATACAACAATTTCGTTCTAACTGTAGATGTTAGATGTGGAAAACGTGTGTCTGAAAGCAATGGAAACTATAGAACAACTCCCATCGAAAAACATGCAATCGAACCATTCCCCCCATTTCATGATGTTTCATCAGACATCTAACTAAAATATATCTCCACCAACATTGTAAATGTCATGTTGTGAAATGCTTCATATCAGGAACAATCTGCGCAAAGGTAAATGAATATTTGTAGGTGAAGCTCCAACTAAATCGAGAAAAATCAATCAAAATGTTCTCCAAAGATAGCGGGCTTAGCGGCGGGCGTCTGAAGATAGTTTTTCCGAGTTTAAGAAGAGTTTGAAATGTCTGCAATGCATGAAAAATCCCTATGAGGGGTTATGGTATTCGATGGCGAACCTTCACACCAACAATCTCTATGAATCATCGTTCGCAAAACATAACAAAATCGCAATCGTGCGAACCTTCACACCAATAATCTCTCTGAAAATCGTCGATATTCTGAAGATGAAATTCGATCCTACACCTTCATTGACTTAAATAATGGAAAAAAAAATAGTGGAAAACGATCAATCGTCTCGAGTTTTTATTCAAATACCATTTTTTACAAAATTCATTAATCAGTTCACGTTTCTCTTCGATATATCCTTGTAGAGGTATGATTTCTTCTAACCGGTCCAGTAGAACATCTGGGTTGGACCAGTGAATTATACTTTTATCTTGACTGTGGAATAACATAATATGACGATTCAAATTGTCTCGACGAGAAAATGTTACTTCACAATGCTTGCATGAGAAACTGTGTGTTTTGAAATGTTTTTTCTCGTGCCGCCTCAGCGCATTTGTTCTCGAAAATTCCCTGTGACATTGCCCGCAAACGTGCATGGTGGTTGATGATTAACTAATGACAATGTGATATGGCTGTTTTCAAAGACCCTCCCAATAACGATTGGATCCTCCCAAAGAACGTTTGGACCCTGCCATAGACCCTCCCGAGAAAAAACGTTTTGTAACTAATGACAATGTGATATGGCTGTTTTCAAAGACCTTCCCAATAACGATTGGATCCTCCCAAAGAACGTTTGGACCCTTCCATAGACCCTCCCAAGAAAAAACGTATTGTAACTAATAACAATGTGATATGGCTGTTTTCAAACACCCTCCCAATAACGATTGGATCCTCCCAAAGAACGTTTGGACCCTCCCATGGACCCTCACAAGAAAAAACGTTTTGTACCCTTATACCTGCAAACTCTATATAACCTCACATTCCATCTACACATCTGCCTCGTCGGAGTCCGCACCTCGATGATAGCTTCATTCATATCCCCTCGACTGACGTCATGTATAAACAACCCCACATTCCATACCTTATTTGGAGTCCCCCCAACTCCATTTTTGTATACTGAAAATAATATCCACATATCTATATGTTTAAGATGATTGAAATCGCATTTTGTAATATAGCGAACAATAAGGTACATATAGCTTGAATAAACGTCATGAATAAACATCGCATTTGATAAATGTTTATGTAGAAGATATCATTTCCAAACTGTATAACATTTCATCTATGCATACAAGGAGTAGCAGCCCTCCCCGATGAATACCCGCCTCTTTCACGCGACTGACAACATGTACAAACAACACCAACACTTTCAAAACCCTGTGGCTGGCGCTATGAAGCCTCACATTCCATACCTCGCTGTGTGACATACACCGCATGTTCAGATACCCGCATGACTGACGTACAAACAACTACCTGTACCACATAGATTGCAATATACTCACACTTATCACTCAGACCCGCGGTTACATCTGCAACATTAAAATCGCTTGTTCTCAAGTCCTCCATAGCTGAGCGGTGAAGGAGCCGGCTTTGGATATTATTTCTCGGGTTCGATTCCCGTGTGTGTGGAAAAATATTTCATTTTCAGTAGAAGTACATTAAATTGTTTCAAATCCTGCGCGGTTAAGCCGTCTAACTTTAGCGTTTATTTCCCGGGTTCGAATCTCGGTGGATGACAAGTTCACAGACTTCAGATTATCCAGACCATAGTTAGAGAAGAACCATACACAGATGATTAGTTACTTCAGATTGTTCAGGTCATAGTTAGGGTAGATATGACAGACGCCATGACATTGAAGGATCACGTGATAGCTGACATGAAACCACGTGTCTAGGACCTCTCTTACGAACAACCTGTAATATACAACATAACACACTCTTTACAAACAACCAAACTCGCAACCACGCTATCTACCCGATAACGTTATCTATCCGATAACACTGGATGCCAGACCGAGTCACTGATAACGCTATCTAGCCAATAACGTTATCTACCCGATAACACTAATTACACACACTGGATGCCAGACCTAGTAACTGATAACGCTATCTAGCCGATAACGTTATCTACCCGATAACACACATCGCCAGACCGGAAGTGGAGACCTACATCGGCATTCGTGATTGTGGATGACCTTGAAGGGGACCGTTTTCACACAATTTGAACCTTAGATTTCCTTATGGGAATTTACATGCAAAAAAGGTCGATTTTGGTGGAGAACCGGTGCAGCACATCTACAATGACAATGATATCGAAAATGTTCTATGGATCATTGAGTGATATGCTGCTAATTTATGGTCACGAGGGCTAAACAATGAGTTCGGAATAGTGATGTCTGTACAAGTGGGTTTCCTGTAGATGTTGGAGTTTATTTTATTATGGTCTCGTATTAGTGTTAAATTCGGAAAGTTTTATTGTTGTTCTATCTTCTTCTGTTTCTAACGTGAATTCAATTTTCGGGTGAAGTTGGTTGATAAATGATAGAAAGGAATTCAATTATCTGGATGTGCCTTATAAGGAGGTAAGTACATCATCTGATGATGCATGTAGCATTTTCGCTCGTTTAGACTCAACAAAACTGACTCAACCTTTGCTAATCATTTTTTACAAACTGGTCATAATTTCCCTAATTTAGATAGCCTAAGCATTTCACATAACCAAACCAGAGGTTTTAAATTGAATACATTAGAATCAATAGAGATTTATAAAGGTATCAAAATTCTATTAAAAATATCCTCAATGATCAGTTAGACCTATATCAAAGTGATCTTTTCATGTGTCTCTCAAAACGCTCTTAAAATAATTCTCAGAATATCAAATTATAATCACACTAATTCACAAATTGTTACCTTGTTCACTATGTAATACTGTACTGTCTTTCAAACCGCTCTTCAAATGATTCTTAGAATTATGATGAGTACCTTGCGACTTTTCGGTAAACTGCTTATTTCAAATCCTCGGGGGCCAGATTTTTCTAAAGGTTTACTCCTTTTAGAAGACTTCTGCTAGGGTCTTCTCCACAAGGCTTGTCACTATGCTATCTATAGATAGCCTTGTCCCTAGGATAGCTACAGTGAAGTAAAACCTGGGCCCATTGGGCAGAAAACACTATCAAAATTGTAGGCTTTAATTACAATTGATACCTGGTTAAAATTTAGCTCGTTTGAAGATAGAGCAGAAATAATTCAATAAAACGGGGAATTCCAAATATTCAAATATATAATAATTATAACAAGTACACTTTCAGAACAATCAATATAAATGCAATTGAACGGTATCATTCACAAAAATTATTCACCCAGACGGAAAATGTAATGAAGCTCAAACGGTATATGAAAACTGTTTCAACATATCTACTTTACGATATGTTCGGTATTTAAATTCTATTCAACGGTACTGAATCGGTTGATAAATGATTCACAATTGACATTTGCGGAGAATACAAATCACAGGTCCTAGAGTAATAAGCGATGTACGGTAGATCATTTACATAGCAATAATACGTGAAATGTTCAAAACACACTACGATATATCAAACGGTTATAAAATTCGGTCGGTTCGGAAAATATTGTCTTGCACTAGTTTTCCGCTCGTACGATATCAGATTTCACCATATTTTCGGTTAATTACTCTAATTGACTTTATTCTGTCATAACACCCATCCTGGTATTAGCTATCAACGATGTTCCCGGTAATTGTAGTGTTAGATTTCGTACATTTTACAGATTCAGAATCTGGACAATTAGGGCTTATACTTCCGGTAGATCACAGCGTGCCCAAACCCCAACTATCGTATCTGCAATAACCCCTACATCCACGGCCGAAGACTTCTCATACGAATAAGGGATTATTACGATCCTCAATCACACAACCACCCCAACTTCTACTTCCGGTAGATCACAGCGTGCACAAGTCGTTGGCGGTTTGGTCGTCTAGGATATACTTATACTTCCGGTAGATCACAGCGTGCACAAATATACCCAAATACGCCCCTGTCGTTCAAACATACACACTCTGTACACACCATAAAATTACTTGGATATATCAATTCAAATGCGAATTCAAATCGTGCCAGATCCGACCTATGACGGGATAAACTCAAATATAACAATTTGAATTACCGAAAGCAACGGATCTCAAATATCATACAAACGGTTACCAATCACAATGATAATCATAAACTACGGAAATCAATATATCGTAATGCTCAAAAATGTAAATTATTTAGCTATCATTTACCTTATATAACAATTCACTTAAACGGAACACTATTGTTAATTCACAGTTTAAATCTGATTGAACTCGGATAATTAATTCACTCTGATTCTTACGTTAATCTCACTTCAACGGTAGGTACTATTTGAAAATCAAAATCACCAAAGAGCAACTGTACTGATTGAAAATCAAAATCACAAAAGAGGGCACAAAAGAGAGAGTCACAAAAGAGAGCGATTTTTCATCGGTCACTGCTTTTATATATTTTCCGAGGTTCTGGTCAAGATTCCTTATTTTGTGCAGAGGGTTTTTTACCTATGTCCCGAACAATGCTTGAAAGTGACGCTAATTTTCACATCTAAAATTCGCGCACATGATGCTCCAGTAGTTCCTCCCGGCACAATATACAAGTGTTATCGGAGTTTTTTGGTTGTTCGCCCTTTTTATACATAAGGCTGTTCAAAGTTTGATGCGTTGACTTGCCAGACCCCTGTTTTTGCAACATATTTTATCGGAATGAATGCAATTTTCAAACTGACATGAATTCGGTTCATTTATTTGATAAATTACACTTATTCAAAATTGCGGAAATTTAGAACAGTGACAATCACGGAATACACATTCGGAGTTCACGTATATCTATTGACATAATGAACTGTTGAAACTGAGATCACATGTGATATCCGTATTTACTGCCTGATCTAAATTAAACGATATTTCAAAATTTCAAGCTTCGTTACATCCCCCCCTAAGTTCGGTTAAAAATGAAAAAATATGATTCTTTCATTTTTCAATTCTCATCTGAGAATTCATACGAGAAAAAAAAATCTAATACGAAGGTAAGATACCCTAACCTGACGTTAAAATTTCGATTTCCTTCGTCGGGAACTTCGCGGAATAGCAATATCTTACTTGGAACATAAACTGGAAATTCTGCAGAATGGAAAACTGCACTTCTTCTTCGGAACGGGAAACTGAAACTGCTCCTTCAAAACGGAAAACTCAAAACATCTTCTTCGGAACGGAAACACAAAAACTTCTTTTCCAAAACGGAAAAAAAAGTGACAATCACGGAAAATACAATCGGAGCTCACGCATATCTATTGAAATAATGAACTGTTCAAACTGAGATTACGTGTAATATCCGTATTTACTGCCTGATCTAAATTAAATGATATTTCAAAATTTCAAGCTTCGTTACAGAATATTGAATTATAATCACACTGATTCACAAATTGTTGCTATATTTACTATGTAATACTGTACTTTCCTAGGATCTACCTGTTTTTGGAATTTCCGTTGATCCCTTCATCTGAACCCTACTTTACTCTACTCTATTTATACTTGAACTGTTTCATCGGTTTCTTCATAATTTTCTAATTGTACGTTAATGGCACATTGGTGTTGGAACTATAGTTACGTTTTCACGTTATTATTAATAAAAGTGGTATAAAAACAAAATAGTTATTCTTTCATATAATCAAAATGATAAATTACCATAGAGTAACGGCTTCCACCATCTATTTTTTAGAAATTTAAATTTGCTCAATAGCTTTTGAGAAATGTAAGTCTAAAATCTGTTCGATTTTAAGTGTAACCCCGTACTAACTATTTCGTGGTATGAGGTAATTCTCAGCCACAACAATTTTATTTTTGATGGAGCACAATTTCAGTGTAAAAATTTCACCCTAGATACCAATCTCTGAGCGGAGTAGCTACCCCCCTTAAAAACATTAAGAGCAAATTCAAAATTCTATGAATCATTGAATTGACAAAAGAAATCCCTATCAAGTGAGCTATCAGTCGACTCATGTCAAGAGGGTAGCTACCCCGCACAGGGGTTAGAATCTGGGATAATATTTTTTTTAACCGGAGTATTCCTCATCAAAAATAAAAATCAAGGAATCTCTCAAATATTCTACAATACAGTAGGGGAGGCACTTGAAATCGCACAGATTTTAGACTTACTTTACACTAAAACTGATTGATTTCACCAAACTGCTCTATAGAAAATGAAATTTCCTATAAAATAAGCCATCACTTGAGCTTTGTTGCATTTTGAAGGGGATAGCTACCCCGCGCGGGGGTGATTTTGGAATAAAATATTTGAATCAAAAACATGCATTTAAAACATTTAAATCGACCTATTCCACGATATTTTCAAACATTTGATCTCAAAGAAGTTAGTATGGAAGAAACACCTCAAACTTGCATTGTATAAATCAAATGAAACAAACTTATCACTCACAGAAATTGATACATCAGACATGCTTGGACTGTCAGGTATATATTCCAAACTACTGTCACTAAGCAAAATAATCTATAGAGTTTGATTTTAATTAAGTTCAAATTGTACATACGTACTTTTTTAGAAATTGGATTATTTTCTGACATACTCGTTTCAGCATTATTTGTCACTGAATTATCTGAAGGCGAAATGTCGTTTAGTATTGACTGATCTTGTTCCCTATTAATTATATATTCATTAACAACCTCAACCCTTTCTTCTGGGCGAAATCTATTACAAAACCACTGTTGTTAACTCGTTGTAATTCGCAAGCCACTTTTATACTGAAAGAAGTGTAGGTTAGAGTTTCACTACATTGTTCTTATGTGTATTTACTTACAAATTGATTTGAGAATTGGAGATTTGTTACCTCACTCGTTCTACACCATTAATGGTAAATAACTATTTAACTATCAAATGAGAAAATATTTATGACAATTTCTATTTCACTATCGGTACGCTTTTAATAATAAAGTAAATGACAATTCACGCCAGTATGTGCTTTCTGTTCAAAACATTTCTGAAGAGGCGAAAACCAGTACAGTGTTGAACGATATATGGGCCTCTTATCATCGTTGGAATAAATATAAAATATACGATAATATACGCTCTCAGATGCAGCGCACCAGTTGTTACGGCGCACGGCTGAATTAAAGAATACAAAATCACACAAATTACGAATATGTGGGGCCCATGAAATTTTGTCTAGTACGGTGTTGTGACGAAACACATGATTTAGAATGGCAGGGCGATATGGAGCCCATATACGGACCTCATATAGCAGCCGGGTCCCATATCATCTGTAAATAGTCAATGTATGGGTTTCGTATGTATAGCAGGATATATATATATATATATATATATATATATATATATATATATATATATATATATATATATATATGTTTCTTCTTAGGTTCTCGCGGACGTAATGTGTAGAACTGGATTCTCGGGTATTGATCCGCGTTGTGTGGTTTCGGTCCTCAGAAGGACCAATTTCACGACGTTTCGGCAAAGTCGCATTTGCCATCTTCAGGTGATTCGACCGTAGAGTCTGGAAAATCTAGGCGAACTGACGCTTACTTGGAGGGACAGGTATTTATATCCCCCGTTATGTTTGACCTTTGGACTTTCGAACTATTTCACGCTTGGTTGATTTCTACGTGTTTGGCTCCGAGTGACACGTTTGGATGACGTCATTGCGATGCTGGAATCAGCCGGAAAGTTTCCGTGACCTGTTGCACGTGCACTGGATATCACGTTCTCTCTTGGTTTTGGTTTTATCTTCCGACTTTCTAAAGCGGGTTTCCATGTTGCTGGTAATCTTAGTCCGTCATCTCGTTTGTTAAGACTATGTGGACGTTTCTCGATCTCTATTGCCTCTCTGGTTATTCTGGTGTAGAAGTGTTCAATGTTGGCTAGAGTCTTTGTGCCGCTAAAGTTGATCATATGGCCAGTACTTCTTACATGTTCAGCTAGTGAAGACGTGGTTTCGTTTTTCGACACAGCGTTTGCATGTTCAGTCTTTCGCACATCAATGCGTCTGTTGGTCTGCCCGATGTATGTCTTTTCACAATTACCACATGGCACCTCGTACACTCCTTGGCATTCTAGAGGAATTCTGTCTTTTGGATTCCGAAGAACATTTTTGATTTTCCTATCTGTTGTGAAGGTTGTTTTGATATCATGACGGCTCAGTATTTTGCAGATTTTGTCAGTTGTGCCTTTTATGTAAGGTAGAAAAGCGTTTCCCACTGGTTGATCTTCATTGTTGACATCCTTCTTATTTTTGCGTTGAGAGTTATGAATCTGTTTTCTTGAATAGCCATTCATCCTAAGGGCTGTTCGGATGGTTTCCATTTCTCCATCGAAGTTCTCCGCATCAGCGAGACGTTTCGACCTTGTCATGAGGGTATTTACGACTGATTGTAGCTGGGATGGATGGTGATGCGAGTTACTATTCAAATATCGGTTCGTGTGGGTCTTTTTTCTGAATACTGTATGTCCCAAACTGCCGTCAGTTTTCTTTGTTACCAAAACATCTAGAAATGGTAATTGGTTGTTCTCTTCGGCTTCTATTGTGAATTTTATCCGATCATGGATTCCATTCAGGTGATCGAGAAACCCTCTTAGTAGTCCTTCTCCATGTGGCCAAATAACGAAAATATCATCTACATATCTGCCAAACACTGTGTAGCCAATACTTACTTTATGTACGAGGGACAGCGATATAGGCAAATCGAAGGAGCACCGATGGGATCACCAATCTCACCAGTGATCGCAAATCTTTTCATGGAGGATTTTGAAATTAAAGCTCTTAACACAGCGCAACTAAAACCCAAACTTTGGCTCAGATATGTAGATGATATTTTCGTTATTTGGCCACATGGAGAAGGACTACTAAGAGGGTTTCTCGATCACCTGAATGGAATCCATGATCGGATAAAATTCACAATAGAAGCCGAAGAGAACAACCAATTACCATTTCTAGATGTTTTGGTAACAAAGAAAACTGACGGCAGTTTGGGACATACAGTATTCAGAAAAAAGACCCACACGAACCGATATTTGAATAGTAACTCGCATCACCATCCATCCCAGCTACAATCAGTCGTAAATACCCTCATGACAAGGTCGAAACGTCTCGCTGATGCGGAGAACTTCGATGGAGAAATGGAAACCATCCGAACAGCCCTTAGGATGAATGGCTATTCAAGAAAACAGATTCATAACTCTCAACGCAAAAATAAGAAGGATGTCAACAATGAAGATCAACCAGTGGGAAACGCTTTTCTACCTTACATAAAAGGCACAACTGACAAAATCTGCAAAATACTGAGCCGTCATGATATCAAAACAACCTTCACAACAGATAGGAAAATCAAAAATGTTCTTCGGAATCCAAAAGACAGAATTCCTCTAGAATGCCAAGGAGTGTACGAGGTGCCATGTGGTAATTGTGAAAAGACATACATCGGGCAGACCAACAGACGCATTGATGTGCGAAAGACTGAACATGCAAACGCTGTGTCGAAAAACGAAACCACGTCTTCACTAGCTGAACATGTAAGAAGTACTGGCCATATGATCAACTTTAGCGGCACAAAGACTCTAGCCAACATTGAACACTTCTACACCAGAATAACCAGAGAGGCAATAGAGATCGAGAAACGTCCACATAGTCTTAACAAACGAGATGACGGACTAAGATTACCAGCAACATGGAAACCCGCTTTAGAAAGTCGGAAGATAAAACCAAAACCAAGAGAGAACGTGATATCCAGTGCACGTGCAACAGGTCACGGAAACTTTCCGGCTGATTCCAGCATCGCAATGACGTCATCCAAACGTGTCACTCGGAGCCAAACACGTAGAAATCAACCAAGCGTGAAATAGTTCGAAAGTCCAAAGGTCAAACATAACGGGGGATATAAATACCTGTCCCTCCAAGTAAGCGTCAGTTCGCCTAGATTTTCCAGACTCTACGGTCGAATCACCTGAAGATGGCAAATGCGACTTTGCCGAAACGTCGTGAAATTGGTCCTTCTGAGGACCGAAACCACACAACGCGGATCAATACCCGAGAATCCAGTTCTACATATATATATATATATATATATATATATATATATATATATATATATATATATATATATATATATATATATATATATATATATATAACTTAAGAGATATAGAATTAAATTTTCTGAATTATGAAGATAACTTAGATAATTTAACATAGGATTATAAAGATGAATAAACGTAAAAGATTGAACCATAGGCGGGATTCGAACCCACATTTCTGGATTTCTAGTCCAGGGTGTGTGGGTTCGAATCCCGCCTATGGTTCAATCTTTTACATTTATTCATCTTTATAATCCTATGTTAAATTATCTAAGTTATCTTCATAATTCAGAAAATTTAATTCTATATCTCTTAAGTTACATACACGATAGTGGCCAATTAGGCAAAGAAACTTTAAACTTGTTTATATATATATATATATATATGTATATATATATATATATATATAAACAAGTTTAAAGTTTCTTTGCCTAATTGGCCACTATCGTGTATGTAACTTAAGAGATATAGAATTAAATTTTCTGAATTATGAAGATAACTTAGATAATTTAACATAGGATTATAAAGATGAATAAACGTAAAAGATTGAACCATAGGCGGGATTCGAACCCACATTTCTGGATTTCTAGTCCAGGGTGTTTACCAATTACACCACTTCGGTCCCATTAGATTTTTATATTTTTGTAAATATAAACCTCTGAAAGGATAGTAGATCATTGATGAACACAATGCGATTCGATGCCCTACCATAGATCAACTATTCACGCACATTCATCTAAAGTTCAGTCGTTTTTTGAAGTAAGGATTGTAGGTTAGTACTGCTATGGTTGGCAGTTACTTGACAGTTCTTATTCAAATGACAGCATCCTGGTTCTTATATATTTCAATAGAACTGACTGAGAATTGTTCTGGTTAATTATAAACAAGTTTAAAGTTTCTTTGCCTAATTGGCCACTATCGTGTATGTTCAATCTTTTACGTTTATTCATCTTTATAATCCTATGTTAAATTATCTAAGTTATCTTCATAATTCAGAAAATTTAATTCTATATCTCTTAAGTTACATACACGATAGTGGCCAATTAGGCAAAGAAACTTTAAACTTGTTTATAATTAACCAGAACAATTCTCAGTCAGTTCTATTGAAATATATAAGAACCAGGATGCTGTCATTTGAATAAGAACTGTCAAGTAACTGCCAACCATAGCAGTACTAACCTACAATCCTTACTTCAAAAAACGACTGAACTTTAGATGAATGTGCGTGAATAGTTGATCTATGGTAGGGCATCGAATCGCATTGTGTTCATCAATGATCTACTATCCTTTCAGAGGTTTATATTTACAAAAATATAAAAATCTAATGGGACCGAAGTGGTGTAATTGGTAAACACCCTGGACTAGAAATCCAGAAATGTGGGTTCGAATCCCGCCTATGGTTCAATCTTTTACGTTTATTCATCTTTATAATCCTATGTTAAATTATCTAAGTTATCTTCATAATTCAGAAAATTTAATTCTATATCTCTTAAGTTATATATATATATATATATATGTTTGTATGTTTTCTTGGTATATTGGTTCGTATATATACTGATAATGAAATAAAAATTCTGTTTTGACGTTTCGACAACGTTTATTGCCTTTATCAAAATTGTTGATTGAAATTAGTGTTTCCATGTAATTTAGAAAAGAATAGATGATTTCGATTAATGAAATGCGTCTGCAGCCGACTTGTGTTTTAAGATCCAATTAAAACTGCAGAAAACATTGGATCGGTTGTGTGTGAAAGAGTAATGTATGGCTAACTACAATTTGAAATAGATTGAATTTGATTAAATACATCCCTTGCAAAGATTGCGAAAAGGTATATATTGGCCAATCTTCACAATACCTCGAAAAAAGATTAAATGGCCACAAATATACCAAAAATTCATCAACTGCGCTCAATAAACATGTGAAAGACACTAACCATACTTTCGACTACAACAATACAAAAATTTTAAATATTGAAACAAACGACAACAAACGTTTGATATTAGAATCTATTCAAATTAAAAAGAACAATTGTGTAAATGACAAAATAGATTCCAATCTTTCGAAACTGTACAATAATCTAATTCAAACTTAACAAAATTTTATTAATTTGAAGTGCCACTTTCCATTGTCTATTTAAAATTCAACCTAAAAAAGATGAAGTATTATTTAACTATGACACTATAGAATAACAATTTTGAGGTTAAATTCCATAGAATTATCTTAAACTTGAATAGTTATGATAGAAATACTCATCATAGAGTAACTAATTCATACAATAATTCATAGATATTTATAATTGTACAATATTGGAATGTCTTGTATTTAATCAAATTCAATCTATTTCAAATTGTAGTTAGCCATACATTACTCTTTCACACACAACCGATCCAATGTTTTCTGCAGTTTTAATTGGATCTTAAAACACAAGTCGGCTGCAGACGCATTTCATTAATCGAAATCATCTATTCTTTTCTAAATTACATGGAAACACTAATTTCAATCAACAATTTTGATAAAGGCAATAAACGTTGTCGAAACGTCAAAACAGAATTTTTATTTCATTATCAGTATATATACGAACCAATATACCAAGAAAACATACAAATATTACAAATGGTTCAAGAATATCAACAAAAGAATATATATATATGTATATATATATATATATATGTCGAGTTCCAGGTCAGTCCTGGAAATTTTATTTGTCTATAGACGAGTTCCGGGACTGTCCCTGAAATGACGTGACTTCCAGGACATGATGAAAATATTTATCAATTATGTTATAATTTCATGTAGAATCGTAATTAAAGTTTCTTCGTCGTAATTTTGATTGAAATATTTTTTTTTGGTGCTGATGTAGGGATAACTACCATCAGAAATGCGAAGCTACAAACTCCATAGTTACACGAAAATTAGGGAAAGTTGTGAAACGCGGACTTCTCCAACAGTTTCTGATATGTAAGGACGAATTTCAAGCCTCATCAGAATTATTACAGTTGGGGTTCCCTTCTTTCAAGATTCAAATATAGTTACAAAATAAGCTAATAGATGATAGCAGACATTAAAAATGTCCCGGAACTCAGCGTTTCACATCTAAGATATCTAGAATAGAGTAATGTTTTGGAAAACTCGGATTTTTTATTTGTAGGTAGCTAATAATAATCTAAAGTATGGGTTGACCATCTTATAAAAAGTTGTTCCAAATAGGTTATCAACAGTTAATCGTAGGTACCACTTGGATAATAAGTTCACTTTCCTAGTGACTTTTAGAGGATAAATTCTGTGTTCTTGAAAAGTCACCGTTATGCAAATTTTCTAATACTGATAGACTTGGGAAATGACCTTTTCGCACCACTTTGTTTTGTTATACATTTTTTTACCAAGTTTTCCAGTTTCAAAGCTATCGGTTTACCCAAAAGATATCTCTGTCGATGTTGAACGCCGATTTCCGGGACATTTTTTGATATGTAATGACGAGATCCAGTTCTCGCTAGACTTTTCTTAGCTTGATGCTTCCCGTGTTTAGAAATAATTTTAAAATGTAGCTAATATGTTTCCAATTAATCATGAAAAATTAGAATTTAGAACATATTTATTTGATGGAAAATTGGAATAAAAATTGTGACATGCTATAAGCACCTAACTATAAGCCTGAAACTTTGGAATATTCCCATATTAATTTATATTTATGCAACCACCAACATTCAAGAACCTATTATTATTTCTTTTCATACCTAGATAATTTCGTGCCCGAAGTTTTAAATTCGAAGCTACGTAGTCGATAGTTACATACACGAAAAACGAAAATTAGAAAACATGTAATAGTTTGTTCAAATGCAAAGCGCAAACTTCTGCGACAGTTTCTGGTATCTAAGGATTCCAAACCTCGGCAGAATAACAGATCTACAAAGTATTATATCCATTTTTTGAGTAACTCTAAATACGGGAAGCATAGAACTGCGAAAATTCTAAGGCGTGGACATGTCACATGTCAATATGTATGAAAAATATGTCTCGGATATTTTTACGGGTTGATGAGATATTTGAAAATTGCTGAATTTTTTTCATGACGTTATTTCTTAGATTCGGAAAACGAATCGTACAGATTGAGCGGAACTCGATGTCTCAGCTCTATTATAGGAAAAAAAAACGAAAAAAATCTGAGAAGAGGATCTGAAATTATAAGCCGAATTTGCATATTTATACAAATTTGAAAACTGAAGTAGATGTCATCGAATGTTTTTGCCGGAAACTTACCTATATTTTTGCATATTTAAAAAGAGCTTATTTTTCTGAAAAAACTGTAAAAAAAACATTTCAATCTTCTTCCGATAAAAAATTATAAACAATTTCGTCGCTTCTGTGGTTAATTGAACATTGTTTATGAATGGTGGCAGACTGTACTGAAAAGCTTTGACTTTTACAAAAGTCTTAGTTGTGGGTATTTCGCGGTGATACAATAAATTGAACTACAAACTAATATTACGATACTAATATCTTCAATGAGCGAGCACTCCACAAATAAGTAGTGTGTTTTTATGTCGCTGCGATTCATCGCAAAATCAAGAAATCGAGGAGTGAGCCACCGCACTTTTTTGAGGCAGTCGCGCCGCCTTGCTATGACCTGCCGGGCTATGACTGCGATGCAGATTTGCCGCCTTGCTTTGAGCTGCCGCGCCCTGGTATCGACGATGCCGCGCGGCTTGCTGGCACGTAGACGTAGCTACAAGTTTGTGTGCTAACAAACATTATAAATATCAATTAGTATTAATTATTAATTGAACATTAAAAAACATATAATATCTTACTACTAGTACCACAGAAAGAACTCCGTTCTTTTTCTCCTACTGAAGCCTTACGTAATATTTCTCTAGATAGTTCATCGTAAGCATATCTGTTTTGTTCAATCATAATTAGTGATAATATTGATTATTACGTGATAATGTCTAATTTTCTAACTATCGATACGACAAAATTGCTTATAATTTTTTAACGCAAGAAGATAGCAAATTTTTTCCTTTACAAAATGTGTACTCTCTTTAAATATGCGAAATATAGATACGCTTCCGGAATAAATTCAATGACGTCATTATTTCAGTTTCCAAATAAGGGAAAATATGCAAATTCGGCTGCAATAGACCTTGCTCAATCCTATTTAAGTACTTCTTTTCAGATTGTTTCCATTGTTTTTTTTCTTATAATACTGCTGAGACATCGAGTTTCGTTCACCCTGTATATTATTAAGGCAACTTTTCCAGTCCACCTCGCAGTACATTTACATTTTCGGAGTAATGTTTTCGAGATAAGCAACTCATCTTGAATTTTTTTAAAACGGATCTAGATCTTTTATTACTTTTTTCGAAAGCAATCGGTGTCCTCTATACAAAATTGTACCATCCTGATTGTTATTGGTAGTCTTAGTGGTCCCAAGCTTAAGTAATTTGAATGAAAAGAATAATAATAACATCATTCAATTTGTCCTTTATTTTAATTTTGATATGGGATTCAACCAACCAGGGCCGTCTTAACCATATTATGCGCCGGAGTGCGAAAATCAGCCTAAGACCCTCCTTGCCAACAAAAAAATAAATTTAATTTTGATTTAATACTCACTCTACAAATAAAGTTAGGTAAATTTGCAAACATCGAATTCAATTTTTCTGGCTTTAAAGTTGACAAACTTTTAATGATATCGTCTGCTTTGAAATTTACTTTCGATTCGATACTTATTATGGCCAATCAATCTATCTTGGGTCATGGTTGATCGTAAATAGTTTTCTATAAATTTCAATTTTGAGAAGGACCTTTCGCCTGCTGCTTTTGTCACAAGTATTAAATGTATACGTAAAGATGTAGACACATTAGGAAACACTGACATTCGATTATTGGAATAAATATAATTTGATACATCGAGTGGAGTTTATTCATAAAAAATGAAGGCAGCATTAAATAGATCTTCCCCGTCAATATCTGATCTATTTTCATATGTTAACTTTTGTTCTAGGTTGAGACATTGTGCTTTTTTTCGTATCTCTCCAATGCCCTCCAACTATCAATGTCTTGCAAAAATGAAAACTTGTTGTTGTGTTCTGTTAACAAATCGAATCCTTCATTTGATTGTAAGATCGCCATGCTAAGTAGCAAAATATCAAAATTTACTTTAAATTTTGTTTTCGAGTCTAATATGGGCTCATCTGCAGCCCATAATCGAAATGTATTTTTCGGGGACGTGAACAAGCAGTTTCGGCAAATTCAGGTCCACATTCCAAATCTTCAGCAATTGATTTTGAATCAAGTAGCAATTATTCAGATGCACTGTGCTGTATACGCCTAAATCTTTTTCGACCAGATCGATCATTTTGACCGCCTCTGAAAGAATAACGTCTGACTTTTGCAAAGTTTTGATTACAGTATTAATTTTGGATAAAATGTTGTTCCATATTACAATTGAACATACGAACCTATAAGTTTTTAGTTTTAACATTAATGAATTCGCCATGTTCCTTGCGTCACTGTCATACTTGTCATTGATAAAAATAGTGTATAAATGCCTTGTACATTTTATTAAAATCAAAGCGAAGAGGTATAATAGCATCAACTCTTCATTCCCATCGCGTATTTGAAAGAGGTTCAAAGTCAAAGTAGGTATCTGGTTCGTAATGATATCGCAACGTGAAGTTGATGCCAAAAAATACATATATTTCCTGAACAATAAAAAAAAAGTTTGAGATCCTCAATGAGCTTTTATCGGCACCATTTACTACCAAATTAAGTGTGTGAGCCAAACACAAAACGTAAAACGCACGAGGATTCATGTCCAATTTTTTCCTCTCATGTTTGCACCATTATCATATCCTTGGACTTGTAAATCTTCTAGTTCAATATTGCATGACTTTAACAAATTCAACAAATAAGTTGCTAACCCTTGTCCAGTAGTATCAGTTACAGGTTACAAACCTAAAAATTCTCTTATCTCAGCAAGTTTTCTTGACATGTTAAAATAAACAAATCTTACAATAACAGTAAGTTGTTCTTTGTGTGAGATACGTGTACAATCTAGAATCACAGATTAGTGTTCAGATTGTTTCAGAAGATCAACTATAGTAGTTATAGTTTTTTCAGAAATTACATTAATCAATTCACTTTGAATATTGAGTCCCAGATAATGGGGCATGCTATTTTGAATTCGAGCAATGTGTTCTGATAGTATATTATCAAAGTTAGAAATACATTCTACTAACTTTAGAGAAAATTTCCTTCATTTGAGTAGAATAATATTTCAGAAGATCCTCTAAAAATAAAATTCTGACCAGCTAAAAACTTTATGATTTCGATTATGCTCTCCAAAACTGCCTCTTTTTCTCGCAGCATATTGGAGCTTAATTAACAGAGTCTACTGTTTGACCTTTTACTAAGTCATTTTTTAGATCTAAATACTTTTTGAAAGAAAGTATGTGACCTGAACCCTTTTCGTCTATCTCCTGATTTTGTCTTGGAAACGTTTCTAGTACGTATAAATAAAAAGGTAATTCTGGGTGCTAACACTAACAATATTACATTAGGAAACAACAGATGAGTACAACGGGGTATAACGGCGTCAAACCTGATTGAGTTCGAGGGTTTCGATTAAATCATCTTATTAATTGTTGGTTTTCCATAGTTCGACGCACATACGTTCTCTTCTTCCAAACATATTTGTATTACGTAGTTTGTTGAATTTGAAATTATAGAGTTCGAGGGAGGCGATTCTATCATCTTATTAAAGCAGATTGTTGGTTTTTCATAGTTCGGCGGACATAAGTTCTTTTTTCCCAAACAAATCTTTATTACATAGTTTGTTTGTTGAATTTATAACGGGACAGAAAGTGTAGCGACCAAGCCATAAATCATAATCTCTAATAAAGGGGCGACCCAGGTACCCTTCGCTCGTAAACGGACCATCGGCTTTGCATTGCACTATTTAAAAATTTTTCTTTGTGGATATAATAATGTCCTCTTCTTGATCGGTGTAAAATATAGCGTGTCAGAAATTGAAAACAATTGAATTGAATAGAATTGAAACTCGATCCATAAGATTGTTTTGCTTAAATAATATTATCCTTGTATTTATATGGAAACAGATTCTTATTACAAAGAATCAATTCTAATAGATATTGAGTTGCATTGTATTTCAATGTAAAACTGATAATGAATTATCTCTTCGACTCAAATTATTTCTAAGCTCTACAGAAAAATCATGAAGTTCATTGGTCTAGGTATTTCTGTTGAATTGGAATAAAAACTTTTCAATCCATAATACACGAAAAAATTATTTTATAGACTGCTATTATATGGAATTACGAAATAAATTCATTCATGTATTTCTTCGATAACCAATCTGATGTGTGATATGTCTTACTACCTCATTTTTTAGGAACTACAATTAATTTTGCAAGTGGAACAAGTAAAATATTTCAAAACAAAAAATATTGTTTATTCAAGTTACAATTTCATTTATTTGGTATGAGTCTGCATTTGAAATCATTTAAAAGCATTTCAGTTCCATACGCCTTCAAATTTGAATTGACTTCCTAATTTTTACATGGCTAAATTGTATTCCTTCAAATCCAATTTAGTGTAAAAGACTGTTAGCATCCGAATAGTTATGATACCATGTAATTTTATGAGAACCGTGTTTTCCGTTGAAATTGAATTCATGTGCCTCATTTTCGAAAAAACTAGCTACAACAAATACCATAGGGTCCTAGTTGAAAAACGGCAAATATTAATGCCGTTAAAATGTAACAAACATATATTGCAAAAGTTTGATTCAAATAGCCGTACGACACTACGCGTTGA
Source organism: Endomychus coccineus (assembly GCA_958510875.1). NCBI lineage: Eukaryota > Metazoa > Arthropoda > Insecta > Coleoptera > Endomychidae > Endomychus > Endomychus coccineus. Next base: position 119,434,411 of record OY294068.1, on the reverse strand, counting down.
GCATTTTAGTAAAATCGAGAGAATTGTTTGAAGAATTTTGTATAGTGTCAGAACCTTATTAACCTTCTTTTCTATTCTTTTTTAAAGATATATGTTTTTTTCCGTCACCCTGTACAGGGTGTTCTACCAGCAATTCCCACCTCACTTTTTCATTTTCCATGCTGGAAAAGATGTTACATGAGAAAATTCTCGTTCAATTTTTCTGATGGATTAATGCAACCCTCAGAAAAACAATTAAACATCTCGTTTTTGAGATACAGAGAACAAACTAGCTTTTTTTAATAATAGAATGCCCTCAATATTTTTCAAAGTCATAAAAATATATACGGCATTCCGTTTAAAATAATGCAAATGCATAATTTAAATGGCCAGAGGACATTTTGTTTGTTCCAATAGTTTTTACTAGTCCTAACACCTCTACACATTGTCATGTATGTTATAAAAAAGAAACATTTTCAAACTTTATTTTTTAATAAATGTTACGTACTACCTCCATCTTTTCTTAATTCAATAGTTAGGATTCATCAAATATTCTTAGGGGTTTTACCAGAAACTTTTGCTAAAATTGGAAATTTAAGAAAACACTGGGATAGTTGCTTCATAAACATTCCCAATTTGCGACCTCTCATATTATAGACAGTACCTTAGCCAACGTAACCTACACTTCCCCCAAAAAACTTTCTCTCTTATGTCTTGCTCGATGAAATAATAACGTGGTAATTAACATTTGAGGAATAACTGTATAATAAAATTCGTTTGAAAGCGTTATTTAATGTAACTCGTTTTAGGTTTGAGAACAATAAATTTATTTGAAAACTTATATTATTATTATCAGTGACTAAGAATTTATCACCTAGATCGCTGCTAAACAGGACTTTACCACAGAGAGAATGCAGAATGAATGGGGGTTCCACCGAAAGAAAACATTTCTGCAATAGTTTATTAAACTATGAGACAATTTTGATGGAAACGAGGAATCATTCTGAATTTGATATGTTAAAAGGACCTAAAAACAAATGTGTTACTTGTAAAGATCACCAACGTGCTACAGGAATATTATAAGCCCTGTATAGATCCCTGTCCTGACGTGGCTGGAGGAATAGGGATCCGTTCACTACAGGTTTCGACATGTTGGGGCTCTTCAGGTGGTTAGTTTAGATTACGAATATCTTTACAGGGGTTGCAATATGGTTGGTGATAGTGAAAACATACATTTTCATATAACCTCACAACGAACAATTGAGAGATAAAAAGTGTAGTCCAATGCCGGAAGTGGTATGGACATGTGCCCTCGGAGTAGTTGTTTCTGTTGTTCTGAGGGTTTTCCGTTGAGTGGGCGCATACTGACCTAAGTCTGAAAGTTAACAACAATTGAAAGTTAAAAGTGCTTAGATTCTGATTCGGTACATATTTTCCGGCCAGTCGTATTCTCCAATATAGGAGATTTCGAAAGAAAGCGGGTATATTTTGACAGGTCCTGCCTAAAACTTACTTTTTCCCCACTACCGCCCGCAAAGGAATGACGCTCGCCGTGCAGTGTTTAAAGTTAAATTTTACGCACTAGTTCGTAAAATACATTCCTTACACACTAGTGCGTAGAGTAACGTCAATAAGGCTAAAAAAATAATGGGTCTGGACATGCCAAAATATACCTGTTTTCGTCGAATTCTCCTAGTTTAGAGAATAGTACTGGCCAGAAAATTTGTATCGAAACAGACTCTACAAACTTTCAACTTCCAATTCCCACCTCAAACCAATTTCGGAAAAGCCGTATTGTTTTGTATTTTCTATATACGTAACGTGTGTTTTTGTCAAATTTCGATGTCATCCTAGCCCTCGACAATAGCGGCCGGCGGTCGCCATGGCAACTGTGGTAATATATTTCGGTCTATACAAGATGCTTCATTTCAAAAAATTTCTTATTTTAAAAGACATATTCTACGGTAGTTGAAAAAAATGTGTTTACAACATGTGTGTAAAGTAACTTTTTTGAATCATGAAACATGAAACACTAGTAGTATTTTACCCTTATTGACGTCACTTTAGGCACGGTTGCGTAAATAATTTTTTTATGCCATAGTGCGTAAAATTGATCTTTAAGCACTGTACGGCGAGAGTGAAGTTAGTACTTCTTCTGCGATAGTAGGAAAAATGTTTTTGAACATGCTAATTTAGATACTTCTGGAATGTTTGTACAACTTCGATGTATTAAATTAGTCGTAATTTATTGCAGAATTTTGTTCGTAAATGAATATTTCTGAAAATATGCAATTTTTGTGTTTTTACAGTTTGCCTGATTATCTAATACTAAAAATTAATTTTTATTCAGCTGCATGCTAATAGTATTTGTTGTTGTTGATTAATAACAAACAATAATAACTGAATTACTTAAATATTTATTTTCTTGTTCGCCCCCACAACGTATATAATGCAAAAAAATACTATTATGTCCACTATGTTCCAATCTGAAAAAAAATATTTTTTTTTAAAAGGGGTCCTTATTTTATCGAAAGATATTGAGTCAATATAGGTATTTGATTTATAAAAGTATGAACCCATATATTCAGCTGTCCCGAAAGTCGCCATTAGAGGAATAACCACCAGAAAAATATTCTTTTTAATTGAAGAAAATTACTGTTTATGTTCAGAAAACAATATATGCGAGATCCTAGCAATTTGAAATAAGTATGTATAGGGGCTTTAAGTTATTATCCTGAATTTTATATTATTGTCCCGGAACACGTCAATACGACACTGTACGTTGAACAATTTACGAAAAAGTATACATAAAGGTGAATATGAGCTAATTGTGAAGGAAAACCAAATGTATACCCATTTCTGTAAGAAAATTTGTAGGGCACAAAATGACCCAGAACAAATGATGACAATTAGACTATTTAAATATTTATTTTCATATTCGCCCCTCAAACGTATATAATGCAAAAAATACTATTATGTCCACTATGTTCTAATCTAAAAAACTGATTTTTTTAGAAGTGTGGTCTCTATTTTATCGAAAGATATTGAGTCAAAATAGGTCTTTGATTTGTAAAAGCATATTCCCATATATTCAGTTGTCCCGGAAGTCGCCATTAGAGAAACAACCACCAAAAAGCTACTTCTTCAAAATTCTAGTTCATTGTACTATACATATTTGAGGAAATTACTGTTTATGTTCAGAAAACAATATATGTAAGATCCTAGCAATTTGAAATAAGTATGTACACGAGCTTTAAGTTATTATCTTGAATTTTGTATTAATGTCCCGGAACACGTCAATACATCACTGTACATTGCAAAATTTTAAAAAACGTATACATAAAGGTAAAAATGCGCTAATTGTGAAAGAAAACCAAATGTATACTCATTTCTGTAAAAAAATGTATAGGGTAAAAAATGACCCAGAAGTCGTCGCTTGACATATATATATATATATATATATATATATATATATATATATATATATATATATATATATATATATATATATATATATATATATATGTTTTTTCTTAGGTTCTCGCGGACGTAATGTGTAGAACTGGATTCTCGGGTATTGATCCGCGTTGTGTGGTTTCGGTCCTCAAAAGGACCAATTTCACGACGTTTCGGCAAAGTCGCATTTGCCATCTTCAGGTGATTCGACCGTAGAGTCTGGAAAATCTAGGCGAACTGATTTTCCAGGCTCTACGGTCGAATCACCTGAAGATGGCAAATGCGACTTTGCCGAAACGTCGTGAAATTGGTCCTTTTGAGGACCGAAACCACACAACGCGGATCAATACCCGAGAATCCAGTTCTACATATATATATATATATATATATATATATATATATATATATATATATATATATATATATATATTCTTTTATTGATATTCTTGAACCATTTGTAATATTTGTATGTTTTCTTGGTATATTGGTTCGTATATATACTGAAAATGAAATAAAAATTCTGTTTGACGTTTCGACAATGTTTATTGTCTTTATCAAAATGTGAATTAGTGTTTCCATGTAATGAAATGAAAAGAATAGATGATTTCGATTAATGAAATGCGTCTTCAGCCGACTTGTGTTTTAAGATCCAATTAAAACTGCAGAAAACATTGGATCGGTTGTGTGTGAAAGAGTAATGTATGGCTAATTACAATTTGAAATGGATTGAATTTGATTAAATACAAGATATTTTAAGATTGTACAATTATAAATATCTATGATTATTGTATGAATTAGTTATTCTATGATAAATAACACTTCCGATCTATCATAGTCAACTATTCAAGTTCAAGATAATTCTATGGAATTTAATCTCAAAATTGTTACTCATAATGTCATAATTAAATAATACTTTATCTTTTTTAGGTTGAATTTTAAATAGACAAGTGGAAAGTGGCACTTCAAACTAATAAAACTTTCGATAAAATAGAGACCACACTTCTAAAAAAATCAATTTTTTAGATTAGAACATAGTAGACATAATAGTATTTTTTACATTATATACATTGGAGGGGCGAATATGAAAATAAATATTTAAATATTCAAATTGTCATCATTTGTTCTGGGTCATTTTGTGCCCTACAAATTTTCTTACAGAAATGGGTATACATTTGGTTTTCCTTCACAATTAGCTCATATTCACCTCTATGTATAGTTTTTGTAAATTGTTCAACGTACAGTGTCGTATTGACGTGTTCCGGGACATTAATATAAAATTCAGGATAATAACTTAAAGCCCCTGTACATACTTATTTCAAATTGCTAGGATCTCGCATATATTGTCTCCTGAACATAAACAGTAATTTTCTTGTATGTGAATAGTACAATAAATTAGAATTAAAAAGAAATATCTTTTTGGTTGTTATTTCTCTAATGGCGACTTCCGGGACAACTGAATATATGGGTTCATGCTTTTATAAATCAAATACCTATATTGACTCAATATCTTTCGATAAAATAAAGACCCCTTTTTAAAAAAAAAACGTTTTTTTTACATTGGAACATAGTTGATGTAATTGTATTTCTTGCATTATATACGTTGTGGGGGCGAACAAGAGAATAAATATTCAAGTAATTCAGTTGTTACTGTTTGTTATTAATCAACAACAACAAATACTATTAGCATGCAGCTGAATAAAAATTAATTTTTAGTATTAGATAATCGTGCAAACTGTAAAAACATAAAAATTGCATATTTTCAGAAATACTCACTTACGAACAAAATTCTGCAATAGTTTACGACTAATTTACTTCGTTGAAGTTGTACAGACATTTTCAGACGTATCTGAATCAGCATGTTCAAAAACATTTTTCCTACTACCGCCCAAGAAGTACTAACTTCACTCTCGCCGTACAGTGCTTGAAGATTAATTTTACGTACTATGGCATAAGAAAAATTCTTTACGCAACAGTGCGTAAAGTGACCGCAATAAGGGTAAAATACTACAAGTGTTTCATGATCCATGATTCAAAAAAGTTACTTTACACACAAGTTGCAAACAAATTTTTTTCAACTACCGTGAAATATATCTTTTGAAATAAGACATTTTTTTGAAATGATGCATCTTGTATAGATCGAGAGAGGCGGCCAAAATATATTACCACAGGTGTCATGGTGACCGCCGGCCGCTATTGTCGAGGGCTAGGATGATATCGCAATTTGCTGTCGGAATCTTCTTCATTGGAGAAAACGACTGGCCGGAGAATATGTACCAAATCAGAATCTTAGTACTTTTAACTTTCAATTGCCAGCTCAGAGTTAGATCAGTATGCGCCCACTCAACGGAAAACCCTCAGAACAACAGAAACAACTACTCCGGGGACACATGTCCATATCACTTCCGGCATTGGACTACACTTTTCATCCCTCAATTGTTTGTTGAGAGAAAATATGAAAATGTATGTTTTCACTATCACCAACCATATTGCAACCCCTGTAAAGGTATTCGTAATCTTAACTTACCACCTGAAGAGCCCCAACATGTCGAAACCTGTAGTGAACTGACTTCGGATCCCTATTCCTTCAGCCACGTCAGGACAGGGATCTTTACAGGGGTTATAATATTCCTGTAGCACGTTGGTGATCTTTACAAGTAATACATTTGTTTTTTTAAGTCCTTTTAACATACCAAATTCAGAATAATTTCTCGTTTCCATCAAAATTGTCTCATAGTTTAATAAACTATTGCAGGAATGTTTTCTCCCGTTGAAACCCTCATTTATTCTGAATTTTGTCTGTGGTAAAGCCCTGTTCAGCAGCGATCTAGGTGATAAATTCTTAGTCACTGATAATAATATAAGCTTTCGAATAAATGTATTGTTCTCAAACCTAAAACGAGTTACATTAAATAGCGCTTTCGAACGAATTTTATTATACAGTTATTTCTCAAATGTTCATTACCACCTTATTATTTCATCAAGCAAAACATAAGAGAGAAAGTTTTTTGGGAGAAGTGTAGGTTACGTTGGCTAAGGTACTGCCTATAATATAAGAAGTCGCAAATTGGGAATGTTCATGAAGCAGGATGCCAGTGATTTTTTGAATTTCCAATTTTAGAAAAAGGATATTTTATGAATCCTAACTATTGGATTAAGAAAATATGTAGGTAGTACGTAACATTTATTGAAAAATAAAGATAGAAAATATTTATTTTTTATAACATACATGACAATGTGTAGAGATGTTAGGACTAGTAAAAACTATTGGGACAAACAAAATGTTCTCTGGCCATTTAAATTATGCATTTGCATTATTTTAAACGGAATGCCGTATATATTTTTATGACTTTGAAAAATATTGAGGGCATTCTATCATTAAAAAACGCAAGTTTGTTCTCTGTATCTCAAAAACGAGATGCTTAATTGTTTTTCTGAGAGTTGCATTAATTCAACAGAAAAATTGAATGAAAATTTTTTTATGTAACATCTTTTCCAGCATGGAAAATGAAGAAGTGAGGTGGCAATTGCTGGTAGAACAGTAACGGAAAAAAACATATATCTTTACTAAAAAAATTAAGAAAATATTTAATAAGGGTCTGACACTATACAAAATTCTTCAAACAATTCTCCCGATTTTACTAAAATGCTCAACGCTTAGTGTCATACGGCAATTTGAATCAAACTTTTGCAATATATGTTTGTTAAATTTTAACGGCATTGATATTTGCCGTTTTTCAACTAGGACCCTATGGTATATGTTGTAGATAGTTTTTCCGAAAATGAGGCACATGAATTCAATTTCAACGGAAAACACGGTTCTCATAAAATTAGATGGTATCATAAAACTTCGGATGCTAACAGTCTTTCACATTGAATTGAATTTGAAGCAATACAATTCAGCCATGTAAAAATTAGGAAGTCAATTTAAATTTGAAGGCGTATGGAACTAAAATGCTTTTAAATGATGTCAAATGCAGACTTATACCATATAAATGAAACTGTAACTTGAGTAAAGAATATTTTTGGTTTTGAAATATTTTACTTGTTCCACTCGCATAATTAATTGTAGTTCCTAAATGAGGTAGTAGGACATATTACACATCAGATTGATTATCAAAGAAATACATGCATGAATTTATTTCGGAATCCCGTATAAAAGCAGTCTATAAAATAATTTTTTCGTGTATTATGAATTGAAAAGTTTTCATTCCAATTCAACAGAAGTACCTAGATGAACTTCATGATTTTTCTATAGAGCTTAGAAATAATTTGACTCGAAGAGATAATTCATTATCAGAAGTTTTACATCAAAATACAATGCAACTCAATATCTATTAGAATTGCACTAAAGTTAAATTTGTATAAGACCTGGCCTTTGTAATAAGAATCTGTTATCATTTAAGCAGAACAATCTTATAGATCGAGTTTCAATTCTTTTCAATTCAATTGTTTTCAATTTCTTACACATTATATTTTAGACAGAACAAAAAGAGGACATTATTATATTTACAAAGAAAAATTGTCAAATAGTGCAATGCAAAGCCGATGGTTCGTTTATGAGCCAAGGGTCGCCTCTTTATCAGAGATTATGATTTATGGCTTCCTCGCTACACTCTCTGTCACATTATAAATTCAACAAACAAACTATGTAATGAAGATTTGTTTGGGAAAACAGAACTTATGTCCGTCGAACTATGAAAAACCAACAATCTGCTTTAATAAGATGATAGAATCGCCTCCCTCGAACTCTATAATTTCAAATTCAACAAACTACGTAATACAAATATGTTTGGGAGAAGAGAAGGTATGTGCATCGAACTATGGAAAACCTACAATCAATAAGATGATTTAATCGAAACCCTCGAACTCAATTAGTTTCAACGCCGTTATACCCCGTTGTACTCATCTGTTGTTTCCTTATGTAATATCGTTAGTGTTAGCACCCAAAATTACCTTTTTATTTATACGAACTAGGAACATTTCCACCACAAAATCAGGAGATAGACGAAAAGGATTCAGGTCACATACTTTCTTTCAAAAAATACTTAGACCTAAAAATAACTTAGTAAAAGGTCAAATAGTAGACTTTGTTAATTAGGCTCGAATATGCTGCGAGAAAGTGAGGCAGTTTTGGAGAGGATAATCGAAATCATAAAGTTTTTAGCTGGTCAGAATTTTATTTTTAGAGGATCTTCTGGAAAATTATCCTACTCAATTAGAGGAAATTTTCTCTAAAGTTAATAGTTCTAACTGTGATAATATTCTATCAGAACACATTGCTCGAATTTAAAATGCTCAGCATGCCTCATCATGTGGGCCTCAATATTCAAAATGAATTGATTAATTTAATTCCTGAAAAAACTAAAACTACTATAGTTGATCTTCTAAAACAATCTTAATACTAATCTGTGATTCTAGATTGTACACGTATCTCACACAAAGAATAACTTACTGTTATTGTAAGATTTGTTTATTTTAACACGTCAGGAAAACTTGCTGAGGTAAGAGAATTTTTAGGTTTGTTACCTGTAACTGATACTACTGGACAAGGGTTAGCAAATTATTTGTTGAATTTCTTTAAGTCATGCAATATTGAACTAGAAGATTTACAAGTCCAAGGATATGATAATGGTGCAAACATGAGAGGAAAAAATAAACATTTAATTTGGTAGTAAATGGTGCCGATAAAAGCTCATTGAGAATCTCAAACTGTTTTTCTATTGTTCAGGAAATACATGTATTTTTTCGGCATCAACTTCACGTTGCTATATCATTACGAACCAGATACCTACTTTGACTTTGAGCCTCTTTCAAATACGCGATGGGAATTAAGAGTTGATGCTATAATACCTCTTTGCTTTAATTTTAATAAAATGTACAAGGCATTATACACTATTTTCATCTATGACAAGTATGACAGTGACGCAAGGAACATGGCGAATTCATTAATGTTAAAACTAAAGTCTTATAGGTTCGTATGTTCAGTTGTAATATGGAACAACATTTTATCCAAAATTAATACTGTAATCAAAACTTTGCAAAAGTCAGACATTATTCTTTCAGAGGCGGTCAAAATGATCGATCTGGTCGAAAAAAACTTAGGCGTATACAGCACAGTGCTTCTGAATAATTGCTACTTGATTCAAAATCAATTGCTGAAGATTTAGAATGTGAACCTGAATTCGCCGTAACTGCTTGTTCACGTCCCCCAATTTTGTCGTATCGATAGTTAATTAAACATTATCACGTAATACTCAATATTATTACTAATTATTGATTGAACAGAACATATATGCTTACGAAGAACTATCTAGAGAAATATTACGTGAGGCTTCAGTAGGAGAAGTAGAACGGAGTTCTTTCTGTGGCACTGGTAGTAACATATTATATGTTTTTTAATGTTTAATTAATAATTAATACTAATTGATATTAATAATGTTTGTTAGCACACAATGTTGCTACGTCTACGTGCCAGCAAGCCGCACGGCATCGTCAATACCAGGGCGCGGCAGCTCAAAACAAGGCGGCGCGAGTGCTTCAATAAAGCACTGGTATAAGTGCGGTGTCTCACTCCTCGATTTCTTCATTTTGTGATGAATCGCAGCGACATAACACTACCTATTTGTGGAGTGCTCGCTCATTGAAGATATTATTATCGTAATATTAGTTTGTAGTTCAATTTATTGTATCACCGCAAAATACCCGCAACTAAGACTTTTGTAAAAGTCAAAGCTTTTTAGTACAGTCTGCCACCATTCATAAACAATGTTCAATTAACCACAGAAGCGACAAAATTGTTTATAATTTTTTATCGGAAGAAGATTGAAATGATTTTTTTTACAGTTTTTTCAGAAAAATAAGCTCTTTCTAAATATGCAAAAATATAGGTAAGTTTCCGGCAAAAACATTCCATGACATCCACTTCAGTTTCCAAATTTGGATAAATATGCAAATTCGGCTTATATTTTTTGTATTAATATAATTTTTTCCGTTGTTTTTCTTTTCCTATAATAGAGCTGAGACATCGAGTTTCGCTCACCCTGTACGATTCATTTTGCGATATCTAAAAAATAACGTCATAAGAAAAAATTCAGCAATTTTCAAATATCTCATAAGCCCGTAAAAATATCCGAGACATATTTTTGATACATATTGACATGTGACATGTCCACGCCTCAGAATTTTCGCAGTTCTATGCTCCCCGTATTTAGACTTACTTAAAAAATGGATATAATTCTTTGCAGTTCTGTTATTCGGCCGAGGTTTGGAATCCTTAAATACCAGAAACTGTCGTGGAAGTTCCCGCTTTGCATTTGAACAAACTATTACATGTTTTCTAATTTTCGTTTTTCGTGTATGTAACTATCGACTACGTAACTTCGAATTTAAAACTTCGGGCACGAAAGTATCTAGGTATGAAAAGAAATAATAATAGGTTCTTGAATATTGCTGGTTGCATGAATATAAATTAATATAAGAATATTCCAAGGTTTCAGGCTTATAGTTAGGCGCTTATAGCATTTCACAATTTATATTCCACTTTTCCATCGAATAAGTATGTTATTGATTGGCGTCAATCTATTTTTTCATGAATAATTGGGAATATATTAGCTACATTTTAAAATTATTTCTAAACACGGGAAGCATCAAGCTACGAGAAGTCTAGCGTCTAGCTGGATCTCGTCATTACATATCAGAAAATGTCCCGGAAATCGGCGTTCAACATCAACAGAGATATCTTTTGGGCGAACCGATAGCTTTGAGAATGGAAAACTTGGTAAGAAAATGTATAACAAAACGAAGTGGTGCGAAAAGGTCATTTCCCAAGTCTATCAGTATCAGAAAATTTGCATAACGGTGACTTTTCAAGAACACAGAATTTATCATCGTGAAGTCACTAGGAAAGTGAACTTATTATTCAAGTGGTACCTTACTGTTAATAAGCCATTTGCAACAACTTTCTATAAGATGGGCAACCCATACTTTAGATTATTATTAGCTACCTACAAATAAAAAATCTGAGTTTTCCAAAACATCGCTCTATTCTAGATATCTTAGATGTGGAACGATGAGTTCCGGGACATTTTTAATATCTGCTATCATCTATTAGCTTATTTTTTAACTATCTTTGAATCTTGAAAAAAGGGAGCCGCCAACTGTAATAATTCTGATGAGCCTTGAAATTCGTCCTTACATTTCACATACTGTTGGAGAAGTCCGCGTTTCACAACTTCCCCTAATTTTGGTGTAACTATGGAATCTACAGCTTCGCATTTCTGATGGTAACCAAAAAAAATATTTCAATCAAAATTACGACGACGAAAAGCACAAATAACCTTCACCTAAGATTTCTAGACTCCACTGCTTCAAAAATTTACAACTTACATCCCTGAAACAATTAAAGGACTGTGAAATTGTCTCCAAATTATCTAAACAATACATATTTGAAAATAAAACTAAACTCGAAACATTTCTTTCATTCTCTAATAATTCATAACTATAAACTAAACTTTGATTTGAAAAATTACATCATTATACGTTATTACATGAATGTGTGTAAACTAGACAATTTATGAAAAAGTAATGCAGACAAGTAACTCGAGAAATTCTAGCTGCTTAGGCGTTACTATTCCATAGTATTCAATGTGACCTATCATATATGCTTACAGTTATATAATAATAATTGTTACAATAAAGATAAATCTCTTACATATATATACTTTTTTTTTACATACAAACCTGGTCGGGGCTGCTGCGAGCTCCGATGACATCGCAGCAGTCGCGCCAGAAAACACCTAAAAGGTGGTCAACCTCCCCACCGGTCGGTAAGTAGCTTCAGGTTCCTAAATCGTGTGCCCTCAGTATTCTAATTGAACCCAGAATGACTGACTTTTGCATCCGGTCTATCAAGATCTGCGCCGAGTTCTTACAGGCCGGAATGATCTTCAAGTTTGAACGCAGCGAAGACCGAATTCCGCCCAAAACACAGATGATCAGAACCACTAATACGACTTTGTGGCCTGGGTATAGCGTGCGAAGCTCGAACAGGAGATCTTGATATTTTGTCCATTTTTCCTCCTCTTTCAATACTATGTTCTTCTCTGTGATGGATATGCATCATTTTCCGGGTGTCTTTGTCAAGTCTATGCAGCTCATCGACCGTCCATTTCACCACTCCAAAAGAGTGGAGCAGGACTGGAACGGCAAGCATATTTATTGCAGACACCTTGTTCCCACTCGAAAGTTCGAGAGACCAAATATTTCGAACAAGGTTTCTGTATTTGCCGCGGAGAGCCACCTTTACCTGGGAAGCGTCATAATTAAGACGCTGTTCAATTCCCAGGTATCGATAAGTCTTTCCAGCATCAAGGTGTTTAAAGATGCTTCCGTCGGCAAGCTGCATATTCTCGTACACTTCCGGAGATCGTCCTCTCCTCAAATGAAACACTGCGCATTTGTCCAATCCGAATTCCATGCCTACGGCTCGTGTATATTCCTGAACCACATTGATATATAAATTAAAATATGTTTATATCTTTTCCAAAAGCGCAATTTCCAAATTCGAATCTCACATACCTAAAAGCACATATATATATATATATATATATATATATATATATATATATATATATATATATATATATATATATATATATATATATATATATATTTGTATGTTTTCTTGGTATATTGGTTCGTATATATATATATATTATCAGTATATATACGAACCAATATACCAAGAAAACATACAAATATTACAAATGGTTCAAGAATATCAACAAAAGAATATATATATATATATATATATATATATATATATATATATATATATATATATATATATATATATATGTAGAACTGGATTCTCGGGTATTGATCCGCGTTGTGTGGTTTCGGTCCTCAAAAGGACCAATTTCACGACGTTTCGGCAAAGTCGCATTTGCCATCTTCAGGTGATTCGACCGTAGAGTCTGGAAAATCTAGGCGAACTGACGCTTACTTGGAGGGACAGGTATTTATATCCCCCGTTATGCTTGACCTTTGGACTTTCGAACTATTTCACGCTTGATTGATTTCTACGTGTTTGGCTCCGAGTGACACGTTTGGATGACGTCATTGTGACGCTGGAATCAGCCGGAAAGTTTCCGTGACCTGTTGCACGTGCACTGGATACCACGTTCTCTCTTGTTTTTGGTTGTATCTTCCGACTTTCTAAAGCGGGTTTCCATGTTGCTGGTAATCTTAGTCCGTCATCTCGTTTGTTAAGACTATGTGGACGTTTCTCGATCTCTATTGCCTCCCTGGTTATTCTGGTGTAGAAGTGTTCAATGTTGGCTAGAGTCTTTGTGCCGCTAAAGTTGATCATATGGCCCGTACTTCTTACATGTTCAGCTAGTGAAGACGTGGTTTCGTTTTTCGACACAGCGTTTGCATGTTCAGTCTTTCGCACATCAATGCGTCTGTTGGTCTGTCCGATGTATGTCTTTTCACAATTACCACATGGCACCTCGTACACTCCTTGGCATTCTAGAGGAATTCTGTCTTTTGGATTCCGAAGAACATTTTTGATTTTCCTATCTGTTGTGAAGGTTGTTTTGATATCATGACGGCTCAGTATTTTGCAGATTTTGTCAGTTGTGCCTTTTATGTAAGGTAGAAAAGCGTTTCCCACTGGTTGATCTTCATTGTTGACATCCTTCTCATTTTTGCGTTGAGAAAACAGATTTGCGTCAAGAAAACAGATTCATAACTCTCAACGCAAAAATGAGAAGGATGTCAACAATGAAGATCAACCAGTGGGAAACGCTTTTCTACCTTACATAAAAGGCACAACTGACAAAATCTGCAAAATACTGAGCCGTCATGATATCAAAACAACCTTCACAACAGATAGGAAAATCAAAAATGTTCTTCGGAATCCAAAAGACAGAATTCCTCTAGAATGCCAAGGAGTGTACGAGGTGCCATGTGGTAATTGTGAAAAGACATACATCGGACAGACCAACAGACGCATTGATGTGCGAAAGACTGAACATGCAAACGCTGTGTCGAAAAACGAAACCACGTCTTCACTAGCAGAACATGTAAGAAGTACGGGCCATATGATCAACTTTAGCGGCACAAAGACTCTAGCCAACATTGAACACTTCTACACCAGAATAACCAGGGAGGCAATAGAGATCGAGAAACGTCCACATAGTCTTAACAAACGAGATGACGGACTAAGATTACCAGCAACATGGGAACCCGCTTTAGAAAGTCGGAAGATACAACCAAAAACAAGAGAGAACGTGGTATCCAGTGCACGTGCAACAGGTCACGGAAACTTTCCGGCTGATTCCAGCGTCACAATGACGTCATCCAAACGTGTCACTCGGAGCCAAACACGTAGAAATCAACCAAGCGTGAAATAGTTCGAAAGTCCAAAGGTCAAGCATAACGGGGGATATAAATACCTGTCCCTCCAAGTAAGCGTCAGTTCGCCTAGATTTTCCAGACTCTACGGTCGAATCACCTGAAGATGGCAAATGCGACTTTGCCGAAACGTCGTGAAATTGGTCCTTTTGAGGACCGAAACCACACAACGCGGATCAATACCCGAGAATCCAGTTCTACACATTACGTCCGCGAGAACCTAAGAAGAAACATATATATATATATATATATATATATTCTTTTGTTGATATTCTTGAACCATTTGTAATATTTGTATGTTTTCTTGGTATATTGGTTCGTATATATACTGATAATGAAATAAAAATTCTGTTTTAAAACAGAATTTTTATTTCATTATCAGTATATATACGAACCAATATACCAAGAAAACATACAAATATATATATATATATATATATATATATATATATATATATATATATATATATATATATATATATATATATATATATATATATATATATACTTTTTTTACATTCAAACCTGGTCGGGGCTGCTGCGAGCTCCGACGACATCGCAGCAGTCGCGCCAGAAAAAACCTAAGAAGCGGTTAACCGAAGCTACTCCTCCCCACCCGTCGGTAAGTAGCTTCAGGTTCCTAAATCGTGTGCCCTAAGTATTCTAATTGAACCCAGAATGACTGCCTTTTGCATCCGGTCTATCAAGATCTGCGCCGAGTTCCTACAGGCCGGAATGATCTTCAAGTTTGAACGCAGCGAAAACCGAATTCCGCCCAAGACACCGATGATCAGAACCACTAATACGACCTTGTGGCCTGGGTATAGCGTGCGGAGCTTGAACAGGAGATCTTGATATTTTGTCCATTTTTCCTCCTCTTTCAAGACTATGTTCTTCTCTGCCGGAGCGGAGAATTCGATGACATACATAGTCTTGATTAATTTATCGAGGAGGACAACGTCAGGCCTATTTGCTTGTATGGACCTGACGGTCGGAAACGGATAATTCCACAAGATCTGGCATTTTTCGTTTCCGACAACGGACTCAATATCTCCTGGCATGTAAGGCAGCACCGGCTCTTGGTTTATTCCGTACGAGTGCCTCAGATGGTAATACAGCACCCGTAGGGCCGCATTATGGCGATGGGTGTACGCCGAGGCCACTTTTGCCGGACATGCCTACAGAAGGTGGAAAAGCGTCTCAGGCGCCTTTCGACAGGCCCTGCAGCTGACATCAGGGACCTGCACACCCATCACATTGCGGCGATAGACCAAGGTGTTAATTACGCCATCTTGGCAAGCTGCGGTAAATCCCTCAGTCTCGGATGTAAGCCCGGCTGACCTTAGGTAGCCGAAGGTCAGCCTAGTTGACAAGCCGAGCGTTTCGATGTTTCGATAGAAAACACCGTGTATCGGCTTGTCAACATGCCGCCTGAGCGTAAGATCTTGCTCCGCGGCATTTATCTGGGCTTTCAGGCGAGAAGGTAGGAGCTCGAGGTTGCCCTCTAGTCGGCCTTCTCGACTGATCTGAAATGCGAGACCAAGTTCTTCCGCAGCTTTTTGAGCTGCCTTAACGATAAATGCCCCCAGTCCGGCCAATTCGTGACTTTTAACAAGGCACAGGAGGAGGTCCGAGCTCCTAAGAACTTTACAAGCTATACTCAGAACCACACTTCGATGCAGACCCTCCAGACTGAGGAGTCCCCTACCTCCCCGATGACGTGGGAGATAAATGCGGGAAACGGACGATCTAGGATGCAAACTGTGATGGATATGCATCATTTTCCGAGTGTCTTTATCGAGTCTATGCAGCTCATCGACCGTCCATTTCACCACTCCAAAAGAGTGGAGCAGGACTGGAACGGCAAGCATATTTGTTGCAGACACCTTGTTCCCACTCGAAAGTTCGGAAGACCAAATCTTTCGAACAAGGTTTCTGTATTTGCCGCGCAGAGCCACCTTTACCTGGGAAGCGTCATAATTAGGACGCTGTTCAATTCCCAGGTATCGATAGGTCTCTCCAGCATCGAGGTGTTTAAAGATGCTTCCGTCGGCAAGCTGCATATTCTCGTACACTTCCGGAGATCGTCCTCTCCTCAAATGAAACACTGCGCATTTGTCCAATCCCAACTCCATGCCTACGGCTCGTGTATATTCCTGAACCACATTGAGAGATTGATGGAGGTTCTTCTCCCC